>JAWWEU010000005.1:21317870-21437791 GCA_035583155.1 Acropternis orthonyx | reverse complement strand
CAATAAAGATGTTAAACAGGACTGGACCCAACACTGACCCCTGGGGGACACCACTAGTGACCGGCCGCCAGCTGGATCTACCCGTTCAGTCCAGCTCACTGATCTTGGAGTCAGAGCTCTTGTGCTGGCATAGTTGCTGCCAAGCTGTTCCTCTTACATGGTTAATATGGGAGCTCTGTGTTTGTTTTCCCACTACCTTTTAAAATAGGCCCAGCAGTATTTACACAGTTAAAACTAACTGATTTTTAAGTTGTCTTTCATTCTTTGAGGTGTATTCATTGAATCAATATCTTTACTCAGACTCTTTGAGTAAGAATTTTTTAAAATAAGAATTACAGGTAAAGCAGGAGATACAGGACCATTGCATCCTTTTTGATGTACCTTTAAAAGTAATTAATATTTGCCCTTCTAGTATGCAGTTATTTTTATAAAATATTGAGAAAGGATTTTGTTCTTGCTGTTAATCATATCAGACAGTCATCTTGGCATCTGTGCAAAGTATTAACTTTTCAAAGCCAGTTGATTGCTTGGTGTATTTAAATTATTGGTTTTTTATTTAAATTAGCATCTTACTTATAAAAACGTTGTTCTTGTCTGGTGAAATTCAAGGAATGATACTTTCTTTTCCTAGGCAATTGATTCTTGATGGTCAGTGGGATGAGGTTCTTCAATTCATTCAGCCTCTTGAATGTATGGAAAAATTCGACAAGAAAAGGTAAAATAGAATGTATGTCAGAGTTCAATTTTTTTGAGTTGTGGAAAATATGTTATTTTCTAAGTATAGTCTATGGAAATAGTAGTTATAAATTTTTCATCTTGTTTTTTGGGTGTTTTTTTTTCTAACCTGTATAAGTGTGTGCATGTGTTTTTAAACTTGACCTTAAAGTATGTGCACACAATCTGTAATGAGTTGTCATTTTCCATACACTTTAGGAATATGGTGCATGTTGTACTGTCTTTTAATAGGTGGCTCCTCTGTCATATATCTATTTAAGAAATAAGTATGATTGCTATACTTACCTTTTCATACTAGCCTTCTGATATTTTTAATAGAACACTTGTGAAAGCAATAATGGAGAAAGACATTTCCTGTTAAAAGTAATGTTGCAGTTACCAATTGGTTAAAATTTGAGGTCAGAGTTCCTTGTCATGGCAATTTCTGTGCCTTGTTCAAAAATTTTCTATAAAACACCCTGCATGTCTCTAAGGTTTAGTTTACCTACTAGAGCAAGATACAGAGTATTTCACTTCTCACCTGCAGATTTCGATACATTATAATGAAGCAGAAGTTCTTGGAAGCCTTATGTGTAAACAATGCGATGTCAGCAGAAGATGAGCCTCAGCACGTAAGAATTGTTTCT
Source organism: Acropternis orthonyx (assembly GCA_035583155.1). Classification (NCBI taxonomy): domain Eukaryota; kingdom Metazoa; phylum Chordata; class Aves; order Passeriformes; family Rhinocryptidae; genus Acropternis; species Acropternis orthonyx. The sequence continues at coordinate 21,436,430 of JAWWEU010000005.1, read as the reverse complement.
GGTTTGGGAATTATTTTTGTTGTCAGGAAGGCTGCTTGAGATATTCTGATTAAAGCCAGAGTGGAAACTCCTATCATTAAAGACACAAATTTTAGCTATTGCCAAATGGTTTCATAAACACTGGAGAAAATAATTGGTATCCTTTGGAAATGAATGTGGCTCCCAGGTCTCAAATAGAATTGTATAGAAAAGGGTTGCTTGAAACTTTTCATCATAGATCAGTGACCATATGCTGTGTTTGTGGTCCTGATCTCGGATTTACTTTAGGCCATTATGCTAAAGTACAATGCTTTTTCCTTTTTTTTTTCTTTTTTTTCTTTCCAAAAATATTCTGAAGCAAGCCTCAGAATCACAGAAATTTATTGTCTTAATGTGGGCCAGGTAAAAGACTGCAATTTGAATCAATCATAAACTTAACTTCTGTTGCTTTTGGAGAGAAGGGTCAGAGTTGGAGTTTCTTTTTGAGGGAACAGATGTGTTCACAAAGGACTTTTTCAGTTAAATGTGCAAACAGCGGGAGATGTGGACTTAGGTTTTTAATGTGGAAAGAGGCATTAACTCAGACTGGCAAAGAAGGTATGCAGATTGTGAAATTAGTTACAGTTTTTCATTTATTTTGACAATATAGTAATACCAACTTTCTAACACTAAATGTTACAAAATTAAAATTAAGAATAGCAGTAGCTTTAAGGTAATCGATTTTGGTTTCCAAACCGAATTGATTTTAATTCTCTGTCCCATTACGCATACGTTGTACTGCAAGGTTTTCTCCTGACAGTGTAGAGAAAGTTAAAAGTCAGTCTGTCTTTATAGTTGTAAATGGAAAGTGTTCTATTCCTTTAATTGGCCTGTATACTGTTAACTAGATAGCAGTAGAGGGGGGAAAAAATCATGTTAATGTTCCTTATTTTGTTACCAATTGGGTTAGCATGTTGTGGATGAAAGGCTGATGTACTGAAGTATCAAGGTAACATGGGTAAGTGGGGGGTTTTACCATTTTTTTTAAATCTTTATAACTAAGAATGCCAAATTCTGTGTATTTAACAGGGTTCTTGGCTCTTAACTATCAACAGGCTTTGTAATAAAGCCCTTTATTCATTTGGAGGTCTTAGCTTCTAAGAACTCTTGGAATGTTTTTAACATTTTTGATTGAGGAACAGAACCTCAGTATAAAAGCCGACTCAAAGTTGCTGATCACTGAAACTAGAACAGTGTACGGGCCTTTTAAAATGTATGCCAATAGCTTTTCATAGAAATAAAAAGGGGGAAAATAAATCAGCTGGCTTTGAGAGTGAAAGTAACCTTCTGTGCTACAATAGAATTGTAGCTGTTCAGCTACAGATTTAAAATTTTAAGCCTAGCAAATCTGCAGTGACTTGAAAGTGTTCCATAAATCTTTAGAAAGTGGGACTGGATAGGGGATTTTAGGAAGGTCAAAGCATCTAGGAATTTGTCTCTGTTGTAGCTACATTTGCATCAGCAATTTCAGACTCTATAGTGTATGCCTGTTTAATTACAATATGACCAGTAATAGTAAGAAGTGAATGGGAGCAGAGAAACACTGCTGCTGCCCGTTCTTCAGCTGTTTAATTGTAGAAACACACGTGCTACAAAGGGCTCTGTTGGTGTTAATGTTTCTGTAGCTGGAATTCACGATGCGGGAGGCTGTGCAGTGCCTGCACGCGCTGGAGGAATACTGTCCCTCTAAGGAAGACTACAGCAAACTCTGCTTGCTGCTGACGCTGCCGCGCCTCACCAACCACGCCGAGTTCAAGGACTGGAATCCCAGCACCGCTCGGGTTCACTGCTTTGAGGAGGCCTGTGTCATGGTGGCAGAGTTCATCCCAGCAGATAGGAAGCTGAGCGAGGCTGGCTTCAAAGCAAGTAACAACCGCTTGTTTCAGCTTGTCATGAAGGGATTGCTTTATGAATGTTGTGTGGAATTCTGTCAGAGTAAAGCAACAGGAGAAGAAATCACAGAAAGTGAAGTATTGCTGGGCATTGATCTCTTGTGTGGGAATGGGTGTGATGACTTGGACCTTAGCTTATTATCATGGCTGCAGAATCTGCCAGCTACTGTGTTTTCGTGTGCTTTTGAACAAAAGATGCTCAATATTCATGTTGATAAGCTCCTCAAGCCTACAAAAGCTGCGTATGCTGATCTTTTGACACCTCTTATCAGCAAACTTTCACCTTACCCGTCGTCCCCAATGAGAAGGCCTCAGTCAGCAGATGCTTACATGACCCGCTCCTTAAACCCTGCCTTAGATGGGCTGTCATGTGGATTAACAAACCACGATAAGCGGGTCACAGACCTCGGGACCAAAACGTCTCCAATGTCGCACTCCTTTGCTAATTTCCATTACCCAGGAGTACAGAATCTCAGCAGGAGCCTCATGCTTGAGAACACTGAGTGTCACAGCATTTTTGAAGAGTCACCTGAGCGGTAAGCGCAATTAGAGCTCTGTTTTTACTTTGGCTTATGTTGTTGATATTGCTGTGTTCTTACTGGCACTTTAACTCTGAACATAATTGTAACTTTGAACCGTAATTTGGTCTGCGTACAAGATGTTTTCTTCCTTACACTTTTATGATCAAAGTAGATTTACATATTTGGTTTTGGGCTGTATGGGTTCAATCTGGGCTTTCTTGACGTGGAAATCCTAGCACAGATCACCAGTATGCCCTGAGTATGTTATAGAGTCTAGCAAAGATTTGTGTTCAGTATTACTCAATTCTTTGATTCCACATTTATAAACAGAAATAGTGGAATAGCTGTAACTCCCATCTTCTTTCTCCATTCCATTCTGTCCTCAAGTCTCTGTAAATTTTGGTCCTGATATTCTAAATGATAAAGTATGTTGGAAGAACTCGTATGTCCCAGTGGAGTCAGTGGAAATGGCAATGTGCTGTCATTATAGCATTCCAGTATCACTTAAAATGTTACATTAGTATTTCAGCTTAAATATTTACGTAGTTTTTTCCAACCCAAATCTGAGTAAGGCAGCTGAATATATTGGGTTTTGTATTTGACTTAGAGATAGTTGGCTTATGCTATTAATAAGTTCTTGATTGCAGTGTAGATTACAAAACTCTCTTCTCTCCTTCCTGGAGAACTAAAGCCTATATCAAAATTTGGCACTTCTTTTACCTTCTGAGAGAAATGTCCTGGTAACTAGGAGATGTGGTACTTGTCAGCTGAGTGTTTATCATCATGTTTTTGCCTGACTTTTATTTTGATTAGCAGTTCTGCCCCTTTCTAGCTGTTAAATCCATGCTTCGCTAGAAAGCAACTGCCAGGTTTTTAGGCTCTTAGAGGACCAGGTGGGTAACAACCCTTCACTTGGCTGCAGTGGCCAGCAGAAGACACTTTCAGAGCTGTGGTGGTCAGTCCTGGCTACAGCTGGTGTCTTAGTACTTTTGTCTTACAACAATTTTTGTGTTGTGGTAAAGAGCAGCTGTAATTAAACTCAGTAAAAAGAAAGCAGAAACTATCAAACTGATGTCAGTCTACTAATGATGATGGAAATACTTACACTAATATATGTTTTAGCATTTATCTTAATGCTTATCTTGAAAGGGGATATTTTGTTTGATTTAAAATCTTTGGGTTTCCTAGCCTCTTCACAACCTGAGTTTTTGTGGATAGCTTTTATGGAAGTATCTCTGGTGTTACATTATTACTGATTATACCAATGAATTGTGAATCCTCTCATTTTACTGATCTGACCTTAACATTTGTGTGTGTAGACTGGAGTCCAATGTTAAAATTGATTCTTGAAAGGTTTTTGCTTCCCTTTTCAGTGTTAGAGTACTAGAATAATTCTGCACAAATAAAGTGGTAAATCTCTGCAGTACTTCTTTATGTAGGCCTTTTTATGTGACATAAAGTGAAGTTTATAGTTTTTAACATTTTTTTTTTCATTAATAATGTATCTCTTGAAGGTTAGAATTAGGTTATAGGGCCAGACCCATAGTTTTCAAGAAGGCATTACATTTTTCAGAAGAAAATCCAACGTCAGATTGTGTCCAACTTCAATGACAGTATTTGCAAGGGTGGAAGCTGAGCTTTATGTAAATCTGGCCCTTGCTTCCTCTTGCACATGACAGAAATATGGTATTTCTCTTACAAGTTGTGTTCATCAGGCAGTTGTCTTTTTGTCAGCTGAGCTACTTCGGTTATTGTACAGCGGTGCCCAAAAAGTTTAAAATAACTTCTTAGAGAACTTTGCTCCAAATCACTGAATATGCATGTTCTACACATTTGCTGATGGCCAAACCACTTTAGAAAGAGTGCTATGCAGAAATGCTTAAAGTACAAGAATGGTAAAACTGATAAACGTTTTTCTATCTTGCACTTTCATAAGTGTTCAAGCTCTGATGGATGTTAAACATAGTTTAAGTTTAGATTGGTAGTGGTAATTCAAGTGATTATCTTAGGGAAGACTTAAGTCACATAGTGTATCAGATATATTTTATGCTCATAATTGCTTTGAAAATGGGACATCTTGAATAACTTGTTAGTTAAAAGGTATGTAGTTCAAGTGTAGGGATAGAAAATATGGAATTTGTCATGATGGTAAGGGTTTTTGGAAAATGTGGGCGGGGGGGTGGGGGAAGCACACTGGCTATGCTTTTTGTTTGTTAGGAGTTTTATTTTGTTTGGTGTAACCCCTTGCAAGCGGCATTTTTTTTTTCCAAGCAATATTTTCAGTTTCATGTGACTTAATTAGTTTGCAGACTTGTCATCAGATTTTACTCCAGACTGTTGCCTTTCTCTGCTTGATTTTTCTACTCTTAATTTTTCTCAGTTAAACTTCTCTTCTTTTCCATGTTGTTGTGAGAAGTGATACTCCTGTGGAGCCACAGCGTCCCATCGGCAGTGAGTCTTTGTGCCAGAGTTCTGTTCCAGAAAATGAACCACTCAATGCAGCACAGAGTCAGGGATCAGCCAAACAAGAAAAAAATGAGGTAGTGGTTGTTTGTTTAAAAATAATGAGGCCCTTTGAGCTGTGTTCTGATCACTTCATAATGATTTGCCTTTGTGTGGAGAACTTCGTGCATGACAATGGGTTACTTTGAATCTTGTTTTTCTATAGTAAAAATACCATATTGCATTTTGTATAAGAAACTACTCATTTTTTCCCCACTGTTTAAAGTTCTGCTGTCATTTGACTCTGTAATGCAGCTGATGAGTGTGCCTTGTCATCTCAGCAGTGTAGCTAAACTTCACTCTTCTTAAGGACTTTGAGTCACTGCTCTGCTGCAATAGTGTTTTATATGCACGTTGGGAGGGAGGGAGGGAAAAGCAGGTCCAGAATTTGTAGGAGAGAATGAGGACAGGAGGTGCTGTGTTGAAGGTGTTGGCCAGGCTATTATACACAAGTAGAAAAGAATGTGGAACCCAATCCAATTTCACATTGTTTTGTTTCCCACATCACAGTGGTGTGTATTTCTACCTGTGTGAGCGAGGAATTAATTTAAGGTTTTTTTCATAGCTTTATTTTTGCAGTGTTCCTGTAGAGGCTGATTTAGAAGCCAGAGTTTATAGAATAGAGCTTCTAGGGAACATATTTTAGGTTTGCATGTTTGTTAGGTAATAATGGCATGGAATCCAAAAGATAAAAGCATTGAATCCAATTGTAACAAACAAGTACCAGTCATGGAAAGAAGTACAGACAAGAATGTACCTGTTGCCTAGAAGCATTATAACCCAGTGATTGGGTCACAAATCTCAAATACAGAGAATAAGTGCTTTCTAAACATCTGATGATAACTTTGGAGTTTCTAGACTGCAAGTGTTCAGAATGGGAAACATGAGGTGATAAATATTTTGCAAATGCAACAGCACTAGGAAATCCTTTATAAATAAAAAAAATATTGTTTTGGAGAACAAAAAATCATAATGCAAGTATTGTTAATTAGAGGAAATGCAAAGACTCGTAGTTACAAAGACAGATCATGCATGAATTGTCTGAGCTGAAGCTAGGCTGTCCTTATACAACCTAAATTCATAGATGGCAAAGCTGTCAATTTTGATTACAAGCAAAAAACCCACCAAGGTTTTTTTCCTTTGTCTATTTTTTTTCCTACTAGTTTTCTAAATGTGCAGTTAAGGGTTTTTTTAGAAAATCTAGGGAGGTTCTGTGTGGATAATCTAGCCTTGGACCTAAAGTGCTTTTGTTTTCTGTTTATTCATTTTTATCTAGTTCTCAGCTGTTGGCATTTGGAACTAGTGACACAGAAAGTGAGGACTGGGGAATGCAGGAGGCAGCAAGTCCCGGGCAGCTGACAGTGTGGGGAGCAGACAGTATGTAAAGGAGAAGAGATTGTGAGAAAGGAAGTTCGAGTGTTTGTGTTTGGCCCAGAAAGTACAGAATTTTAAAGTTAGAACAGGGCACCAATTTCAAAACTAAGATGTAACGCGTGGATAGGCCACTTCAAAGTTGGCTGCTGGGAGAGGGAGGTTGGCTCTGAAGACTGATGGCGTGGAGGTGTCAATATGGCAGAAAATACTAAATTTATAGTAAACGTATGACTTGGAATTTGGAATGTAGCTTACATTGTTTTCTGACTTTTATGTTCAGTTTTCAACCATTTATTTGTTTTGATCTTAAGTAATACTTTGCAAGTTTTGTAGGAAAGAGCAGTCTCCTTCAGAATTATGGCAGAACTGCTTCAACAGTGAATAGTATAGGCTGGCAGTGGTTGCTTTTTTTAATATGTAAATTGTGTCTGCTTTTAAGGAAGAATTAAATCGTTACTCCTCAGAGGAGAATCTCTGGGCCTTTTCATGCCTATGTTGAAGTAATGAACCAGAAAGTAAATATTTGGGTTAAATACCAAAATTAACTATTTAGTTTTTCTCTATGATTCTCATTTCTTTTCAGCTTCGTGATTCAACAGAGCAGTTTCAGGAATATTACAGACAAAGACTACGTTACCAGCAGCACTTAGAACAGAAGGAGCAACAACGGCAGTTGTACCAGCAAATGTTGTTAGAAGGAGGAGTGAATCAAGAAGATGGAGCTGATCAGCAACAGAATCTTACTGAACAGTTCCTTAACAGGTTGGGGGAGTTTGTTAATTCTCCTACCCACTCATGTTCCTCCTTAAGTTCTCATAATAACCTGATTTGATCGTCTTTTTTTTTTCCCTTGTCACTTGTTATTAGATCTATCCAGAAACTAGGAGAATTAAATATGGGTATGGACAGTCTTGGAAATGATGTACAAGCACTTAGCCAGCAGTGTAATGGGAGCAAAGGGAATACATCTACCAATCCAGCAAGTAACTTCACATCACCACCTTCAGATGGTAGTCAGAGGATAGCAACTGATAGCCAAAATGTTAATACAAGCACTCCTCGAAAGTGTGGATCAGCCAATCAGATACCCTTTCCTGAAGAGTCACCTGTACAGGGGAACCAAATGTAAGCTATTAAAGAGCATTCGGGACTGGAAATGTCCTTCTGTTAGTGCTGTGGGAGCAGCTGTTTGTATTTATCTTTAGTTATGAAATCAGTGTGTCATTCAGTAGAGATATTTAGCTCATGGTCAGTGTTTTCTCTATATTTTTGTAGGGATTATAAAACCTTTTTTTTTTTTTTGAGCATGTATGAGACATAGTCATTATTTGTTATGCCTTGTATTTTATGCTTGTTTTAAATTTTAGACTTTTTATTCCATCTTATATGTATAGTTCTTGTTTATTTTGTGTTGTACTAAGTTTCTGTAAGCTTTTGTATGAAATACAAACTAGATGGAGGGAGAAGCAGGGCAGAATGGGAACTGAATTTCTTCTGTTAACTAAAGGTAGTGCAGACCTGAAAGAAACAGCTATTTTCCCACCTCTCTTTGTGTGTATATGTGTGTATATACGTATGTATGCATGTTATGGAATGAAAGATTTTTAGCTTGCATTCACTTGTTCAATACTTGGAGTTGCTGCACAAAGGGCAGCCCCTTGTAAAAAGAATAGTTTAATGGTAATGAATCAGGCATGCATAAAACTTGTCCGTAAATTAGTCAGTGCTGAGAATGATTGAAACTGTAACTTCAGTCTAAAAAATACTTACGAAGAAATTTGTCACTACTCCTGTCTTCTTCTCTTGTTGTGAATTTAAACTCTTCACCAAATCAAAACAGTGTATCAGAACATGCTGTCACTCAGCCGCAGTTGGAAGAGTCTTTGGGGAATTTAACTAGGCCAAGAGGTGATGAGGTGAGTTTTCTTGTCTTTTACAGTTTGTGTTATCAAAAGTTTGAGTATTTAATCCTGAGTGTGTGACATCCTCTCACTGCTCATAGATGTTTAGAATGAATTTTGATTGATGACAGAATCACATGGAGATTGGGAGAAACATCTGGAGATCAAGTCCAAACCCACTGCTCAAAAGAGGGTCAATGAGAGCAGGTTGATTAGGTTTTTGAGTCTCTCCAAGGACAGAGGATGTTCCACGACCTTTGTGGACTACCTTATCCCATGTCTGACCAACCTCATAGCGTTTTTAAACCAACAAAAAATGTTGAACTGGAATTTGCTATGTTTTATTTTTGTCCATTGCCTCTTGTCCTCTCACTGGGTACTGCTGAGAAGAGTCTTGCTCCATCTTCTTTACTCCTGTCATGTATATGTATACACTGGTGACATGTATGGGTTCACACCCTGCAAAGCTCTTCTGACCTCAAGGCCAAACAGTACCAGCTCTCTCAGCTCTCTCTTCTCCTTGTAGAACAGAGGTTTCCAGTGGGATGTCTTTTACAGCCATTGTTTTGTTCTCCAAGTTGAAACTTTGATTGCTGGACTCCACTCAGTATGGTTTGAGAAGCCAGGGACAGAGTTAGTAGGGAAATAGCTGTAATAAGTACATTCCAAAATTTCTGCATCAGATCAATAAACGTCATAATCTTAGAAAGATGGTGATGGAGTCACCAGGAGGATGATATAATAAAACTGAGCATAATTTAATGATAACTTTGTTATATACAGGGTGAAAATCTGATTCCATGTTTAGTAGTACATTTGTTTTAGAAACTGTGTTTATGACTTGGACTCTTTTCAGTAAAAAGGCAGCTTTGTTCCCCTTGCAAGTTTCACACAGGTCAAATGTGTTTACACAAAAATGAACTGTAGTATTGTGCATCTGAGATGGGCTGTTTAGAAGAACAAAAATGGGTGGAAGTCTGGAGGGAGAATGAGAAATGTTAATTGAATGTTAGCCATAAAAGTGAGTTGAAGAAAAGAACTTCGAGTATGCTATTCTTGGACCTGGAATAGACATAGTTTTATAAACCTGTACTTGGAATGCTACTTATTAATACTTTGGTACCGTAGCTTTATGTTACTCCGAAAACAGGCACATCCACTTTTAAATGTCCAGGTTTACACTGAAGAGCCTAATTTCACTGTTACCCTTCCACACAGGATGACAAATCAAAAAAGCAATTCATTTGCATTAATACCCTAGAAGACACGCAAGCTGTCAGAGCTGTAGCCTTTCATCCCAGTGGGAGTTTATATGCTGTTGGCTCCAACTCTAAAACTTTGAGAGTTTGTGCCTATCCAGAAGTAATTGACCCAAGGTAAGAAAGCTTGTGTAATCATTTCTGTATCATAGCCCTACTTTCTCCTGGTATCTGTACATTTCATACCTTTATTTTATTGTCATAAATAGAGCAACGCTCTCCTTGGAACTGAACTGCCAAACAAAATTAGATAATCTGCTGGAGCATTTGTGTATTTGTGGGCTGTGTATTTGTTCTGTTTCATTACTTGCAAGATGCATTGCCATGATATCATGCCTTTTCTTATAAAAATGTTTGTCTCAGTGGGGGAGCTTTCACTGTGGTGGCTTCTGGGTTTGATGTTCCAGCTGTAAAAGTGGGAGAAAGCATGTGGCAGTTCTCAAGCCAGCACAAGTTGGGCTTTATGAGATGCAGTTTCTGGCAGGAAGATAGACTTAACAGTAGAGAAAGTGGTATATTGAACTTTTAGAGCAAAACTTGCCAGAGCCTTTCTATTGGCCCTTTTTTACTATAAACACTGTTTTCTAGGTATATTGGTTCCTTGACAGGAAAAACGGGCTATTTATGGTTTACTGTGCACCTAGTATTTTCAGTTTTCTTTTTACCCATTTTTTTAATAGGAGGGGGAAAACACGTTTTTTCCCCTCAAATAAATACTGCTACGTGACTTACCATCTCATTATTTCTGCTCCACATGTTATTTTCTTGGAGTGGGGGTGAAGTGCAAGCATCTAAGACTTCACAATTTTAGAAGTGTGCACAGTGACTTTATCTGGGACACCTCTCCAGTTTAGAACTGATGTTCAGGCTTCCAAAGTGTTCAAAAAGTAATCTGGGTTTTTTTTTCTCCTCCTTAAATATCATCAGTAAGGTAGCCTTTGAAGTTTAATTCCAAAATATTTATTGGCAATGTATGACACAACAAAAAAAGTCTCTCTGATACCCAAAGAAAGCCAAATTATTGGGCTTGAAGCCTAGACAGCTTCCTCTTGACTGATGAACAGTGCAAAGTGTTTTCAGTGGAATAGGTGCTGCTTTATGGACTAATCATGGTCTGGTCTTGCACAGCTGGTTGTTGGGATCACTGGGAAGGGTTAGAGCAACTCTGCAGCCTTAGTCTCTAGTTGCAGTGCACAATCTGATGTGACAAGTGACATGGTGCATCTGGACATGAAAGGAATATTGACACTTCCTTAATTCTGAACTTGTAATTCCTCCTCTTACTGTTCATTTTGACTATGCTTACAGTTTGCCTAAAACAATTCATTGTGGGATTTACAAGTCAGCAGAGAGATTAATCTTTGTAACAACATGGGTCTAGACAGGCCTTCAGAATTCTTTGAGTTTTTCAAAAAGCTACAGTTGTGTAAAATAACTGTTCTTTGAAACTTTGTTGGGCCTTTTTTAAGTTCTTTTAGATTGTCCTTCAAACTGATGTATGATTCAGGACAGGCTACTTTGGAGTTGGTTTTTTTTTTTTCCTTTTTCTAAATGTGTAATAGTAGTGGGGGGGTGGGTTTCTACATATTTGAGGTTAAACACTGACAGATCCTACATTACAGTTCTGCAGATGTTGCTCAAATAATCCCAGTGCTTCAATGCAGTGGATTGGCAACATGTGGTCTGTGAGCTAGGTAGATGCTCCTGTGTCCTGGCAGTCAGTGATTCTCAGCTCTTAACAGGTGGTGAATCCAAACTCAGAGTGCAAGAAAAGGCATAAGGCCATTTAGGAAGCTCTGTAATGTGTTGAATGGTCCTGATTTAGGCTAATCTGTCATGGATTTCCTCTCTGGCAACAAAATAAAATTAGTTTCCATGTGGATTTACTTTAGTATTCTTTACCAAAGCCACGTTTATCTCCAAAGTTTTTCAACAGACTTGGATGATTGTCTTCTGTCTTTTCTCTCTGCTTCTTCTGTTCAGGTATTTATAGTATGGTTTCTGAATTTTTTCATTAGCAATTTCATTTGTTGAATTTCTATTGTTGATGTTACTGGAGTGAATGTTAGTGGAAGTGGATGCTGCAGTACTTTATTGTAAGTACTTGACTTCTTCCTGCCATGAGAGCAGATAAAGAACATTGTAGGAAGGTAATCAATTGAAATCAAGGAAACATGCATCAGTGGGACTGCTGCTGTTATTTCATCCACGTGTAAAGCTGAAATAGTTTTAGAAATAAGAATGTATGGTGTGTTTAGATGCTATGAAGATTCTTGCATTGACATAGAATGGTGAATGTGTCTTTCTGTCACAGGCTGATGTATTCAGTTTTCTAGTAGATGAGTGAAGTTTTTTCAGAATCACTTTAGTCAACAAATAATATCCAATGTACAGCTCATAATGATGAACACAAATGAGTCTTTTGTTGTATGTTTTTTGCTTATTTTTATTCCCAGGCAGGAATAAAAGAAGCATTTTTCCTGATCCTTTAACCACTTTCAGTGATTGATTGAGTCCCCATTATTCTGACAGCAAGAATGGCAGACAACTCCTCTTGGGATAAAACAGCAGGCCTCAGTTTTAGTTGCAGTACTAGTAGGCACAACAACAGCCCCAAACACAAGTATATGGAGCCCAGTCATATAATTATTCTGTCATACCAAACACAGCCCCCAGTTAGGGATTAAATCTGGTGGGTGAGAGACTGGAAGAGAAACACATGCACAGATGTTGCACAGGCTCCTGCTTCTCCTTTCAGGAATCTCCATTTTTTGAATCTGCAGCCTGATAGTTTAGTCTCAGAACCAGCCTTTGGCCATGCCAGCTGCACTGGGTGCTGCCATAGACAGTGTATGCACTATGAGCTTTCTTGGCTTAGGTGAACTCAGGTATATTCAAAGGTGGCAATAGAAACAATATGTTCAAGTAGGAAGGATGCAGAGAAAAATCACACCAGTTTAGAAATCTGGAGATAAAGTTGCATTGTACTGGAGCTAGTAATTACTATATTTTATCTGTATCAACCCTCTATAGTTGAGGGGACTGCTTAAGTTCTTTTTGCATGCTCAATCCTAAATCCAATGGGAAGATGAGAAAAAAAAATGAGGAAATGAGATGGGGAAGATCCTTGTGTCTTAGAACACATATATATGTTTCAATGCAAGCAGTCATATGAATTTCATGTTACCCAAAATAGTAGAAAAACAGTATTTTCATTTTAGAATACTTTGTTTTCCGTAGAAATAAAAGGAAATTTGATGGGTTTTCTTTTTCCTTCCTGTTTTTGCCAGTGCTTATAGTACTCCTAAACAACCAGTAGTTCGCTTCAAAAGGAATAAGCATCATAAAGGATCAATCTACTGTGTGGCCTGGAGTCCCTGTGGACAGCTGTTAGCTACTGGTTCTAATGATAAATATGTGAAAGTACTGCCTTTTAATGCAGAAACTTGTAATGCAACAGGTACTGTGTGTGTATATTTAAAGAATTTATTTTCAATTATTTATCCAATACTTGTCAAAACCATTCAAGTTACATTGATTACATTTTTAATAGGTTTTTTCCTTTTTATTTGAGTACTTCAATTTAGTCTCTTTTCCCTTTCACCATCTCTATCCAGCAAAGAGCCACTGAGAGGCTGGGGATTTGTTTGGGTTGGTTAGTTGTGTTTTGGTTTTGTTTTGCAAGGCTCTGGTATTTTGCTCTCTTGTGGCAGATTTCCCTCCCATATACAATAAAACAACCAAATGTTCTTAACTAACTGTGGATATTGATTGTCATTAGGAATTTATTTCCTATTCTAATTCCCCTTTCTCTTGCCTAGATCTGTCATCTCTCTTCTCACCCATGTTAGAAAGGTTTCTGGCCTAGCAAATACTACTTTCCATGCCCAACCCTCCTAATCAATACACTGAATTTACTTCTTATATTTTCTGTTTTGGACTTAGTCTGCCTTGTCCACTGTGGTTCAGTGCTCTCAATGACCTCTCCCTCCTGGCAGAGAAAGCCTTTTGAGTTTACAAAAAGAAATAAATGTACACTGTAAACTTTGGCTGCAATTGTCTGTGGTGATGGTCTATGTATATTTTGCAATGCTTCAGGAAGTAGGAAGCTCAAGCAACACTCAACAACAGGATTCTTACGGATTTTATTTAAACTTCAGTAACTAAAATACTGTGTTCCATAGCACATGCACAGCAATGTTTGTACTTCGTAGCATACACACCCTTGCCTAAAGTATTCTACATAATCAGTGTAGCTGCTCTGAAGAGTGCAGCACTAACAAACAAAGCATGCCTTATTTTGTTCCTTGATTTTTAAATTATTTTAGGACCAGATTTGGAATTCAGCATGCACGATGGGACGATCAGAGACCTTGCTTTTATGGAAGGCCCAGAAAGCGGTGGTGCTATTTTAATAAGTGCTGGAGCAGGGGACTGCAATATTTACACAACAGATTGTCAGCGAGGACAGGGCCTGCATGCCCTAAGTGGTCACACTGGTGTGTATATTGTGGCTGCTTTCACGCTTAGGGATCCGGGGGTGTAAGTCTTTGTTTTTCTTTCTAACAAGGCTTTTTTTTCCTCTGCAGATAGCTCTTGAGGTATTTTGAGGGCAGGTGGGCAGTTGTTTGTTTTTACATATGTTGGCTCTTAATTTAATGGAGAAGATTGCATGCCTCATTCCAGAGATGCAGAGCTGGGTATTGCCTTACACTGGTGATCATGCAACATACGTGTTTTTCACAGGATAGTTGAGTCTCTGAAAGCAAAAATACAATCTGAGCTGTAGTATTTCAGTATTTGATTAATGATGGTTAATCACATTAAGAAATCCTCTTGTTCACAGGTCATATTTTAGCACTTTATACATGGAGTGGCTGGATGATTGCTTCTGGATCCCAAGACAAGACTGTAAGATTTTGGGATTTGAGAGTGCCAAGCTGTGTTCGTGTTGTGGGAACAACATTTCATGGAACAGGCAAGAGTTATTATGCTGCTTCTGATCATTCTTGCATAAAAATAGACTTTGAAGATGCCAAGGTAATACATGGAGAATGTAAGGGGTGTTTGTGTCACAGAATGGAAGCTTGACTTTAAAAGAAAGAAGTTGTAAGCAATCTTTACCTGTGGGTTTTGTTTGTTGTTGAAATGAAAAACAATTTCTTTCAGAAGCTGGGTAGTGTTTTTGCCTTGTGACTTTTAGACACTTCCAAGTACATTCAAATAAAACAAGATAACGGAAATTCTTGAAACCTTAGGGCCACAGTGAATTCCTTGCAGTATTTCACATTATTTCATAAAGTGACTTTCTTTCCTGTGACAGAACAGACACTTTTTCTCATGCAGCTTTAATAGTGTCTTTGCTATGACTCCAATGTGACCAATGGTTTCAGAGTTCTTAGTGCTAGAACATAAACATTTTCTTATCATAAGGTAACAGTAGTTATGTACGTTCATCCTAAATTTAAGGCCACCATTCAGTATTCTTTTACAATGTATATTGTTTAAAAAAAGAAGTTGGCTATTTGCACAAATGTATGTAACTATAATGTGTGACTGCTGGGATTTTCCTCCTGCAGGCAGTGCTGTAGCCTCAGTAGCTGTTGACCCCAGTGGCCGACTCCTGGCTACAGGCCAGGAGGACTCCAGCTGTATGTTGTACGACATCCGTGGCGGTCGGATGGTGCAGAGCTATCACCCCCACTCCAGTGATGTTCGCTCCGTTCGCTTCTCCCCGGGGGCTCACTACTTGCTCACGGGCTCGTATGATATGAAAATTAAGGTGACAGACTTGCAAGGTAATGTGCTGCAAAGGATCACAGGTTCATTTTCCGTTTGGTGCTTTTAATATTGAAGTTGAGATGTTGCTTTGAAAATCCGGTTTTACTTTAAAAGGGGGAAAAATAAATAGTAGAGCTTTGAGGGGTTTGATGTGTCTATATGTGATTGTGTCTGTTGGCAATTGGCTAGTTGTGTTGCTAAAAGGGGAGGCTATGAACTAAATCTTGTTTTGGTAAAAAAAGTGATTTCACACTGTTGCCTGCTGAGGTGGCCATTGTTTTCAGATGGCATTCATAAAATGACCCCTTAAAAAAAAAAGTATAAAATCTTAATTTTTATTTAAAAGAGTTGAGAGAAGGTACCAGGTGTATCTAATTGACTTGTTTTTCTTGGGCCATTAATCACCTTACATGAAAACAGTGAAGATCTGCATTTTTAAGTTGCTCTGTGTCCAGTAATGCCTAAAAACTGAAACACTGGGGCCTTGTGTTACACTGTGTATGAGTGAGAGAGAGGGGGAGTTCAAGTGTGGTTCATAAGATGAAATACATGTGTGAGCTTCACTAAACAAATGCCAAAAAAACACCCAAGACCTGGGATATTAATTAATGAAGTGGCTAATGATTTCTGTTCCTCTGCCACAGGAGACCTCACAAAGCAGCTTCCTCTGATGGTGGTAGGAGAGCACAAGGACAAAGTTATCCAGTGCCGATGGCACACACAAGATCTTTCGTTCTTATCGTCATCTGCAGACAGAACTGTAACCCTTTGGACCTACAATGGTTAGAGTGCAAACAAAGGCAACCTATGCAGCTAAAGCACAGAGACCTGAGACTGCAGAACTGTCAAAACAAGTAGTAATAATGAGGCATTGAGAGAGCAGCAGTTGAGCAGGAGAGTGTCTTATCAAGAAGAGGGGCACTTGTCACTGATTTTTCTGGTTTCTAGGAGGTCTTGGTGTTTTTAGTATGTTCTTTTGCAGTGCTTCCAGTCTTCCATGTTGAACTCATGCTGCTGTGACCTATTGTAGTCTTGTTGCCAAAGTCTATGAGGAGAACTCTTATGTTGTGGATGTGCACTCAGAGTAACATGAATGATGTGTTTACAGTTTGGTATTAATTGCATTCCTTGGTCTTTGCCTCAATGAGAATTTTGTATAGAAACTTAAGTTGAGCAACACTTTAATCAAGTCTGTATGTAATTAGTTACACACACATACACGTAAAAGAAAAGCTACTTCCACTGTTTTTTCAGGTTTATTGTATTCATCACTCCTCAACAAGAGATCAGACTTTATAACATCTCCACAATTTCAATGTTTTTAGTAAAAACATCTGAACTTTAAAGGTTGACTAGGCAGTAACCACATCTTGATTACAGTCCATTATATAGTGTGGGATTTTTTTCTTTCTTTTCATCTAACCTGGGAGAAATGTTGCTGGTTTTACTACATGACATTGTTTTAAACAAGCTAACATGTTGGAGGGGAGAAAAGTAAAATATTGACTTTTTTCGGCAGAAACATATAATATTTTACTTTTTGAATGCAACAGAATACCTCTGTGTATAATGTACTGTAGAAAAGAGTGGATTGGCAGCAGTTGTCACACTGAGCTTAATGGCTATCAATTTTTCAAGTAAAAGGGATACCATTAATGCTATTATAGAAACCAGCATGGCTTAAAATGCTATGTCTGCATGATAATTTAAGAATTGTTTAAATTCCAAGTTCAGAAGCTTATCTGAATTTTATTTCTTGCACTGTTTATGTATGGGAAACTGCAGTTTTATTTCTACAAAACTTTAGATTCTAATGTTTATGTATTGTTATATTTTCATATTGTACAGTTCCTTTTACTTTTTAAAATATAAACCTTAAACTTTAGGTTATTTATTTATTTGAACTGCAGTTAAGTTTTGGATTCTCTTGGTTACTAAATTATATGTGCACTGTAGCAAGCATTTTTAACTATCGTATAAAAGTGGAAAGGTAACTATAGAAGTGTATCTGTGCTATAATCTCAATAAAGACCTCCAACACCTGCACCCGTATCATCTGTTATTTTGGATTCTTGGTTTATAATTCCTTGATACAGAGTTTGACATATGACTTGAGTATTTTACAGTTCTGGCCTGCTTAAGAGCTTTGGATACTGCTTCCCTGTATCTGAATTTTCAGTGCGGTAACAATGCATCTGAAAATCTGGTTTGTTTTCCTATACTGGATATGTAATGCTGCGTTGGAGGAAAACAGTGTTCCTCTGGTTTGTCTTTGGACAAAGCTGGCTGACAATTTTAACTGGTACAATCCTGTAAACACTGCCTTCCTGACCTTAATTTTATTCCAGCTTGGGTGTGGTTTACAGCCGTTGTTTTACATCACAGCCTCACGTGACTGAGCTTGCATTTATCAAAGGTACGTGTTGCTCTGTCTGGGATTGTACGCAAGCCGAAGGCAAATGCCTCAGCAGGAGGGCCGGGGCGGGGCCTGGGGCCGGGGCGGGGCCTGGGGCCGGGGCGGGGCCGCGGCGGCCGCATCTCGGCGGCCGTTGCCGGGCGGAGCGGCCACGGCCGGGCCCGGCAGCCGCAGGGACGGCGGCGGCGGGGCGGGCCCGGGCCGTGTGAGCACACCGAGATTGCTGCGGCCCCTCAGGTACCGCGGGCGGGGAGAGGCGCGGAGCCGGTGCCGAGGTAAAGGAGGCCGGCGCCGGGGAGCGGCGTGCGGGGCTCCGCGGTGTGGCCCTGCCCGCGCCGGCGGGGCTCGGCCTGTGCGGCGCCTGGCGGGGCCGCTCCGACGGGAGCAGGCCCTGAGGGCAGGGTGGGGTGGGGGTGTCCCTGCAGGGCTGACCGGCCTGGGTTCTGCGTGACCCCCGTGACCCTTTGGGGGAAAATAGTGGGAAAGTCTAGCAGGAGGGAGTGCGTGCGTGGGCGAGAGTGCCCCGGGGGCAGGCTGTGCACGCTGAGCCGCGGGAGCCTGAGTGGGGTCGGTGTATCGCTCTCGGGCAGGGAACGAAGGGTGCGGCGGTACGGAGGTGGTGTGGTAGTGCTCTTTAAAACAATGCCGCCAGCGGGAATTAAGCCAAAGGAGTGACCCGAAAGGTGACCAAAAGCTGAACTTTATTAATTCAAAAATACATACCACTTTTCACACACCTACACGTGCTAATGAAGTAAAACCTCTATATGCTTTACATGTATGGCTGAAGTCACTCAAACTCCACCTAAACGTGAAATGAGATTAACTGAAATTACCTTTTCTCCTCCCTCAACAAAACAACATAAATACAAGTTAAGAGGGATGGGAGGTCAGAGGAGACTCCCCATTTGTACCCCGGGACAGGCTGTGCTTATCGCATCCGCTGTAGGGATGGGATGCCTGTTGGGTGAGGCTCCAGCGCTCGGCCGTACCAAGTGCTTTCTCGGTAAATTCAGAGTGCCAGCTTGTGTTTGTGGTCATGCTTTTAGCACTAGATAGTCATCTCCCAATGTAATGTATTTGTTGCCAGCTGTATTATTTTTTGTGTTCGTGTGTTCCTGCAGATACTGTTTATCACCAGCAATTTAACAAGACCCTGTGTTTCTATTGCTCAGCAAATGACACTGTTTTGCACCTGAGTGTTACTGAACTAGACCGAGCTTGTGATCTGGCCCTGAGAATTCATTGGGTGTGATGAGCCTCGAGTTTGTCACACTGTGGATCCAGGGTCGTGGTGGTTCTTACAGAGTGTAACCACATTTACAGTGCCACGCTGGCTCTGCATTTCCCTTGTTCAGTGCTGCATTATCCAACCCTCAGAATCAAAGTGCAGCTGCCCCTGGCGTCTCTGTTCTCTGAGGAGCAGCTGGAACACAAGGGGAGTTTATTTTCAGCTGAATCTCCTTCCTTCTAATGTGATGTAAAAATTGGCCTTACTGTTAATGCAACACCCCTGCCCTGAAGCCTGGAGGAGTTCTGCATGTGTTTGTTGTGTGTAGCAATACTGAACTCAGCGTTACACCTGCTGATATCTGTGGTCTGTTATATTGATCCAGTCATGTAATAGAGTTTAATTTTTGCGTATTTTTGCTGACATTTTCCTTGGGGGGAAAAATTGGAAGTGAAGTTTAAACCTGTTTAATGGAGAACTGAGTTTTTAAACAGTGCCAGAGAATAATTCTTTTGTGTTAGAGCGTTGCTTTTTTTTTTTTTTTTTCATACAGCATGTTATACCCTGACCTAAATATCTGAATTTCTTGTTACATGCAGCGATACAGGATGCTGTTTCCTTTGGTATTGTGTGCAGTTGTGCTGATAGGGAGTGGTAAAGTTCAAGAAGATGAATGGATTGACCCCACAGATATGCTCAATTATGATGCAGCATCAGGAACCATGAGAAGACCTTACAAGGTAGGAAAAAAAAGGGTGTATGAATTCGTGTCTCCCCCAATACAGTCCTTCAGCCACATGCTGTTGAAAGATTGCTCTTAAATGATAGAAACATGGTATTTTTAAGGTCTTATTATGTTGTATCTGAGTGCATACACAGAAAAGCCTTTTGTGTCCATGGTTAAAATTGCAAGGAAAAAGGTAATGATCTGTGTTATTGTAGTTAGCTCAGGACCTTTTCCAGTTTCTGTTGCACAGTGATCCAGTCACAGCGACCAGGCTTTTTGTCTTTTCACAGGCGCTGCTTGATTTATGCAGCCACATTGATTTGTGCCACCACAGTTACTTCTCTGAAAACTACTGGGTTCAGCTAGTTTCTCAAGTATAGTATTAAATATCTTGAAAATCAAGTTCCTAGCTGATAAAAGTTGGGGGAGTTTGTTGGAGAACATGCAGTCTTTCAGAGAAGCCAGGTGCAGCTTCTATATGAAATATACATAGTGGTGTGTTATATTTCTAAAATTAATACACTCTATGCAAACTATCTAACCACACATTGCTATAGCTAAATATTAACTAAGATATGTTTTATAAAATTGGTGGATCCACACAGTTCTTATTTATCTTAATTTTATTCATAGAGTTCTTCACGTGTATCTTTCCGCAGAAATTAGCAGGTTTCTTTTCTTCACTTTACAGTGAGCCAAGGTTGTCTTGCAGATGCCATCGTTATCAGTGGGGCCTCTGTCTGGGAAGCTGCATCTGGCTTTTCTGTCTGAAAACCTGCATGTTCTCCAACAGGAGTTAATGATTCTATTTTATTTTAATTAACCATTTTCTCAGCACTGTGGTGTAATAAACCCCGTTTCTCATGTGAGAGTATTGTGAAAGTCACAAACATGTTTTGTAATGCTGAGCATTTGTTTTCAGAAGGTATATCAGAATAGGGGTTGAGTGCTGTACTGTTAGTGATTCATTGAGGAGAAGATGAAGTAGGAAAAAAAATAGTTTGAACAAGGTGAATCCATCTCAGTTGTCTTATGTGAGGAATGGACTCTACATATATCATGAGATGCATGTTGTTTATGTAGTACATACGTGCACATGTGGCACTGTAAAACTGGTTGGTTGTATGGGTGCCTTTGATTTTTGTCATTATTCAGCTTTCAAGTTTGAATAATACTATTTAAACACTTCAGAATGTAATTTTCTGAAGCTTCAAAAATGCAGACTGCATTACTTCTCTCCACAGCATTCCTCTTCACCCTCCACCTGCCTCAAGTCCAGCTGAAAGTCATTTGCATCCCTAAAACTGAGCAGCAAGCCTTGGAGTCTTTAAACTTGGAGCCCAGCTGCTCCAGCTTTTATAAAAAAAGTAGTTTTACTGTTGTCTCCAATTAAAATAGAACTACATCTTAGAGAAAAGTGCCTACTTTGGGTTAATCCATCTTTTCAGGATTTCTTGTCTGCTCTGCAGTGAGTTTTTAGGTAGGCAGGTTGTGTGTGCAAATCTTCAAAACCAAACTTGATTGCAGCATGAGTTCACTGGTTTGTGTGCTGTTGTGCTTTCTTTTGGAGACTTCCCTCAGTTCCCTGGTTGTGTAGAAGCAGCACTGCTAAAACTAGGTCTGAGTAACTAACAGGAAACAGAGTGTCCTGGAGCAGAGGGAATGTGAAAGGAAAGGCATGCATCCCAGAATGGGGGTTTATGTTTACTTGCAGTCTGGCTGGCTGTGTGGCCAGCTGGGCTGGGAATGTGTCTGGCTGGAAGCTGCCCCTTTGCTTGCTGAGTCAGTTTTTAGCCAGTCCCATTATCTAATCTGATGCACTGTGTGGGTCACCAACACTCAAAGGAGGGGAAAGGGCAGGTGGGGGAGGACAGGCCTCACCTTTTGAAGGCAGCATGCATTTACATAAACTTAAAGCAGTTGTCTATCTGGAGCCTAAAATAACAGCAGAGAGGCAGCTGGACTATCATTGGGAGAATATGAGCAGAAAAGATCAGCACTCAGATTTTAGCTCCTTTACGCCACTTAAAGGGATCTGACTACAGAAGTGTAACAGGGCACGTTTGGTCAAATTACTGGATTCTAAAAATGTTTGTTTTTCTTCTGTAATTTTAGGTGAACTATCACGACTCTGAGGATAAGCCTGTGGATACTGTTGGCACTGAAATCTCACCAAGTTGTTCCAGGGCAATAGATTCCTTGCAACAGAAGGTCTGTAAGGAACTTCAGATATTATCCAGTCTTTATTAGTTCGTGTTTTCTGACGATGCTTTTCTGAATAGTATAGAACAGGGGCATCACTGGCATAATTTATGAGAGACTACACTTTCTGTAGAGGGAACCTCTTTATTCAGAGGAGAGGCTGGAAGTGGTTTGAACTCAATTCCAAATTGCTGCTCTGCTTACCAAGGTCTGTTTCCTAAAGTATTTTATAACAAAATCTGTACGAACTAGGTGCTTCTGTCCAGTGTCAGCAGTTTAAATGTGTGGTGTTGATGTTACACCGTGCTGATAAAAGCTGAGAAACCTGGTCTGTTGTTGCCAAGTTGGTCAGTCCTGTTTGGTGTTACGGAGTGGGTTGTGGGCACAGAGAACACGGTGATATGTGGTGCTGCAGCTCTTGGGGGCCGCTGTAAAACCCACCCAAGGTGTGGGGATGCTTCTGTAGCTACTGCGGCGCTCACTTCCCTCAGCCATTTGGGTACCCAATGGAATACATGTGATTTTAATGTTGTTTTAGTTACTTAGTATTTTTTACAGTTCTTTTTTTTTTTTTTTTTCCCCCTGGTGCAAACTTATAATGTAAAGAGATCCAGATGTTCATGTTTTTTTTTTTCTAGCCTTACTGAGGTTAGTATTTGAATATTATTAGCAGGTCTGAAATCTCTGGTCCTGGCCAGCCCCATGGAAAGTTGCATCTTCAGCAACTGCATATGCTTTTTGTCTGGCATACTAATCATGGGATCATTGCTAAACTAAAGAAATGTGCCCCTGTTGATCCTGAGTTTAATAGGTTGGTAGGGTTTGTTTTTCTCCTAAGAACAAGCTGGTTTGAGCTAAGTGAATAAAAGTGTCTTTTGCATGATTGCAGATTGCAGAATGTGAGAAGAGGAATGCAAAATTACAGGAAAGCCGTAGCTTTTATATTTTTAAGCGATACTTGAATAAGATTTTAAATGAAGCCGGAAAACTTGGTCTTGTAAGTATTTGAACAGTGATTTAAAAAAATTAACTGGAATTCATATTACTACTTAATGTGGTTTTCACGTATTGATTAATTATTCTGGCATGCCTTAAATTAAAATGAAGGGAACTGAATTTTAAGGGAAAAGGTGTTAGAAGTCTGTGCATCCGTTACTGCTCAGGAGACACAGTGGCCGTTTGATCTGTAAAGCATCCAAAGGAAAGCTATGTGAATTCAGTGTATCTGAATATTTGTTGCTGGGATGCAGCTGTAGTAATACCTGTTCAGTTCTGGGCCCATGCAAACCTCAGCAAGACCAAGTGCAAGCTCCTGCATGTGAGTTGGATGTTCCCAGGCACAAGTATGGGCTGGGTGGAGAATGGATTGGGAGTAGCCCTGGGGAGAAACACTTGGGGGTACTGGTGGACAAGGAACTCAAGAGAACGTGGCAAAGTGTGCTTGCAGCCCAGAAAGTCAACTGCATCCTGGGCTGCATCAAAACCATGCGGCCAGCAGGCTGAGGGAGGGGATTGTTAATGAGCCTTGGTTCTAAAATTTTAGTAGCAGGTGAGATAATTCACATCATTTATATTAGTTTTTTGCTGTAGAATTGAAGGAGCACAAACCAGTTGAATTTGAGTATCATACAGTTTAGAAGAATGAACAAAAAGTATACAGAATCATAGTATGCCCCCTGTGCTGTGTTTTCATCCTGCAGTCTGCTTCAAAAAGGTTCTAGTATAGCATGAGGAGTTTATAATCAGATTTTTGCCTAGGGATGCACTTTTAACTGTTGTTTTGCTTTGCTTTTAATTCAGCCTGAGGAAGATGTGGGACAAGTCCATTATGATGCTGAGATCATCCTTACAAAACAGACATATCTGGAGATCCTCAGGTTTCTCAATGAGGAAACTTGGCAGCCAGGTGCCATGGATGAGGCACTTAGTGATATTTTGATCAATTTTAAGCACCATGATTATCAAGCTTGGCACTGGAGATTTGAAGACACTTTTGGAATTGACCTATATAATTTGTTTTTGGTAAGAGAATAAAGGGGGGGTTGTTGTTTTTAATTGCTGTTTTCTCCTGTTTCTCTGGGCAAGTTCAATCAATGAATATTACCATCTTAACGCTACATATGAAGCAGTTATTTCCACTGTACTTTCAGTGGGTCATATTTTCTTTATCATGGTTGCTGAAGGCAGAGGGGATGTATTCACTTTAAGTAAGAATTCAAGTTTTCTAGTCCTGTGGTCATCTTTTCGTATTGTAACTGTGGGGTTTTTTCTGGTATGCTTTTTTTCTTCTTCTTGTGTTTTTTTATCTGTGCTACCTGACTCATTAAGCTCTAGCACATTCTTACAACTAGAACTAATACTTGATGCATTATATTGTCCAGGTTTGTCTGTTGTTTAAGTAGATGCTGAAGCTGTTGGCTTTTTTAGGAGTTGGAATATATTTATACTGAGACAAGTATATACTTGAACTCTTATAGGTCAGAGGCTCTTATGAATTTTATGGAATAAATTGTATAGTGTTAGAGAGGAAAGCATCATTTTGGAATTATAAACGGCTAAGATGAGAATCTCGAATAAGCTGAGGGTGTCTGAATAAATCTTTACAATTCAGAATATGCTAATGTTTTATGCCAACATAATCTTGGAAGGAGGCTGTCTAGATTTGAGGGGTCCATGGAAGCCAAATGACAAAAGCAAGCTGTCACTAGCATTATCTCACTGTTAGGGGCCCTCACATGGAAAGAGACTGTAAAGTGCTTCTCTGGAGTCTTGCTGCTGTTACCCAGACTGTAACTTTGTCTCTTAACCAAAGTGCAGGAGTTGGCAGGAGTTGTTCTGTGGTTCATACCAGGTACCTAGTATTCAAGCACCAACTTACACCAATTTTATAATTTAAAAGTATGGTAGGTAACATGATAAACATCGTAAGAAAGAAATAACTGAATATCACAAGAAAGAAATGAGCAACTGCAGTGTAAGGCTGTGATAGGAATGACTAGGAATGCCATGAAACTGTTCTGCCTTGCACTACACAGATGTGCTATGAAAGTAAGGAAAAACTCTCTCAGCTGTTCTGTGTAAATGACACTAGCAAAAACAAAAGTTGGAAGTTCTTCATGTGTACTGGCAGTAAGCTTGGAAAATTCCAGATCTGGATCATAATTTGTTTCTCTTTGCTTTTTCAGCTACTCTTGTGCTTAGTGTGCATT
Organism: Acropternis orthonyx; assembly: GCA_035583155.1. Taxonomy (NCBI): domain Eukaryota; kingdom Metazoa; phylum Chordata; class Aves; order Passeriformes; family Rhinocryptidae; genus Acropternis; species Acropternis orthonyx. The sequence goes on along the minus strand of JAWWEU010000005.1, from coordinate 21,411,397 downwards.
GTAACTATAATAGCTACAGAGCTCTGGACACGTATTCTTTGGTTTGTTCAGCTAAAACGTGTTTTATTAATAAGTTTTTTCATCAGTTTTGCATGGAATTGGCTTTACTTGTATAAGGTAAGTTCTGTGATCTTAATGTCTTCTGGGCTTAAAATTTTACACTTTACGAGGGAGTTAAGGTTTAGTTCCTTTAGTTAGTTTACATAAAGATTTTAATTAACCACAAAATAAAGGTATTAACATTTTATTTTGTATGTTGATGGGTGTGTTAGGCTTAAAGAACAAAAGGAACCCTGACAACTTTATCCTGCTGTGGTCAAAGTTTAACGGCAGCTTGTCAGACCCAGGAATAGCCAAGTGCCAGAGAGTAGGATTGCTCTTGCACGGGAGTGGAATGCCATGCAGAGAGCTTAGATTCAGGCAGGGAACAATGGCAGTTTTGCAACAGATGATTTGACTTCATTTTTTCCATTATCAGTTGCAAACTGTAAGGCAAAATTATCATAAATACAGGTATTTGATAATGGGAATTATTTAAAAAGAGAATGTTTTAATTAGTAAATGTATGACAGCTGAATCTGTTTCTAATCCAGAAACATTTTAAGGAAAGATGATGTCATCAGTTTAATTTTGCCTTAAGCTTGTATCTTTGGATACTGGAGTTTGGTCCTTTGGCAATTCAGACTCCATTTGAAGAATAACTCAACCATCATCATTGATTGTGTCCATTCCCAGGAAGTCCTTAGAATTTAACTTCCATTAAATTGTTTAGCAAACATTTCTTAATACATATTAATATGGGGAATTATCATTACAAGGGGATGTAATGGGGAAAATTATTGTTTACACGGCAAATTTTGCCAAGCAGGCTAAGAGCAAACACAGCTAGCTGAGGTGCAGTGCTGCATGGATGCAGGTTCTGTTTGTTTCACAAGTCATTGTGTTCCCTTCAGTTGGCCTTTGCACAGCATCAGGCAGAAATTGCGAAAATGGGGCAGTTTGATAACATCTGTGCTGAGAAGTTGGACTGGCGAGAAAGTCTTTTTGGTAAATACTTGTTCCCTTATTTTGTAATAGTATTTAAGATAACAAAGTACACAATAACACTATCCAAGATGACTCACCTATCTTCATGAGTAGTACACTGACTTTTCTTCAATCTACATGATTATGTGGTTTTACCATTTTTCCACTCCATGAGACTTTTCTTATCTAGGCCAATGACAAAACTGTACTTGGAGCATGTCATGGTGTTCCTTTTTTTTTTTTTTTTTATAAGTTACCCATGAGTGTTTCCCCAGTTCCCTTCTCCAGAATCATTCAGTGCTGTTTGCCAAAGACAGGCAGGCAGAGTTCATGAAAAGGGTTTTTTCTTTTCATCTGCCAGACCTGTGAGTACAATGGACTTTAGGAATTAGATCTGTAACTACTTACTCAAGTGTTACTATTTTACCGGAAAAGCTGATTTTTTTTTTTATTAGCTGTTATTGGTACCTACTGCTATAGCAGGTAGATAAATGGTGGCAACTCTTAAGGACCGCTTGTTATGGTCTTCCCTTTGTAATTTATTGACTGATAATTCTGCTTGACAAATTTCAATTATGTTCTAACTGCAGTAAAGCCAAACTACAGAAACACTGATGTCATAAATTACTTGTTTATAATGTAAAAGTTCCTGTAAGAAGTAAGACTTTCTGCTTGTAAACCTAAAATAGACCCTTGAAATCTAGCAAGCAAAACAGACAATTTTAATCTAATGCAGACTGGCAGATGAGTAATAACACTGGGAATGACACTGTTTCAGTAACTGTGAGCACAGTGTGTTAGATGATAGTTCCCACAGATGAGAGTTCTTTTCCTGAGGCTTCTGGGGACTAAGTTCATCTGAAAAAGAGAACTTCCTTGACTCTACATGGGAAAACTTCATGTTCTTTTTTCTTTCTAGCCGTTCCTTCTCCTTCCTGCATGCCCATGACTGGATAAATTATACTGCAAAGCTGATCTCAGATTTGTAAAAATAAATCTGAGCTTCTAGGAGAGTTCTCTTCCCTCTATAACTGAAATGCTACTTTCTCTATTATTGCTGTGTCAAAAAATATATTTTAAGTAGTAAAAATATGTGTCTGCTTTGACTTACAGAATGGCTTAGAAGTACATGGACGTTACAGGATGATCCCTGCCAGAAATACTACGAAACTCTACTTGTAAATCCTATTTTGCTGGTTCCACCAACAAAGGTACATGCCAAGTCCAAAGCAGCTGTTCATGTTGATGTTTGTTGTTTGTGTGACAATACTGTTTTCTATTTGTATTTTTCTAGGCCTTGGCAGTTACTTTCACCAACTTTGTAACTGAGCCTTTGAAGCACGTAGGACAAGGTATTGGTGAATTCATCAAAGCACTTATGAAGGAGATACCATTCGTTCTGCAGGTTCCAGTACTAATTATGATGGCTCTGGCTGTCCTGGTTTGTAGACATTTATCTTTAAAAGCTTAGTTTTATTTTTTATATATTTATTTATATTTAAGTATTACCTTTTATTTCTTATTTTTATTACTGAAGAGATTTCTTAGGACAGATGAAATTACTTCTCTGAGGCAGACTGTTTCTTGACAAAGGCTTCATAGTACAGTTGGCGTAGCAATTAAAATAGCCAAGTTTGTATTCAAAACGCATCTCCCCCCCACTCCCAAGTGGGATAATACAGCATTAAACAGCTTAAAATCTTAGACTCTAGGACAGTTTATTGCAGCTCAGTTCCCATTTCTTTGTGTCATTACACAGTGATACATATACACAAGCGTACTGAGTTAGAGCCTTCAGTATCTCTAACGTAGCACCAACAATGAACTGCCTCCAGTCTGACAGTTCTTGCAGTGTGGTCAGACTGCAGAAAGCTTGAATTTTACTGTGGCTGTTTTGAGCACCTGAGCTTTTCTTTCAGGGTCTTCTGGATGCCTGACTTTGAAATCTGTGTGAAAACCATAGGCTGCAAGTATTTGGTATTTTGTTCAGTTTGTTTTTTCCCTCCCCCAGGCTTTTTGCTATGGTGCAGGATCATCAGTGTCTGCCTTAAGATACTTAACATCTTCTCAGAGGAAAAGTCTTCTTCCACCAGACAGCCAACAGGAGCAAATAGACTTTGGGAAGTACAGTGAGAGGAAATCAGAGGACTGTTACTTGCAGAAGCCCCAAAGCGCGTACAGAGGACACCAGGACAGAGGACATGGCTCTGCCAGACTTCCCCTCAGTGTGAGACCAGGCAATGGCAGCAGGAGTCCTGACACAGCAAATACCAGCGATGAGCCAGATACGCAGGTAAAAGAGTCCTGGTGCTCTTTGAGCTGGGATTAAATTGATTAGATTTCAATGGCACCTGCTAGAACACATTTAAACAACAAGCTTAACCCAAATCCCAGGGAGAGAGGAGTTAAGGAAGTACATGTTTCCCTATACAGCAGTTTGGTAAAGGTGTCTTGGACATGTTTCTTTCTAGAAAAATACTGTGCAATGGCTAACTGTGGCAGGGAAGTACAGAATTGAAAGTCTTTAGTATGAAGATTTACTCCAGTTTTGAGAGATCAGTAATTATATGTACTTATATCAGCCTGGGCACTTAAGATTACCCACAGGAGAAAGGGGAAAAAAGGGCTGACTTTTCTGTAAACTATAGAAAATTCAAAACAGATTTATACTCTACATTTTGGTTATTCACATGCACTGTTTTCCCTGGGAAAAAAACAATACCAGTCATGCTCTGTGTGAGCTCTGCCCCTTGAGCTGAGATGCACTTGAAGCAATAGATGCTGTCACCTTAGATTGCTTAATTAATACATTATTAATTTTTTACAGAACAGATTGTACACCAAGTCTGAAGTTCATAGACTAGAAACTCTCAAAGCTGAAAACTGTACTGAAGAACCTGCACTTGAGCAGCAGAAACAGGAGACAGGCAAGTCAAAGCAAGAGACTGGAGAAAACTGTGATCCTAATGAAAACCTAGAAGGGAAAAGTTCTGTGATGGAACAACGTGAAGAGAAGAAAGAGAGCATTTTACGTGACTCCCAGGAAGGAGACTAAGGAAGGCCTGTGCTCTGCTGTAAGTTCTGTCTGATCTTTAGTTGTCACATTCTGCTCTAGTTCTCAAGTGTCAAAAAGAGAGTATGAGTGAGCTGTGAGGTGGGTTGTAAAATCTGGGAGAGTATAGTACTGTGTCTGGAATTTGAAATAAATGTGTTAATTAAGATAATACATCTTTAAGTGGCCAAGAAAACAGGGTCATGGGGTATTGCTGCTTGTTGGAAATAAGTTTTGAGTAAAATTAGATTCTCAGTGGAGGGATAGTTCTGATACTCTGATGTAGCAAACATAAGCCAGGTAACTGTCCAACAGCCTCAAGGAAGTTACTTGATATTCCTGTAATTCACATAACATTAATCACAGCTCAGAATCTCAAATCTGTCTTTGGGTTTACAGTCTTTAAAATCAGTTTGCTGCTTGTCTGCTCAATTTTAGGACAGCCTACTGCTTTTCTCCTCCTTTAATGGATTTGCAGTGAGAAGCTGATGTGTCAGATGGGTGTTAGGGCAATTCAAAGCTGAACAGGGAATAGGAAGCACTGAGTATAAGCATCAAAGCTCAGGATGATAAACTGATAGGTGATTTTTTACTTTTTTTTTAAAGAAGATTCTGACATTTTTTCCTTATAAGCAGAGGGAGGACAATTTTAGTTTCAGTGGGATTCAGATTTCATTGTCAAAAATCATCAGCAAGAGAACGTTTATAAAACTTTCAGTAATTTTCAAATAGTTTGAATTATTTGTCTGTTTATTCTTACACTGCGATTTCCCTCTGAAGCTAAAATTAACCATAGATTCTTCCCTGAGGGTATAATACAATAAAAATAGGACACATTTATAAATACCCGAAGTGAACAGTTTGCCACCTTTGGTGTTAAAATGAGTGGCTTCTAACCTAAGGTACCTCCAGTCAAAACTAGGCACAGCCTTCAGGCTTCCCAAGAACTGCCTCAGGACCAGGATCTGCTGCAGGGAAGAAGTTAGAGCAAATGTTCCCCAGAACTATCCCAGCATAGCACAACCTTAGCAGAAGCAGGAGAAGGAGTTGAGGTTGGGGAATAAGCAGCATATGAGCATTTAAGGCATGTGACATTTGACATTCAGGTACTGCAGGACCTACCTGCTGTCCCTGGGAGTTCATGCCAAATGCCCACCACTCCTGTGCTTCCCTGGTGCATGGACACGTACGACCCTGTCTGCAGAGCAGCTGTTACTTGAAAATAAGTACCTTTTGAAAACCTCCTGATTGTAAAACAGCGCTGAGTTAATGTAGGAAACTCTTAACTAAGTATTACCAAAAAACCCCAGTGTGTTTTTATTACAGAATTAAAAACAGGGTTTAATTATTTTTAATAGAAATTATTGATTCTTCCGAAATGTGTTTCTGCAAAGACTAAATGCTGAAGCTATTTCTCGATTTTTTTTTTTTTATTTTTTAAAAAAAAGTATAAAAGAAAACAGGACCCTTTTTTTTCTGGAGGTACAAAGCAGCAGGGTGGGGAAAAAATCAAGTTTTCTTTAAAAAGAACATAAAAAAATCAGGTCTTACACTAGATAGAGACAGTAGTAGAATCCACACATGAGCAATGAGAAAAAAATAATATTAATTTTAGTAGACAAGAGGCAGTTAAGAGGGAGAGACAGTAATGGTATCTGAGACACTGCTATAAAAGCAGCTGCCAGCTTCAAGAGCAGAGACAACTCTATAACTACTGATCACAAGTGCAATGCTGCTTCTATTTATATGAAAAATCATTAGAAAGGAGACAAAAACTACTACTTGCAGTCATCTTTAACAAGGCAAGTATGCTTTTCCAGCAAACAAAAATGATACCTAAGATGCTGCTGTACAGTACATTCCTGTGTGTGCCTTCAGCTAGAACTTGGTCCCTTTATAGCTGAGGGTAAATGGACTCTCTGTTCATCCATTCTCTTAGCTTGTGATCGTAAAATGAGGCTGAAAAAATCCTCATCTGGTACAGTGGGTCCTTTTGCAGATGCTGGCGGAGCACATCTTTGATCATCCAGTCTGGAACCCTACAGACAGACCAAGAGATAAAGCTGCATATTTACAGAAACAGATATACTAAGCAATCTAAGTGGGGAAAAAAGCCTACTAAAGCTTTTGCGTTCAGATTTAAAGCTATTTTAGAGATTTCATTTTTAAGTTTTGTAATTCTTAAGTGTGCAAGTTAAGCTAAAATTATTCATCTGAACCACTTGTCCACCTGTATCTGAAAATAACCCCCCTCCCAAAATCAGTTGTCATATTGCAGAATGAGATTTCAGTGTCCTTAATCCAGAAGAATAATTTCAGCATTAGTATGAGCTATTTCTAATCTCCTATACCAGGAAATATGCTTGTCTTCCTTTCCTTATATACAGGAAGTAAAAAATGGCTACAGATGGTCAGATTTGGAAAGGCAATACTAAAAGGCACCTTGCCTCCACACTCTAAGGACAGGTACAGTTCAGTCCCAGTGCTACAGAGCAGGGGGGGCAATTTCTGTGCTCCTCTCACACAGCCTCCCTCGTGGCAGCTCTTACAGGCAGCAGGGCACCCTGGGGGCTGCAACAGTGACAGCCGCTCCTGTGCCCGAGCATTCTCTACAGGAACAGGCTGCTGGCCAGCCGGTTGGAAGGGAGTACCCTCACTGTAGGAAAAGCACAGCTTCCAGTAGTGGATGGAGCTTGGACAGTCATCCTTGAAACATAAAGTATCAAAGGACAGCAACCCTTTTGTGCTTCTGTTTAAAGCACTAGCATTCATAATGATGAGAGGGGATTAAATGCTTTTCCATTCCTTAAAGAGATAAGCAAAGAATCTAGAAATCAGTATGATATATTTTGACTCAGAGAGGTAAACAGACATGATATTTCATCAGGTTGATGAACACTATGACTATAGACTCAATTCCAGGTGCTGCTAAGATACTTACCTTTGGAGATGCAGTATCTGAATTCTGCATTTTGAGATGCTTATCAACTCCTGAGGTAAACCACCCAGCCTTCTTTTTAGTCTCATTAGTATATATATCATGCTCTAATTGACAACCAGCCACCTCACTTGCATATTGCTATGAACTCTCATTTACACTTAATGAGGACCACTATTATCACTAAAACTTGGATACCAAGTTCTTCCATTTGATTTCAGAGGATTCCTGGTATATCAGGTCCCCTCCCTCCCCAGCCCACTCTAAACACTTAAAACCATTTTACATGCTCCTTTTAATTGCCTCACTTGTTTTCCTACACTTTTTAAACATTTGTTAATTGAAATAGGTACCATGTTAAAAGTAGCAAAATTACAGTTAGTAGACACAGATAATTAAAAAAACAGAAATCAAAACAAACAAATTGTAAAAAAACCTACACAATGGGGGGGGGGGGGAATTCTAGTAATTTGTTCTGCTATGCTCTTGGTTATCTGCCAAATCAATATGTATCTTAAATCACATGGTAAACAGGGTGCATTTCTTGAACAAACTCAGTAGCAGGAGGCACAAATCAAATGGCCAAAGACTCAGAAGCTGAAGAACTTTTACTAAACACTGACCTGGCATTTTATCAATATGTCAAAGAAGTCATCATCCAGTTCCTTGCTGTTGCTGGACATGAGGTGCCCCAGCACAGCCTGGCTGTTCTGCTGGGGGAGGCGCAGCCCGGGCAGGTTGCTGAAGCTGGCACGCTGGTCATCCAGCCGGCGGCTCTGCGAGCTCGCCAGCAGGTCCAGGAACTCATCCGTGTGTGGGGACACCACAGAGGTGGAAAAGGCTGGGGATGAGGAAGAAAACAAGTTAGCTCAGAAATAAGTTCCTTTCTGTAGTGAATAGTGCATGCAAATATATTTTGAAAACGGTATCTGGCAAAAACTCAAGTCAGATACAGATTTTACTTTTAAAAAATTACATTTTTGTATTGTTTTAGGTGGAGTTGAGGATGTTGCCACTGAAGCAGCTGGGAGCCTGTTCTTCTCCTTGAAGTAGCACCTTTGGTCGTCCATTCTGTTACTCTGGAATCGACTCAGCAGATCAAAGAACCCTTCATCTGCCATTGTCTCTCGACTGCTTTTCTGAAAAGGAGAAAAGATTTAGGGGTATTTTGAACTTAGGAGTACCTAAAACTGGGAAAACTGCATCAGAGTTTCAGTCCAGTCCTGTTTCATATTTGCGTATCTGAAATCTATTAAATGAATTTTTTTAGTCATCCCTTTCTACAGACAGAGGTTTAATCATAAGAGGAGATATAACAATACAGCAGCATTTTTAGAAGGTAAAATATATTAGAAACATCCCATTCTCTGAAGTGGAAAGAAACAGTGCTTTGATCACAGTACAACTAGAGTTACTCCTCCTCAGCCATTAATCCACCAAAACCCCACATGCCCATGACAGAAAAAAAGCAACAAAAACTCCAATTAACCTTTTCCATTGTTTCTTCACGTCTGTGATCAAATATCTTTTATTTTTAACTGACTTCTGTGGAGAGTCCAAAGTATCTCCCACTGCCTGAATCAGAAAAACTAGATTTTGTTAAGTTTAGAGAAGCAGTGTGTAGAAGAGACCTAGAAATAAAATGTGTGTAAGCTGAGCTCTAACTTTAGAAAATCCACAAGGAATACAATGTTTCAGTATTAGGAAAAGCTTAAAGCTGGCACCACCCATCCAGACAGCTGTACAATGGCAGACTGTGGTTTTACAGAGCCATAGGGTTTAAATGAAGTTAAAGGGACAGCTGCAGGAATGTGTTTGCCATCATTCTGATCAGAGAAAGATGAATAAAGGCAATGACCTCCACAGCTCACCAAACCTACCCTCTGGGAGTTTGGAAGTCGATGATCAATAGAATTACTGGCATCCTGCAACACTTTGGAAGTGGTGCCTGTTTTGTACTTTTTGCCTTTTAGTCGATTTACAAAATGCAGTTTTGCTGAAGGTTTGGCAACCAGTGGTTTCTGCTTAGCAAGAATCTCACTGTTCCAGTTCTGAACCTAAGAAAACAAAGAGTCATGCAATTAAGCCTTCTGATTTTAATTACCTGTATGGTTACCTCTTGCTGCTGCTTTTCCTCCACAGAATGAAGCAGCTTTACATTATTTTGTTCATCCAACCATGAGAATGTGAAAACTTGGGGTTTGGTTCTGTTACTTGACCTGTGATTAGGGAGGTTAGTGCTGTTACTGATCAGTCTGAGAACTGAACTGTGCTGTGACACCTGATGGATTAAAATACAATCAAAGAGTGTATTTAATTAAACACACTGAAATTGTCCTTGCTGACTGCAGTGCAGGAAATGCAGTTATAATGTAAATGCTGAACTGCAGACACAGCTGACATTTCCCACCTGACATTCCTAAAACTGGAAAGAAAAAAAAATTTACAAACCCCATATTACAAGCTGTTAGAGAAAAACAAACCCTTATGCAAAACCAGATACTCAACCAGCCTTCCCCAAAGTCCTTCCTATACAGTAAAGACTGAAAAGGAAGAGGGGAAGAATGCCAGCACAAGAGCAAATAGGAATGACCATCTTATTTCACTAAAGAACACAATGGAGAGTTTTACCAACCTGACAGGTTTTCCCTAAAATCTCTTCTAAAATAAATAGAATTATCCACAAAATAGCTTTATTCACAACTGACACAACTGTTATAATGGAATAAAAACAAAGTCAAACCTTTTCTTTCTTGATTCAACATCACAAATCATGAACACAGTCACGAATCTTCCAGCAACACTGCCTACCCCAGTGGATTGCCTTTTCAAAGCTTCCTGAGCACTAGCACACAGCCTGCAACTCCAAGAAGATGGGATCCTGTCCAATCAAACCCTCATGCTCATGTCATGCATTGTTCTAGATACCAAAGACATTTATGGAACTAATTTTCATAATTACTCAATAAGTACCTTGAAAAAAGCCCTTTATAAAAGCTAAACTGAAATAGTAGATTAAAGCCAAAAAACTACTTGAAACATTTGAGTATATTTAAGGCATAAGCTATCAGAAGACAGATATTTTAAAAGTTATCCCAGAACAGATTCAGAGAGTAAGAAAACACAGCTGAGAGTGGTCAATAGCTTAGAGGTTCCCTACAGAGGCCTCACCCTGGACTAAACAGAGTCTTTTTAAATCAGTACCCAAAGAGGCTCTTCAGCATCAGCGCTGACTTCAGCTGTACCCGCTGTCCACATGCTTTGAGATTCTACTGCCTGTTTGATGAACATGGTGACAGCCTTTGCCTCACTTGAAAAGAGGGGAGTTAGATATCCCAGTGTAGAGGGAAAAATGAAAATTTCAGTCTGCCACAGGACTAGTTCATGTAGAACTGCCAGCCCACTATTGAAGGCAGATGGAATTGAAGGAAGTCTCTCATAGATTGACACAAGGATTTTAATCAGGAACTCCTGTCTCCAAGCAATTTCTCTGAACTTGGGGCCAAAGCTGCTTTGCCTGTCTGTTGACTCAAGTGCAGTATTTCTGCAACAGCATCCTTACTCAAGATAGATGTTGAAGCTCTTGATGGCTTGCAAGGTGGTTGAAATCCCAAAGTGAAAAACACAACATACATTTTAAGTGGCTATAAAATGACTAAAGAAAAAACATTCAGAACAGCTGAACTAAAGCTGAGAAATTTTACTCTGAATCATTTTCATGCTGCAACCTCAAACCGTCTCTATAAAGAGATGAAAGGAATTCCTTTGATGCACCTACAGGACTCCATTCTTTCTTATTTATGCAGGGAATAAAGCTAACTTCCCACAAGCCATTACAGCCCTTATCTGTGTCACACGCTCCACACCTACACAACAAAACTATTATTTGTTAGTATTGTTAGACCTGTTGTTACGTAACTCATAAGATCAACTAAATTAAAAAGGGGAGGCACATGGCACATCAGCAAAGCCCTAGAAATGTTTCATTGCAATCTCAGCAGCAGAACAAAAGAAGCAAAGTGCCAACCTTTTCTGGGGTTAATTTCATAAGTTCCATGTTCTCCATGCTGTGACGGCGTCCTGCTCTTGGTCTGGTGCCTTCAAGAGAGAATCAAGTTAGTATTTTTATCATCAAAATGTATGGTATCACTTTCAAAGCTGTGGCTGTACTCATCTAAGGTCCAAAGTACAGCAATTTTGACTTCCAAAACAGTGCAGTTAAATATATGGGCAGAGAAAAAATAACCTCTAGTAAAGCAGCCTACAAAATCCACCCAAATCTAAGCTACCTAAGTTGCTTTCACAGGATGTGAGAGAAGGACCACAGATCTTTGAACAGAGGAACATCAAATGGACTGGGTTCTGCTGTAACACCAGTAACGGTAAGATGGCAGGAAGAAACAAAAGGATTTCACAGCAAGCAGATACATCTCCCACATTAGAAAATAAAGGAGGGGGGAGACACAGATAAAATTATAAATATCATGTGAAGAAACTAAGCAGTAAATCCTCAGGAAAAGGAGGTGCTGAAGGGCTCCAATACTGCAAAAACAACCGTCTTTTGCAGGTGGGGGAGAAAACCAAGCAAACCTGCACACTACTCTGTGGCCAGTAAAGAACACAACATTCTTTTTGAAGTTCTTTGTTAGAAAGTATTGTAGAAAGAGCCACATACCATTCAAACTGTTTTCCACCACATGGCTTTCTGACATCATGGAGTTGTTTGTACTGTAGCTTAATCCAAGAACCATTTGAAGATCTGAGAGATTAAGTCTGGCAGTGAGTTCTCCACTTCTGTCCCCTACCTTCAAGCAAATAAAATAAGTAGTTCTATTACCTTAACAAGTACACACATATGCAAGTGTAAAGCAATCCTTGTCACCTTGATTTCTGAGAGTAAAAGGCTGAAGGTTTTCCTGTTTGAATACTGAAAGAATCATCTTTTTAATGAAGTACCTAACAACTAACAGGTAAACGTAAAGCCTAAAATAGTCTCTGCTAGGCTGCTAACTTGGATTCCATAATGACATTGTGAGAGGTGACACTGGAAGTAAGGAGCTAGCTGCAGTGAGACAGGGCTGAAATGATGTGGAGTCAACTATCTCTGCGTTCAAATGCATTCATTCTATTACTCAAAATTAGATGCATGGATGCACCTCCATAAAACCACTGCATAAGTGAGAGCAAAAGCCAACAGCAGGAGCATGAAGAAAATCATACCTCTCTTGAAATCTCCAGGTGCCTTTCTGCAAAATGGATAGCTTGGTCATGATTTCCCAGAGCAGTGTACGCATTCCCTAAACTCCAGCATGCTCTTCCTTCACCAATTCTGAAAGCACACACACATTTTCAGTTACACGTTTACCCACCGAACACCAGGGGTCGGGTTTTCACAGCACTGCTACAGTAAGATCACTGTGCCAGGAAAAACTGTCATCAGAAACCATTCCAACACCAACACAGTAAGTATTGTATTTAAAGGAGTGTGATCTGGGTATTACCATAAATATGAATAAATTAACCACAATTTTAATTTTTAACCTCACAGGAAACAAGTCAGTCAGTTTTGCAAGCACAGAACAATGTATAACCTACTTTGTTAGCATGCCTTACTATTCTTCCTACATTCTGTTTATTGAGGTAGATGATGTACGTTTAAATGTTGTGAAAAACCTTAGTTGTACCCAACATTATAAAAAAGACCTCAGAAATTGTGATTGTAATATAGACATTACTTGCTACTGTGTTATTCTTTTTCCCCACCCCTTCCCATATAATTAATTTGTGGACAAGTAGGAGACAGATTCCTATGAAAGTATGCAAAATTATTACAGTGAAGTCATGAAAGAGAGATCTACTTTTTCTTTCCTTAATTTACACGGTGCTGACAGGAGAAGACGTAGAGACAGTCACTCATCAATTTTTCTTTCATTTCAGACTCATTAACTGCAATACCTTCAAGAATAACTTTTCCATATGAAAACCAGAGCCCAGCATTGTAAGGAATTCACATTAATTCAGCTGTCACATACAGAACAGTGACAGCAGAGTTAGAGGTAACAAGATTTGCTCTAAGTGTCCCATATACATTAAACAATCTCTTGAGACTTACTTATCATGTAACTCCTGAGCAATCACGAGGTGTTTCAGATGATAATCGATAGCTTTCTCATAGTCCTGGAGCAGCGTGTACGTGTTCCCCAGGCTATAGCAGGCCTGTGCTTCCACAGCTCTGTCCTTCAGCTGCCGAGCCAGCTGTAGTGTCCTCCTGGAAGAAAGGGTCAGTCACATCAAAACTCACTGCAAGGAAAAGCTTTCAAAGTATACCTGCACTACAAACAAATTGGGACACCTGGCTGGCAAATTACTGGCTAACAAATTGCTTCCTATCTTGTAAACTCTTACACTGTTAGACTTGTAAAGTCTTATGCTGCCCTCCATAAAGTATTCCATCTATTTCATCAGAGAGCAGGCTGATCCCTCAAACAGCATCTTTTAATTTTAAACTATTGCTGACAGTATGCACTTGACACAGTTTGGTACCAGTGTTACAATAATTACCTCCCCATCAGCAGGAGCAGGACAGATCCATACCCACCAGCCTGCTGGGCAAGAGGAATTTCAGTGCTAAAAGGAATCTGCTCAGTACTGAGCCTTTTTTTCCCCCCATTCAAAAAGAACAGGCAAGTTCTGACATCCAAGTAAGATGCTAATAACATCTATACTATATCTTTGCCCAGCTTTTGCCTTCCCAAGTACAGCAGCAACTCTTTAGTGGTACAGAGATCAAGGAAAAATGGCTGGATTGAAAGTAAAGACTAAAGATGTAAATTTGTGTCGCCATGTACCACCCCTCTCAGCTACTGAGCACACCCAAGGCAGCCACTCAACTCAAGGTAGGAAAGTTACTCAGATCATTCCAGAAAGACCAGAGGAATCAAGGAAAGTTCAGATCATTCCAGAGCTTGCTAAGACAGTAGTGTCTGGTTCTAGAATAAAGGCAAATAAATGCCTAGCAAGGGAAAGATGTCTGTCTGCAGTGCTGAGAAGAGTATTTAAAGTAATAAAAGAGTTAAAAAATATATAAATGCCACCCTTCCCTTAAACCAGTCAGAACAGTTAAACAGACAGACAAAAAGTACTTCTTGCTAAACAAATACGAGTTTTTTTTCCTAAGTATATGTTCAAGAGATGGCTATTCTACAGTGAGCTACAGTATCAGGCACAACAGAATTAAACTGTACAAGAGGTATAAATTGTATTTATAAGCAGTGAACTAACTTGTAGTATTCAGAAGCAGTTTCAAATTCACCCAGGAATATGTAGGCGTTTCCAAGGTTGCTGTATGCTCTTCTTTCTGCTGATCTATCACCAAACTCTTTTGCAATAAGTAGACGCTTAAAAACATAAAATAATTGCATTATTTGCTTCATTTTACACTTGCTAACATACATTTGCATACAGAAATGTATGAAAAAAATGCATTCTTTAGGTCAGTAATGCTTCATAAGAACAACCAAGCTTGAAGTTGTGCCATTAACATTAAAAAGCTTGCAACAAGATCCAACACAACACATGTACCAAAGGTCAGGAGCAACCAACTAGTGATATTTTGCTAGAACAGAATTCCTTGGCAGCACAAGTTGTACCTGTTCATGGGCTAAAACTGCACTTCTAAAGTTGCCCAGAAGATAGTGCGTGTTTCCTAGATTTCCGAAGGCACGTCCCTGTGCAGCTCTGTCACCAAGCTCTGTTACTATTGTCAGATTTTCCCTGTTTTGGGGGAAAGTGAGAAGGAGAAGAATAATGACTTTTAAGAAGCTTTTTTCCCCCCCCTCATAGTCAAATAATAATTTGTAAAATCTTTATATAAAGGAAAAGGTAGAGGTATTCTACTTTGGCCTATTTCAATGGCCTTTATGCAACTATAGATCTGATTAGGAAGCATTTCCTGTGAGATACTGAACTCCACTGCATTCTTACTCAAGCCACTGTGCTCACACCTAGTTATATATAAAGTATAACAAAGCACTGTGGTGTCAGCCTGGTTTGAAGAGCACTACTGGTTGCTAACCTAAGGGAAGGACTTGTGAGGTCCACTAAAAATGAGAGCAGAACAAAAAACAGTTCCCTCTGCCATTGAAAAGAACAAATTCACAGGTACCTCAGTTCTGCACAGAAGCATTCCACAGTTTACATCATGACACTACAAATCTCCCATATTCTAATGAACTACATGACCATATCCTCCCAATCCCTAACATTTAAAGCTACTACTTACTCATAATAATTTGCAGCCTTTTGTAAAGCACTTTTTACATCATCTGGAAGTTCCCCTGGATCGTGAGTCCCAGCACTAGCTACATTTTTCCCCTTAGAGTGATATACATTTCCGAGATTATATAGTGCTCTTGCTTCTCCAACCTAGACCAAAAATAAAATAAGGCATTAATATTTCGTGCCTCAAAATCTTTCGTCACAACTACTTGTAAAATCTACAGATGGGAAAAGTTTATTAACATACACTCTGCCCATTCTGAACATGCTCTTAACCACCCACCTAGTCACGTCCCTCAAGGTAGTTGTTTTGTGTACCACCTTCCTTTTGAGGTGCAAGATACATAATAATTCTTGAGGTCAAATTACCATGAAAAATTACATTAAGAACAAAAAAACTCACCACAAAATAGGCTAATATTTAAACCGGATGTATAGTTTTCTAGGTGCAAACAACTATATTATAAGTAATAGATCCTTGTTGTCTAGAAGAAATAATTGAATATTCAGTATATTTACTTCCCTCTGAAAGGTAGCACACTCCTTACAAGTACAATAGGGTTCAGGAATGTGTGTTAACAGTTTACTTTCAGATTCCCACACAATTCTTACCTTATCATTAAGCTCTCTGGAAATATCCAGATGTCTTTGACAGCAAACAATAGCTTCTTCAAAATTCCCAAGTACCTTTAAGGTGTTGCCCAGATTCCCACTAGCTTTAGCTTCTCCCAGTAAATCTCCAATTGTCCTGAAATTGCAGAAATGAAGTACCCAGAAAATAGCATACAATTTGAAACCAAGCAGATGATCAATGTATAGTAGCCAATTACATGAATTTATGATCATTTACTTAACTTTTCTTTAATAAAAGTTCGTGTCTTTTATGAAGAGAATAGAGAAAAAATTCTGAATGATGATGTAGAAAGACAGTCCCAGCATTAGGAATAGAGATTTAGCTGTGTCTGCATTTTACTTGACTATCACAGTCTCCTATTACTTACAAGACACACCAGTGTCTTAGAAAGCTTGGAGGCACTAGTACATTCCTAGATGCTAAGTAAGACTAAGGCAAGAGACTGCCACTGAACCACTCTGTCGTACCTGGGGGATAACACAAAAAAACAAATTACCACAAAGTCATAGCACTTGAGCAGGCTAAGGCAGGGGGAAGAATAGATTTATGCCTAAATTGAGGTTAAGTACATTAGGTGTCTTTTATTGGATTTATACCAAATCAGTAAAAGTCAGATGCATAAATAGCATGCAAAATACACAGGGTTTTAGATTTCACAATATGACACTATGAGTTTGACACAGATGAAAATGAACGGGTTCTGTCCAGTGAACAAGAGAATAGCTTAACATTCTGGAGAACTAGAAAGACTGAGTTTGAGAAACAGGAAAGGGCAAAGAAGGGTGGATTTAAAGAAGCCACTTAAATACCCATAAACCTGGTGAGGCCTCAGTCAGCCCTAGGATTATGGTGCTAGACCAAGTATTAGCTGCCAGGTTAGAGGGCAACCAACTGACCTGCCAGACCCCCCAGCCCTCTGCCACCACCACATTCACTCATTAGCCAGTATTAATAGCAGGGTTTGGCAGGAAAAGGAAGAGTCAACTGCTCATCTCCACAGGAATGGGATGACATAAAGAACATGGTTAAAGACCCAAGATTACCTTGCAAGAGTTAAATCATGGTGGTGATATTCCAAGGCTTTTGCATATTCATGCAGGTAGAAATAGGCATTGCCCAACTGGCTGTAAATAGCACTCAGGGTGCGTAAATCTTCAGTTCCAACCTGGACAGCAGCTTCAAAGAAAGACACACCAGCCCGGCAATCTCCTGCTTTGCACAGGCGCTCCCCTTCCAGAGCCAGCTCCAGGCAGGAAGCCTCCATCCTGCACAACAGAAATAACAAGGAAACAATCACTCCAAATGCAGTACTTTGTCCATCACCTGAGTTCTGAAGAGGGTCTTTTACTCAGTGGGCTTCTATTTGTTTAGGAAAGAGGGTCAGCACCACAGTACAACCAATGAGTTTTGCATTATGATGTTACAGAAACATGGGCTGAAATGGAAATTGCAATTTCAGTGGTGATGAGCAAACGTAACTTTAGAACAAACAGCTTCAGCTTCTTGTTTTCTTTCTTTTTCTGTCTCAGGGAGGAAATCCAAACACTGATTTGTCCATATATAGCCACCCATAGAATTCAAAAATACAGTTTTCACCATCTAGATAATTTCAGAAAAGTGATCTAGAAATCAAGCTATTACTGACAAATACTGATTTTCACAAAAGCAAGCACTTTAATTTTTAGGCTGATGTCATAGTTACCTGCAAAATGTTTTACAGAAAAAAAAAACTGGACTATTCTTTGTATCAAAGACCATGACGAATTTTCCCCAAACTATTTGCTATGTAATTCAGTACTCCTTGGCACTTCATTTCTGATACTGGCACTGCTATGAAAATTCTCACTGTAAGAAAAATTATCTAGCTTCAATTAATGACAAAATGTATGTCAATTCAAGCTACTTCACTGATACACTGTAATTCCAGAACCCACTGGAATACTGTTTATTATTATGAACAAATAATTGTGTAATTGTACAGGTACAAAATACTGCAGTCATGAATCAATTTGCAGATTATATTTTGAGCAATGAATAAAGAAGCTGACAGAGACTACAGTGACGAAAAACATACACATGCACTTTTGCCGCTGTGAAATCAGGTGTTCAAAATGTAACATTTCATAAATATTAACTATTATATACAAACGTTTCCTACTTTCCTAGGATGTGAGGGAGGTAGGGGAGAGAAGGGGGAAGAAGTTCAGTCTTGAACCAATATGGTTCTCTAGCATTTTTGAGATATAAGCATTTTTAAAAGCTTGCAAAAACATCATCACTGTATTTTTTTAAAGACTTTTTCAAGAAGAAAACTCAGTAAGAGACATCCTGTCATTGTCTAAAAAGCATGCGCTAATATTGCCAAAAAGTGGACAATCAAATGCTGGCTTTTCCAAAATGTGTTTTAATGGCAACACCAGACAACAGCTTTTTTGACAAGACATAGTAATGCAATATTTAACATATCTGAAATTATTACATTTCTTTATTTTCCTAAACTGGAAGAAAATAGATCACAAAAAATTCTACTCAAACCTGAGCAGGAAGAATACATTTTTGAAAAATCCAATGACTTCCCAGAGAACTACAAGAATTCAGATCGTAAGTACAATAAAGAAATAGCACCATACCTGCTGGTTTTCGACATTCCGCAACTTAAGCACAACGAGATAACAGACATATTTAACTCTTGCAGTGAAAAACAGTGTGTGCTTAGTAGTTGGTGAAGATGCCAACAGCAAAAGGAAACTGGGGCATGAAGTTTTTCCCAGGCCCAACTTCTCAGGTTGGATATCCATAACACATGCAGTATTTTTAGGTTTGGAAACTCTTTTCAGAGAAGTTAAAACATTCCTACAGTACACCACCTGGTTTTCATTACATTGTGCATGTGTTGAAGGTAACACAGAAAAAGGCAGAAATGATTAAGTACAGTTAAGTACAAGGCAGGAATGATTACACCATCAGCAACTGAAGGTTTAGGACTTAAAACACTTCATTGGGTAATCTTAATCCTATCCAAAGAGGTTCTCTCCGGGCACCTCATGTTAACTGACACGTCCAATTAGAGTGACAGCTAGAAAATATGGTGCTTCTTAGTGCAAAGATTTAGATCATGACACAGCCACTCTCAGTTCTTTAGATTTTTAGCTTGAACAGCTAAAAAGGGCAGAACTTTCAGCAAAACGTGTGTATGACAGTATAGTCAAAACGATATACTGGACTCTACTTCTACAAATTTATTTATTCCATTACAAAAAATAATCATGTTTTGACTTGCAAACTGTGATGTATCTACCATGTGATCAACGAAGAAAAGGCAAAGTTGCAAAAGGTACCAGAACGGTGCCGCAGGGTGCTGTGCTCCAGTAACTCCCCTGATAGGCTGCACTCATCTCATTTCACACTACTCCAAACACTCCAAATGCCATGGCAGCATTACCATTTCCTCAGGAAACTTGAAACATAATCGTTTGACTTTGCAACCCTAGACTCAATGCCCCTTATGAAAATGAAAGATCTGCATCTTTTCATACAGAACACAAGTAACTATGAAGCAAGAGGTTTATATCCAGACTGAAGAAAATCAGCTGTTATTACACTGTTTCAATTCAACCAGAACTACAGAAAGTAAATGAAAATGGGAATTAGTAATTGTGTGAGTAAAAAAAGAACTCAAAATTTAACATTACTCTTGAGCCCAACTCTAGAAAGGTTATGTTAACAGGTTGCCAGAATCTATACAGAAAATTAACCTTTAATTCCATTTGGATCCATTCTTACTGACCTACCATTTCAAAATCTAAATAAGCTATAAAAAAATAGAATAGATAAAATTAATTATTTATTTCCAAGTTGCCTGCATTCAATATTAATATTTTATTCATGTTATGTAAGAGCTATGAAATGATTCTGTTATTTTAAAAGTTTTCTAAGCTTATCCATCAAGTACCAAAACTGGACTCAGAAGTGGTTTGGTTTTGGTTCAGTTTTTTCTTCCTCTCTGCCACATAAAGGAGTTAGGCAAATTAACACTTTTTGTTTTGTTGGGTTTTTTTAAGATTTACATAGGTGTTCTCCACCTGTCACTATAATGGTTAAATAGCATGTTGGCAGACAAGACAGGGCTAGGTTATCAATGTTTTAGGAAGTCATTAAATAGTTATGAGGAGAATATGACATTACTTTCTGTGTTCCCAGGCCTGAAGTGAATTATTTACTCAACACCGAATGGCCAAACAAAAGATACATTGAATCCGCAGAGAGAAGAGAACAAGGCCCATTCATCTGGGTACTTCTAATGAAATTCTGTTCCTGTTGAACAGGATAACCTTCTCCCAGATGCTACTGTGCAACTGCTCACACAGGGCTTCATTTTGCTATTCTATTTTGGCTGCCTGGACCTGTTCTCTGAAAGGCTGGCATCTTCTGAATAATTTCTCATTTGTAAAACTACCTCATCCTTATCTATCCCTCTAAGCTTTTCCTCTTGCCTGGCTCCCTTTTTTTTCCCCTCCCCCGCCCTTGTTCTCTAGCCTCCTTCACATTCTTGTTTAAACCTTTATACTTAGAAGAATATAAACCCAAAACATACTGCCTCCACCCTGGCCTCCCTGGCTTTTTTCTCCCATTTTGGAATCTCCCTTCCTTCACCTGTTCCCATCTTACAATAAAACTAGAAAACTGGTAAGAAATAAAGCAACAGAAGAAGGCACTAAGACTCACTGATTACTACAGTCTCTAAACACAATTTAGGTTTAGTCCATTCAATTGCCAGTAAGAAGATTTTTTGCTGTTGAGGGGGAACAGGGTTGCCATCAATTTGCCAAAGAACACCTAACATACCTAGATACAAAACAGCCTCCCCTATTATATCTCTTTAGTTCAGGTGCACAGCATTACTAATCCCACAGCGTCCTGTAATAAAGCTCAATACCATTCCTGACTCCTGCCCTTACTCTTGGCTCCCACATGGAATGCAGAAGCCTCCGTGCTGACCACTCCAAGGAGCTTCACCTCCACTGCAACACCAGTTCCCTCAAACTATGCTTGATAGTAAAGTCAGAAACAAAACAACACACACACACACACACGAATTTCAGGTTCTTTTGCTCCAATCAAGATAAAAGCAATTGTAAGTTTTTGGTGTATAAATTTAATAGGCCAAGACAAACAAGTTCTACAAATATTCACTTTACAGATCATTTTCAGTCACTAAACAATAAAAGAATAAAAAATAGTGTTCTTCCACCAGCATAAGCATTTTTATAGCTGCTAAAGCCATACTAGTCAAGTATTGTGAGGAGAAAGAATCAGCCTGCAGAGTCAGAAACAGGCCCATAGGAGTGGGCCACCAGCTTCTTCTAAAATCAGTTCTAATGGATTGCCAAAAATAAGGAAAGAGCTAAGTCAGAGTTAAATGAGCCTGGGATAATACCTGTAACTAAAAAATTTTTAAAATTGGTAACACCCCCTCCTCTCAGTAATTTATGACCTACTATTTCCTGCAGCATTAAGTTTTAAACTACAACCAAATAAATCTTTCCAAATTAAATTTTAATTAAAAAATTTAAAAATTAATTATGATGATTAAAATTAATCATCATCAAGTTCCAGTTTAATACAGTGAATTAATCTGCAGTTTCTCTAAATTTTAGAAAAGCTTAATATCTTTAAAAATTAAAAGTATTGTGGCATGATGGTTTTTTAAATGTCATTCAGACTACACTTCTTAGAGAAAGGCTTAATAAGGCCATTAATATTTTATTGTTGATATTTTTAATTTGTATCATTCAAGCCTGTACTGAAATACAGCATAAAGCTGTAAGACATTTTGCCCTGAATGTGCTTGCCAATTTTTTGCAAGTTATTTTTGGCTTCTCAAATTAAACCAGACAATTGGCCATGGCACTGTTTTCATCCATTTACTTCTCTAATTGTACCCTGAACAGCTCCTGCTTTTATTGAAAAGTGAGAAAGGATCTTCTGGAGTTGTCTGGGGAGGATATCTTGCATCAGCAACAGTGTAGGTGAACACAGGGATGCTGGGAGTGGGTACACTAAAGAACACATAGCACAGAACCATCATGTTCACACACTTAGGGATTCCAAGTCAGAGTATAAAAACTTTAGCAAAATAAAGAGAGCAGACAATAAATTACAGCATATTTCTTAATTTTTTCTCCTTACTGACCATGAAAAAGCTCCTCCTGCTGACTGCACTGCTAACCAGAATGCTGCACTTCTAAGAAATGGAAGAGAAGACCGATCTAATAGCAATGTAGTGTCAGAAAGCTTTCAGAAGTAAATTTAAGCATATATGTCTTACAAATATGGGTAGTGCCTTATTCATGTTAGCTAGCTAGAAAAAGGCCTCCAAAGCAAGGAGAACCAAGGTGGAGGTTGAATCACACTTTTTATTTCTTTTTAAAACAATCATTCTGGTGTTTCGGTGTCCCTTCCTATTGAGTGAGCTGTGAGATTTACCCTTCCAAAACCCCTACAGTACACAATGCTGCTGTTGTTGAGGCTCGTTAGAGTGAGTGCAATGCTAACACATTGAGCCACATCTGTAAAGGGGGTTAAGAAAAATGATAAAAGCTCTCAGAAGGGAAATCACATATCCTTTTCACTTGCAATAACAGTACTTTTGAGTCCAATGTTTCAAAGCAGTTTTCATCTATCAATCAAGTCTCTTCATTTTACGCAAGGAAAGTGTGCCTAAAGATTCACTGTTTTAAGAAGCAATAATGGGATATGCACAGATAACTTTAGCAGACAAAACTTAATTTGCATAGGCAGTCCAACAGCTAGAAGAGGGAGCAGATATTTCCCTGCAGGGATCACACTTTGGTATCATCCTCCTCGAAATACAACGAATGTAATACAGACAATTATGTACTATTCTACTACCATTCACAGTTTCAATATTATACAATCATGCAATTATATTAATATTATCTGCTACATAGCAAAAGCAGATTTTCATTGCTAAAAAATCAATAAAAGAAAAAAGTAGTTCAGCTTCAATAACTAACAGAGATACTAAGCTATTTGTTGCAACTTTTTTAGTTTTCTATTAAGAGCACTTAAATCATCTATGGTAAAATGAACACGGTCTTACCTGTATCGCACGTGGAAGGAACGATCCTCACGCATGCTTATCCAAACATTACTGTCCTCCATGGAGCTGCATTATCAGTAGAGAAAGTAGTATTCTCTGTAGTAGGGTAAGTACTTTACTACAGAGAATTGTTGTCAGAACACCATTCCAGGTAGCATATCAAGAAGCTGGAGTAAAGACATCCTAAACTCCTGTAGAAAAACTCTTCTTTATTACCAAGATAAGGAGGTCGCTGTCAGACACATCTCACACCATCAGAAACATTCACGTTTTCACCTGTGGCCCTTTAAGCTCCACTCAACTGCGTTTCTGCAAAGAGAACACAAGATGCTTGGCTTAAAGTCTCATAGGCAGTTAATAACTCATAACCATTTACAGCTGATGTAAAAGCCTAACACTGCTCCTACCAAGCAGGAAACGTCAATCAAGAACTGAAAGGCAGAGCCAAAGCCTTCTGTATTACATATGGCAATTCCTATAGGCAGGTGAGAAAGTAAAGGAGATTTAACAAAAACCAACACTCTCTCTTCTCTTGGAAACTTTGAATAATTTACCCTTGTTAGCATTCTTTGGCCTCATGAAATTCCAAGCAAAAAACTTCAGGATGAAAGCATCAGAATGAAAGGCATAATACAGAACAGATCACAAACTGCTTTACATATAAACAGTGCTGCTGAAACCCCGATAATCAGTTGAAGGCCCACCAAAGTGAGAACTAGAAGGCAGAATCCCATCTGGAGATCATCCACTCTGGAGACTGTCCCACCTGGAATACTACAAGCACAGTGGCCAACAAAGGTTTAAGCTCTTGCATTCTCCCCCCTCTCTGCCCCTAAAAGAAAAGGGGGGAGGGTATGGGGGCTTGGGAGGTGAGCCGTGTTGTGTTTACACAGTCTTCCTGTTCCAAAATGCTGCAACATCATGATATGGGCTCCAAACTCTGCTTCAAAGGGATTGCAGCAGCCAGCACGTAGACATTAGACATGTTTAGGCTCGTTGGGAAAAGATTAACAGAAAAGAAACTCTGTATTGAAAAGTCTACCCACTTTTAAACCTATTTTTAGTAGAGACAGTGACGTATTTATTGCTTAGTACTAATACTACTTTCCTTTGCAAGTAAACATATAGTTGTGTAATTCACAAATGCGTATTTCATCAGGAGACTGCAGAGGTTTCAAAAGACAAGAACAGAGATCAGATTCAAAGGTGTCACCAGAAGAAAATGCAACTCCCTATATTTAATTGTCAGTGTAGGCCATGCCTTTTTCTCTCAGTTTTATTAAGTACCAGCTGTGAAGTTTCATGCTTCCCATCATACTCTACCTTCACAGCAGCCCTCAAACAGACTACCTGCATTCTTTCAGTTAAACAACTATTTTGCCCCTCCACGCTCATCACTAGAATTATTTGGCATCAACAAGTGGGTGTGGGTGTATTTTTCCAATTAGGAAGCGTGACACCTCCAGTTTACAATCCCATTGCAACCCACATACTGGGCAGACTGTGTTACAGGTATTTACTCTCCGGAAGTTTGTCTGAACGTCACATCAGATAATTCATACGGGCAGATGGCTGTAAGGCACCCCATCTAGAGCAACCATCCATGAGCATTCCTGCTGCCAACTTTAGATAAAAAACCAGAATGATACTTACAAGTACATCAGAACACCCGCATTTTTTTAAATATCAGTTACTTTCAGCAGTACATTTCACATCAGCTGTTTATAGTTTCACTATATCTGAGCTACACTTCTGTCCTCATACCTAACTTCATCCTCCAACTGATGGCCACCATCCCTCATCGGCTACAAGCACTACTGCTTTCTTCCCTTCTTATTGGCCATACAGCACATTCCTAGTCTTGGGAGAGTGATACAGACACACCCTCATTAGCCAACAGGTCCTCATCACATGTCCAACAAAAATTACTGGGTCTGGTCTTCATACCTTGCTTCTTCACCCATAACTCTTTAGGATGTCAATTACTCCTTCAGTCATGCCAGTGTGTAATCAGTAAGCAAACTCAAATGCATATTAATTAGAGTGATGAACTCAAAATTCCAGAGGTGGAAGTCAAACACTTCCATAGATGGCATCTCTCAGGTGTCAACTGGCCTTGGGAAGATTGTGGTACAGCAAACTAAGCCTTGCTCTTTCAACCGATGCAATTTAACTACTGAGAAACTACTGAGAGCATCTCTGCATAAGCAGCCTCACCTGAGCTGGTAATCAACATGGGATTGACTCAAGGGACACAGGGCTTCAGCAGAAAAGCCAGGTGAATTAACAAACATCAGAAGTTCTATGCTGTCAACATAACATGTTTCACTGTGAGTTTTCTCCTGAACTTGCATTTTTAATTAAAATTCTACGTAGATTAAAAAAAACAAAATCACTCAGGGATTACTAGGAAAAAAATCTGTATTAATGCAATGCAGGTGCTTTAAATTTATTCTCTCCACACCTCTGGGCAATGCAAAATCCATGTCAAAGAGGTACCTTTCAGGAAAGCATAAATAGAAAACTGAAGCTGAATACACAACCTTAAAACACTGTTTTACTATTCCAGCTGTCAAATGCAGAAGTCCTACAGTTTTTTTTTAAATTTCCAAGTAGCAGCAAAATGTCAGCAGAGAAAAAAGACTGGGGCCACCTCCATAAGTGGAAAATTACTAACTAGCATTACTAATCACACAGTGGTATGATACCAAAACCAAAACGAACACTAGCACCAGAACCATCCCTCCAAATCAGGTGAATCAAGGCAAAGGTCAGGTAATCAAATGTGGCAGCCAGTTCATAGCCCACAACAGACAAAACATGCACTTCATCAAGTCTTTATTAGGAGAAAATGGTGAGCCATAGCCAGGGATTATGCACCCTGGACATAAAGAGCTAAGGGATCTTCGACTAAACCACCAACAAAAAGGGAACTTCGTCTCAATTCTAGGCTCTACCCACTCCCCCCTACCCCCCACCCCCACCCAAAAAAAAGTACTTATCACTGTTAAAAAGTCACTTTTCATTTTTCCACTAAATTACAGATTTATACAGAAGCTATACAAATACAGAAGCTTGAGGGTTGCATGATGAAAGCACAGCTTACCATTAACATCCCTGCACTGAATCAGGGATACATATGCTGAGACTGAAATGAGGTGCGCTCTCTCAGGAAAAGTTACAGAAGAAACCAAGACTCCCCCATCTTTAAATCTGATCAGTATATTTCAAGTTCTTGACAGCAATAAAACATTAATTGCAATTTCTTACCCAAAAGCCTGTATGCAGGCTAATAGTCCTGGTTACTGCAACCTCCAGACAAGCATTTCACATTTTAAGGCATTTTCTATTTCAGCAATAATTGATTACATACTATGAATTTTCTCACTATGGTAGACAATCACTTAAATCAGGTTGCAGCTCTTAGTTACGCAGAACATCTATGACAGATCACTTCCTTTTAACTTTTGACAGAAAACTCTATTTCCACACAGGTGCACCTTCATCCACAAGCAACAACAGAAGGCCACTACTGCTATTTATTAGCACTGTACCAAACAATCACAATACAGTGGGAGAGGAAGATGATTTTTACCAGTTGCATTGCCTCAAAATGGTACATTTCCGCACCCTTATTGGCTCCTTCCCTCAACCCACACCTTCCTTTTTGGAGTTTTTCAGATGATTAAAAGTATTGCTCTATTTATCCACAGTCACATGGCTGGCAGGCTGACAGATCCTGACTGGTCACTTGGAGGCTGAACAGTTCCGTTCTTTCTGCCTTTTTCCCTAAAGGAGAGGATCAAGTCATGCCTTCTCTACCCATCTGCTGCTTCTCACAAAGCTATGGGAAAGGAGCATCTGCCAAATGAAGTCATCACTGAGAGACTCCAAAGCTACTAGAGGAAAGTACAGAGGCAAATCAATTGCACAAATTGTATTTCCTTCAAAAAACTTGCAACAGAGATTTGTTGTTTCATGATTAAGGCAAATCTCACAAGGGTGAACTAGGTTTGAAATTCCTTTTGGGAAGGTCCTATAGCATGGGGTGGGGAGGAAGGAGGGAAAAGAAGTTTGAACTAGATTATCTGAAAACAAAACAGAGCTTTGCATATCCTGTGGAGGAAGACACAGACCACACAACAAAATACCCAACAGTTCCATTACTGAAATAGAGATTAGTTTATCTCCAGACCTTCAAAATATAAAAGAGCATATAAATACAAATAGAACAAGGAACATTCAGAAATAGAGTGTTCTCTATTTTAGTCTTTGATGCTGTTCAAGGATGTTTTTTTAATTTACCTGAATTAATAAATAAGCCTAAAATAAGCCATCCAAAAACCCCTTAAAATCCCACATCAAGTTTAACATTGTATTTACATAGTAAATAGCACCATCATTAGAATTTCTGCAGAAATACATATTCCCCTGTGAATGACCCTTTAAGTCAATGTGTGCCATGTTGGGAAAAAAATATATTCTTTCCAAAGCTTAAGCACAGTACAAGTGATTAGTCATGCAAGTAGACCATGCAGATACAAGAAACACTGTACTAAGACCACTGTGGTTATTCTTGGAAGCTTAATTTTAAACTCCTGTCTATACACTTCTGACAGCTGACAGCGCATAGAAACTACCTTCACTGATGAGATGACTTGGAGGTTTTATTCAGGGTCATGATGACATGGAACAGTACTTGCTCTGAAATGCTGCCTTTGTCTCCCCATGGAGAGACATACACGCAGAGCTGAAAACCCTAGAATAAACCATAGAGCTTCTTTTAAAGGACTGGTTTAGCAGCACAGAAGCCACTTCCCAGCACACAATCCAAGTGCAGCTCCCATCACACATTAATGGGTTGCATCTGAAGGACAGATCAGGAAAACTGAGGTTCACAAACAACTATCTCAGCTGCTCCTCCCAGGTGCGAGTTTGATAAAGCACATGCTGCACAGCCTGTATCACTACAGAGCATAGGAAAGATCCAGCCTAAACATCTTATGCTATCTGGTTCATCAGACAAGTTGCAAATAAATTAATACCACTATCTAATGTTCTTGGTTCAGATGCTTCCTTCTCCACCCCAACTATATTTATCATGTTGACTTAAAAAAATATGGGCGCATATGAACCTAAGACATGTTGCTGAATGTTGCAGACAGTCCTGAAATCACTGGAAGGGGTGGGTATCATACTGGCTTTGGCCCACAGGTTCTGTCAACAAACTAGCAATCCTATCAACCCACTGCTCCACAAGCGTGAAATTTCACTTTAAACATACTAACAGAAGAATGAATATGAGGTTTCCCCTCCTTTGCCCAAACCACGTGGACAGAGCTATCTTTTATATCAGAAACCATAAGCTCCTTGCTAGAATCACAAAATCATAGCTGGCAGCATAAGGCTACACAAGCATTTTATTACCAGAACTGATGGATACAGAGCTCACTACCTTTTGTGAGCCAAAAGAACAGAACTACTATAGTGAGGGATGGAAACTTGACTCTATTATCTACGAAATTATTTCATTTCCCCTCTTAGCCAGTTAACACCCAACACTTAATGACTTCAGTATAACCAGCAGTCTTTTCAGACAGTGAACAGAAGCACAAAAGGTTATAAAAAAGTAGAAAAATACCAATAATAGAAGCTATGATACTCATGACAATCCTTCTCAAAAAATTAGAATAATTGCTCAATGAATATTTACACAAACATTACCTGTCACAAATTCCTGAGTAATCCAACTGATTCTTTCCTTGACTTCTCTCTCCAATTTCTTTCTAGCTCTGTACATATCCAAATGGAAGAAAAAGTTTTCTGTACAATTATTTTAATTTATTCATCAATTTACTCTAATTTAGTCATCAATACAACTGCAGCAGAAGAAACCCCCCAGTGACAAAGGTGCACAAGTATGTCCAGAACAGTTCCAAGCAGTCCAAAGTAGGACTGTAAAATATTGAAAATATTAATAACTATGTGAAACAAGTGACAATAATATTGCATAAAACCCAAAATTACTTCACAAGACTAAATACATAATTATATTTCTATTTTTTAAAAAAACTTTAAAAACTTCCTAGCAATGAGATTACTGTAAATCTTGAGATAGGTTACCTAAAACCAGTGGACCCTGCACCTGGTAGGTTCTAAATACAGGTAAGAGTAGGTTCATTTCCTCTGTGACCTTTCACAGAGGTTAATGCCTCTTGGTTCCCCCTCCACTCACATCTGTCTGGCAGAGCTGACTAGATGTCCTGGCTCTTACATCACTCCGTTCAAGGCAAATACAAATCCAGGAGCATTTCTACATGTCCTCTGGC
This sequence comes from Acropternis orthonyx, assembly GCA_035583155.1. NCBI lineage: Eukaryota > Metazoa > Chordata > Aves > Passeriformes > Rhinocryptidae > Acropternis > Acropternis orthonyx. The sequence goes on along the minus strand of JAWWEU010000005.1, from coordinate 21,382,018 downwards.
ATTACCTGTATATACTGTCCACTTGTTCTGTAGATTAAGAGGAGGTTTTCCTCTGTTTATGGACTACCCAGTTGAACAGAGCATTTGGGGCTTTAGTAATGCTAAAGGTCTGCAACATACCAGGCCTTTTAAACTTTGTATATCCTGCATGTTCATTTTTCCCTTCTGTTATTAAAGACTAGTGCAAACACCTCCTTTAATGCCTTGCATTATTTTCAATATTATCCACTATTACCAACACTTAAAGACAAGCAATTCTAATGACACAAGTTAATTTCTGCCAGATCACAAAAAAATTGTTCCAACCAACTGTGACAACTGGATCCAGCATCCTTCTCTGTGTCACAAAAAAGCTTGCCTGCATTTTTATGGGTTATTTTCTTTTCCCTTGTACAACACACCCAAGCAGTAGATAAAAACTGCATATACACTATGCAACAACAGAAACATCTATCATACCAAAACCTAAAGAAAAATTTAAATATGCAAATTTCTGGGCAGAGTCTGGTATTTTTACTTACACTAAACAACATATTTTCACCCAGTTACCAGACTGAAATGTAAATACATTCCTTAACATGGAATAACTGAGCGCAGAAAGAGATGCCAGGAACTTAGGAGAGTGATGGACACATGAGTGACAGAAAATACACATCCTCATTGCTAGTATATCCAGAATACTGTCACAGTTCCAGACCAACTCTATTAACTGCAGCAAATGCAAAGGTGCCCTATTAGGCACAGTAAAGGCATAAAATAGGTTTGCAAACAGAGATATTTAATGCATGTGGCAATGATGCAGAACATCTAATGACTTACAATCTTAGAAGGTACTGTAGACAAAAGCAAGCAAACAGGTAGCACACATAATTTCACTGAGAACAGCAAAACAAAGAGGCAACACATACACCTATGAGACTGGTATCAGTGTTCAATGATGCAGAGATGGCCCTCTCAGCATCTCCATCAGAGTATTCTTCCAGAATACAACATCCCTTTTCTAAAAGAATCGGTAATTAGCTAGAAAATAGCTTGCTACTTAATGTACATAATTACTGTCCAACGTGCAGGTTAAAGAACCCAGTGTAGCTGACACAAGTTTATCATAATAAACATGTTTATAGTACAGATATTCTTGCAGATAGTTAATGTAAGCCTTCTACTTAAATCCTGAACTAAGGCAATCCCACATTATGATAAAATAAGAAAGGAAGAGAACATGAAGTTCCAGCAAAATATAACTAATATTCCCATCATAAAACTCACTAATCAGGCAACTGAAAACTCATTCTATATGCAACAAGATTTAAGATACAAGAAGACAGCACAAAAGTATCTTCTCTTTACTTTTAAAAAAGGAGCACATTCAGAATAGTTCATAATTTTTCACATATTTGATATATCCAGGTAATAGGAGTCCTTACTATTTCTCATTTTTTTTAAAATCAGAACAACTTCCAAGTTTTTTTACAAATTCTCACTCACAGACTGAAAACAAATACTGTGCTGCCTTCTTTCCAAGGATCCCACAATTGGAGATGAGATTTGCATTTCAGGACTTTAAAATAAACTGCTTAAATACCACAACAGACCGCAATGACAATTCACAACAAAGTAACAACTGATTCTTTTCTTCATAATAGAAGTTGAAATCACATTCCCACAAAATTAGTAAGAGTTTTGTTACCAAGTTCTGAAGGTAAATTTCAACACTGCTCCTTTGGGAATATCTCATCATGCAAATTAACATATATGAGGCCTCTCCCAGGCAATGAGACACTTACTCGACTACCTTCAGTTTGGGAAATGGAGAATGTTAGACGATGTGAAAGAACACCACATGGAAAGAGTTCAGCACAAAAGGTTGGCTATTTGCACTGAAGCTGCTAGAGCAAGTTGATCACAAATCTCTCCAATAAAATGTTCCAGACAGCTCAGCTCCTTCTTGGACTATAGCATCTCTTAAAAAGAATCCTGATACGTAAAAGAAAGAAGACAAACAGATTGTACAAGCACCTTAAAGAAAAATGAGAAAAGCTACCTTAAGATTGAGTAGATTTTAAAATATAACAATAAATAATCCTTAGAATTACTGGCAGTAAGACACAATAGCAATTTAAGAGAAGCAACATAGCTGCTGTTTCAGGTTTCCTACTTCACACTGTGATGCTCAGCATAAAGAACTCATTACTATTCCAGCAGAGTTTTATCCTTCACAGAGCAGATGTAGCTCGCGCAGAACCTGTATTACACAGCTGAAATGATCCATGATAGTTTAATGCCAGCAGCATTTCTTGGTGCATCACCTGTGCCCCTCAGTTCCCAAGTACTGACAGTAACCATTAACCATCCTCTAACCAGTCCTCAGCTGAACAAGGGACAATAAAAACTGTTAAAGTGGAAGACAATCACCTATGAACACACACTACAGTGAGAAGACCACGTGTTGATTTTTCATATTGTTTCCTTCTTAGAAGAGGCATACAGCGCATTTATAGCTCATCACCTATGTTGATTTAAGGAAAACAGCATTTGTTGACATGTCAAGTTGGACATTGCTTTGCATATTCGTTCTAACACTTGTGATGCAGCTGCAAATCTATTCAGAATGTACTCACTGTATTTTCTTCCCTAAGTGTGATGACTATTGGACTGGAGTCCATTTTGCCCCCACTGTCCATGGACTGATCCACTAGGTACATGCATTATTATACTCATATAACTAACTGGTCACAAGAGTGCATCCTGTCCTCCAACAAACTGATGACCGGTAGGTAAGGTACAGGATCCAAAGTGCTGCATGCAAAGAACAAAATCCTTAACAGTATACTAGCACAGTAATGGTAGGGGAAAAAATGTAGCAAACAAATAGTAAAGAAGTAAGTAGATTTAGAGAGCCGCCTTCATAAATCACATATGGTTTATATTCCCTGTAACTCAGCTGCATGAAAGCTTTCCTTCCTATTAGCAAAAGATTATAATACACAAAAGTTTTATTATGTGAACACAAACCACATTCCTCAAACACTGCCAGATTTGAGTCCCAAGAGGCAGCTTGACATTAATCATCTGTTCAACACTATTTATGTTTCGGACCATCTCTTACCAGTCTTTCCACTTCTGTTTTTCATGCATTTTACATTCGTAATATTGTGGCCTTCCACAAAATACCATCCTTTTTTTCTTTTTGGGTACTATCATTTGTAGAGCAGACTTGCTATTAAATGGCTAAAGAAAAGTTCAGCGTTTTTTCTGTCACCTGGTATCTCTCTATTCTTTCATTCACAGGAACAGTTATAGCAATGACAGGTTAATCTCTTGGAAAGTCTCAAGATCAACACTTACTCCACAAACAAAACCAATTTCATTACACTTTTAAGCTTAAGAGCTACTGGAACCAAGAACACAGTTACCAGATCAGGGCAGGACTAAGTTGTGGAAAGTGAAAGTGACCACACAAGGGTTACAAAAGTCCTGAACGACAAAATGTGGAAGATTAGGACAAACTAAAAAATGATCCAGTTTTAAGCAAAACAGAAAAATCCTGGTAAGGTATAAAAAACCCCAAAACTCCTCACATGTTCAATAGTTAAAACTGTGGACAAACAGCATTTATTTTTCGGAAAGCAACATCCCTTTCTTACTAAAACTTCTCCTTCCTAACTAGTGACAGGCCAAGCTATTCCCTGAATCACACTGTGCTGTCATTTGTTGACAAAAATGGCTGAGAACTGACATTAGAAACAACTGTAGCAAAATAAGAATATATTCTCACCCTGATAAGCTGTAAGAGGTAAGACTCAGGTTCAAAATTGCATTGTTCCCTACAGCATGCCACAAGAAACAGGTTTCCTATGTTTTTGCAATGCTTTTACACAATATTCACAGCAGGAGATTGGCTTGCATACTGCCAAAAGAAAATCTATGTGAAGAAAGAATTGTCTCTAAATATCTCAGGAAAGAAAGAAAAAGAAAAGCATTACCAATTTAAAGTCAAGTGACAATGAGCACACAAGAACAAAATGGTAAGGTATCAATGAAAAGCTTTTCAAAACTTACTTCACTCTTCTAACCATCAAGTTGTGAAGTAATTCTCCAGTAAAAGTAGCAGAAATGTACAATCCTAGGTTTTAGGATGCTTGGAAGACTTACAAGAACATTTAAACAACAGCGTGTTAAATAAAGCAACAGACAAGACTCACATAGGTTTCTTCTAGTCCAATTAAGCCATCTTAGGTTTCAGGTAAGTTTTGTCCCAGCTTTACAAGGAAGTAGCTAAAAGTACAAAGTCCTTCCCGCCAAAGAGGGACGCATAAGCACAGTTCAGAAGCTTGGTAACCATTAATTAAACCAGTAAAAAGGAACAGTGGTACAGGCCTACAAATTAGTTTAAACATCCTATAAAATATATATAAGAAATTAATTTAGCAGGATTCTATTATTAGGACAACTTTTTTTTGCTAGCATTTACAGTTCTAATAAAATTACGACTTCAACAAGAGGTATAAAGCTTCCAGATAAAATTTAAGGAAAGACTGGAATTTCTTCACTGATCTTTTTGAGATGCAAGACTCAGCACGTTCTTCCAAATTCTGAGATGGCTGCGCAGCTCTCCATGGCAACACAGGATACATGAGCCCCGCAGTCGCTGGCAAGAATCTAACACAGCACATTAGGCTGGAAAAAGCAGAAGAAAGGCCACAGTCTCGAGGTGGGGTAAAATTTACGTTTTTGCAATCAGGTCAATAAAGGGATAAAGTACAATTTCTGATTTACTACGCTCCTCCACTGAAAAAGTGAAGGGGCAAAACCAGGAGGGGAGAAACTACACCAACACAAGCTACAGCCTAGTGGGTAAGTGAGACTAGGTCTGGTATAATCTGGGTTTAGCTATGCCACAACACAGTGCCCAACTCCGGCTCCCGAGGCGCTCGGAGCTCGCTCCCCCCTGTGCCTCACCGCCTCCTCCCGGGGTGCCGGGTGAGCCTCCGGTTCCGCTCCTGCCAACAGCCCGTCCCACTCCCGCCCTTGCGCTTCTATTTTCTATTCATCACCTACATCCAAAGCACGGCACAAGCGCTCAGAGCTGCCTGTCGGTCTCCGCTCCCTTCAGAGCGACCCGGGCGGTCCCTCGCTGGCACACAAACCCCCCGGCCCGGCTGCGCGGGCGGCTCCTGCCTTTGTTCCCGAGGGGAGCTCGGCCGTGCCGGCAGCACCGTGTTCGCCAACAGGGCGGGGAGGCCGCCGCAGCCCCGCGCAGCAGCCCGCACCGCGGGAGCTGCCGCGCTCCGAGCCTCCGGCCTGGCACCCAGCGCTCACCTGTGCGCCGGGCCGGTGTGTGCTGCAGGGCCGGCGCTGTGAGGGGCCGTGCGGGGCCGGCGCTCCGAGGGGCCGGAGAGGGCAGCGCTGTGAGGGGCCAGAACAGCGCCCGCCCCGCCCGGCCCGCGCAGCCCCGCCCCGAGCCCGCCAACGGCCCGCGGGCGCGGCCGGCGCGTCATTCGCGCGGGCCAATGCGGAGGGAGCGCGGCCGGGCCGGGGCGGGGCGGCGGGAGCGCCCCGATGGAGTGTCCGCCCATCCCATCCCATCCCATCCCGGGGCAGCGGGAGGGGCCAAGGGCTGCACTGGTGGCCGTAGGAAAGCTGGGCTCTGCCGCCTCCAGCCCCCGTGGATAAGGTGAAACAACGCTCCGCTGCAGAAGCTCAGGAAACGCTATAGAGGGGTGAGGTAAAGGTGGGGAAAGGGTTCGGGCTTTGTGTTTGGGTTTTCTGAACCTGAGGTTGAACTCTAGTGCCACTGGGGGCTCTGTTACCAAGGTTTTTGTCTATACGGCTACAGCAGGATTACCGAGCAAGGACAGGTACCTGCTATTCAACTCAATTCTCCTGTTCCCAATGCTTTTGTCATTTCTGCCTTTCTGTTTCCTTCCAGCAGTTAATCCAGACTTACACTAGTGCAAATATGGAAACATCTCTGTCTGGAGGATGTTTCTAAAAAAAGTACAGTAGGTAGATAAATGGATACTAAGTATATAAATACCTAGATATTATTCTCATGTGTATTTCAGTATAAAATAATTATTTTTCATATGTTTCAGATTTTGATCCATGCAATAATAAAAGCTCTGTTCAAAACTGGCAAAGCAATGGCATTCTTATTCTACATAAACTGGGTATGGAGACCACAAAGAAGTGCAAACTGTCAGACTGGATGAAAACCCAAACGAATAATTCATTTTCAGATGTGTTAGGCTGCAGCACAGATGCAACTGAAGAGGAACAAGATTATTTACTTTATGATGATGATGTAGGAATAACACATAAATACAGTAATAATTCAGATAATTTGAATTACTGTATTTGTAAAAAAGGTACTTCTGATATTTTTAACTTAACCTGTTCTGAAGATAACAAAAACATAAAAGCAATAGCAGATTATGAAGCTCATTCACAGCCTGAAGAATTCTCCAGTCCCTACAGAGGCACCAAAGGAACAACAGGAGTTTCAACTGAAATGCCTGGAAGTGAAGCTTCCTATAAGAAGGAATTACCTGTTGGTAGTTCCAGTAAACCAGATACCACAGAACATCCAACTACCTCAAAGATGTCCAGTGTCCTTCTGCGCCATTTCTCTGAGGGAGAGTTACTAAGCACATGCCGGGTAATTGAACATGAGATGATACCAGAGACATCCTTTGCTGAAAGTATCGATGACACTGTGGGCAAACCTGAGCCTTCAGAGCATCTCAGAGGCCCTTTAGTGCAGGAACAATGGGCAACGAGCTTTGAAGGGTATCAGTCAGAAAAGCACAAGGAGGTAAACACTGGTGGTAAAAATGAAAATGCATTAAGTGAAAACAGACCTGTTTCAAAGAAAGCTATTTCTTCTACTGGTAAGTGTGGGTGCAGACAAGAACACTCACAACTGATTAATGACAAGGAAGATACACACACCTTTCAAAACATGAAAGATGAGAGAGGTCTGTCTAAGAAAACAGTTTCACCTTGCAAGCTCAAATTTGGCCAAGGTCACTACTGCCTTCCTGACTTTCATGAATTTGCTTCACAAGTGAAAGTCCCAAAAAGAACTGACAATATTAACTCAGTTCCTAGAACTGGGCAAGCAAAACCCTTCCCTATTTTGCTAAATAAATCAGTAACCGTGAACAACATTCTGGAAAATAAGAATCACTTCCATTCTGCTGAAGTAGAGAATCAAGAAGAAATGAGCATTTCAGAACTGCTGCAACAGCTAGAGGTAATTAAGATGCTTGAAGAAATTCTTCATACTTGATAAGACTGGTTTATTGTAAGAAGATACTCTGTGTCCCATAAAATCTAACATGACTAGTTGATGCAGGCAGTACATCACCTGACTCAAAAATTGCTGTCACAAATAAAATCTTGCGCGACTGACTTCTTAGAGAAGTTTCATTACCAATTATTTAATGACTTATTTAATACTCCAGTATTTAACAGTGGAATATTATTTGTGATGATAAAGCATCCTATCAAATCATTAGGAAATTCACTATACATTTTTATTTCTAGTGTTATATGTAGATGTTTAAATTCACCAAAAATACTTCAAATATATTTTTAAGAAAAACTTCATACTGTGCCTGTGTTAAGACAACTTTGCCTTTTTCATGTCTTAAGGCTCTTCAACTACTTAGACTGGTATACTTTTTAAGGGATTTGTTTGACAACAATATTTATCTTTTAGTAAATTTATTTTGAAGTTTGTTAGTAATTAGATATCACTGCTCAATTTCATGCCCTGACATGGAGTTCACATGGAGCTATACTGATTCTGAGGTCCATTCCTAGATTTAGATCTTAGTAAATCACTCGAGATGTAACACATTTTAATAGGTTTCCCTATTATTTCCTGGCTGCAAATGAGATGCTGACACAGCATGCTGACACCCAGAATCATATTGACCAGCTGAGATTTAATGCTAAGGTAAGTCTCTCAAAATACAGTTTTTAAGTAATTTTTCTGTATCTCTAGGACTATGACTATCCTCTAAAAGTATTGTCACCTTCATGTTTTACTTTCCATTTATACAATTCCTCTTTATACTTTCACAGTGTAGAGTTCAAGTATTTAAGTATTTATACAATGAGAAACTATATAATTTTCAGAGTTTGTAGTTAGATGCATATAGTATTGTTACAGTAAACATTTCATTAATAGTTTGTGGTTTGAGTTACTTCTAAGCTTTTTGTTTAGGTCCATAACTTTTCTATACATTGTATCTCTAACCGAAGTTCTCACTTTAACAGACACTTCCTCAGTCAGACTTTCCAAATGCCAGCAATGCCAGTTACTCAGGAGACACTGGGACAGCTCCTGACATCATCACATTACATGTTCCTATTCCTGTACAGTCTACACATGGTTTGCTTAAAGCAAGTAAATAAAATTACATTAAATATGCAAATTACTGTTTTATGTAATTTGATTACACTTTTGGGCAGACATTTGCATTGATCAATCTTATCTTGTATTACATAGGGCTGCAGTCTGGAACAGCACCATCAGCATTAGCAGCAGCTGTTACAGCAGAAGCACACTGTCTAAATCCTTCCAATTCACTGCCTGAACTAACACTAGGAGAAAAGATGTCTCAAATACTAAAGGATCAGACAGATCAACTGACAAAGAAAGTAAGAGCTCTGTTTCAATATGTATTTTTCACTGATGCTAAAATTCCATATTCATTTGGCATGTTTGTTTTCAAAATCCCAAATAAAAGTCTAATATTTTGTCTTAAGGTGGAAGACTTCTCTAAGCAAATGACCCAAGAAACATTGTTTTTACAAGAAAAATATCTGGTAAATTATTTTACATATTTTGAGTTACCTGAAATGTACTTTGAATGGCTGAAGACTTAGAATTTTCTGGCAAGTCGCTTCATATTTTCCTCAAATGGATGTTTACTCTTTTTCTCACTGCAGACTGAAGGTAGAAATTTAAGAAGCAAAAATGAATGTGTTCAGTAGGTGGTTGAATTCTTAAATCTGTTTTAAGGATTACAACTCAAAACTATTAAGGAAAGGCCTTAAGTTCCCATATAAGTTAAGAATTTTTAGACATGTAAGGCATCAGTTCAGAAGTAATGGTCTAATATTTTACTTGTACATAATAGAGGAGCACAGAGTACCAAGTGATCATACAATATGCAGTCCTGTTCCAATTCAGAGAATTACCAAAATTCTTACCAACAGCACTGCCACATAGCAAGCCATATTGATAGCTACTTGTGCTAAATCATAGTGACATTTGCTATTGAATTCTTTCTTATTGATAAAGGCATTAAATCAACTGAAAAGATACCTTCATGCCTTGGAAAGGAATTACTTAACAGCTAGAGAAGAGCACCGTAACTTACAGCTGCAGAACTACAACAACAAGTCAACCACCATTGGAGAGTTTGATCCTGAGAGGTTAGAAGATAAGTGCTAAGTAGCAAATCAGTATATTTTCCATATTTTGAGTGTCCTATAACTTCTACTTCATTTATCCATTCGAATTTTTCTGAAGTAAAAACATTATGTTATATATGGTGAGCTAAAAGTGATTTGAACAAGATTCATCTTGGGCTTTACATGTCCTACTTATAATTAGGATATCTCTTTACTTAATTCCAATACTTAAAACGGACTCCGTGAACTCCACTGCTTTTATTTTTTTCCTATGGGAAGCATACTGCAATGTCCTATGTCATAGTAAGAAATAAAAGGTCAGTTTACACAGGTTGAACTAACTGTGAATTGCAATCGGATTTAGAAGGGTGGAAGGGGGAATATTTAGACTTGGCATGCTGCTTGAAGACACAGAAGAACAAATGGAGCACAGCAAACACAACCTGTCATCTTTGCTGACCTCCTGTGAATCTGCCAATTCATCACATTCTTTTTGTGAGGTAACTGAGTTTTATTATTTTAACACTATAATTATTCTGTTTTACTGATGCAAGTCTTGAGAACATAAGCATGGTTATATGATTGTATGTTCTCCTCTGATAAGAGCATGATGCTTTTAGATAGCATGTTACTTAAAATATTTTATGAAGTATTAATTTCATACTATGTGATTAATTTTAACAGAAACCTAAGTACAAAAACACTGCTACACTGAATATTCTTAATTCCAGTTTCCAAAGCATTTATTTCAGAGTAAAAAAATATGAGAAGCTACTTTTTCTAAAAACCTCTCTTTGTTTTGAGGGATTAATCAATTCCCACTATTATTTAGTGGAAAAAAATATTACTTTCTTTGTGCAAAATTTTTAAGCTGCAGAATTACCAAAAGACTAAACAGTATTGTGCTACAGAAAATTGAGTTTACTGCTAAGTATATTTTGTCCCAGATGATAAATACACACACACACAAACACAAAAATCTTACTGCCTTCTACAAATCTACAGATAAGTCTCACCCTATGCTTTCATAGGCAATGTTTTAATAACATTTTTCTCTGAAGCCCAAGTTAAGAGAAACTCAGAAGATACTGTATTGGCAGAAGTCATGTCCTTTAAGTGCAATGACCACACACACCTGTATCTGTGCTATGGTTACTTTGTACAGAGCTCGGTTGTTTCAAGCATTGCTGATCCTGCAGAAAGAAGAGGTACTGAAACTCCATTTCTCCACAAGAACCACGAGGGAGAAAAGAGTCAGATAACTGATGCAATCCCACAGACAAATCACCTTTATTCAGAAGGCAAAAAGTGCTATCTTTGTCCTCACATGTAAGTGAAAACTTAGAAACAACTGTTGAAGTTTTTATGAAAATATACTTAAAATTATTTGCTGAATAAGAACATTGGAATGACTGGAATCTCTGAAAGCAACAGGAACGTTTCCAGAATAAAACTTCTAGAGAATTCTGTAATTACATACCCAAGAATTCTTCCCAGCCTGGCATTCCTACCTTTCTGAGTCTGAAGGTATTTCCTGAAGCCAAAACACTACTGTCACTAGCACCTGGAGTTAAATCATAGTTCTGTATAAAACTCATTACAGCCACACAAATTCAGGATGTGAACAACTAGTAAAAGTACAGTACCAGTAAAAGATTATTAGCCAATATTAGTGTGGGATTTTTAATTAAACAAGAAAAGGGAGGGATGCAGATACTTAATTAACCATCAAAACCTTGTGAAAACTCTAGATATCATCTCTGCCTTTCTGGGAAGTATTTCATAGGTGTTAAGCATCTTAATGAGATTAGAAAAATCAAATAAATGGTTTTCCCTTAACCAATCTAAGATTAAAAAAAGAGATCTGAATCAAGTTCAGAAAAGAAGCAGAGCTTCTGGGAAAAGAAGGTCTGCTAGCTGACAAGCATTCTTATAACATAATGGTAGGAGATCTCTTTTCATACTTTTTTTAAACTTAGATGATCTTACTCAGCTTTGAGAGCACACAACATTTTCCCTTCAGATTTTGCACGGTGTGAAGGCTTAGCTTTTGAGCTACTACAGCTCAGTTGGTTTACAAAGGAGAAATTTCAGCACTCCCAAAACATTTTTGAAATCTGTGAAAAAGTTCGCTGCTCTCAGGAAAGATTTCACTGTGCTTGCTAACCCGCCTCTCTCATATTTCAGAGAACAAAAACCTACAAGCAAATGCTTGCCTACAAAAAATAATTAAGTCATTGAGAGAAAATTATTAATATATATCAATCCTTCTCAAAGCAACATGAAAACCTGTTTCAAATTACAACTTCACAGATGAAAAAGTGCTCGTATTTTGTCCAGTCTGCTCTACAGTCAGAATTGTAAATAGATTAATCAAATTGTAGAGCTAATGGAAACTAACAGTACAGAAGTGATAGGCAAGTGATGCCACTGTTTCTGCTATTTGGTTGATACATGATACAGTTACAGATACACAGTAGCATACAGAAGCATATATAAATGTGTTTTACCTTCTGCGTGCAACAGAGATTCCTTTTACCTGAGGGAAAGTGTGCTACTGAAGCTCTTGCATCCCAGAGTTAGGGTACATTAAGTCAAAAAAGTACTTGTGATGAAGCCAGTATGAAAGGGTACCTGCGTTAAATATTTTGGCTAGTCACAGACATGCTGTTTCTACAGCTAAGTGAACAGATATGTGCATGTGCACTGATAGGTCTCTATACTGGACTCTGCATGAAACACTGAATTATGTCTTGAATACGTATAAATGGGAGGATGGTCTGGTTTCAAGTTTACCACCAGTTAATCACATAAGGTCTGTGACATATCACATGACCACAAATGGCCAAACCCCAATCAATTTTATTAAAGAGAGGATTATATTAATATTACAAAGTAGCCCATCAGAATGGACCAGTATAATGTTTATGGTTCTTAAATGACACAGTTATTTTAATAGTGGATTAACAGAAGAGGCTTTGTCTTTGTTCAGCAACACATGCGGGCACCCCAAATTGGGATGACTGCAAAGTGTTCAGCAATGAAAAATATTTGACATTATCACTATGGTGAACTAACCCAGAAGGAAAACATAGTGATACATTTGCATGTAGTTCAAGTGCAAGGGTTAATCTATAAAGTTTCATTTACAGAAATGGCAGTGTGATAAAAATAATTCTACCTGGATTATTCTGCAGTTTGAAATTTTGGCAAATTAAATCACTATCCAAAGCTAGATCTTATAATCCCTAGCATAGAACACAATAATATTAGTCTGAATTTCCATCAAATAATTATACAGGGTAGATGTTAATATTTGTCTAGTAAAACTCAACCTAACTTCTACTTCTTTCTCAGTCATTGAGATGAAGTTAGCTCAATCTTCTGATCATTATGTTCACAAATGGGTGGAAAACTTGACAAATAAATTTGATGATCCTGTACACCCTAGGCTGAAAATACACATCAAATAACTCAAAGGACTTTGTTCTTGTCCTCTCAGAAGGAACATCTCAAATATTCCTCTAATTATCTAAGGACAGTGCTATTAAAGCCTTAACTCAAAGTAACTAAGAAACCAGATCTTATTTAATGTATGTTGTATCAAAATGCTATCAATGGCAACACATATATAAGTATGTAATGTTTGATACTACTTTACTATTCAAACACGTGATTATCAAGGCCTCTACTTTTAAGCATTTTTACCAGATGTGTTAAGTCAGAGTGTGTCCTTCAACTACAGGGGTCATCATTTTGCAATTGGTTAATTATTAATTTAAACTTCTACTTACCACCTTTTCAGATAACTGATACAGGTAAAGTTCTTTCTACGAATAAATCTGAATTCCGTTTGAACTAAGAAGTGGTTAATCATTAATATAAGATGCTTGTGACTCTCATCATAGAAGTATTAAGATAGAATTAAAATATCATCCTGTTTTCATTCTTGAAGAAATACAAACATCAAGGAAAGGAAAACTGGAACATCTTCGATCTACATTCAGAGGAAACCAACTGATTTATCAGCTACTAACCTGAGTAAGTTGTGATGGCATACAAAGGTCAGAACCATGCTTAAACCTGCTAGTGAAAAAATACACCTGCCACTGTTAAGAAACACATTCCTGTCACATCTCAGCTATATGAAAATTGTAATTTTAACCGATGTTACTGCTTATCACAGCACAAAACACAAAGAATAAAAAGGAGACTAAAGAGGACACCAAGTCAAATTTACTGTGGAAGTCTCAGTGACAGACCAAAAGGCATGGCAAGACCAACAGACAAGTTGCATGGCAATTTTCACTTAGACATGAGCAAAAGATTTTTAAGTTGGGGTCTAGTCAAACATTGAGACAGTTTGCCCTTAGAGAGGCTGTGGTGTCTCCATTCTCAGAAATATTCAAAACTCAACTGCACAGGGTCCTAAGTAACTTCGTTTAAGTTAGTCCTGCTTTGAGAGGCAACAGGGCCAGATGATCTCCAGAAGTCCTATTCAACCTGAACTACACTATAAATCTAATTCAGCTTTCTAGATCAGTTTCCAAATATTGCCACTATTATAATTTTTAAAAGCATGACAGTGATATGCATACAATGCTTTGATTTTGGTTTTTCTTTGGATGTAGTTATTTCATGTCCTAGAAGATTCCAAACTTGACAACTGAAACATTTCATATCAGTACTTCCACTTCTAGTTTTTGGATTCAACTTTCTTCTTATGCATCAAAACAATGCAAAAAATTTTCTTCAATCTTTGATCCATTCAGTGTTGACAGAGACTAGAAATACTCCTCCCTTGCTTAGTCCAGCTCTTAATAATATAATCTCATGAAATCCAAACTAGACCCCACACATGCTACTATGAACTGGTTAATCCAGTTGTCAAGTCATCCAAGACTTCATCTCTTGGAGGCTCACGAGCAATCTGCAGGCATTTGTCTCTCTTAGGGCATCCCAATTTTATCTTTCCACTGCAGAATATTCTGAAGCTGTTAGTAGCCCACAACTAAAGAAGACAGCACAAGCTGTCCTGGATTCAGTTCCAAGTCTGAATATATAGGTTATTCTTACCTTTGGTCTGTTGTCCTTGGCTTTTTTGTGATATGCTTGCACTTCAATATCAGACACTGAGACCATTATTGATAGCACTGGTTTGTGCAATAGTTAAAGCAGTGCTGTACTAGAGCTGCCCAAATTCTCATCACATTTCTATTGGGCTGCATTGTTTGCACAACACTATGGACAGGGAGATGGTGTGTTTAATTTGGTTTTTTTAAAACAGTTCTTAGTCTGAAGATAACTACCACCAAAAAATAATAAAGATCTATAATTCAAGGTTTACAGTCAAGGCTGAAAGCCAGTCTTTAAAGTTCAATCCCCATACTCCTGTGAAATGGAGGAAAAAGTATTTCCTCAAACTGCAGTAGCACTACAGCAGCAAAGGGCTCTGAAATTAGGGAGCTGAAAGCCAAGTAATTACCTGGGTACACTATCCAGAGTTTCTAATATTTCAAAACCTTTTAACTTCTTTTTTGAATTTTAGGCAGTGATTCAGAAGAGATCTCAGCCTATGATTCTTACAATGATTCACAAAGCACGGATCCTATCAACTGTGACACTCAGAGTTACAAATCAAATACAAGATTATGTGGAGAAAGAAAAGGTATAATGACTGCAAAAATATTAGCATCTACAAAGAAACATGACTTGTAGTGTTTGTTTTTCTAAACATGTCTCTGTCTTCAGGATTTAGATGCAGATGCCCCAGGGGCAGCAGAGAACAAGTTAAACTCAGGAATTACAAAGAATCTGTTCAGTCTTGTGCCCTATGTAGAAGTAAAAGTTCTGGTTCATCCTGTAAGTATAATTAATGCATAACTGAAATAATTACCAACCACAGGCTAGATTTTAAGGGGCAGAAAGCCACTCTGAACATATCAAGACAAATTTAATTTAATATACGCAATCATTAGCATTGTAGCTAAAACAGTGCATTTTCTTAGATCTTGTAGAGCAAAATCAGCAAATTCAACTTTTACAAAGCTGGCCAAGTTTAATCCCCATGCACAACAGCTTTAACCTTCTCTGATTCTTTAGGAGAGGAATCCCTTTCATATTTCATTCATGGCAGGAGTATCGCGTTTTGCAGTGCCACATGAAAGAATATAAAAATTGGGCATTACTGTGCCAACTTCTACAGTGTCAGCCACTGCCTGTAACAGTGTAAATGAGAACTAAAGAAAATTTCTGCTCTACACTCTTTTGTGTGACATGCAGCAAACTCAAGGAAAGACTAATGAAAAAAGAGTTTAAAATGTTTAACACCTTTTAAAGTCACTTACCTCAGACTATCTCTCTACCATAAGAAAAAATTGTTTAAAGAAAAATATAAAATTTGAACAGTGAGAAGTATAAATTAGCTACTTGTCTCTAGCAATTCCGTGAAACTACAAATCAAAGCAGTACTCATGTAATTATTATGAGAGTCTGATTTTTCTACACATCCCCCCTGCAATCTTTCACTGTATGAAACAGAAATCTGCATACTATTTCCCACAGAGCTAAATTCAACAGCAGACACAAAGGTTAATCTGTCCCCATTTACAAAAACCTTAAACATACTCAAGTTTTATTCAGCAGTGATAGTTTACATGATCTTTTATTTATGGCAAATAGAGAAAAATGTTAAATACACAGAAAATTCACAGGAAATTACTTTTCTTTTTGCTTGATTTAAACATGGCCTCTATGACTCCAGCTTATTCACAGAAGAGACTCTCCACTCAAAAGGCTCAAATAAATAAACAGCCACATGGACTTATAAACAGACTTTCTAAAAGGTAAGCTGCAGCAATAACTACATAGTACAAAAGCAAATACCATTGTTGAAGATTCAGCACGGAAAAAACACACCAGTATCATAAACAGGAAGAATGTTTTATCTTTTGCAGTACATGCTGTATATTAGAATTTTACTCATTAGTAGATTTAAAATGTTTACTCTAAGAACATTTGTAAATAATTCTTAGAGTAGTTCTTTAGTCTTTCTAATTTAATGAAGAGTAAACATGTAACTTCTTTATCTGACACATTTAGTAATTAAAAGAAATATTTCATTTCATTAAAAGGATGTTCCCATTCATAGATTAAAAAGCAAGTCTGTATTATTAGGATGCAGCTCTATTTGCTGCCAACTATTTATAACTAAGGCCTACTTTTAATTGTTAACGTTAAATTACCCTGGGAGACTGAGAAGTAAAATGGATTCTTAACAGTAGTACAGACTAGACTGAAATGCAGACAAGTTTTGTTACTATACTTTTTGACAGCATTACTTAATAGCAGTAATTGCCTGGAAGTACAGGAGCTGCACTTGAGAATCAATGGCACAGGGGTCTGTGTGAGAGAGCAGCACCAAGAGAGTGATGCTGTTATGAGAGACTTCCTTTTACTCTGCATCCTGGAATGATTTCTGTCTTACTGCAATAGAGATGGAGCACAAATATTGATCAACTGTGTTTTACAGTTAAATGGAAGATTCTACTCACTCTAAAATTAACTTGCAACCCAGTGTGCTATCAAAGTGTATGTATTTAATTCATAGTTTAGAAATTCTTGTGGTTACTGAAACTCTTTATATTTTGTTCTATATATCTTCAGGGAATCCTTTGAGGCTGCCAAAACCTGCTGTTCAAGCACATGCAATAAAATTACTGTTTCACATCAATACCTACCCAGCAAGAAGTTTGCTCAAAGCAAATCTGCAATCAAAAACACCAATGATTCCAACGCAAATGTAAGATTTTAGTGTGAAAATTAAAAGCCACACAACTATCTTGGAAAAGTGAAATCCCCGCACTGTTGATCATCTCTTTCTTAGCAAGTTGATTATTACAATCTAAGCATATCTAGGTCAGTTGAGGATAAGACTGTAGGGAGTTAAAAAACCAAGCATTTCAGCTTATATATATTACTTCATGTAAGTATGTCCAGACTTTTTATGCAACTTATTCTCTGTGCAAGTGGTCAGGACAGAATAGCAGCACTGTCTCTTACCTCTGAAATTATTCCACATACTGAAAACATGTCAACACAGCCATACAAATCACTATCACAACCACAAGAAAGCCTCCTCAGTATCAGAAACAAGCACAACACTGGGGCTGCTACTTTAGAAAGGTGTAAATATCCCTCAGTTCAAATGATTACACAGTCAAAGAGAAATAAGTAACAGCTACTTCCAACCTGAATCCTGGAGCAGTCCATGACATGACTCAACTTCTCAACATGTATTCAGGGTGAAAGTCATGCACAAAACCTTAAACATCACTTTCTGTTCTATACCTATGTATGCACGTCATCACTATTAACAAGGCTGCATTTTATTATTTCCAACAGATTTTAAGTTCTACTCTGGATCATGCCATACAGACAGCAAACAGTTTGAAGAAAGCTACAGAACGAATGGTACAAGCAGTTTCAGAAGATCTAGCTAAAGTGAAAAGAAAACAACTTTAGTTATCCAGTTTCAAATGCTATATTGTTTTGCTGGTTGATACTGAAGTGTTAGTATCTCTGCAAATATAAAGTGATGAATAAAAATATCAAAAAGTCAGCTAGATAACTTTGTCAGCTGTTCTATTAGTACTAAACCAAACCAGAGCATACAGATATTCCACAAATTTACACTCAGTCTCAGAACTGTGAAGCAAATTACTAATTCTACTGTAAGTCTTTAGTAGGTTGGCTAACCCCCATTACTGTGTACTGGTACCTTTCCCTTAGTATTCCCCTAAGGTGGCTTAATAAAAATTGGCTTCAACAAGGAAAGTTAACTTTCTGACTACGATTCCCCACACTCCCAAGTGTGAGAATAAACCTCAGTCATTACTGCATATTATTTCTTCCCACACTTTAACACCAGCTGCTTCAGCACACCAAAACAGGCTCTTCACCTGAGACATCTACCTGCAAACATCACACTAATACACGAAGTCATAGTTAACATTTGTGATTGTTTTGGTTTTAGAGTGCCCTACACTGAGAGTTGTTTGGTTTTATAGTTACAAAGTAGAACGTAGAAAAACATTACAGGTATTTCTGCTATTTTTTTCAAGTTTTGATGCACATGGTGCTTGATGAACCAGTTAATTTTAGAGTGTTGTTCCTGTATTCATGTTGAAAAAAAAGTCAGTATATGTTCAATTCCTAATGCATTTGGGTGCATTTGCAAGCTAAACCCACTTATTCTCATCATGCCCCATGTCCTGCCACATCTTAGAATCATTATGTAATGTTCTCACCTTTTATTCCTCTCTGATGTAGGGGGGGGGGATGGAACTTGACCTTTTTCCATCTTCTAATTAACTCTGAATGAACTTGCCTAGCAAAAATATTCTCTTAACCTACTAGTTAACCTTAGAGAAGAACAAAAAAGAAACAAAACCACCTTTGTGCAAAACAAAAAATTAATACCTTACGATTGGGAAAAATGTAAATAAAAAACTGTAAGTCATCTATTCTTTTTCATTAGGACATTTCTCTTGGATTCTACATACAACTAACACTTCAAGGCCCATAAATACAGCATTTATTTGAAGTTCAGTAATTTTAATTAAGTAATTTTTAAAGAGACATATAAACATTACCAGTATTACAGAACTCATACAATTTTGGTTATTTTTTTTCAATTCAAATTTAAGTATTTCTTCCTTAGCATGTAACAAAACAGAAAACAAGAGTAAATTCTCTTGAATACATCAGGTTTTATCATTTGGTTCACTTTTTGCATTTCTTTTTTTAATTATCAAGCCATTTGAAAGATTCAGTGGCTTCCCTTCTTTTACCATCCTTTTCCCCTGCCTCCACTTCCTCAAGGAAACATGCTTACAGTTTTGGAATTTCTGTATCACAGACAATTCAACTTCTAAAACAGACGGACTATGCAGACACAATCATAAAGAAGCTGTTAAGAAATAACCTTTTTTAAAAAGCTTCACTAATAATCCCTGTAGATACTTAAATATAAAGTGTACTTCAGTGCACAGTTGACAACATTTCTCCAAAGTTATTTATTGTGATTAGAACTGCTTAATACTTCTGTTATTAACTACCTTACCCAGCACCATCTAAAAAGGCTTTAGATTTTTCACAATTACACATATTTAAAGAATTTTCAGTTATTTTTACAGAAAATATTACACTTTAAGACACTGCATTTGTATGAAACACTTTTACCATAAACCTGTATTTACAAATTTTCTCCAGAAGTCCCTACCCAAGAGCCTATGCCCTCTTTACTTCAGTCATTTTTAGAAATAAATTCTATTTAAAAAGGTTTCACAGTTCTCAAAGACAATTCCAGTTTATATATAGTCACAATAACTTTTAACATAATTTCTTAGGAACAAACAAGCCCTTTTGAAAAAGCACTTTTAGTGTAATAGTAAATACAACCCAAGAAATGCATGTGTTTAGTTTTTGCCCCTCTCTGCCTTCTACTCCCCAAAAAGCAGCACATTTAAATTATAACATGACTTTCCATTAGTCAGAACCATGTAGTATCGTAGTGCAGTATTTGGAAAAGTCAATTCCATTAGAGTATGTACATACTATTTGTCTTTTTAAATGTATCATAAATATCACCATATCTATTCATCCTTAACACAGACCATATCCTTGGGTTTACTAAGGCTCTTCACTTCATCCAGTAGTCTTTTAGGTGTCAAAATATGAGTAGAACCTGACAAGAGAACACAAGTGTTAACTGTACCAGTCAAATTCTGACTTTCAGACATTCCCTCTTTAAAACATCTGTTACATGCTGGTGTTTTTTTACTGTACCTGGAAAACTGACAACTACAACAGTTCAAAGTATGTTCATATAATGCACCATCCTATAAATATAAGTGTCACCATTAGGTAAGCAGCATCCCTCTCCCACACACTCTCACATCCAGATCAGGACTCCTAGGAATACAAGTTCCAAGTCCTGTTCTGCCCTGTTTGAAACACAGGCTTGAACCTGTGCCACTTTTGCAGCGTGCAACTGTCCCAGCCTGCAAGAAATCTGGCCATTCTGTGAAAGGGCACAAGTGAATGACAGGCTTTAACCTGGAATCAAGGAACTACCTGGATTAAAGGTTACCACAAACAGTAGTTTTCCACAGAACTATCAGTTACAGAAAACTGGCTTTTACTGACTAATATTTCCATGAAAAATTTACAACAAATTCCAAGTTTTGAGTAGCAAAGATAACCCTTAGTATTCTTCAGGAGTACACAACTATCTCTCATTCTCATAGTGTTTATCACTTCTGCCACGAAGGATCACCCTGCAGTTCTAAAGGCAATGCTTACGTGTTTAAGATTGCAGCTGTCTAGAACTTTTGGGTTTAGTAGTGTCACTCTGAATGGGCTAGTATTCCTTGAGTTGTGGATCAGAAATACAGCATAATTTTAATCTTTCAGTAAGCCACAGGGAAATTTGGCAACTTTCACCTTCCCACAAAAATCAGAATGACAAACAAAACTACAAGAGTCATCTATAAACAAAAGGGAAGATGGTGTTGTGGTTAGTAGCAGATACCACAGGGAAAGAGTGACCTACGCTAAACATGGTTTTGTAAACACGTCTCAGATGAAGAAACAGTCTTGTTAAACTACATTCCTTGTTGTCCTAATCTTTCCATTGCAACTCAAAACTAGAGCCAGCATTAAACCTACTTCAACCACCATCAATGAAACCAGCAAACAAAAAATAAACCAAACAAACCATCCACACATACAAACACACCTACAACACCCCTGACTATTTTGAGGTAACACATGCTAGATCTCAGAATCAAGGTTGTCGCTGTTTTAGGAAAGGATTTATTTAAAATCACGGTATATAAATTATACCCTTTCTGAAACTCAAGGCTGAATTTAATTGCCAGACAGACATTTCAAGCAATTTAATATGCTTCCAAAGACCCTGTACCCAAATACCACCTGCCCCTGCAGATACATGCAGGTGTCTGGTAAGGTTCTGTAGTTAGGAGCTCTGTTCTGATTTATCATACTACTTCCAAAAGCAACAAGAGTAGCAACTGTCACTAAAGGTAAAGCACAGGCAGATGCAAAAGTTGTAAGGAAACTGTCATGTAAGGAAATAGAGGTATGTTTGAATCCTTTTTGCTATACATCAACGTATTTCTCTGACATAATTCATGATGATTGTTCTGTAGAGCATAACTACTTTTTTTGTCCTTAATACCTTGTTGCAAAAAACCCTCTAAACATCAAGCAGTCTAACCAAACTGAAAATATGCTTCTAAGTGAATAGTTTTAAGAAATACACTGGGTGCAGTAGTAGTGTACTGAAGCAACCTAGGGAATGTAAGAAAAATGATCCTTACGTTATCCAGAACCACATGTAGTACAGTGCATATAGCCCCCTTCTCCCAAGGCAAGCTTACCAATAACAACTTCGCAGGACTTGTAGGTTTCAGAAACTTCATAAGCACTGCGCATCTCGGAATATGTGACTCCTCCAATCACAAAGATAATCAGTCTCGCGCTGCTCTTCCGCTCCTCTTTAGAACTTGCCTTAGGTTTCTGGCGTGCACTATAAAAGATTTCATAAGATGACACGCAGCTTTATGTTTAAAATTATACACTTCACAAGCAATAACAATTTCTGTCATGCAGTTCATGGTTTGACTGTAATTTCAGCAGAAGTATTTAGATAAATGGATAATTTATCAATTATCAAAAGGGAGATGCTCCAAATAAAGCTGTATACAGCTAAGAAGAATTATTGAAATAACAACCAACTTCAGTATGGTTTAGATTAAATAAAAATATAGGCTTGACATTTTAACATTGCCTTATATACGTTATTTTACCATTTAGTAAGCACGCTACCATAACACTGTACAATGCATATGACAAAAACATGAGAAAAGGGTAAATTATTTTTCCTGGAAAGTAAACTATTTACCTTACTGCTCCTGAACCATTCCAGGTGGGAGGACACCGGGAACAATAAGGCCAGTCTTTTGAATCTAGTTTGTTTTCTATAGCATCCTGAAGGGCAAAACAAAGACACACTTTAAACAGCCTTGTAGACCTAAACCCCATCAAGTTTCAGCTTTCAGTAAGGATGTCTAACTAGAATTTAATGCCAACACATGCAGTTTAGAATAACTAATTGCAAGTAGCATCTGATGAACAACACTCCTATGTAACAAAATGCTGGACCACATAATGTTAAAATATATTATAAATATTTTGTGTTTCTATAAGGAATTGGGAGTGCATTTGCTTTTTTATAAACATAATATTGATTTAACTGTTCAGATTTCACGAGTAGCTTTTCATCTGTAACAACTCTAATGTATTTACTTTCTCTATAGCAGTGTAGAAGTCAGGATCCACTAAAAACAAAAATGAGCATGTGAAAGCCACTGAGAATCTATCAATGATAGCACTGGGTCATACTAAAGGTCCAGTGAACTCACTATTCTGTCTGATATCAGACACTAATCATTGTTTAGAAAAAGGTTTAAAAACAAAGGAACTACACTTCTGGCACAAAACATCTTCCAGGCTCTACCACACTGCAGTTTGGACTTGAACTGCAGTTTGAAAAGCCACTGAAGGAAAAAATACCAAAACAAAACAGATCTTTAAATTACACTAAACACTGCCAATCACACGACAAGCTGTTCTAAAAGACTTCTTGCTTTCACTTTAACTTGCTTCACGTTTAAAATGACCTCTAATAAGGAACATTACTAATGCACAGCAGTCTGATGTTTTGTATTGCAGACAGACTAAAAAAAGATCACTTTGCTCACCAGATATATTTAACTAAAGGAACTCAGAATAATATGGATGGGCTCACTATAGTAAATTTCTGCAGTGCACCCATGAATTAATTAGTTGGTAAAATTTACCTCCATAACATCTTTGATAACAGGTGTCCACCTAGAAAGCTGAAAGGTTTCTTCTGAAGAACGGTTCCTTCTTGGGTATTTATGCTGCTGAGCAGCAAACTGAAAAGATTTTCAAAACATGGTTGTATTACACAGTGTATTTGGGGTTTTGAAACTTATTGGCAGTCAGTAGTGGAGGAGAGGGCATCAGTAGGAAAATTTAAAGAAATAATGACAAAACCCCCGCAGCAATTAACACCTATAGAATTCAGGATGTGCTAGAAATATTAACTTCAAAGATAAGGAACTGAGTAAGCTGGCACTTGGCAAAACCAACTAGGTCAAGTCACCATCTGATGACTTTAAGGGGAACATTCTGGGTACCTTACTTTAAACAACTGCCATTAATAGTTTTTAAAGGATTTACCACTTAAGCACATTATAAAAGCAAGAATTCCTAGTTACCACCTGCTTCCAAAACCAGGCCTGGATAATACCACTAGGAGTTGCTGAAAGAGCTGTAAGAGCAGTGCTTGTGTGGTAAGAGATTACAAAATAAATAAATACATTCTTACTGAAGAGATAACAGGAACATCAAGGTATTTCCAATTTCTTATCATATCACTATCACTTTCTATTTGCACATTCTGGATCAGCTTCTCCAAGTTCTCCTGGGTAGTTCCTTCAACATATGGAAAACAGACAACTTAATTACCAAGAGACTGTGAATAGGACCAATTTTGTCTCACACATTAAGTTATTTAGTTCAGGATTTTTTGCTTATTTTGTTGGTTAACGTAATACTATGGTTTAGATAAAATTTTGTTTAATAGTCCATTTTTGAGACCAAAACTCAATATTGCTAGATTCCTCAGAGCAGCATTCTGCCCATTTCCTCCTCTTCTACTACAAATTCTTCCCCACTGACTTATTTTGTGAAAACAAGAAAACTTAAACTATTGTACACATCCAAGAACAGGAATGATATTAAAACACGGCATGAATCTGCACTTGAATTACATCTCTTAACTCCTTATCAATAGTATCTTTGCTACTAATTTGAGAGAAGCTACAGAGGATGGACAAGATTTCTTTCAAACCTGGCCATCAACTCCAATACAGAGACTTACGTTAACTAAAAATACCTATCATAGAACTAGAGTTCAAGTTAATAGCACCAAAGAAAAAAACAGGGCAAGTTATCATACCATTTGTGCTAAAGATATATAGGAGAATAGCTCTAATTTTGTCATAGCTCTCATGACTTTTGTTGAGCAGAACTGGAAGGAGGACCCTCATGGAGTCTTTCACTTTTTGACCTTCTGCATCAGTTCCAAGAGCCAAGTCCTAAATTAATAAAAAATAAAAAAACCCCACACCACAGTTTTAGAAAGCAGTCATTAAAAAGCAATATTGTTTTATGTGTTTTGAAATGTGTTTTTATGAAGCCACAGGTTTCAGGAAACAAGCTGCATCAATTTAAACTCAGTCTAACAACTCTGACATTTATTTCAGTAGTTGCAGCACTATAATAACACTACATAACACTCAAACATTTAAAACTGTTTGATATCTAGAATTCTTAGAAGTGTAAATTACAGTTTTTAAACTTGAGATTAGGAGCACAGTGTAATTCTTCATCCTAACAGGGGCTTTTCCCAGACATTTTAAAAAGGCTTCCTCCTGTAGAACATACTACAGCAATTTCATAGGAGTTTTGAACAAAGAAAACAGATGATCCTTATACAAATCAGCTGGATTTCAAGACAAAAAAAACCCAAACCCCAAGAACACCTCCTTTATTAGCAGATTAAGAGCCTTGTACACTACACTTAGTTTTTAATACTAGTACCTCAAAAACTGATCACATAAAAATAGGCAATAGTACTTTTGTCAGTTAAAACAAGCCTCTATTCCTGCAAACAAAAAAGTTGTATTTGCAGTAAGTTGCTTTGGTTTCTGACTTTTTTAAACGTACCTGTTCAGTTTTACAGAGCCTTTCTAGGTTAGATTTGAACTTGCTCATGCAATCTTCTGCTATGTTAAGATGAACAACTTGCTATAAGACAGAAAGAAACAAACAAAAAAGCCCCAAGGAAATCACAAGCTGTCATAACTTTACTTACTTTTTTTAACATACCAATCATTTTTACTGGTTACAAGAGTCAATTTTCGTACCATCCTGCATCTTCTGTGTTTTACCCTTCAATTAGAGACTGACCCCCATAATACCTTTTAAAACATTAAACAGCTACACTATATTCAATCCTCAAAGCACACAAGTAATTTGATTTTTTTTACATCGTAAAATGAAACACCCAGAAACAAGTTTTTTTCTCCAAATTGTACAGTAGGTGAAAATATTAATTTCAAGAACAGCTATATAGCACACTCAATAGGAAAATGACAGAATAAAGCTAGAGTTCAATAACACAAAGTTAAAGTGCACAGAATTATTTATCGTGACATTGTAATTACAAAAGATCCCTTACCCTACTAATTTCCTTACGATACTGCGGCATCTTTTTCATTAACTGGGACAGAGCAGACAGTGATAACTGTGAAGAAAGGATACAAGTTGAAAATTTGTCCCCCTCAATATTTGACATGCTTATTTCCCTTCTTGTTGCAGCCTTGCTTCCCCCACAGCCCCTGAAAATTCCAGTTGAGAAAAGCCTCAATTTCTGTAACAGGTCAATGAATTAAACGCATCTGATCAGCTTAAAATAACTGAATTAGCAGGAAAACCAGCAATACTTTAATTTAAACTACTTACTTTTCCTTCTGCTTCTTTTTTTTTTGATGAAACCTCTTTCAAAAGTTTTGGTATTTCCCTGGGAAAAAAAAAAAAAGAAAAATATTAAATGCAATAGCACTTTAGTTCTTAAATATTTTCTTAAAATCTTAAAAGATTTAAAACTTCTGAACCAAAGTAAAAGCTTCAAATATGAGTCTCCTTCAGGGAAGAGACTAAAGAATGGAAGTTAAACATTCTATTTATGATATCTGCATACTGTCATTTGATGCAAAGCTTGCTAGTACTTTATGCAAAATAATCCTTTCAGATTCAAAAGATCTGAAAACACTTCCCAGGAAGTTACTCTATTTCTATTCTCCTCAAGAACTCTAAGTAACATTAGCATAATTGTATACCTTGGTAAATAATGTCTTTTTGAAGCACAATTTCTTCCTGGCATCCATTACTTGACTGAATGCAGTCTATACTGCAAACTTCACTCCTACCTATATTCCTACCAAAGAGCTCAAAGAAACTAACTAGTTGGGTTTGTTATTTATTCACATACTCTATCACATCTGCAATATGCTTGTGCCGCATCTTCACCCAGAGGTCATCATCTTCCTCCAAAATTGCCTCCTTTTCCTTCCCAGCAGATCCTTCCGTTTTGTATCTTTCAAAAGAAAATTCAGGCAGTAATTTGGGTTTTGGGTTTCCTCCAATTCTCATCCCTTATTACACTATTATTTGTTACAGTTTAATCAGCATGAATGATAATAGCAGTAACATACAAAGATTTTCATTTACCAGCCAAGCTATTGCCTGACAAAATATAATTAACAAAAGGATTTTACAGATTATATGTTGGAACACAGAAGGAGCAGATGAATTTTAGAATGATTCTTTGGGGCAATAGCTTCTGGACATTCTTTTAAACCAACAGAAACTAGAGATTTAATCACACATTGACAGGCACCTCCATTTTTCTTCAGCTTTCCATGTCAACTTCCCTTTGGTTTCAAATGCACACTCCACCAACAACACACTGTAATTGCAAAGTGCAGCTTTTCACATGTACTATAAGACATTTTATAACTGAAGGAAAATGAAGTTCCATGCACCAACAAAACAGACTAAGCAGGACAAATTACTTCACATAAAAATGCAACATGCTTTGCAGCATCACAGAGCAGCTACTACTTTACTATAAACAAAGCAAGCAGGACAGCAATCATATTACACAGTCCTTTCACATTTACAGAAACTCACAAAGTGTATATTGCCAGAAAGCAGAATGAAAACAATCACAAGATTAATTGTCAAAGTCAGATCATGACTACCTATAAAACATACTCTGCTACATCTTCACACCTGGCAAGTTTAAGATTCATAGAACTCTACACTTTCTAGTAAAACATTCACTCAGTGCTTCCAAAAAAAGATAGGCATTCCTGTTGGCTTATCTAAGCAATGAGGCCATTAGTTCTCATTTACTGTAGTGGGTCATCAGAAAGCAAAGTCCTACCAAAATCCTTGTCAGAACAATCTGACAGCAAAGTATGTAACTTAGGCAAATCATTATTACACTACTCCCAATAGTGCTTAGGAACTGAGTACGACTTAAATGTGCACTTAGAATAGATACATGTGAATTTCAACAACTACACAAATTAAATTACTGGAGCTATAAAAGTGAACCATCCTGAGAAATAACTAAGCATTTTCTCAGTATTCCTTTAGTGGTCTTGTTATGCCAAAAAGATTAAGAACATGAAAGAAAATCTAGAGAATCTCAGTGTGCACTATGAACGTTTTGCTTCAAGACTAGAACAAAGTTCTTGGTTTTTAAAAAAATGCAATTTGTTAGACTCAAAATTTCACAAAAATTCCAGCTACATACCACCTAATCTCAACTAAGCGAGGAATAATAAAAAGATGACATTACAAATCCAAGAGGAAAGACTAATAAGTGAGGCAATCATTATGTAATATAAGCAGCTAATATTGCCATGGTGCAATTGAGCTAAACAATTCCAGAGATTTTATAATCAAGAATAAAGCCTTTAGATGTTTTTTTGAAAGTACTTGCTTGTAAGTATCATTTTCAATTGGTAGCAGATCATATGCCATTGCCTGGAAGGTGAGCTCATGAAGTACAGTTGATACTGGGTCAAAGCCACGATCAATTATTATTAGTTGGGAGTGGGTTTTAGCCTAAAAAGCCATCAAACAAACATGAAGTTAAAACATACAGTACAAAGTTAATGCATGTTAAATTTATTTACATTAAGTTACAGCACTGCAGATATGTTTAGAAAAATAACTGAAAAAAACTGAAGTATGGACCAAGTGTTTATCAACATAAACAGAAACAAATATTTTATGATATACAATGGGTTTAAATACTAATTTTAAGGCAATGCTCTCAGCAACCCGAATTCTGTTCATCTAATGAGCAAAAAATGTAAAGGGAAAGAAAAAAAAGAGGCCATCCACTGACTTTTCACAGGTAACTGCATTGTTCGTATTTCAGATCAGATTAGATACATTGTGCTGCCATACAGAAAAAAAAAAAATCTCCACACATTTAACTGAAAGTTTCATTTTGGAATTTAGTAAAGTGGCAGTAGCAGCAGGTACGTTTATTTCTGTAGCAGAGAGCAAAGTCACCAAGTCAGAATGGTTTACTACATACTTTCATGTTTAAGCAGCTGCCTTAACAGCCTTAATCAGCCCTGATCTGTAGGGCTGTATCTTTGTGTACCTTTGCACCCTCCAGGGGAGCCATTTTAATTCTGCAGTGAAGTCCCTTCTACACATGGCCTTATGGAAGGTGATATTAAAACAAAAATGTATTCACTTCATGTTTATATCATTCCCTACATTATCACAGGGTGAATTTCTCAAGTAAAATCAGTAAAATCACACAAATTGTATTAGCTTAAATACAGACTTACTGTGTCAGTTACTACTTCTAAGTTGCTTTCACAGACAAAAAAAATTAAATGGCAACTAGTTGCCTTATTAAATGAAATCTGGGTTTGTAGAATCTATTGTCAAAGCATATTCTGAAGATGATTCTTTTTCCCCAGACTTATAAGAAAAGAAGCAAACATTTTAGTTCACTTTCTACCTTTATTTGGCTCTGCTCATCTGTTCTGTAGTAGTTTTCAAGATTTTTTTCAACAAGCTGTGCAAGTTTGCTGGCTCTATCAGATGGTCCACTGGGAAAAAAGGAAGCATGCAAAAAATACCTTAAATATCTTGACCAGTATACTAAGATGCTACCTTTAAAAGAGAAAGAACTCCCTAGATTGATCCTCTGGTTTCGCAAGCAGTTTCTGAACTCCATTCTAAGTATTTCCAATATATTTTCACTTCTACATTATGATTCCACTCTTTGAATGCTTCAGGTATATCACACAGCAGAAAAAGCTTCAGCCAAAAGACTGACATTAGCTGGCATATGGCCCAACACCTGAAAGTCTCACTCAGAGGCAGGAAACAAGGAGGAAAGAGAAAGAAAAGAAAACAGTCGAGCAGTTATTTCTTTGTTACCTTTGCAGAGAATAAGGCACCACTTCACATTACACCACAGAATGCAGTTCTTGAGCACAATTTCAGATGACTACTTTGACTTCTAAGACACTTATCTGTACTCCCTTTCAAAGCTCAAAAGAGGCATTCTTCTCAATATCTCTACTACAATCCTGATCCCATCTGCCACAGCAATTTATGAATTCCTTGATGCCAAATGGAGCTGCAAATCTAGGAACAGCAGCAGTTCTGTTATGGGATTATGCATCTGATACACAAGAATGCATCATATCAGTGTTATCCTACTGACCAAACATGAAACAAGCATTTAGAACAAAACAAGGTATAGCAAGTACTGTTCTACAAAGGTACCCAAAGAAACAACTCACTGCTGTATCTACACTTCACAAGTTCCTATCGTTCTGTATTTCAGAGTTGTGCATTAAAAACAATTATCCCACAATTTAAAAAAAAGACCAAAACAAAGCATCGAATTATGCTGCAGCCTCCAGCAATGATCAAACAATGTGGTAAACACAAAAAGTGAACGCAGTTACACTACAAAACACTAATTTTGCCCCACCTTTGATATCGTACTCCTGGATTCTCATCTAGTGTGGCACATAAGGTAACAATTTGTTCAGCCATTACTTGCATTACAGCATCTTTATCCTTTGTCTTTTCCAGAGTTGGGCTATAACAGCGGTAGAATGCATCTGGGACATTGAGAGTAAATACCTATGTAAAGGACAAACAACAACAACAAAAAAAAAGGCCTAAATTGCGCATTTCTAAAATAGCTGCTAAAAAAATTGCTAGTAATTTAAACTATATACTGTAAGAAAATAATACATACCACATTTAAAATAAAACTAACCCACACTTTACTCCTCTTTCCCTGCCCTGCTAAGATCATCTGCATCTTGTTCTCACACTCTTTTTCCCTATTACTCTCCTCTCCTATATAAATTACTGTATTTTTCAAATGCTTACTGCCTGTTCAGATGGAAGGAAGAGAGAAAACAGGAAGAACTAAATACTCTTCAGTGTCTTGCACAGAGCCACACAATGCAATATCAGAACAGTTATAAAAGATATCAAGGTTAAATTTGTTTAAAATAAAATTTTATGTATTATATCTGCTTTATATGAAGACTTTATCTTGAATAACTGAAATTCCTTAAATGCATTAAACCTTTATAAAAGAAGCTTAGTACTACAGAGAAAAGCTTTTTCAACAGCTCTGTAAATGGAATGCAAACATGGAAACAATCCCATTGTCAGTTAATGGATTTTCTCCAGCTTCAGATGGACTCTCTAACTACAGAGCCAAAGAAGAACATACATCCAGATAAAGATGTTTGCTTCATTCAAGTACATAATCACCTGCACTTTGCCCTAAGCTCAGTTCAATTATTTACTCTTAGCACCCCAGAAAGCAGGCAAACCAGTTAACACTGTTCCTTTGCTCAAGATTCAACATGTTCTCACAACCCAAAATACTGAGAATACAGAACTACATCAAAACCAACAAGAGTGTTGCTAAGTCTAAGGGCTGGTTATTTTCAACGTCAGAATGTAAGTCATGATTTTTACTTTGACTGTGAGTCCTCTGGAGAACCAGGATCACAAAATTTTCATAGGCCTTATTTGGTAGAGAAAGCTACAAAACTTTTTCTGAAGAGCAGCTTTGGAAGAGCTCCCAAAAGTGTTTGAAACAAAACTTGGGAACATCAACCTCACTGGAAAGCAAACAAGCCACCACACTCAGTATTCTCTGATGGCTTCTCAACCTAAATAATAAAAAAACTTTATAATTAAGGGAGTGTGTCTTCCAGCTAAGAAATTGCAACAACATGGTCAGTATCAACCTCTGCTGCCACTTGGTATACTAAGAGCTGTGACCCTTGATGTGTTCAAAAGGTTTGACATGGGAAACATTCATGGTTAGTTCTACAACTCCCGCTACTGGACTGGGTTTGGAGGCTTCACTGCATCAGTGAGTATCAGTGTGCATTTCAGCCTTCTGTGTCTGATGAAGAGCATCAGGAACAAATTATTTCTCAACACAACATCCACTGTGTGGCTGCACATGGGAACCGCTCATTGGCTTCCACTGGTGGACTCAAATTTTTAATGGAGAAAATAGGGATTTCCATGTTCTCCTCTCACTGAAAGCCTGTCAGGTTGTGGTAGTTGCTGTTTCTCATTTTTTTTGTGAGGTTTTCATTTTGTTTCCCTCCCCTTCAGTTCTCTTAATCCATTTGCTCTTCTTTCCTGATTTTCACCAAATAGTTAGTCCTACTTCTATTCCTATGCACCAACTTACCTAGTCTGTCAAAGTAACACCTCAGCATAAGCAGTAACAAACTTTACTGCTTACTGAAGACAAACCAGACCACTTGCCTTCTCTCAGGGAACAGATTCCTTCTTTAACCTCCCTACTGCAACTGACACTAAGTCTTGCAAATAGGTCAAGTACAAAGAGTAAACTTAGTAGGAGGACATTTGTTTTATCTGAAAAGCAAAAACACTGGAAATGTGCCAAAATGGCACAACATTTCACATACAGTTTGTCAGTCAAAAGCTACATTCTACTTCATTGTTTCCTAGAAGGTCAGCAACACATGAAAATAACCCTCCAGACTATTTTTTACTGCTAAGACTAAGAATTAAACTTACCTGAGACTCATAAGGGAAGAAGGAAATATTGATCTCCTTGCATCTCTTTACTGATTTTGCACATGAAGACTTAATTTTATTAAAGAGGTTGTCAGGACAAACTAGGGAAAAGAAAAGATTCTAAGTATAAATAATTTGTGCGTATTCCAGCTGTCAGCTCACTTACAAGCTTACAGTATTCAGAATAGACACTTGTAAATTAAGAATCAATTAACCATGAAATACAAAAAAAGTTGCCAACTCTTCCTAAAGTGAGAAAGAACATATAACCAATGTTTTGTGTTGTTCAAAAAGCACCACTGTTCAATTTCTACTAGCTATGTGCAAGTGAAGTTATACAATACTCATTAGCAGTCTGCAGCTATGAAGGATGTTGATTTTATCAAAGCAAAAGATTCTGATATTTTTTCATATAGGAAAGAAAAAACATCCCAATCTACAGAAAAGGTTGAACGGACAAATAACGTGTACATATCTCACAGCAAAACAGATTTTGATTATAGATCTCAAATGTGTTCCACTGCGCTTCCAGGCTACACTGGATCCCAGTGTAGAAACTGAATTCAAGGGATATGTGGATGACAAATACTACACAGACTTGGAAGGGACAGAGCTATTTCTCTAACTCAGGAGCTATTCATCTCAACAGGAAAAGTTTTGGCAAGTATTCAAACTGAAAGCTTGCCACTTGTAACCAAGGAACGTACACCAAGATAGCAGTGATTTTCCAGAACAGTAATTGCTGCTTCAGCATAAAATGAAACAAGAAACCAAGAGTTTTGGAGAGTAATTTGAAAACTGCTTTGAGAACATACAGTAGCAGATATGCACCATCCATAGACATCCACCAAGACAGCCACAACTCAATTTCTGCCTTCAAAGGCAAGCTTGGGTTTTTTGTTTTCCTTCATTACAGCCATTTTAGTCACGCTGACTGACCGCAGGGAACACGCAATCACATTAACCCCAGTCACACTAATTGCCTCTGCTGTGCAATGTATATTGTGCATGCAAGGGCTAAGCAGGCCCTTTCTTTCAGGTGAAGGGAGAAAGCTGGTTCACAAGTCTGAAGGAACTACTTGAAATAATCAATTACTAACATTGCTCTTGCAGAAAGTTCTCATGCATTTATATTCTTTAGTACTATTTTGTTTATGTAGAGATACATAGTTTTACTTGAATTGTCTTCCTCCACGCTCCCGAACATAGGAGGAGACTGGAACACTTGAAATAAAACTACATGACCTAAATTAAAAGCTGAGGAGAAGAATGATCAAGAATGGTAATTATGAAAGAAATTATTATTGCCACACAGCATGGTGACCACAACCTGGCAACCCAAATATATGGGCAATGACTTGAGTTTCAAATCTTGCAAGAAACAGAAACCAAATTTTCCAGGTATTCAACTACAGGAAAGAAATTAAGAGTTTATTTATTTACCTAGAAGAAGTTATCAAATGACAAGACAACAGCTTACTTACAGTCAGTGAAATACACATATGCTGCTTTGTATCTGCTGCATGATTTAGTGATGAAGTCATCAATAAGTCCATCTACAGACTTATGGGGGTAGGAAAAATACGGGGAAAAAAAGGTCAGTGTTTTGCCTCTCTTCACGTACCAGACAAAACTTCTCCCTTCTCCCCTCCTGCCCTATTACCAAGTCCCACTTAACAATACTGCAGTTCAACATACAAGAAAACCCTTAAGCTTCAGATTTTTAATTTCATACCACAAATAACAAGTACAGATGGTCAGTAATGCACCAAGATCCCTTTAGGAAGCACCCAGATCAGGGTACTTGCATAATTTTTCACCTATAACAGTGCAGAGATTTATTATCTCAAGAACTTTCAGGAAGTAATAGATATCTCTTAGTAGAGCCATTACTTTAAATTCTATTTTTCAATTTATTGCATCATTATGTGATACAGTGTCTCTTTCAGTGAGGTTACAATAGCTAAGCAATGAAACAGTGCCTCTATTGATCACAAGGTACATGTTTGCAATGTACTCTGGTGGCACAGCACTGTCTTTCTGTTATGGGAAATAAAGCATCCCACAGAACAGTATTAGTAAAAACGCAAAAGTTAAGTACTGCCTCGCTATACATAGCAAGTAAACATGTTGAAATAAGATTGTTTTTTCAGTCTGAAAGATCTTGCAACACTTTCTGTAAAATACTAACCTTTTTGGTGGGAGTTATTAAATATATTGCTTTCATGTGTGGGACAGGCTCACGGTTTTTATATACATTCTCGACCACTATAAAGTAAGAAATATTACATTTTTATAATTAAGAGCATTATGCATCTTTAAGGAAAGAACTGTACATATTTTAGTATAGACTTTATAAATATAAAGCAATAGCAATCAAGTTGTCCACAATATTAGGGGCAAGGATGTACCTTCTGCTAGGAGGGCCTTGATTTTTACTTTGTTATTTTAAATACATCAAGTTACCACAAGACTTCAACCCTCAGCATAGTGACAACTGAAGTTGTAGGACTAAATTTTTCCTGGGTATTCTACACAAGCAGAGTTTTGCCCTCACGCAGAAAGAAAAGGCAAGGCGAACATGTTCAACTATGGGGCCCAGTGCAAACTGTCTTGCAAGAGAACAGCCTTGGCAAGATAGTTCTTATTACAGCACACCAAAGGAGAGGGAGAGTGAAACCATGCAGGGCATCATTTTGGACTACAGTCTCTTCTGTGCTTTGTTTGGCTATTTCCTGGGCACTTATTCTGTTTCAGTATAATTGCAGGCACAAATTAGGTATTTTCAGCAAATCAGCTTCACTCAACTCTTGGTTTTCTCTGTTTAATAAAGTCATTACTATATAGTGTTTCAGTACACTAGCTTGAGAATGCAGAGAGATTTCTGTGGCTTAGAAATGTTGTGGGGGAGGAACAAGGAAGATATGTAATGTCAGACATCTGGATGTTGAAAGACAGGTTCTTTTCAGCAGTGTACTCACTAAAAATAAAAGGTTTCTTCTTGATGAAGAGGATACATGTTCACTGAAAATTTCCCACAGAGGGTAATTAGTACTTCTTATGATTTAAAACACACTCCAAAAAGTGAAATTGATATAGTTTTGTTATTATATTTCCAGAATAATCATGTACTGAATAACTGGAATAAGAAAAGTCTTGCAACTTGTGGAAAAAATAACCAAGTCTAAACAATTCCCTCTTACAAATGCATTTCTAAAAATCTAGACCTAAAACTAATTACAAGCTGAAATAAATACACAAAATGTAAATGGTTTAAGTTCAAAACCAGGCATTAGCAAACAAACACCCACTCCCCCCTCCCCAAAACAAAAACCACACATAAAAAACCCAGAAACCCAAAACCGAAAACCCCACAACCAACCAAACAAAAAAAATCTTAAAAGCACAAAACACTGAACAAACAAAGCCTTACAGCAATCTTTAGGGAAAAAATACATTTTAAAAAGGGATTTGACATTCTAGGCAGAGAAACATTTGTTTTTTCATAAAAAAAAAAAAAATCATAGTGAAGTAATTACTGTAAAAGCCAGAAAGTCTACTAGTCTAATAACCCATAGCTACTGGTCTTCATCAACTAAATAAAGGCTTTTTTTGAAGGGGACCATCAATTTTACTCTCCCTTTTTCCTACCAGAATATTGCCATCTGTACATTAATAAGAATTCGACTTACCTGTGATACCCTCTGCCAGTAGATCAGTCATTTTGCAGCATAGTGACAGTAATTTAGTAGTGTAATCATCTAAAAGCATTATCTAAACATTAAAAAAAAA
The DNA here is from genome assembly GCA_035583155.1 of Acropternis orthonyx. NCBI lineage: Eukaryota > Metazoa > Chordata > Aves > Passeriformes > Rhinocryptidae > Acropternis > Acropternis orthonyx. The sequence goes on along the minus strand of JAWWEU010000005.1, from coordinate 21,345,916 downwards.
TCCACACAAGCATTTAGATAAGTTAATCAGCTATAGTAAACCCATGGAAATTTGAAAGTGAAAGCTATTTTAGTACTCTATATATTTTCATTACCTGCATATAGCAACATTGCAGGAGGAAATTGATCCCAAATAGCATCAGAAGGGAGCTCCATACATACAGGATATCCAAAGATGAGCTCCCTCTTAAATAAGTAGCTTATCCCCCCTACGCATATTAGAAAATAGTGTGGAACTTTCACTTGGACACAAGTCTTTTGAATTCTTGCTAAGCTACCCCATGGCCTGCTTAAATATATCTGTACTTATTCTAAAACTGTTTTATATGTCGAGCAGCTCTAACAGGTGCATCCACATGTACTGGAGTGCAGTATAATTCATGAAATTAATAAAGTACAAGTCTTTTAAAAGAAAGGTGAAGATACACAAAAGCAGTTTCCAATTTTTTTAAACTAAAAAAAACCCACAAACAAACAAACAAAAAAACCAAAATGAAAACTAACCATTTGCTCTCTCTATACCAGTCTTTAGATTTTTCAATATGTATTATATAGAGATCAGAGTTACCAAAACTCAAATCCATTACTTGGATAAAAACAATCCTAAGTGAAAATACCAGCCATTAAGTTTATTTACTCGTTTTCTACTTGGTGATGAAAATTTCTTGTTCAAGGGTTGACAACATCCTTACAAAAATTATAACAGAACTGTACCTTCCATTCTTCCTCTTTCTTGAAGTCATCAAATACTGCTGATTTTAGCTCTGTAAGAAGAAAGTTTACCAGTCAAAGGAATCAAAATGTTACTAAAAAAACCCCACATAATTCACCCATTTAGAGTCATATATTTAGTGGCCTAAACAGAAAAATAAAAAAAAAATAAAAAAAACCCACACTGATAAATACCTCCACAGAATTCTTGACTGCAAACTGTCCATTCCTGTTTCTGGGTCTGTACAGAAGGTGTAGTAACAAATCCTTAGCCTTGTGAAAATTTTATTAACCTCTATGTTTTCCAAAAACACTCCTGCCAATTAATTAGTTCTTAGCATTACACAGAGCTCTTTTTAATACACTGAGTGCCCAACAACCTTGTCCAAAATCTCAAACATACCTTTTCTCCAATACTTTATTTTGTTTGCCTATAAAATAAATTAGAAGATACAAATGCTTAATTCAATTGTCTTGAACCTCAATTCTGTAATTAAAAAACAGAAGTCAATTTTCTCCTATAATAAAAAGAAACTTTATTCCAAGCTATGGATACTAGACACAGTGTACCTGCCCATGCAACATTCCAACTATTTGTTTTGCCCTCAACCTGCTGCAGCTTCACTCAAATAACTGACCTGCACTGGTTTACAGACTTTCAGAATCATCTCATTGGTCTCCAGCAAGCATTCTGAACACACCAAAAAACATCATAAGCCCAGGAATGATTAGTGTTCCGTTTTTGTCCAAGCTTTGATTTTTCTTCTCACAAATTTCATACCAACCATGCATCCTAACTGTATTTTCTAACTTTGTCTCCTTTGAATATATTCAACTAGTTTAGAAAGGTATTTTTCATCCACCTTTACTTCCTGATGTAGATAAGAACTATACACAACCCTGATGGAACAGCAGACTGCTAAATCCCTATGTGAAAAAAATAAACAAAAAAGGAAACCACACCTTGGCAAGGTTAGGGATCCATTTATAACACACTTCCTGAAGAAAGGACTGTAAGCAAAAGTTACAAAAAATAAAGTTGCAGAAGCGCTAAATTATTTACTAAAGTTAATATAGCTATCCATGACTAGGTGACAACCTATTATACAAGTCTAGAACAGAATCCCTTGTGGAAAGAACTTTATTTACAGACAGACATGGAGAGTTGCTGTACATAGTTAACGTCATTATTTTATCCACAGGAACTACTGCCTCCTAAATACAAGTGGCTTCCCCTGCCCCCATAACTGTGAACTTAACTGACAAACCAACTCGAGTGAATTAACTTCCCCACACATTTCTGCTTCAATTCAGTCTAAAATTACACCTAACAAAAAAGGCTATCACAATGGCAAAGGTTTTTAACAGCACCATGACAAAGCACAGGTAAAACTTTCTTTGTACACACACCACAGGTACAGCTTCCGCGCCTATTCACAGCGCAGGAACAAGATACACAGTGACACAAACTGCTACAGAAAGCACCAGCACCACTGACACACTATTTTCAGACAAATAAGCCTTAAAAAAACCCTACATGTTCGCTGACTCATTTGGAAGCATCAGTTTGTGGCTTTTAATTACCCATAAACAAAGTTCCCAACAATGTCTAAAACTCAGTTAATCAATTCTCATTGTTGTTGCAATGGAAAGGCAAGAGTAACTAATTCTCTAATAAAGCATTATTTTCATAAATGCCTCTTAACGAAGCTTGCAATATAAATGTTTTGTTAGTCACACTGCTTCACCATTGCTCTAATCTTCGTCCCTCAGGGTCTTGTCTGCACTGGCAACTCCATTTTCAAAAGTCCTTAAAGGCTCTGATAAGGCAGTAACGCTTTGATGACATTCCTTCCTTTTGATGTCCAAGTCTTCTACAAAACATCTCAGGACAAAACAGTCCTTTGCAGTCAAAACCACAAATAACAGAGCAAGACTGGACACGCAAAGCAGCAAAAGGAGGGATTTCTGAAGGCCAAGTTTTAAACAAAACTATCTAATTCACACAAGCAGGGCACCGGTGCCACCAACTGGGGAATGAACACCAGAGGGACAACCTTTCCTCCTCCTCCCCTTTTTTTACTCTTCCAGTGACACAAGCAAGCAGATGAGAGCTTTCAGGTGGAAGCAGAGGCGGAAAACGCAGAGCAGAGGGCAGCAGGACCTTCCCCTTTCCGTGACAGCCACCAGGCTGGCTGAGCAGCTCATGGAGTCACAACCTCGGTATAATTAAGCCCGGGGTGAGGTGGCTGCTCATGCCTTTCCCCAAAGGTCTCACACTACCTGAAATACTTATGAGCCCTCCTCCTACTCCAGTAAGGAAGGGCGCAGTGGCAACTTCATTTTCTGTAACAAACACCAGCAGAACCTGCTCCAAAACATGGAGATAAAAACCTGCAGTTCATTTGTAAGACTACCGGGGAACACCTTCAGCTGTTTCTACTGAAAAAACCACGAAGCCCAACACAAGGCGGGCAGTGCCGTTTCGTGATACACGCGGGAGAGCCCCTTCCGCGGCCGGAGTGCTCTCCATAAACACCAGTTCGGATGCAACAGAGAAGTGCTGGAACAGCTGACTGCAGTTTAAGCTCTCCAGGAGCCGGTCCGGCGGGCTGCAGCCTGCAGAGCTCACCCTTGCCTCGGAACAAGGCACAGGCGTCCCTCTGCGGGCGCTGTCACTGCGGGCACCCGCGGCAGCGCCCCAAGGCGGGGCAGGCGCCTCCCCTCCCGCGCCGAGTCACCGCCAGTTGCAGCCGCCGAGGTGCAGCCACCCCCCGCAGGCTCCGCCGCACACGCGGCTGCCCGCAGAGCCGCCCGGGCCCGGCCCCGCTCTCCCGCCCGGCTCCCACACGCAGCGCGGCCCCGACCCCGGGGCGGGCAGGGCACCCCCGCGGCCCCTCACGGCGGGCGGTGCGCGGGCGGCGCCTCAGCGGCGGCGGGTCCCGCGGACCCTGGCACACCGAGCGGCGCGGGGCGCTCCGGGCCGCGGGGCGCGGGCAGAGCCCCGCACTCGCTCCCGCACTCACTCACTCTGCCACACGGCGCCCTTCAGTCCCCGCACCGGCGGCGCCATCTTCCTTCCAATCCCGCCTGGCAACGCCGCCTTCCCCTCCCTCTCAGGGGCGGTGGGCGGAGCCGGCGAGGGCGCTGCCCGCTCCTGGGCGGGGCGGTCTGGGCTCCTGCCGGCCGGGACCGGGCCCTCGGGAGCCGGGCCGTCCTCATCGGCCTCCATGGGCACCGAAATTGCTGCTGGGGAAGGGGTCGCTGCCCGGGGCTCGTCTCCTGAGGGAGGAGGCTCCTGGTGCTCGCCAGCAGGTGACCCCGGGAGCCGGTCCCGCCCCCCCGAGGCGGCTCCGGGTCTGTGTGGGGAGCAGCGGGCGGGGCCGGAGCGGGAGGAGTTGCGTGAGACCTGCCGTGTCCCCTGGGGGCGAAACCCGGGGCCCCCTTGGGCACTCGTGTAAAGCCACCACGGAAAACACTGTCGGGTCACAGAACGGTGCCGGTCGCTCTCGCTGTCAGCATAAAGTCGTGTTGTCAAAGGAGAACCAGCAGCTGCTACAGATACGAAGCAATGAGAGGCAAAATTCTCTTTCCACAATGCCAGGCATGAGGAAGAGTGGTCCCCAGTCATTCCCCAGTGTTCCATTCGAAGGGCAGTACCGCGAGGGCATCATTCCCGACGAGAGAGAAGGTCCTTGTAAGTGGACAAAAACGCAGTAGGCAACGAGCTGCAGAGCAGATCTCAAATTTACATTTGGCTCAATTGTTTTATGAACCTTGTATAAGCCGTAGAGGGGCTGCATCGTGTAACAGAAGGGGGAAGAACCGCAGAGCGCGACTTGCCCCGCGGCGAGGGGCGAGCCCGCGGTGACAGCCCTGCCGGCACACAGCGCCGCTCGCCGCGGGCACACTGCCCCGAGGAGATGCACGGCGCAAAAAGGGAATCACTGGTGTTCGCTGGACTGCTGCTCAACTGCCTAGGAATGGTGAGTGCGACTCATTAACTTTAAAGCTATTTTCGACGATGATAGTGTACTCTTTGTGAAAGTAAACTAAAAGTTAGGGTGGAGACGATCAAACACCTTGTTTCCGTTCTGGTATTTAGTGACTGTTACACTTCTGCGCTGTTTACAAGTGACTGAGAAATAACTGATACACAAGGCCTTTCAAAATGTGTCAACAACTTAAAATGGGATCAGCAAGCCGATTCAGAGGGAAAATGAAAATGAAGAAGCAGTGCAATCTGCATACCTGTACCAAATCTCACTGGTTGCATACTCTTTCCATGTTTAAAGAATCTGAGCCTATCTATCAGTAAAATGTTAAAAACCATAGTTGCTGTTACTAACACTTTTAGGGTTTTAATTTTCCAAATAAAGTATTTCATATTGTATTTCTAATTGTTTTATATCTTCCTTTTCAGATCTTTTCAGCTAACACAGGTAAATCTTCACAATGGTATTTTAGTTTTACCTCCCGGTTTTTTAATGGCTCTGAAGAAAACACACAATTGTGATGCTTAATAAAATATTCTGTAAGTTCTAACAACTTAATAAATAAAAATCGTTTTCAAGTTTGATTCAGCTTTTAAAAATTATTTTGATATCTTTATAAATTTTAAACTTCATTTTTAGGAGTGCCAATTCTGTTGGAAACTCGCACAAATATTCAGACTTATGCCTTGGCACTGGCATGAACCAGGGAGAACATTCAGATGAACAAATTCTGCTGTCCATTATCTACATAACTGTGCCACAAATAGCATTCAAACTGTCCCAAATTAATTGTTGTGTATTTTAATAATAAAAATAATTTTAAAAATCACCAAAAGAAAACCCCACCACACTCCCTCTAAAGAAACAAACAAAACACAACCCCACACCAGAAGAAGCACACTCTCCCATGCACAAATATTTTCAATGTTTTGCATTTTACACTTTCTTTCATATTTTCTGCCTACAGCTCCTACTGCCTTAAATGTTAATATTGACTAGTTTAAAAGAAGAGGAATGTAAGATTACAAGAAATGCTTTCAGCATTCATGCAGTCTCTGGTGATAATACATTTCTGCATATCCTGCCCTCTCAAAAGCCTTAAATGCTTATTTATTGCAGACATATTGCAGTATCTGGACACTTACTGTAACATATTCTTTTTATGATTAGCAAAGCAAGTGTTTGATCCTATTTATGTATGCAATAGTGTTGACACTGCTTGTATATTCACATATGAATTATACCTGGTATTTTTGAAAACAATCAGACTGCAGCATAGGGGAGTTTTAAGAAAAATCATCACAGCATGATATTATGAGAGTGAGCAGCAGTTATTACAATAGTAATGGATTACAAAAGTGAACAAGGGAAATAGCACTCCAAATTCAGCATAATACCTATAGTCTAAAAACTAGGTCACATAGATGCTTGATAAGGCACTGAACAATGTTCTCGCCAAGACATAACTAAATTGAGGAATTGACTGAAATGATTTTTGATAATGATTTTGTTTTGTTTTGTTTTAGGTTTTTCTGTGTCTATATATGATGTGACATCACGAAGCATTTCTCTCAGGTGGCCCAAGTTTTCAGGAGCCTCTTCTTACAGAGTCACAGCTACAGCTGTGAATACAGTAGATCACTCATTACTGGTTCATTTTAGTGATGTTACACTTAAAGCCCCTCTAACTTCATTAATTCCCAATACTGTTTATGCTATACAAGCAGAAGCCATTGACAAGAATGGATTTATTCTTGCAGAAACACAGGTTATGCAGTCAACAGGTTAGTGAGAGAAACTGTGAAGTATGATTTCCATTGTCGTCTGTATGACTGGCATTTCATCTTTGATGTTTCATTGTACTGGTAGGGAAAATATATAGTGCAATATCTTGCTCAAAGATTGTGAAAGACCCAGCTGCAAATGTTCCACAGGCACATTCAGACAGAATATCTGTTACCATTTTTACAAATGGGGCAACAGAGGGTATCTGACTGTAACTGATAAGAAGGTGCTTGGAACTAAGAGAGCAGACATAATGCTCAGCTGAGTAACTGTAATACTTGCTGGGGTCTCCCAAATCCCAGATGAGCTGCCTTGCTATGAATAAGTTTGCCTCAAGGTACATAGTTTGTCCCAAATACTTTTACGTTCCTTTTGTTCATTTTATGTGGAATACACCTTAGTTTAATCTTTTTTCTCTTCTAGTGAGGGTTTTGCAGGTTGCAGTATACGGACTTGCTGTCCAAATGCTGATTCCAGCGTGAAAATCCTGATTTCTGACCACAAATTACTCATGGTTAAGAAATACGCTCTCTGTAGCTATTTTTGTGTCTGTAGTACAGAAGAGCTCTTTGTGAATAGTGTGCAGAATAGCATAACAGCAAAGCATTTAATTACAATATCATATTTGTCATGTTAATGTGTATCTAATCGTATCTGCTCTGAGGAAGGTGTTAGATGAGCCTTCATGATCCCTTCACAACTAGATTATTGTATGTTGCTTTGATATAGAAATGCCTATGATTCAGCATCCTATTTCAGACTGCTTTGTATAAACATGCACTTCTTCTTTGGATACATTGCTATAGTTAGTAATTAATATAGCTAATTACATATAGAGCAAGACAAAAAAAGAGACCTCTCAGTGCAGTCTAGGTTAAATAATGGTATTTTTCAATAGTGATTTCAGGGTACTAGAATATTTTTATTGAAAGATAAAATTTGATCTAGAATATCTCAAGGCTCTGTGTATTTTGTTAATGTTCATTGAAACTCCATTTAACTTACATTTTAATCATTCATAGAAAGTGTAGACAATTTGTCCTACATTTTGTCTTTGTGGAATGTTCAGAGCACTCAGCGTTTCATGGGGCTAAGTTCCCCAACTTAAGCATGTCTATCGTTACTTCCATTTTAGCTCCAGACATACCTGTTATAGACCAAGCTTATTCAAAACTTAGCAACAGTATCACAGTGGAATGGAGAGCTGTACCTGGGGCTACCAGTTACATGTTGACCGCACAAGACGGAGATTCCTTCATTGAAACTGTAGTAAAAAATTCTCCAGGCACCGTGATGGGACTGAAACCTGCCACCTTGTATAGAATCACTATCAGATCAATAAATTGGGGAGGAAAAAGCCAGCCTTCACCTTCCAGAAAAGCAAGAACAGGTGGACTTTCAAATTCTTATTTTAAATTCTGTAATATGATTATAATATAAAGCATTGTACCAGTCCTGAATTATTATAGTCTTGTATTTTAAATGGCACTGATCACATTCTCCTTTCAGTTTTTGAGGATTAGAATCCAGCCTTCTGACTTAATGACCAGGCCAAGAGTCTGAATTAATGGTTTACTTTATGACAGTACATTAAGTTAAATATTCAATTGGGAGTTTTACTAGAATTTGTATGAATATGTGTATTTTACCTTAACAGAAGACATAACTTGAAGGAATAGAAGAAATGAAGAAACAACCAAAAGTATAAAATAATAAGACTATGTAAAACTTAGAGGACAGGAAATATGGTATCTTCTTGGTGATTTTCATACTTCAACACATACAACCTTTTATATTTTTTGTATGTGTTACATTCATTTTACAAAAGCTGTAATATAATAATTGATACATCAGAAGTCACTTTCCATATTTATTCTATCACTCTTGCATTAATTTATTTTTCTGGTTTTGTTGTCACTGAATTTGTCTCTCAGAGTTGGTGATTGTTGTTTCTGTGTATTCATTTCAAATGTGGCCCTTTCAAACTGTACTGCTGAAAAACCAAAAGCTTGATTTTGTGCTTTCCCAACAGTCCTCTCTGCTCCAATTCTGTCTGTTAGTTCTCCGAGCTGTGACTCCATTGCAGTGAGCTGGAAAGCTGTCTATATGGCAGCTGGGTTCTCTGTATCACTCATGAGATCAGATGGTTTGGGCAGAATGCTGAGGGAGAACACCACCAATACGTCCTTGATATTTACAAACCTAGATCCAGGAACTCTCTATACTATCAAGGCGTATGCCTGGAATGCCAATGGGATGCCTGGAGATGATTTCACATATAACCAAAGAACAAGTAAGAAATTTTCTTTTATGAAACAAAGTCAACATTAAACACAAAACAAACAAACAAACAAAAAAAAAAAAAAAAAGAAAAAAAAGAAAAAAAAAAAAGCACCCAGCAACAATATACCAAGAAATATTTATGAGTATGTATGATTGGTGTTATGTTTGTCAAAGATACATTAGGTAGATTTTCAGATCATGTAATTTTTGCCCCATCTCAAAGTTTATGAAATCTCAGATGACATGACTATGTTTAATAAATATTACTGAGGGAAAGATACCATTAACTGTCACTAAAATTGTACCTAGAACAGATGTGGGTATGGATTACACAAGCCTAGATTGATTTGAGGATTTTCTAACTGCGAGTTCAAATAAGGCAGGGAGTTTCAGCAGAAAGCTTTGTGACAGTGTACAATTGGAGCTATTTCTTTTAGAAAATGTCACTGTAATACAAATGAGAGTAAGTTCTGCACCACAAAAATTGTATTTAGCTTGTAAATTACAAAAAGGATCTTGTGTGAGGCATAATCTAAGTTGTATTTATGTGTTCCAAACTGATACACCATAGGTCCTAACACACCGGCGGATGTTAAAGTAGCTTTTAATAGTGGTGCTTTAAGAGTTTCTTGGATGCCAACAGAAGGAGCTCTAACTTACACCGTAACAGCCTCCAGTGGACTCTTGAAACTGAAGTGTAACACGTCTTCTGCCTCCTGCTTGGTACCATCCCTCCAGTGCAGCTCTGAATATTATGTTTCTGTCACAGCATACAATGATGCTGGATCCAGTAAACCTACTGATGCAGTAAGCTTAAAAACTAGTATGTGTCACTGATCCCTATATAGCTTATGGCATTTTAACATATATTTCTTTAATTTCAAATGCAAATTAGTCCATTGCAATTCATAAGTGATTGTCAAATAGTTATTTCTGGTTTTGACCTTTGTGTGTGAACAGTGCAATATTCTTTTCTGTTTCAGAGATAAGAGCCTAAACTTTCTTCATATTTCTGTGAGAAAAACTTGCACTGGTGTATATATTGTTGGCTGAACCAGTAAGCCTGCATTTTCCTCTTCCCAGAAGTACCTGTTTGAAAGTCAATTTTTTGAGTGTAAAACTAATGTAAGGAATAACAGATCTGTCCTACTGTGTCAGGTCTGTCACCAACTGATTGGAACAAATCTGTGAGGAAATGGCATTAAGGACTGACTCTGAGCTGAGAACTGTTCTAGGCCAAGTCTAGTTTTTAGTTAAAAGGGGGGTCAACAAAACCACATTCAGCCAAAGTAGCACCCCTGGACTAAATTAAGAAACCATCAACCATTGTCAGGACAAAAGCTTCCTTGTTTCAGCTACAGCACTGCTGCCATGTCAGAGAGTATTGCTTCCTGACCTGTTAGAAGAAGTGTCCATGTAATCAAAGTCTAAAACATCTTTTTTTATTATGTGCTACTTTAAAGACACAACACTATTTACTTAGTTATTTGATGTAACCTGCCTCATTTTGACTTTTCATTGATAGGAGTTAGAGATCAGTCATGTGAGCAACTCTGAGGGGGTTCTAATGGGATGAGAGAGCCTTACCCAGTAGACAACTATTAAGCTGCGGGCTCTGATCTCAGCCAACACTGCTTCAGCAGGATCATGTACATTCATTCTAATAGCAGCAAGCTACACTTTTTTGAACTAGAAAGAAAGTAAATGTTATTTAAGCAAAAGCCATGGGGTTTGCCGTTTAATGTGACACTGCGGGATGCCACCAGAAAAGGAACCTAAGCAAAGGACAGTTCTACTCAGACACAGCCAGTGAGTTTCATACAAACATATAAAGGGTTTGTTTTCACTTATAAAAGCTTTTGGATGCCAACTGTTATTCAAGCTAGCCTGGTACCACTGTTTCTTTGACTGTTCAACAGTGACTCCTTAAGCACAAATTGTTTCTGTAAAACACGAAGATAGCATCTATTTTGTTCTGTAAAAATCATACCCCCTTGTCATCTAAATGTAAGTAGGACCCTCTGTAAATGCAGATAATGTTGCTGTTTGCTTGAACAAGACAGAGCAACTGTTCAAGCTGAGTAGAATAATTCTATACATTTCTGATTTTCCTTTATTAACCAGAAGTATAAGTTCAATAAAGATGTTGTTGTTACAATTTTTTTCTTTCTTTTTTTTCTTTTTTTTTTTCCAGTTCCTTGTGCACCAGTAAACATATCAATTGAAGAGGATGCACCTGGTCACTTGCTAGTATCATGGTCTAGTGTCAGCTTTGGTCATTATTATGTGGTTTTTGTGAAGAGTGATGATGGCTTGGAAGTGTACTGCAACACATCATATATTCAATGTCATTTCCAGTCAGACTGTGGCTTCACTTATTTCATTAGTGTCTTTGCATATAACAAGGCAGGGCAGAGTCCTTTAGGTGATGTATTCAATTACACTACTGGTAAGTAGCTATGTATTCTTGCGAATTCATTTGGATCCTTTAACTGTGTTTATTGACATTTTTATGGGAAGATACTGATTTAAACTTCTATTTTTATTCAGGTTTTGGGCAAAATACACAAAGGTTGGCTGAAAAAAAGAAACATTTCACATTGCAATTAAATTTAACTTGTGTAGTCAAGTGCAACAACATGCATACAAACTTTTTTTTTTTTCTCTTTTACCTCAGGAAGGGTGTATCAAAATCTTAAACTTCCTCACGGAGAGTTTTCACACTTGCAAAATTTAAAAAAAAACCAAACAAACAAGTTCAATGGGAAATTGAGAAGAATGTTGTTTGAGTTATTTAACCTCTAGATGCTTTGAAAGTTTAAACCAAAGATATATATAATTTGTCTGACCTAAACACTAGGATGTCCTCTATTTATTTGGAAGGAAGGGCACTGAATTAATTCAAGAAATAAGTCTGGGATTCATGAGACTGTTTGCACAGTATTGGTCACCTTTGGAGATTTAAGACATGAAGCACACAGATAAACGAAACAAGGCTCTTATTCCTGCCAGTTTTCCATTCCCATTCAAGTTTCCCTCTCTGCCTGGTCTATTCCCAGCTCCTTGTTGCCCCAGCGACTTCAGGGCCGTGTTTGTGTCGAGTGACACCGTGCGGGTCACCTGGGCTCCCGTCCGAGGTGCTGACCTGTACGAGACCAGAGCTGCCGCCCGGAGCACCATGGTGCTCTGCAACGACACGGCGCCGGCATGCACCTTGTCGGCCCTGCAGTGCAACACCCCCTACAACATCACCGTTCACTCCTTCAGCGAGGCCAGGGGCAGCAACACATCATGTGCACCCAAGTACGTGGCAACAGGTATTGGGATCACTCTTGTTTTCCTTTAGCAGGAGAAGTTATTGTTGGATGCCACAGGGATTCATGAATGAAAACTATTACTGGAGTGCTAAGTTACTGTAACTGATAAAAATTTTAAAAAAACCCCAACCCTAGAAAACTGGCAGTCTTTAAAAATACATTGTAAGCTGGGACCTAAAACCAGATTTGTATTAAAAGCTTCTGATAGTTCCAATATTTTGAAAATCAAATTTACAATTTAACTGATTTTGTACACAAACTCCTTGTGTTGTTAGTTCTGCCACAGGTTCTAAATTCTCAACAGGAGTAAGCATATAAGATCACATACTTTTCCCAAGTAGTTTGCCCATTCCAAATGGAATTTAATTTTCATATGTAACTTATATAGTATGCATAAACAATATGTTTAAATACTGTTAATATGAAATATTTCAGCTCCCTGCAGTCCTGAAATTAAAAATATCTCAAAGGAGGGTCTTTCTGTAATCAGCGTGCAGTGGCAATCTAACAATGAAGAAGCTGCATATGTTGTCACTGCCAGAGGAGAGGCTGGACTTTGGCATTGCACAAGTACTGGAAGTTCCTGTACCCTTACTGATCTTCCCTGTGGATCTGCTTTCTCTGTTAGTGCTATAGCAAGATCTCCAGCAGGACAGAGCTTACCAAGCTACAGTGTCCCTTTGGAAACCGGTATGTGGGAATTGTATATTAACAGCATAATATTAAAATAATTCCTATGACTCCTTATATGTTTTTTGCTTTCTTTTTCAATTACAGTATGTGCATATTGTACTATCTATTGCTGGATATCCTTTGCATAAACCTGTCTGTATCACTGTGCATGTGAGAAAGAAGGATCACTTGTCAGTTGCCATATACGAGAAGCCTTAGTGCAACCAATTATCTTGTGGCACAGCTAACTAAAATGTAATAGCATAAGCCACTAATGTAACACATAACTTCCTTGTCAGCATTTTGATATTTAATATTACCAAGAGAAGCAATGAGTTAAATGTCCATGTCAACAAATAAGCAATGAAAAGAACAGATTAAAGCACATCCTACCCACCACTCCTGCTATTAATTTTCTGAGTTTTGTCCTCTACCACTTACCCAGACAGTCCCCAGGCCCAGTATAGCGATTAATGTACACCAAGGTCTATTTTAACAGGCAGTTTGGCCACAGTAATTTTGCATTGTAGACTTCAAACAGAGACAGAGCTACACTGAGCTGTATGTCTTGAGTGGCAGGGATGGACCCGGCTTAATTAAACTACAGCTGTACCGTGATGTTCTGATGAAAAATTTTAGTAATTTTTAGAATCTTGGTGAATGATCATGTTATAGTAATTCCTGGGTTGCTACCCACTGTTATACACAAATTGATCTTAAATTAACATTCTGTTTATTAGAAGCTTTCCAGCAAAGTCAAGTATTTTTCAGCATGCTAGTGTTTGCCTGAGAAGTATGTACTTCCTCAGTCCTTTGCTCTTGATCATGTACAATTCTGAATGCAACCCAACAAAATACCTTCCATTTTCCAAGTCCAAACCAAAATTGATTTCTCTATTTTTTTCTTTTAAGCTCCTTGTTGCCCTAATGACCTGATACTAACTCAAATGACACAGTCTGTAACAAATATCAGCTGGTCTGCTGGGATGGGTGCACAGTCATTTGTAACAACACTGGAGTCTCCAAAAGGACAGGCAAAGTGTCACACTCTTCAGAACTACTGTCTCCTGGGATGCATCACGTGTGGCACCAACTATACAGTATCTCTGAAAGCAATTAGTGAAACGGGTTTGACATCCAGTTGCACATATCAGGGATATTCTTCCAGTACGTAAATTGTAAATGCAATTGGGAAGAAAAAGACTCAATACACAATGTACTTTGTATAGCGTTCCTCTTATACAGAGAGCACAGATGAAATTCAATACATAGTTAATACTTTTGCAGCTCCCTCTTTTAAATAAATGCACTTTGGATTATTTTCATATCATTTAAAACCTGTTCTTATGACAGCCATTAGGTGGCCATATAAAGAAGTTTTAATAACATTGCTCCAGAATAAATTATTTAATTTAAATTATGTACAGCATAGTTCAATTTTAAAGACCTCAAAAGTATTCTGGGCACTCTAAGGCCTTGTGCCAGGTGAGAGCAAAAACATTCCAACATGTAAAACAATGGCTGAATTCCAGCTCCATAGTATGAATGATAAAACATTTTCCTTCCTAGTTCAACTCAATTTTTACTTTCTGTGAAGTAATAATTTCTCATTGAAATGCTGATAATCATAGTAATCTGGTTTAAAATGCACTCTAGCAATTCACAATACACGTTGAGTTCACAATTTTTTAAATAATGTTTCTGACTTTATCAGGTGCTTGTTGCCCTTCTGGGGTGAAGCTATATAGACTCAGCAATAATGGCATCAGGGTATTCTGGCGAGCTTCTGATGGAACAATAAACTACAACGCTGATTTATGTGGCTCAAAAGGCAATTTCTCCTGTTCCCCCAGCTCAGGTCTAAGTCACTGCGATATCACTGAGATACCCTGTGGGGATGTCTACACAGTGGTAGTAGCTCCAGTTACTGAGCAGGGGCCAAAGCTCACATTCTGTCCTAAAAAAATATATTCAGGTAAAATTTAAATTTCTTTGAATCATCTATTTTTGTCCATGCATGCTAGATGGTTAAAATGTAACCTAAAGTTATGTAGGTAACGGTGGCATGGAATAGAAATTTTCTGTCCTAGTATTGACTACAGGGTAAACTTCGTGGGGGCTGTCTTGCAGTATCTGTGACAGGAACTTCACAGGAATATTTTGGGACTGGGCATACTTATCTACATAAGTCCCTCTTAACTGGATCACGTTTATCCTGGTGAATACAGAGAAGTTAATTTTTAGTCGGAAGGTCAGGAGTGGTTAGAATACAGAAACAAATAAATGAGCAGGTTTGGGTTTGGTTTTATGTGTTGGGTTTTTTTGTTTGCTTGGTTTTCTTTAACAAAGAAACAGTAACTATAAACCACTCCTAAGCACATTTTTCAGTAAAACTTGTTTAAAGAGTTAGTAATTACTTTGGGATTCCCTTTCCCAAGGTGTGGATTTAATCCATTATAAAAGTACTGCTATCTGATGGAATTGTGCAGTTGTACAGATGGACTACATAGTACAGACTGTTTGCCAGCTCACAACCTGACACCTAACATTCATACCACTGTCTCATGTCATTTCAGTAACCTGTTCTGGAAGCTCTGTTGGAATGGGTAAGAGCACATAGTACCTTCATGACAAATTCATGAAATTTGTAGAATATGTTGGCATTATGTAACTTCAAGTAAGATACATATAAATTTGATCATCAAGGCTTCTGTTAGTGTTATGCAGGTTTGTCTTTCCCCCTCCCTCCCGTTTTATAATGTGTAATTTAAAATAAACATCTTACCTATATTGTGGCCTGTATACCATCATGCATAGTCACAAAACATACTATCAGATAGCACATAATAAAAGGCAGGCTTATCTTTTATAGCCTCGCCATATCCCATTACAAATTAAATTAGATTGCACTTCTGATTGACATTTTTAAAAAGCTTTAAAAAAGTGTGGCTTACCTCAACCTATTCTACCTTATTTTTCCTGGCGTTTCAACAAGACAGTCTTGTGCTTTATTGGTCGATATACACTGCCAGGAACCACTTCAAAAGCAGCCACTGAAGGAAAAATTTCTCAAGACAGTTGCTTTTCCATAAATGAAATTGTCTTAATTTCCAAATTCTTTTATAGTGATTTATAGAGGAAAGAGCAATGCAGAACACATCTAGATGAAAATTCTGGTTCAGATAAGGAGGTAAGTTACAAAACTCATAATTCGTATTAGAATGTATTAACCAAACTTTTCCTGATGATTGAATCTTTGGGATTGAAGTTTCACCAGTCCTGTATATCATGAGTGGTTTGTTAAAATCCATATTGACCTCAAAAAGTTCATGCTGTCTACTCCTACTATCAATACTGATTTGTTCTCTCCTCCATTTATAAGCCTCTTTCACTTCATTAAGCCTTTTCTAATACTGTCCTATAGTTAGTTCCCCATAAAAGCCTTCAAAATCCAAAGAGAGATTCTTCAGCACTCAGTTACTTTCTCTCTCTGCCAGGTGACATCATTCTCCCTAAATGATTCAGTCTTTCCCTGAAACTGGAAAGAAGACTTCTCTGTTTAACTGCAACATTCACACCTGCTCGAGGACTGGGAGGAGGAAAGCTGAACAGCTAGTCATAGCTGAGATCTAATCCAGGACATCTAATTTGAACCCCAGCTGATGAGATCATTTTTAAAATGCAGCAAAACACTGATGGAGACATGTATGTAATTTTGAACTATAATCTTCTGTGTAAGCAATCTTTTAATAGCTCTTCCAAGACTCTTATTAATCAGTAGGTGTGTTCCAGACCCAATAGACTAATGAAATAAAGCTGAAATAAAGAGCAAGAGAGTGAAATTTAACTTCTTAAAAAAAGAAAAGGAAAGAACAGTAGTTCAGGTGCACTCACTCAAAAGTAGCTTGAGGCTTAATCAAGTATTCCAAGGCTATTTCATCTTACTTCAAATTTAAGTTTCTTCCTTTACAATTTTGAGAGGTGGCTCATGAGGGGTAAACACAATGTCTTCTTCACATCAACTAACGTGCTTTGCATTGTAGTTAACGAAGAACTGATAGTTATTACTAAAGTTTTAATTTCCCATTTTTCAGAAAAGGCAGGACCTTTTCTCACACTCCTCACTGGTTACTTTCTCAGCCAACACAGAAAGCAAAGTTCAAGGCCAACAGTTCTACATACACTTGTAGTCTTACAAAAACAGTCTTCAGAAGCTCACATGTATAAAGGTAACCAGAGACAACAGGCATTTTGACACTATTTTCAGCTTATAAGACACTATCCATTCTGAAAGCTGCCTTTCTTCAGAGAACACAGTTGTATTAGGTATCTCAGTCACTGCTTCTGAACATTTGCATGAAATAATCTCATGGGAATTTCACCCTTCAATACATTGATTATAGATGGCCCAAGAATTACATGTTGCTTCTTAAAACATCATCTGCGTTTAGTCATGGTCAAACAAGCCTTTCTTTAGGAAATATTATTTGAAACTGCCTTGCATTAGTTAATAAAAAGTTGATTTCTCATTTAATTAAAAAAAAAAAAACAAAACAAACCAAACTCAATAGAACTATAGTTAAAGGCTTTCTTCCTAAAGGGTGTTATTTAAATATTTCTTCTTTGGAGACATCACCGCCAAACACTGTCACCAAAGCCTAAGTGTTTAACCAGGTGCATATTGACTGGATTTTCAGAGTTCTAAAGAAATAAATTCCTCTTGGAACCAAATTCAAGCCCTAAATTTCTTCTTCTTGTATAAGCAATTCTGGTAATTCCATTCTCTAACTGTGACTGTTTAAACTGTTGATGTATATTTTCACAGTTCTTCCTGGCATACAGATCTTATCATCTCAAAATTACACACTAAAAACATGACAATGCTGTAGTACTATTTTTGTCAGCTCCTCTCACATTTATAATTGAAAGGAAGCGTAATTGTAACAGAATGTAGTATTTGCATGTCTGTTTGGAAAAAAAGGCAAAAAGCTGAAGAGTAGTCATGATTTCAAGAAAAAACACATTGATTTAGCTCAAAAAAAAAAAAAAAAAAAAAGGTGAGTTGTACACCATTAAACAAAACAGGGAGGAAAAGCAACACAACCAAACTAAGCCACATCCATCCCTCTTACCGTGGCTGTATCTTCCAGGTGTTACTCAGGCATTAAGCAGTTTAATAACAGCACTGCTGATTTGTGAAATGGCACTGGCATTCACTGAGATGATTTAAAAACTTTGGTCAGGATTAGTTGCGGGTTCTTTCCAGACTGAGGTAAATGCTCTTTTATGGGTCTTGCTGATTTCAGATCACCTAGGTTATTTCACAGATGATTTCATTAATGTTTACTTCATAAAAAAGAAAGCAGAGGACTATATATATAATGAATGTATAATGAGTAGTAAAGATGTATTAGCAGCAATTACACAAATATGAACACTTGCAAAGAAATTTGTACGTATTATTCTAAAGACAAACTATTTGTAATTGTATTTGAAGTAACAGCTTACAACTTAGATAGGCTGTTTTCAGTCCATTAAAGGAACTGGGGGGGGGGGGGGGGGAAGTATCCTTCAGCTGGTTTCAGATTTCACCCCAAATTGCTGATATTTAAAAAGTGTTCTACCACAGTGAACTACTGTTGGGGAAGAGAGAAAAATAAAAAAAGAGATGTGACTACCTCATTGTAAAACCTTGAGTGCTAATTAAATGCTGGTTTACCCTGCTTTATAGCTGGGGAACATCTACATGTGAAGTCACATGTGCTTCGTAGGAGTACAAAGGGCTCAAACATCTATCAATGCTAGAAGTTACTCCATGCCTTCCACTTCCATAAGAGTGGAATTTGTATCCTGTAAGAGGCTATTATTAGTCCAGTACTTATCATTGGAGCCACAGGAAATTTCAAAGACAGATGAGGCTTCCCAAGGGATAACTATGCCAGCTAGGTGACTATGGACAAGTGGCATACTGTGGGAACTTTGGGTTCACAGTGCTTCAAGTTGTTGTGTTATAACCCTGAGAACTGAAGAGAGTGCATAGACTGTCGGAGAGCAGCTCCTGGGGGAAACTCTCACCCTTCCAATTCAAGCTGGCAGAAATTTTCTCCCAGTGCCCCCAAGCTGAATGCCCAGTGCAGCTTCACTGCAGCAACTGTGGCAGAGCAGGCAGGGCAGCACTTGGCCTTCACTGAACTTACCATTGCTCACCAGAGCTGCTTTCACAGCACAGTTCCTTTTGGCTCCAAGGAAGGTCATGTGAAACAAAATGGCACCAGAAAGACAAAAAGGAATTAGAGTCCCTGGATCCAAACCCTGCCATAAGAGCTGCACAATACTAAATCCCAAGGATAATTTAAGACAGACAGGTGTCTTGGTTCAAGCAATTTTCATGAGGCTTGGTAATGAATATTGTGCTATCCATTAAGCTAACTCAAGTACATAATATGCATCATATTAGAGCCAAGAGTCAGAAAGTCCTGTGTATTGGAAAATAAAAACACTATCCTCAAATTACTGCACTTGTATGAGATACTGGCACAGCCTAACCTTTTCACAAGCTGTATCAAAACGTTCACCATCTTTGTTGTACTAAGACACTGCTTCTCCACTTTCAAGTCAAAGATTTTCTCAAATACCTGTATTTTTTCTGCAAATAAACCATTCTTTCACTGTATTTCCCAAAAAGGGCAGAGGAGAAGCCCTGAAGGAACAACTGGAAATCAGTAATCCGTTTTCCCTGAACAGAACACTGGCTTTGCAGCCTCTCTACCCAAGAACATACTTGTTTCAGAAACTGAAGGTTAAAAACAAGGCCAAAAGAAGCCCTCTAGACACAAACAAGATAAAATTAAAGTTGTCCTCACTGTTTTGATTTGGCAGACTGCAGAGACAGTTCTACTAATCTACCAGACAGGGTATTTCTTAAATAGCCAGTAGTTTTTCTACCATACCAAATGGGAGTATTTTAGCTTTACACTGCAAGGGAATGAATTTGTTGAAGCTGTAGTTTGTTTCAAGCTCAGATTTAAAATCAGGTAACAAAAACAAGCAGATAATACCTCAAAACCCTCATTATTAAAAGATCGTGATTACTAAGGATCACAATGACTAAGAAACTGTTTCTGAACTGTTAGTTCAGAAGAGAATTACAGCAGGCAAGAAGAAAAAAATGAGTTTGCTTCTTGGAATACTGTGGAATGAAGTGCACTGTTAGAACTTGAAACAATTTGTTTTCTCCTGGCTATTGAAAAGAAAACATGCCTAGATGACCTGCATCACACAGAAGCAAAACAGGGACAAGTATCAATTTATTTCTACCTTCTACCTTCAGGTCACTTCATGACCATGAACGTTCTTCCTGTTTTGGGGCTGCTACATTTCCTTCTTTGCTACATCTACCTTCTAAGGTACTTATTACATAAAATCCCTTGTCCGTACAAAGTGTCACTTGATCAGAAAATGAAATGTGGAGGAACCAAAACACTCTTCAACTGGCAATCAACATGCAGGGAAAAGCTGACACTCAGTACAAAGGAATTAATTGAGTTTATTCCAGATGGTTCTCCTCACTTAGTATACAAGTCATCAGAATAATCTATCAAATAGACTTGGACTGTAATGATACGATGTTTTTCTATAATTAATTTTGGGTTTTGCTTCTAACGACCTGTTTAAAAAAAAAATCTGCCAGATGAAATGTTCAGCATGAACTGCAATCCTTACTATTTGTAGAAAATATGACTTAAAAAAGGACACTGTCATTAAATTTGTATTTTAAATGTTTACACTTATAAAAATGCTTTGGAAGCTTGAAACTGAAATCCTTTGTAATATTTTTCTTCTTCCTACCTCCCTCTTCCCATCTTAAATGCCGTTATTAGCCCAGGATTATCATAAATGACAGAGTGCAGCTGCTGATTAAAAAACATTAGAAGACCACAAATGGATAAATTGTGTTTAAAAAAAATATGGAAGCTTACATGGATTTTTTTCAAACAAATAAAATGCATAGATGGCTACTGTATTCATCTGTCAAACTCTACAGTGTCCACTTGAGGTAGCCTTTCTACAAAATTACTAAACAAGCCCCAACAACCTCTAAATCCTTGCATCAAAACCACTATGTCTCTGAAAGTCCGCTCAATCTAACATCACTGGTGACCAAAATAATACATTTTAAACGCTTTGAAGAAAACAGCAGGTACAGTGGACATAAATGTTAGTTCTAAATCTGCAGCCTTCAATGTACATTGTATGCACATAAATAGCTATAATACACATTCCAGATCCATCCCTAAAAGTCATACTATTATGTAAAGCACAGCCATGCTAACTTCAGGATACAAACCATAATTTCACGTCTACAAAAGGGAAGTATAATTAGTGGCAGTTTATTGCCTCATACAAATTTAACCAACATGGCAACCATGCCAAAGGAATTAAAACATTTTCAGGACATATGTACAGACTGTACATTTCAGAAACATCTGAACAATAAAAATGCAAGAACAATCTCTGCGTTACAAATTAAACTAAACAAATGGTTTGAAACCGTCAATGCATTGAATGGGTTTACAAAGGCACTTCCCTACCCAAATAGGAAATGACAATCTGCAGCCTAGAGGGAGGTTGGAGAAGAGTGCTCATCAACTACTGCACAATCTCAACTTTAAGAAAAAATAAGCAGGATTTAATCAAACATTTATAGGATTCAATGTGATCCACTTCTGAAAGAATTCAGAGAGTCTCATCTTTGTTTTTCTGTTGCTTTTCCTGGCTCTCTCGTTCTGTACTTTGGCTCCTTCGACGATCGTGTTTGTCAGAATGGTCCTTGGTATCACTGTGATCATGTTTGTGGGAACGGTCTTTGCTTCTGCTACGCTTCTTAGATTTTTCTTTGCTGGGACTCTGATCTCGTTTTCTGGACTTCTCAACACTATCTGTTCTTCCTCTGCTTCTGCTTCTACTTCGTTTATTTGACTTCTCCTTACTTTCATTTTTATGTTTACTTGATTTTTCTTTGCTCCTGCTTCTGCTACGCTTACCTGTGTTCCTACTGCGGCTCCTACTCCTGTGCTTTCTTTCCCGGCTTCGACTTCTACTATGTTTTCTCTCTTTTTTTGAATCCCTCTTGTCATCCCGGTGTTTCTTCTCATCCTTGTCATCCTTGTGTCTTCTCTCTTCTGTATCACCCTTGCTTTTCCTTTCTTTTGACCTTTCTCTAGATCGATCTTTTTCCCTCTCACTACCTCTTTCCTTATCATAATCTCTCTCTTTCTTCCGACTCCGCTCATTTTCTTTCTCTCGCTCCCTATCCCTGTCTCTTCTATCTCCTTTCCTGTCACGACTTCGACTACGGCTTCTGTATCTGTCCCTGCTTCTGCTTCGCCTCCGTTCTAGTGCGCGATCAGTACTTCGAGATCTCCGCCTTTCTTTTTCTCTCTCCTTTGCTTCACGTTCTAATCTCTGCCGTTCTCTTTCTCTTTCTAGTTCTCTGTCAAAACTAGATGACCCATGGCCTTCCCGATGGTGACTTCTGCTTCTGGATCTTCTGGGAGACCTCCTGGGACTGATCGATCTTGGTCTTGGGGACCTTTTAAAATAGAAGATATTCAATGTGAAACACATCCTTTTAAAGTTAAGACCCTTTTTCCTTTCCCACTTATACTTGACATACATGGTCTGTTTTTAATCTTAAGTACTAAATATCATCTGATGATTTTAATCCATTAGCATCCATAAACTGTTTTTCATGTTCCCTTAAAACTGTTATCTCAGTGAAAAGACAAGTAGTTCAATACTGAACTTTCAACATTCATTTTTAAAATAACATGTATATTACCTTGAACGTCTACGTTCTGCGTGCCGTTCGATTTCTTCCATTCCCTCCTTGCCATCTTTCTTGATTTTTCTAGGTCTGCTTTTAATTTGCTGGTCAATGGCTTTCTGGACTGGCACAGGAATTCTTGGAAACAAGGTGGAAAACCATTCAAGCTTTGTGAGGAAGGAACGAAGCATCTCTCCAATGGTCATAACGCAACCCCCACCTGCCTTCACATCCAGGTCCTGCAAAATACAAGCAAAAAATACCCTGATGGTCAAAAATATTCTTTATAGATAAAAAAAAAATGCTGCTACATTACTGTCCTATTGAAGTCTCATGATTATGAAAGTTTACTTGTCTCATATTCTAATACATTTCCTTAGAAAAACTCAAACTCTGCACCCTTTGGATTTGGCAGTATGTTACAGATAGGGAATGGGACTTAATATATATGCATGCAGGCACACGCTAATCCTGCAGCCATCTGGATGGTAAGGGACTGTCGATGAAGAGATTAATGCAAAATCCCCTTACACAGTCTGGTTATATGGTATGATCTTGTATTTTATTTAAATGCCAAAATGTTGAGAAGTCCTCTGAAAGTACATTTAACACTCCATTTTGTGGATGTACAACTGTGTAGTATCATACCCAACCCTGTGGCCTAAATCATTTATGAACTACATCATTGCCTATCTAAAAATGATCATAGAAAAACCTCTAGTACAAAATGGCATCCTAATAGAATTGGAAGCAATAGCAAACCAACTGCCATGAAGCAGTGAGGTTTCTAATTTAGAAACATGTATAAAAAGAAATAAATGAACAAATAATTGGAAACGCATAATCCATGATGACCATTGTCTCTGAAAAGGGTCATTACCGCATGAAGGCCTTCTTGCTATGCCCTCTCACAGCTCAGGACATGTTAGTCAGCTATTGTCAGTCCCAAACCTATAGTGCAAGCACACAAGGAAAGTGAGATTTGTTATCTAAACAGGAACAGAAAATCTAAACGTAAAACTGCTTGCACTCACACACATTTAAGTGTTCAGATATACAGTTTTTCCAAATATAATCGCTGCAGAGATCTAAAGAAGAAAAAAAGGAGTTAAACGTAGCACCTGGAGAGTACATACAGTTAAACAAAATAAACGTAAGAAGCATTTTGAAAAGTAACTCTGTATCCTGGGAAGTTTTTCACAGCAGCATGACAAAAGATGAAATGCTTCCACATATTTAAGAACTGGAGGGAAAAAAAAGATCCTGTAGGTTTAAATAATTCCATATATAAAAATTGGCTTCATCACATAGAGCTTGACCAGGACTGGTAAGAAACTTAAGCAGCCCCAAGCAGTTTTTCTACATAACAAAGCTACTGATAGCAGCTGGGAAAGAAACACTAATTCCAAAGATATACTGGGAGATTTTAAACAACAAGAAACAAATACATCTTGATAACCAGTATCTTCAAGAACTGAAACATATAAACTAAAAAATGCGCTTTGAATAATGAACCAGTTAAGACCTGCACAATGCATTGCACTTGTGATTGCTTTATTGTCCTTGCAACTGAATTTGTGGGACCCTGAGAATGAAACCACCCCAATCCTCCTCAAAAATTACAGTCTGACATTGCAGAGGAGAGTTCATATTAGCTACCCCACCTAGGGGAGAAGGAGATCACAGAGATGCAATAAAAATTCAAATTTGTTTTGATTTTTTGTTAAAAATGTAGAATAGCACAGGTTTACCTGAAATAACAGCTGTTTCCTTTGCACAGTGTTTTTGATACTGAGCATGAAAGAAGCTGTTTAAAATAAATACACTGCATTGCAGTCAGATACAGGTATAATTAACATTATTTTTACTACAAGCATTTGGACATTTGCAACTACAGCATTTAAAATTTCTCAAAGTAGATGCATACTGTCACACTGAAGAGGGCAAATGATCCTTCCTGTTCCATTCTTAAATCTAGGATGTAATTTAAAACCTGCTCAATAAATACAAATTGCAGCAGTATATAGCAGATTGTGCATTCAAGTTCATAGCCCAAGAAATTTCACCCATCAACTCCCTACTCTGTTTCCCCAAATAGTAAGTCAGGACTAGGGTACCAAAGGTATTCCTCCATCTGACTGCATAATAATGAAGCATCTATCCTGAACTTCAGTGAGCAACTCATCTTCTTTATCTGCCGCATTAGTAAAGACATTAAAGTTCCAGAAACAATGCCACCTTATGCCTTAATCAGGCTGTTTGCTTCTCCTCTGAAGAAATCCTGGGACATGAATAATAACTACTGAGATTTTTGGCAGTATTTTCCAAGGTGAATGTTAGTTTCTACTATATTCTTCCCACTCTTCTATGTAAGCATCAATTCTCCCATCCCAGTAATAAATAGATAATACAAATTTAGCACTCTCATGACTTACTACACCTTGCTTAAAAGTAACTGTGACTTGAAAAAATGCACAGGAGCCACATTCACAGTCTGCTGTCTGAATTCTGTTTCACTACATCTGTTTCATATGGCTTTGTAAATCTGACACAATAACATACTAACCATCTAAGAGTCTAAGAAAAATGACCCAGGTCCCAGCTCAAATCTGCCTCCTACACTAGTTAATGAAATAACAAGAACATAACATTGCAACATTCAAAGCACAGAAAACCTTATGAAACATATGCAAACCTAAAGTAGTAACATGAAAAGAAACAAAAGAAAACAAATTATTACCCTCGCCGACATACCTCTTCATCATCAAGAAAGGATTCAAACCAGTCCCATAGATCTGTAGGTGGTTGTGTGTACCTTAAAGGACAAAAAGATAGTAAAATTTTAATACAGCTTTCTGTACGTTAAAACAGTCACTAGTTGATGATATTGATACTTACCTAATATACATAAATCCAAGAGCCCTAATATATGGAGAGTCTGTATGAGTTATAAGGCCCATCACTTGCTTACGAGTGAGTTTCAGTGTAAATAATTTGTAGAGCAGACAAAAGGCAGTGGACACAATTCCTCCAGTTCCAACACCACGCACCTTTCAAAATCAAAAAATTAGGTGAGGATTCAGGAAGTCACAAAGACATTACTCCAAATCTACAAAAGAATATGGGAACGAACACATGATAAAAATCTAAATATACAAACAAAGCTTGGAAAAAGTAACACTACTTGCATCCACAGCTGTGGAAGCAAGAGAAATGTATCTACTCTTTGTAATAGATACTTTTACATCTAGAGACTGAGTCAGCACACCAGCAAGTTTTAATATGCTTGGGAAAGTTATTTACCAGACAGAAAAATCTGAGAAGGCACGTACTTCTACTTACCCCTCCACACATCCCTGTCTGGCCTGCGGTTTTCCTGCTGCCCTTTTCCCAAGGTTCGACATGCGTAACCTGAAAGGGTCAGGTGGGGGACAGGAGTAAAGAAAGAAAATTACAATTGCAACCTCAGTAATTTTTAGGTGCTTATACAAACCTGATTTCAACAATGGGCATCCTAAACCAATCTTAAAAGTTTATCTTCTACCAAATTCAAGACCAAGTCTGCTTTATCATTAAAGCAAAGCATCTGGCTTTTTTAATTACATTAAGAAATTATAACCAGAATCATGAATGAAGTTTAAAACAAACAAATGCCAAAACATCAAAGTAAGCATCCGTGCTTATTCTACACTTCATGTACTTTCAAGTATTTTTTGGCTAAACCCCATCTCTACTATTTTCTTGGGTTACTGAACAGCTGCCTTTATTAAACTGTTTCCTTCAGTTTAGCAATACCTGCTGATGAGAGCTACAAAAGTCAAAATACAACAGTCTCACATTCATAAGCCTCATTTATGCAGTAAGCTTAGCTAGAGACTTCTTTTCACTGTCACCTACAATTAGGACAAAAGAAAGAAGTTTACAAAGTGTAGTATTTTAATAAAAAGGCAGTGTTTTTTTCTTGCAAACTGCAGTGATGTTCTTAGATAAAATGGTTCCTAAGTACTAACAAAGAAAATTTGCCCAATTCAGATCCTGTGAGGTACATTTAGAAACCAGTGTACAAATGTAGTTAACCAACAGCATTCCTAAAACTCGGCAGTAAGAGTCATAAACAAGTTCAGAACCATAAAACTGCCTACACTACATTTGAAATCATGAAATTCAGAGAAGCAATCTCTGGCTCAAAAAACAAGTATATTGCCTAGGCACATCAACTTAAAAAAAAAATATGTAAAAGACAAAACCAAAACAAAACAAAAAAACACAAACAAAAAAAAACAAACAAAAAAAACAAACAAAGAAACAAAAAAACCAAAAAAAACCCACCACCACAACAGTGTGACACCAGTTTTGGAGTAAGAGTTCATGGCTGTACTGTACTTCACAAATTAAAATTCTTTAACAATACATGAAACAAAATTAATTACGCACACAATCACGTGAAATCAGATACACTAACAGTTGAAGTTGTTGAACTTTGGGTTTTTTACAGGTGCTGTCTTAGCCAAACAGGAAATATAAGACATGCCAATACCATAGAATTCAAAATGCACTCTGACTTCCTGTATTCTTAGTATTGCATAAGAAGTTCACCAATACTACATAAACAATACTGCGCATCCTTCTGATTATACAGAATTTTGCTTCTCACAGGAAGTATTTTTTACTCCAAGCATCAAGTATGACACTATTACAATGCTAGTCTTCAATTTTTTTAATTAGTTACTTTTATTGGCCACAATCAATATAAACGTGCTGGATTTTACAGATATTAATTAAAAAAAAAACCAAATAACAAAGCCCTAAAAACAACACTTATTTCAGAAAGGACCATTCAAAGTTGTGATCCTTCAATGACTGCTGCATACACTTAATTTGTTGGAAGCACAGAGACTAAATGAAGCTGAGGACATGCACATGGTGCTAAGGTCAAGGGATAAATAAAGAGGAAGTCCAGCACTTTGCAGACACAGAACCGAAACAGGAGACCAGAACTACAAGTGTATTAATTCAAATATCTGGACAGACTCCATATCTTCAAAGAGGGTCCCTATCACTAGCTGCCTGACTTAAAATCATCTCTCCTGGTAATCTGGCACTCAACATTGTCCAATTTTTAAAGTGAGCCACTTGTTTCTCAAAGACAGACAAATACACTTGAAAATACACCTGCTACAATGGGTATTATGTTCATTCAAAGAAAAAAAAATCAGACAACAATAATTCAGGAATATAAAACATGAAGAGAACTCAAGCCTTCTTAATATCAATGGAGGCCCTTAACCATCAGGTTATCTTCTCGCCCACATCCATTACTCATGAATGAGTAAGAGGCTGAGTTTTCTCTTTATTTAGCCTGCAGTTTTGAGTCAGAATAACTGACAAGTTCAGTAAACAAACTTCATTTGCATGGGATTAATAGCCAGATTTTTAACGGACTGTCCAGGGGGGGGGG
>JAWWEU010000005.1:21263448-21316020 GCA_035583155.1 Acropternis orthonyx | reverse complement strand
GATTCACTGGAAAAACTGCAGAAAACCGCCCCGACGAAGCAAGGCACCTCCAGAAACCGCAGCTCTCGGCTCCGAGCCCCAGCTCCGATGAAAACCGCGTGCGTGAGTGGAACCGATCCAAAAAAAAACCGGAAGGAAAAAAAAACATTCCCCTCCTTCCTCCCTCCCCCAGAAGCTCCCCCCTCCCCTCTGCTCCGGGCTTCACTCCCAGTCCAGGCAGGTGAGGGAAAGAGAAAATTCTGCAACCCTAAACCCATAACATGCAGTTAAGATGAGCTGCATCCAGTGGGCTTTGCTAGCAGTTGGGGCTGTGCCTTCAGTGCACCAGATGTGTGCACTAGCAGCAGCTCAGCCTGGATAAACCACCTTCTGCTAGGTACTTTGATTTTGGCATTTAACTTCTGGAACCAGAGCAAGGCATTCTGCTTTTCTTCAAAAAGAGATATTCAAGCTTGCAGTTTCAGCAGTGCAGGGTTCCTTCCTTGGTTGCTGTGGCCTCTTTACCCAGAGCAGCTAAGGGGCAGGTGAAAGACCCTGGGTGTGAGTGCAGCTATCTCCCTCTCTGCAGTAAATAAGCATGACCAGAAAGTGCTGAAATGGAAGTGAGAGGGTCACAGTCTGTGGCTTTCCCGAATTAGGAAGGTGATGTGCCCACCCCAGAAATGCAGGGAGGCACCACTGAGAATGAGTAATGGCTATCAACACCTACTCCCAATCATGCTGCTGGAGAACTTGTGTCACCTTCTGAT
Source organism: Acropternis orthonyx (assembly GCA_035583155.1). NCBI lineage: Eukaryota > Metazoa > Chordata > Aves > Passeriformes > Rhinocryptidae > Acropternis > Acropternis orthonyx. Next base: position 21,315,271 of record JAWWEU010000005.1, on the reverse strand, counting down.
CCCAGAAGTGAACGAGCTCACTTGAAGCAGAGTACCTCCCCCTAATTGCAGGTAGCAACAGTACTTCACTAATAAGCACAGGCAGCTCACACCACAGAGCTGTTCTCTATAAATTGCCTTCAAAAGGTGGTAGAAATTTCTGAACAGGGTTTTTTAAGCTTTTATTTCACACCAGGAAAGCAGAAGGCTTTCTTCTCTAAAGAACTGGTTAGAAATAGGCCTACACTGACATGGTCTTGATTCAGCCTTGACTACGAATAACAGAATAGCAAAACAAAGCAGTTCGTCCCAGATCCCATTTTGAGGTGTTGAACTGTCACATTGTTTCAGAAATAGGTGTTATTACAGACAAAGCCACTATGCCCGCTTTTCCCTTGGTCTCCTTAAACCTCTCATGTTAACCACTGCTGAGGGGTTAATAAAGAAACGAGTAAACACAGCAGGCGGCACAAGTGACAGTCCCAGCAACAACGACCAGCTTCAGGAGGCTAATTTTGACAGTAAGGGCTTGAGAATTCCTGCTCAGAAGTCTCTCAGTTTATGTATTGCTTCCCAAGAACTCACTGATAACTTCCCTTTTCCTATCCTATTACTCTTTTCTCCATTGCCAAGGTTTCTGTCTGTGGTATTTCACTGAACTATTTTCAGCTTTTTAACCATTGACCTGTCCCCATGTTCCACCTCCTGTCAGCAGCCTTCAAGATGTACCCTGTAATCTGTCCTTCTGTTGAAAAGTTGCCTGTAAAACATAATAATCATCCTGAAACCCATATGCAAACCCAAGTAGTGACTTATCCTCTTTCCTGCACAGATAGGGGTGGTTTAGACATACATTATCGCCCAGTGTTTCATCCCTATGCCAGCACTCAGCTCCAAACCTGAATGTAGGTATTTGCACTGGTCTTCTAACCAGACTCTTTACTTCACTCACATCCCCAGTTTGAACTACAAACCCACACAGTAGTAGCCCATACAGGCCACATTCATTGCTGAAAAATGGGTTTGGGCAGCTGGAGGGGTGAGTGGACCTTCAGAAAGTGAAGTTAAGAAGCTGCAGTGACTCTGTTTCCATGTCCTCTCCCTGCTCCAGGCTCTTTATGTCCCTCAGCCAATCACTGATAGCCACTTTCCCTCTCACCTGCTCATAAGAAGTCCTCCCTCTTAAAGCAACTGAGTGTGACTGTGGGACCACCTATGTACTTGGTGTGTGTGTTACAGGCTATGCAATCTGGGATGGAGTGTTCCAAAGACTTTGAAAAAAGGCTGGCCATACCTGCTGCTGGGTGAAGAAAAAGGGTGGCTGCTCCTTATGCCATGGGGAGGTACCATCCTCGCCCCAGCAGTGGCCCCACACCCTACAGCCCATCCCTCTTTCTGCACTGCTGGCAGCATCAATACAGGTTTGCAGGAGCAAAGTAAGGATTCACAGCTGCTCACACTGGGGATGTAGTCATGAAGTTCAGGTGCTGCAGTTTCTCCCTCATCCTGTCTGCTCTGCACTTTCTGTCTCAACAACGTTGTCGCACAGCTCAATTTCTTTTGCAGCTGGGTCAAGGTTTCTCCCCATGGCTGGTATCTCGTTTGAAGCATCACCCTAACCACTGCTTCACTTTCAGATTCTGGGTCCTAACCCTCACAGTTCCCTGGAAACCATTCTTTCATAGCATGCTGCTCTGATTTCTTATCTGTTGCTTTGCTGTCTAGGTTCTCCTCAAATTTCTTGGCTGACTGAAACAAAATGGAGTTATTCATTAGCAGTAGCCTGTTAAAGTGAAAAACTTTGCAGCTTGACAGAGGGAGGTACAGAGATCCCCTGGTGTGTTACTAAGGAAAATTCAAAGCCTCAGCACTCTCCTTACTCACCTTCAGCGAGCACTATTTCCTCACTCTCAGGCATGTACCCCAACTCCTTCAAACTGGAGTTGCAGTTCTCCCCTTTAGGTGAAATACTCCTTCAGATCTCAGCATTTCCAGCCTAGGTAGAGGAGAGCAGAGCACACCGTCCCAGGTGTGTTACTGCAAGAGGCAGGACAGGACACTCCAGCAGCCTCTCACCAACTCACCTTCCTCTTCAGTATCTGTCCAAGGCCAGTGGCTGCTGTCCTGGCCTGGGAAGTACTAAGCTGCTCAGGGCCACTATCTCTTCCAGCCTTTCCTGCTTGTACTCTGCCATCACCTTGATGTGACAGGCAGAGTGGGAAATACTTGAGGCTCTGTGGAAAGCTGGAGGTGCGACTCCCAGCCTGGGGTCATAAGGCAGCACAGATTTAACAGGGTGGGGCAGAAGGCTTGAGGACCACTGTAAGCACTGGTCAGCCCAGCAGATGCTGCTGCATGGCATGACAGTTGTGGTTGGCTGCACAGCGTTCCTGCCCGCCAGCCTGCAAGCACACATGGCTGCCCAGCCATTTGCAGCCAACAGCTGTGGAAATGCATCTCAGAGGAAAGGCAAGGGAACTGAGCACAAATGTGGTAGCTGTTGCAAGGCATAAAGGAAAGCTGTCAGCGTGCACACAGCAGGAGAAACTGTGCCATGGGTACAACTGTTAACACTTTAAACTTGTTTTATAACAGCGTCAGACAAATTTGAAACAGCTGCTCTGTATGCTCTTCATTTCCAGCGGCAATGTCTTATTTTTTTTAACTTGCTGTAAAAGAAATTGGTGCTGCTGCTGTTTACAAAATTACCCGAGCTGCACTTAAGACTTCTAACTTCTGATCTTCCTGCGATCACATGGATACCATGAACAGCAAGATCAGGGTTTGCTCTGCTGACGTTGGTGCCATGGTCCTGAAAAAGCTGTATGTTGGATTCATTATGGAGGGGAGCAGGCAGGAGCAGCGAAGGAGAACTGTCAGCTCTCATTTCACATTCTCTAAAACCTTTTGTCATTGAACTACCAAACACTTTCTCATGCCGCCAAGCAATTAAGCCTCCCTGACACTGGAGCATTTATGAGATAATTACTGCCCATCTCAGCCATGCTAAGAAACACCAGGTCAGAAGTCCGAGAACTGATAAACCTATTGCAGTGCCAGGAAATACATTCAGCTTCTGAGTCCCTGGGGCTGACATCTTCAGAGCAGTGGTGGAAAGAGCAGAAATAGCTCATATTCAAACAGATTTCCAGGGGCAGGCACCTTCCAATCCAATGAAGAGTGAGCTATTTCATATGTATACAAGATGAGAGTTTTATAATGCTTGTTTATCTGTGCTGCAGTAGGATCCAGAAGACCTAGGTGTAGACAAGGTCCCTTTGTGCAAGGCATTATGAAAATGCTGAACAGAAGCTTGGCAAAGAAAACAGAAGAAATATCTAAGTATCACTAATCTTCTGCCTTTCCAATTAACCATATTCTTCTGGCCTAAGCTCCTTTTTCAAACAGGACATGTATAGTGCTTTATTTATTTTTATTCATGTCATCTATAAGCCAAATAGCTGCAGCAAAGATGATTTGGGACACCACTTTTAAGGAAACCTAGACACTATGGCAGAGGAAGCAGGTCCTGGGAGCTGCTAAAGCAGCACTCAAGGCACAAGCTCTGCAACAGGGCATAGATTCTACATCGGTTGCTATATTGGGAGTTGAGCAATGTGAATGCTATTACTAGAACTGCAGGTGCCTTCTTGTGTGACCCTAGGCAGTTTGTTTCACTTTCCAAAGCTGCTTTCCTCCTGGTAAAATTGCTGTAACGTTTACCTTTTTTTTTTAAAAAAAAAGTGCTGGAGATCAATTGCTACAAAGAGCATTCAAAGGCTAAGAATGGTCTTTGCTGAGTCTGCTATCCAGCATCAGGAAATGCCTAGCACAATTTGCTCATCATTACACATTCGTAAGTCTCCTGGTTTCTAATAGTAATGAAAGTCTCAACTTACAAAGAACACAGAATCATTGCATCATTTAGGTTGAAGCAAACCTGGAAGATCATCGTGTTCAACCATTAACCCAGCACTGCCAAGTCTGCCACTAAATCATGTCCCTAAAGTGCTACATCTACACATCTTTTAACATCTGCAGGTTTGTTTTTCTGTGAGTGATTTCAGTATTAGTCACTGTCACCCCATTGCATGGAGTCACTATCCCCTTTTGTTTTCTACGCATCCTCTCTCCTTTTCTTAAATCATGTCTAATGTTCTGATTTTTTATTTTAAATAATTTATCTGGCAATTTTAGACTAGCCAAGAATGTTTGTTTAATTGCACCACAATTTTTGCATTTGTGCTTTTTTCAAAGTGCCCTGAATTACTTAAGTGGCAAAAAAGGGAACTAATACATATGTGAAATAAGTAAAAGTATTATTGCCTCTGGGTTAGTCATATTAACGCAAATTGCAACTGGTTAAGAGTTTTCTTTCACCTTGGACCATCCATCCATCCATTGCAAAGAAATGGCACTCTCTTAGTCACAGTAATAATAACAACAGCATTTTCTCGTTTCTAAAAATGCCATCCCATAAAGATTCCTTTACCAGAGTGCTCATGAGACTGTTTCCATTTGAGAACGAAACTGAGGCACAGAGAGACTTAAAATAACTAAAAGAATGTCCAAGTCCCTACTCCAAATTCTGTGCTGTAACTATTTAAACTTGTCCTTCATTTTTCAAACTTATGTTTTACGTTTCAAAAAGACACAGCTATGAAAACTGTCTAATCTGCACAACTCATAAATTGTTAATTCATGGCTGGTTTAATTTTTTTTTTGCTTTGTCAACACAAGCAATGTTGAGAGCCAAAATGAGCTCAGCTTGCTTTCTTTAATCTGGAGACTTCCTCCGAGCAGCACAGAAAACTGAGTCAGATTCATTGAGGCCCAAGCCAGAGGCTAAGGTGCGGGCACTTCTCTCTTCAGACTGCTTGCACTGACACCTAACTTAAAATGAATAAGCAAGTGTTGAGGTATTCAGCTGGATCACACCCTGCTATGCCAGGTGCATACAAAACCCAAGATACGGCTTTCAAATGGAGAAAATGAGATGAGCTATGCAGAGAAGAAGAGGCATTTGAAAGCCCAGCAGCCTTGGTCCCAATTCAGCCAGTCTTTGGGCAGGGTTTAGTCACCTTTCCCGGGGTCACATGTGTGTTGCTGACTTGCTGCAGGTTAATGCCTTCATGGCCTGTAGCCAATGCCCTGGGCTCTAGTGAATCACCATAATTGTTCATCTTTATCATTATCTATGGCTATAGCTCTGTCATGTCCTCTCCACTGCCCTTTCCCACATGTTCCTTTTATTTTTCTGCCTCGATACAGGTTTTAACAAGAATGAACTTCCAAAAGAAAAGATTTCACTAAGAATATCCACCTACTGGAGAGAAATAAAAAGTAGTGATTATTTCAATCAGTTCAAGAGTCTCTCTAACAGATTGACATCAAATGAGTCACTTTTATCATTTTATGGTAATTTAGATCTCAAGATGAGAAGGAAGACGCACAATACTTATGACATTCTCCAACTGCTCCACTTTCTGGTTGTGCATGAGTATCTCAGTCAGGCAATCATGTTTATACTAAAATAAACCACCCCCAAATGTTCTGAATGTATACAGGTACAACCTTTTCTGGCACATCTGTAAAAATAAAAGGGAGCACTTGGGAAACAATGGTATTTAATTGTGTGAAGTTTTGCCTCCTGATCCTCTGAGGTCTGTTACCTCATCTAATCCTGCAAAGGGGCCCTGCTGAGAACGAGCCAGAAGCACTTCAGTGAGAGGTTAAAACCAGACTTTACCACGAGGACATTTTCTGCATATCCTAAGCATTCCTCCCATTAGAGACATCTCTTTTACTTTTTTTTTTTCACTAAATTCTAGGTGTCCTCCTGGGAAATACCTTCTGTTTTTATTGATAATTATAATATTGTTTAAGAATGTATGGTTATGATCAGTGCCCAAACAGCCAAACGGTAAACATTAGATTTTTCAAGTATTTCATTGTCTGCAGCCTGTACTTTGGTTGCTTTTCTTGGCATTTTCTGAATTGTCTGCAAAAAAATGCCTGGAGAATAGATCCGGGCCACTGGAGTCTCATTAAGGATTACCACTTTCCCCCCATCTTTCATACATTCAGATATGCAGAATTAAAATTACATGAACTGTTTCTGTTGTTAGGTACTTAAACTGTTGCTCATTACTCCTGGCATCACTCTTCTCCAAGTTACCTTCCCATCACTAAGGAGGTTTTTTCCCCCCACCTAATCTGTGTTTACAATGAATATTTGCTTCCCAAGGTTGAAACATGCTTTGATGTATCTGGACCATATGATGACTTTCTCTATATGAATATTCCCAGCCCTGTCCACCTAATATGCTGCATATCCCTGCATATGTTTCCTAAGTGCTGTTTATCCATTTTTCTGTGTATGCTTATACATTAGTTGAGAAAGCATTCAGGGCTTGGACTCTGGATGCAAAAAGCTAGAGAAAAAGTCAGTTAGCACAGAAATCCCTCAGGGGGCCAGAGGCCTGGATCAAGAGATCTTTTGGAGGAAGAGCCCACACGCTGAATGGAGGCTGCGATGCCCTGATCGTGACTGTTAATTTTAGATCAAGCTGAACCAGTTTTCTCCCTGCCAGCCTCCGAAGAAGCATTGCACAGCGGTACTTCCCCTTGCTGCCACACTACAACAAAAAAATACTTTCTGGTTGTTGCAAGTGGATGGATATGATTAGAAGACACATGACACAAATCAAAACATTACAGAGTTTAGAAAAGCAGGTACAGATTAACACATTAAATTCTCAGGGAACAGTGCTGCACTGACACCTCAGTAATTTAAATTTTGTGTTGTTTAAACAAAGTAGGAAATACCACAAATATATGAAATCGTGTTGCAAAAGTTACACCAAAAAAAAAAAAAAGACTAAATCCATTATTACAAAGCACACATGCTCCCCTCTTCTCTGACCCACAGTATTCAACTGCACTATAATCCCCAAGTCTATAATGTGTGTCCCCCTGAGACTATTCCTCCTTAGGGCATTAGTAGTAAGCAGAGTTAAGAGTTGTTCATATATCTTCACCTTCATCAGGCTTAATATGCATTTGTTTTGTGTAATAACATTGCCTCTAAAGCCATGCTTTTCTTGTGCTTACCTTTGAATTACCACACCCCTGCATGGTTTTTAAAAATCTGAACTGCTTAGAAAACTTAGAATTTTGACATCATCCAAACGTAACTTTACAAAATCACAAAAAGTTTATTTGAAATCACACAAGAGTACTGAGCAGAGAGAATGCTTCTCCATGAAATTTCTAACACTTGAAAGCTAACTCAGTATGAGCTTACTTTAATAGCAAAGACTGACATACAACCTACTAAATCATCTTTTAAAAGCCAGTGTGTACTCCTTATCTGAGGGGAATTTACAGCCTCTGATAGTAGTACAGGTAGCCAGCACAAAAGAGCATTTCAATTTCCAGTTGACTTACTGGCTTTAAGGGCTGAGTTAACAAGGCCAGGGCTATTTTTTTTCATATACTCACTTCTCTGCTGCCTCAGCAGATCAGCATTTTCCTCAGAGAGCTCTGCCAAGAGGAGGCTCTTGTGCTTTCAGTGCACAGGGTGGTCTGAAGCCATAGACACTTCAGAGAGGGTGGGCAGTTGGAGCAGCTAATGTCCCACCTCCATTCTCACACCCAGTGACCTTACAGCATCCAAAGTGGCTGCTGAGAAAGAGCTACTGAAGCATTAATGGGACCTACTTGATGCATCAAATGGGAGTCAGACAACCCCAGACTCTCAGGGTTTGCTAAAACCACCCTCGTTAGTAAACTGGCACAAAAGAAGTTTGTCTACATGATTTCAAATGAATTCCAAATTTTAATTAAAAAGTTTTAAGCATGTGTGTATATGCATATTGTTATTACCTTTTTTACTGTCACGAATTAATAGAAAATTCCTTAAGAATGTTAATATTAAAATCAAAATATCTTTGGCAGAATTAACTAGTTGTTCACAAAAATCTACATACTCTGGACTTTGCTACGGATGTTTATTATTTTCAATGTTTAATAAGCTTGGTTTTAAGTGCAAACCAGAAATCAAAGTATAAAATGGGTAGCAGCGTCTCAGGAATACATGGAAATTCCATGTTCATTATTGTCACATCAGTATTTTTCTACACAACATTTCCCACTCAGATAAGAAAGCAATTTCTAGCGGGGGAGGATCAGCAATATTTCCTCTTCTGCGACTAAAGCAAGGCAACAGCGAGTGCACGACTGTAACTCGCTCAATACCATTGGCTAAACCAGTGCCAGAAGTACAACCCCCATTACTCAGCCCTCAAGTCCAGATGCTGGAAATTCCCCTTTCCCTTCCTGTCCGTCAAAGGGCGGCAGCCAGTGGTCACTGTGCTGGCTGTGCTGCTCCCTGCCTGCTGCTCCCCTTACCTCTTGCAGGGCCCAGAGAACGGGGCCGACACCCGCCCGCCAGACCGGCCTGCCCCAGCTGTGTCCTCGGGCAGCAAGCGGGGTTTGCAACAGCGGGGTGGGGGGGAACCGCCGGGAACCTCCCACACCCACCCACACGGCTTTATTTCGGACTCGGGGAACGCGAGCACGCACATCTACAGAACGAGCAGGAAAACAGAAGGCCGAACGTCGCCCCCGAGGCCTTCCGGGCCTCTCTCCAAACGGAGCCCAGGGGGAACAAACAAGCCTCGGCCCCCGCCCCGCCCCGGAGCCCCTCAGAGCGCACCGCCCGCCCGTGCCGGCACAGCGGGCTGGCAGCGGCGGGAGCAGTGACCGACTCTGAGTATCCCCGCAGCGAGGCAGCTCCCGGCGTACCGAGAGCCCGGTCCGGCCCCGCGGGACCCGCGCCCTCCGACTTCCGCGTCGGAGCCGCGCTGCGCATGCGCGGCCAACAGCGGTCTCTCTCGCTCTCCCCCCGCCGGCCGCCCTGGCTGTACCACTGTGCTCCCAGCCTGTGGGTAGAGCCGAAGCAGGGCGGCGGCTGCAGGGAGCTCTGCGGGCCTCAGCCCCGCCGGAGCCTCCTCACGGAGAGTCCCACTCCTCAGCCTGTGAGCGCCCTCCCCCTCGCTCCTCTCCCAGTGCCCGCACTCGAGCTAACCATACTCCCCTCTAGGATGTGCTATGGTACGCGCCGCTCCCAGCTGATTCTGTGGCTCGACGAAACCATCGCGCTCAGGACGAGGGAGGGGGGAGTCAAGGTGCGGGAGGGGGGCACGCATTGTTGAGCCAGGGCCCGACCGGCGCTACGAGGACGGCGGCCGCGCCCCGCTGCGGCCCCGGGCGGGGCCACCTTCCGCTAGGCCGGGCTGTGAGAGCCCCGTCCAGCCCCGCCTTGCACGCCCCGGTCACGGGGCAGCCTCACCTTCCCTGCCGGGGAAGGGCCGTGGGGTGTGCGGTAGCGGCGGTGCGGGTCGGGGCGCCCCTCAGCCTGCCCGCTCGAACCCAGCGCTGGGTACAGGCCCGGGACCTGGCGAGCGCTCAGAGAGCCGTGTCAGACACCACAACCAGCAACTATCCCCTGCTGCTCAGTGCCAGCACAGCACATCTTTCTGAAATTGGCCATTCTATATACGGCCTTTGGACCAAGCAGAATTAGGTTAGTGCAGTCGAAAACATCTGGATTTAAGAAAATAACTGTCCACAAGTTAATACTACCAGGAAACAGAAAAGAAAATCCTCCAGTCTTGCCTGCAAAAGCAAAAAAAAAAAAAAAGAAAAAGAAAAGAAAAAACCAACACTACTGTGTTGTACTTTGGTGACAAGCTTTAAGCCTGAAGTACAAAAGGGAGACAAGGCATCATTTAGAAGACTTCCCAAAATATTCTAGCAACTCTGCAAAAACGTAGCGGAAAGTCCACTGAAACGACTGCAAACTGGGCGGCATAAGGTGGCAAAGTACGATCAGTTGTACACACAGATAAACTCCCCATTGCTCAGCGCATCAGGAAACAGGTACAGGGAGAAGCTGGTATGAAAGCATCTGTGCTATTCAAAACTAATTTAGATTTTTAATTTAAAAACAAGGAGATAAATACTGCTGGAAGGAACATTAATTTACCTTCACTCTTCACTACACACTGAAACTCTGAGAAACAGCAGTTTATCTTCGTTACAATGGCCCTTCAACGTACCTTAGAGCTTGTATAGCAGAAAAATGTCCTTATCAGGGCCCTGGCAGGTTACAGTTTCTTTAAGCTGCCTGTTCTGCTATCTAGACTCTTCACTCCCTTTTTCTAGGAATAACCACCAATCTTCTTTTGGCCTTTTCTTTCCATCTTGGCTGATTCCCAAAGACGTTCACAAAATCTTCATTACTTACAGGTCTCTACCATATTGATGCAGTAAATATCCACTTAACAATCCCAGATGAAATTAAAGAACTAATCACAAAAACTAATTCCAAGAAAGTGTCTTTACAGCAGCAATCTTGTTCTGGTGGCAGTTAGCTAGAGGAGTAACTTTTCTTTGAACCTGAGTTGTTTTGTTGCAGTTGGTTGTTTAGGGTATCCTTGACTCTGAGCATGCACTTAATTTATACTGTATAATCACTTCAGTACAACCCATGCTTCTGTTATAATTTTTATTATCCAATTTTTGGTTTCATACATTTAGCTTTTCCTGTTGGAATATTTAGTCAATATGTTCCAAACGTCAGTATTTTTTACTCTGTATAAGACAACATTTTTGTACTTCTTGTACATTCCCTCTTTGGTGGTGATGCTAAAACCTCTGATATAGTTGCAACCTATGAATCCATTTGCTCCAAATTAGATTTTCTTTCCTCAGGCATCCCAGCTGGTCTTTATACTGAATATAGCCAAAAAGAAATGAAAAAACAAACAAACCAACCAACCAAGAACTCCAAAATGAGGTGACTTTCACTTGCAAACTGCAAGAAACTATATATAATCATAAAAGAGTAAGAGGATGGTGATTTATATGTAAGAGCCTAGCCTCACTTCTAATTCACACAAATTAATTCTTAATTTTTTCAAAGTAGGCCAAATCTGTTAGCTGAGGAGAAAAATACTAGTAGTTAAATCACTACACATCCTTTGAATTTGGGTTGAGAGGAGTGGTTGTTAGCTCTTGAATTATAGATTAAGTAGTACTGCTGTATGTATATTCTTGTCAAAGATCAACGTGGACTAGTGTCCCCTGGCAGCAGTGCTGCATTAGATTTCTTTTGCTATCACATGTAATTATATGCACTGCAACTTGAAAGGGAAAGCACTGGAATTGCATACAGTTGTCTTTTTCACCCCAGTTACTGAAGGAAATAAGTGTCAGCAGTGTAAGATTTCTTGATTCATGACTTTGTACTGTGAGATGCTTTTATTCCAGTCTAGTCATATCATTTGGTGTTCTCTGTAAAGTAAAAAAGTAACAGGCTTCTCTAAAAATAACCTGCTTAATTTGTGGACATATTGAACTAAATGAAATTTGATTATTCAGTTTGAAATTACAGATTGTAATGTGAAAAATGGCTTGGAACTGAGGTTTTCGAGGAACCACAGTGACTTGGACCTCCTTAGAGCAGGAGGTGCACTAGGTAACCTCTAAAGGTCCATTTCAACATAAATTACTCTATGATGCCTTGAGACTCTTAAGGAGATGTACCACTGCATCAGGAAAAGAAAAAAACACAAAAACTTTAGACAGACTAAATCAAAGAATTTTTTTTTCAGTGAGAAAATCATAAAAAGAAAATATTTGATTTAATGGGGAAAAAAATCAGAAAAACTTTTCAAAACTGTTTTTTTTTAGCAAGAAGAAGATCAGACACCCTGGAGTCAAAGCAGATGGTCCAGCTTAAAACTGCAAATAGTGCTCACCACGTCTTTCATGTTAGCAGTCTTCCAAAGACTTTATCTCTGATCCAATTTTACCACCTAATATGGAACAACTAAAAGGATATATATCTGTGATTATATTGTTCATAATGGAGAATTATAACATCTGGTAATTCTGAAGGTTTCATTTACAGTGGAATATTTCAGAGTATATTCTCACAAACTATTAGTACATTGTGGGAATTCCCAATGTGTTATGAATTGAATTTTAGTGTATACTATCACTTTAGTACTATTCTTCCCTGTACTTACTTTGTTCTTCAGAATCCATCATGCTGAATTATAAGTAGAATTTCACAGGATACCAGAATCTGTAGTATTTTAAGCCAGGAAGTGAAGGGTTTCTATTAATAAACTTTATTTTATCTCTCTGAAGTAAAAAAATACTATGTACAGTTGATAGATTGTCTAGCTGAGACATGGGTACTAAATGATAGTTCAGAGTTAAACAATTACTCAACAGCCAAAAAGAGCAACTGTGATACAACACAAAGAGCCTCCAACCTATCTTTTTTTCCTTGCACAAATTACCATCTTTGTATCCTTATTTCAATTGCAGCATATTTTCTTTTCTTAAAACCCACCTAATTAAAAAGTAAAAATCAAATCACTAGACTAGTCAAAGGGACTTAATGTGAATTATGTCCTATACAAACAGTTTCTGTGCATGGCCAAATTGGGATATACAGGTCTGTAAATCTTAATGGGGAGAAATCCTACAAGACTAATTAACCAGGTGTTAAATATACTTTACAATAAATATCCTCGATAAGTAAAGATCGTTAATATTACAAATTGCCTGTTTGCCACCCAAACTGACAGGAATAGTAACTCCCTGGCTGCCAGACTTGCACATACTTTGTGATTCCCTGTGTTCAGCGATCTCTGCCTCACTCACCTGGGCAAGGCTCGTTGACTGCATGTCGCGACCAGCGTGTTTCCCCTGCGGGGCGTAGCAAACACGTCGGCAACCACGGCAGCAACTCAAGGGAGCAGCACGAGGAGGAATGAGATTTTGGGGGGTTGGTGTAAGAATTAGGGACACCTCCCGCCGCCATCAATCGCATATTAATTGCAGAGAGGGATGCTGGTCGGGTGGAGATCAGTACAACAGGTACCCCCAGACGCTCACTGATGGCGCTGTACGGTCCCGCATCAGGGAGCATTAGGGAACAGCGCCTGCTCCAAGGGCTGGAACAGGAGTTCCCGGCGGGAGTCTGGGAGCTGCCGGGAGCGCGCGCGGCCGCGGGTGCGTGCGGGAGGTCAGCGCTGGGGTGGGGGTGCGGGGAAACCAGGGGGCTCTGGGGGGCCGGCAGGAAGGGACCAGGAGCCGGAGGGGAGTCAGGAGTTCGGGTGAGTGATATGTGTGTGTGTAAGCGGGGTGGTGATGGTTGGAACTGGGATCAGGTCCCTACCCCTGCTTAATTGTGACTCGAATACCGCTGAAAACAGCAAACTCTGTAATATGTTATCAAGTGCTTCAGAAAATAAGAATGAGCTTTTTATTTCAGCATTACCAAAACATTATGGATAAGAACTTTCAAGAAGAAGAGTTTACAGAAGTTATTAAATTTACACCTCCTTTGTACAAACAACGCTACCAGTTCGTTAAAGATTTAGTGGAGAAATACAAACCGAAGAAGGTTGGTATGTTTTGTCTCTTTAGGTTATACATTCGTATCTCAGGAAGACAAAATGCACAGCTAACCTGTTGACCCAGTTACCAAACAACAATAGTGGAAGAGCTGTTGTTTAAACTGAATTGCCATAGCAGAGACTTGGTGATAATATGTTGGTTTTTGGGGGTTCATATAATTGATATTAGTTGATGGGAGGAGGAGAGTACTTAAAGGAGAGAAATGCCTTAGCCTGTTTTGGAGAGTAGTGGGCATTCTAGCTTTAATTTAATGCTGAGGCATTTGGTTCAAGCTGCTTTCATCATAGTTGGGTTTTGCTTTCTAGAGCTGTTAGTTTCGTATATGGTGTCAGGTTTGCCTCACTGTTCACATGAATGTTCTCAGAAGTGACAGTGACAGTGTGGGATTATGTGAGGCTAACTGACCTCCACTTTCTTAAGGTCTTGTAACCCCTTCCTATGTTGTCATGTCATCCCCTCCCAACATACCAAAACTTGTTTCAATACTACTTTGGAAAGTTGAATTATTTAAGTAATGTACTGTAGCGTTTGCTCTTTTCTAACATGTCCTCTCCCCTTCCTCCTCCAGAAGCACTTCCCAAATCTGCACTGTTTAACTCTGAAAATTATGTCAGTGTTTTAGGGGGCATGCAAGAAATTGAGAAATGCACCTGCCGTGCACTTAAATAATCATACTTCTGGTAGCTAATAAAAATCTAATCCAGTCTGTGATGTCATGGCACTGTATTCTCTTTTTACATAGAACATATTCACCAGTGTTGCATGTGTATTTAAAGGTTTGAATTTTCTGATTTAGGATGTGGAAGTGGTGGGACAGTAAACTTTCTGTTTACCCACAGGGTAGAGATAAGCTGGATAGAAACAACTCAGGATTTTCACACAGAGAACAGCAGTGTTCTTCAGCCTTGACTGAGCCTGGGAAGATCAGGGGAGTTTAGTTTCTGTACTCAGATATGTCTTAAGTTTACAGAAAAGAATATCTGTTATTTGATTTTGTGGTCTGAATATCCCCAGACTTCCCCACTCATTACACTGAGCCTGTAAAGTTGTTTTATACAGATTCTTTGCTGCTAACTTGGCTGCTGGTGAGCCTGTTCTCAATGTTTTGCAGGGATAGCAGTCCAGTGAAAAGTGGTGGTGAATGTGAAAATTGCTACAGCTTTGATACTTAAAATCATACCTTAGTGTTATTCAGGTGGAAGACATTCTCCAGGGTCAGTGCCATGTTCTACATGTACTGATTTATAGGTATAATAACAAAAGTTTAATTATTTTTAAAAATCTTCTAGTATCTTCATACACATTTTTAAAAAGAATTTTCAAATCCACATCTATCTTACTTCCTTGCAACTGTAAATTTTAGTTATGGTTGTGAAATGCTTTATCATTAAAAGTTATTTTGATGTAAATATGGAATTTTAATTTTATTAGTCTCTGAAAATATTTGGAAATACAGAGAATTTACATGTTGTTTAATATTTAATTTACAGGTGGCAGATTTAGGTTGTGCTGACTGCAGGCTTCTCTGGATGCTGAAATTCTGCAGTTGCATTGAAGTGTTAGCTGGAGTAGATATCTGTGCAAGTGTAATGAAAGAGAAAATGTAAGCTCTTTGATTGTGTTTTAAGGTTTGTATTTGTGTTGATGCAGTGGTGTGGTGGGCTGACCCTGGCTGGAGACCACGTACTCACCAAAAGCTGCTCTATCACTCCTCTCCTCAGTTGGACAGGGGAGAGAAAATATAATGAAAAGGTCATGAGTTTAAGGGCAGGAAGAGATCACTCACCAGTTACCGTCACAGGCAAAACAGGCTCGACTTGAGGAAATCAGAGTAGGATAATAAAAGTATAGCAAATCTTAAGAACACGTTCCCCCACCTCTCACTCCTTGTCATGGACTACAGTTCTTCATGAACTGTTCCAGCTTGGGTCCGTTTGCACAGAGTGCAGCAGTCCTTCAGGAAGAGGCTGCTCCAGCATGGATCCCCCATGGGGTCACAAGTCCTGCCAGCAAACCTGCTCCATGTGTGGGCTCCTTCCTGCACAGGTCCTTGCTGGGAGCCTGCTCCAGCATGGGCTTTCCCTCAGAAAACCCACCCCTGTAGCCCCCTGATCAGCCAGACCTTGCCACACAAACCAAATACAAGTGGCATGTTGCATTATTTCTTGTAGAGGTTTCAGAATTAGGGTAACTACAGCAATACCAGCCTGGCAAATGAAGAGCTCTCTGCTGCTGTTGGTTACATTGGATCTCTGCCTGGGCCTCCTGGGCTGTAAGTGCTCATAATACCACCTAATGTAGCCGAAGGTCTGGGTCATGGAAAGGCCCTGAAGGTGTGCACGTCTGAGAAAACACTGTTTGTAATGGCACTAATGCATTGTATTAGTCTTCTGTTTATGCTTATTATTGTCTTCAGAAAGATCAGTTTGGATCTTTGTTGAAATGTGCATGTAACTCTTTTAGTCACCATGATATGGACTTGGTTCTTTAGCTTTTTGAAATGGGAAAGTTAGCTCAACGTGTGGTGTGTGGTTTAGAAGCCGTGACAGGTTTATGTGATCTTTGAAGCGTTGATAAGACTGGTGAACATAAATTGCTTTCTTGGAAGGTCACTAATACAATTTCAGTGAATATGTAGGATCTAGATGCTGATGTTATCACTTGCTCTTTTTCAAGAATGAAGAGAAATAACCTTTTATATTTAACATTTATTGTGTGTTTTGTCCAATGCAGTATTTCAGAATGAAATTTGCACTTATAATTTGGTTTCTTGGTGTATTTTATCTGGAAAAAATAGGTAATATGCTTGCCTAAAACATCCCCCAAAACCCTGCAAAGTTGTCTAAACCGAATCTATTGTGTGTCTAGAGCTGAACTACTATCAGAACTTACAAGTGGCTTTCCAAGTGACTTGAGAGTGTAGTGGAAATTTTTGTAAACATGAAGGACAGGTTCTGGATTAACTTCTGCTTTTTCTGTCCTATTGTAAATAGTCATAAAAAGTGTTTGGATATTCTTTTTTGTATCCATGTAAAATAGTTAAACTTTTTGAGATTTATGAGGTATCTATGTAGGGGGTTTTCTAGTTCATTTACATGCACAGTTTATCTTAAGGTCCTTTCTGTAATATCTTATTTTTAATACTTTTGTAGGCATACGTTGTCTCCTCTGCCTCTTGATTATTTGCAACCATCTGAAAGATCCCTAACTATTACGTTGCATCATGGTTCAGTTGCCCATAAAGATCCTTGCATGCTTGGTTTTGACTTGGTGACATGTATTGAACTGTGAGTATTAGGTAACACTACATTTTTCTAAGTTCATTAGAGTTCACTTTGGAATTTTGTCCATACTCCAAACAGACTTGATGGAACCTTTCAAGCAGAAGAGTAGAAGTAAAAAAGTAGCAAATAGAGGAGCGGCATCTTCCACCTTGTGTTTAAATTAACCATACTAGGCAATTCAAGTGGTGTTTGCACATGGTAGGAAAAGGATACTGATGAAAAAGTACAAAATGCAAGGGGAAATTTGCTTGGACAAAAACCTCTGTGCTGCCACATGGCCACAGTGCCAGTGCTGATAGTGCAGAGCTAGGTGTAAAATTACAAGTTACAGATATGGGTTTGGGTTTTCCTTTTTTTTTTTAAACTGGTTAAGATTAAAGTATAGTAGGGTGTTTTTGAACACAGACATCAACTTACTCTTTTCAGAATAGAGCACCTGGAAGAGTCAGAGCTGAAGAAGTTTCCTGAAGTGGTGTTTGGTTTCATGGCTCCAAGCACAGTTGTGATCAGCACTCCAAATTCTGAATTTAATCCTTTGCTTCCAGGAGTGATGTTGCATAGGCATCCAGATCACAAATTTGAGTGGAACCAAGCACAGTTTCAAAGCTGGTAAGCTCACTGAACATAGTATGTTGCCAGTTGGGTGCCCAGTAGTGTGATAAAGAAATGACTGCATTTTCAGAAGGGTTCATGTGTGTAATTTGCTGTCAGTGAAGTGTCACCTTCTGATTCGGTGAAATGTTTCTTTGCTGTTAAGAGTAGTTAAGCATATTCTGTGGATTTTGTGTTTTATGATGGTGGTTAAGTTGGCTTGCTTTTACTGTAACTGCTCTACTAAAAAGATTTAAAACTTTTACTTACCTTTTTATATATCTTTATTACAATTAACACATTTGAAGTTTAAGGTATTGGTTAGGCTTTTTGCCTAATACCCTGCTATAGAAATGCTTCATAAAACCCCAAGAAATGTGCTCCCTGTGTATGGTGTGCAATCAAAGCACTCAGTCCAGACCTTTCTGTAAGAGTATGTAAGCAGAACTGTAAATAGCCACAGCAGTGGGGCATGTTGGATAAAGTTAAGGATAGTTTAGTGAATCATGGCACAATGAAAGATTTTATGCAAAACATATGTACACAAGAGTGTTACATAAGATCTATCTTACTCTTAATATCAGTAGGTGTAATAAAAATAAAATCAAGAGGCATATGTATCCTGTGAAAAAATTCATCTCTCAAGCAGTTGTGCAAGAAAATAATGGTAAAGAGTGCCATACCTCAGTAGCCAACTCGTGGTCAGAAACTGTACCTTGGAAATTTTGCCCCTTAAATTATGTGGTTTCTGCTGTAGATGTTAGAGAATCCAGTGATTTTTGAGTATGTAGTTTTGCAAAGCTTGAATATATTTTTCCCTACATAGTGATACAAAAACCTGCCTGCATTATTAGCTGAGGGATGAATACTTTAATTTCTATGACTTTAAGTAAATTTAGATTCTGCTTTTTGATACATGTGAATTAAAAAGAGTGATATCATTGGAGGAGTGATTTTTAAAATTTTTTTTCTTGAGCTATAAACACAAGAAAGTCATTGTGTTGTGAAATATAGGTGTTAAAACATGAGATGTTAATTGAGTGTACTGCTTTTTCATGGAGAATGATGTGGGTAGGTAGTGCCATTTTTGTTCCCTCCCCCATCCCTTTGTTCATACTGTCTGATACATTACAAGATGGTTTTCATTTAGATGTCATGTACCCTGTTGTAAACTTTATTAGGTAGACTTTACTCTTTATACATTTACAAGAAGCCACACTTTTTTTTTTTTCTCTTTTAACTGGTCTCCTGTGGTTTTGGGTTGTGTATGTTTTTCTGCGTTCTTCTCACATAATTTTGTTCTTGAAAATCGGTAGTTTTAAGCTCACTTTTAGTACATTTAAGTTGATGACTAAGCAAGTGTGAGCAGGAACATTCTATGCACATATTTTAGAAGTAATGGTAATGTTTGGATGCCTAAATTACTGATACTGAGTGATTCAGACTATGGTAGGCATATGATTGCAGCTCTGATACAGCAAATTTTGACAGCGCTTATCTTCAAGCATGTGAGTATTGTTAGAGAAATTGTGCTTAAGCATTCGCAGGCTCTGGCTCTTGCTTCTCCTTAAGAACACATCTTTATCACATGAAAAGATGAATATTTCATATGATTGGAATAATTTGTCTTTCTCAGGGCTCTAGAGACTGCTAAATGCTATGATTACTCAGTGGAATTTACTGGAGTAGGGCACCCGCCAACTGGAATGGAGAATGTTGGATTTTGTACCCAGATAGGTGTGTTTGTTAGAAAATATCCTCAAACTGGTGAATCTGTTCAGTCTGAGAAACCCACTGAAGCAGTTTACAAAACAGTGAGTATTATTTTCTTTCTTTAGAGGTATGAATAAATAGTAAATTTGTCTATGACTGCCTGTGAAATTGTTGTTACCATGGTCTACTGTTGCTATCCAGTCTTAGCTCTGATTGTCACACACCATTAGATCAAGAGAGTGTCATTCTATGCTTCTGTTTCTAATTGTATAAAGGCCTTTAAATTTTAGGATGTTTGCTAACTAATATGGATAATCATTCTTAACATACTCTTACAATTCAGAATTTTCATCCTAAGGATATCAGGTATACTATTTCTATAGTTTTTTCCTCTAATCATTATTTTATTTATTATGGTTGTTGGCAATTACACAGATTTTTCAGATACATAAAAAATTAAAAGCAAAAAAACCATTTCCAGTTAAATGCCTTGTGGTATATAAATCAAATTCTCAGAGATGACATGAAGTAATAATGCAAAAAGAAGTATCTTGGGGTATTTTTTTTTTTCAGCTTTATAAGCCTTTTTTTGTGTCAGTGAACATGATCTAATATTTAAGTCTTTGTGTAAAAATATGTATGTTTCTTCAAATTACTTGTGACCTGAGCTGAAATACAAAGTGACATTATGGCTATATCTTTTATAGTTTCCAAGCTATAAAAATATTTGTAATTTCCGTATTTGAAATTTCTGTCCATGTGAAATGTCACCTGTCACCTCCTGCCATTAATAGAATCATGCAGTGCTCTGTAATGCTCATAAACTTGGAAATATGTCTAGGTGACAGATGTGTACAAGAAATTGCTTTCATTATCTTCCGTTACAGGGTCAGTAAGGAGGGAGCTTTGACACTGGTATTCTTTGAGTTTAAACAGGAATGTTAATCTCATGTATTTCTTATCAAAGAATGATGTAACTAATTTACAGGAGTAAATCAATATTTCAAGATGTAATTGAAAAGTAGGAATTAATTATGGACAGTGGAACTTCACTGATACCATGTTGGTATAGAGCCCTTCCTAGTAAGCTGGTGAGAATGAGTTTGTCTGCCTAGTTTCCTTAATTGCCTTGGAGTATAGCTCAGCGTAGAACACACAAGTTCACAGATTTTGATGTTGCAATTTATTTTTAGTGTTCCCTGCAGTTGTGAGAGAATATTTAATGTTTTGTTCTGAAAACAGAATGAATGACATGCTCTAGTTCTGGTTTTCAGATGACAGTTCAGAAGTAGTTTAGAATCTCCATAGCTGTGGAACTGTCACCAGAACCTCATCATGAGTAATATGAAAAGTAAGAGAATTATTTAAAAGAACTAAAGAATTGCAGGGCTTCACTTTGCCTGTTCTACAAATGTAGCTTGCAAGTATAAGCTGGTTTTTGATTTTTTTAACTGCCATTGTAGTTGTAATACATAAAATCAACTCATATTGCCTAGTTTTTGTTATCTAAAAATGTTTTAATAAGAAAACAGGATTGAATAAAAATTATGTTCACATTTTAGAAGCTTGTGTTGACAGCAAATCTTAAACTCTGAGGCTGTGATAGTGATAAACGTTTTATGTGCTCTTGTATGTTGTAAAGGTCTTCAAAGCAGTGTATCCAAGTCTGAAAGATGAGAAGTACTTGCAGAATGCAGTTGTCAGTGAAGTTATTTTCACAGCCCAAAACATTAAGCACCATTTAATGTCAAAACATGAGGACTATGATGATGATCCTGAGAGAAAATCCAGATTCCAGCCTTCAGTGGACTATTTTACAGACTGTCTCAGAAAACTGGTTGTTGAGCAAACCATGGAACCGTTTGTCAATGGCAATGAGGTCTATATACCTCTTGTGACAATCTTTTCTTTTCCCAAAGTGAATCGACTTTGTGGTACCTTTGAGAAGTTATGCAAACTCATTGCTGGCAAGGTCACGCTGAGCAGTGATGGTTCTGCTGTGGTGTTCAATACTGAGCATGAAATTGAGGAGGATTAGATCACAGATTTCTTATACAAAGTTCAGTTAAAGTAAGTAAAGTGGTTTTTTGTAGCTGTGAAATGGTGTGCTCCGTTTGCTAACCAGAACCATGCAATCTCTGCTATACCTCCCATGGATGGTATTTATCTGTCAACACCTCTCCCATGGAGTGAAAATGAATGATTCTGACAATGACAGCCATAACTCCTCAGGCTTTCAAGTAGAGTATCAGGGGCTAAAAGGAAATAATTATTTCCCGTGAAGAACGTGAAGTATTTCTGTTTGCTTTTTATTACCTTATTGTAGTATCATTACTAGCTTGTTTTTGGTAATCTCTTGATAACACAAACTATGTTGTAGCGCTGAATAACGTGAGTCAGACATATCATTAGGGCAAGTTTTTTTCTTATTAGAATAAAATTTATAGATGCCTTGTTCAAGATGAGCACATACTCAGACTTTATGAAAACCAGATGTTCTTTCACATGAATTGAAATATGAAACTGACATCTTCGTTCTGGTTTTGAAAATAAAAAAAAAAAAAAAAAGTTTTGTACTTGAGAATACTAATCGGGCTCTGATATACCTGAAAAATTTTCTCTGTTTTCATGTACAGCTGTTGTTCGAACTAGTAAAATCCAAAATTGAGTTGATGAAAAAAATCCAAGAACAAAAAAACACAAGCACAAACAACATGGAAGAAAACCCTTAGAGAACACCATCAAGAAAACAGTGCAGTATCCTGAATATAATGGAAATATTGTGATAGCTATTGTTTGATTATGCTCAGAATAGCTGAACAGAACATTCCTGATCAGTGTTCTAAATAATAACAAAGTGATGAAGTGGTAGAAGCAGGTTCTAAAAATACCCCTCACTTAGGTTAATAAATTAAAGCCAACTGCCTAATTGTGAGAGCCGGAGGAGTTAATTTTCTGTCTTACCAGAGATTTCTCAAACAAATAGATCTTACAGCCCTAAGTTTCTGATGCATTTCAGTCCTGTCTGCCATGGCTCTTCCATGCTTGTTGTCACTATGTTGATGAAAGAGATCTGTATCATCCATTTTGTTTAGGTTAGATGTAATGCACAATGCTTTGTGACTTTATTTTTCTACTTAAACTGTGTAGAAGCAAAGGAAGGGTTTCTGAAATACCAGAAAAATTCTTATTCTGAAGTTTTTTGCTCTGTCTTCATCATTCACAGTAGAAGCACATTTTAATTCAGTCCTGTATACAAGCACTTCACTGGGAACATCCTCAGAATGAAATGCACTGACACTAACATGCACTCAAGGAAGGATACTTTGAAAATGTTAGTAGATCATAAGAGAGGGCAATTTAAAACAAAACCAACAGTGCTGCCTTTGCAAGTTTATGAACAATTTTAATTGTGGTCAGAAGGGCAGTACATACAGCTCTGCACCTTGTCCAAGGTACGCTAGTATTTGCTTAGAGATTTCCTTTCAACCTAAAAAGAAAAAACCCAGTTACTTAATAATTTCTGGTTTTTAACAGGAAACAACTAAAAATAATCTGTCCAGCAGAAATACTAACAAATATATTAAGATGTGTTTGCCTTTCCCCTTCATGTTGTCAGATCGCACTGTTGAAGCCATATAGGGAACTGAATCAACTAACCTGTCACAGAAACGTTTAGTGGTGCAACAGGTATGAAGAGAAGAGCAGGCCCAAAAGAGTAGTTGCACAGGAAAGGCAGAACTACTTATTTTGCCTCAAGAATTAGAGAAAATATTTTTTTTCCCAAGCTAGGCTTTGTGTCATTTTCGCACATCAGAAGGTCCACAAAATGCACCAAAGTGCTCAATGACAGCACTTGCAATTCTGGTACTTAATGTATCTGCACACACACATGCACACCCCACCCCCCCCACCCCCCCCCTTTTTTTTCCCTTCTCTCAGTATAGTAGTAAAGAAAAACCTTCTCCCATACACCCCAGTAATGGTTTTGCCTTGGTATATTAGATGTGGGTGTGTAGCAGCAGTGCATAAGGTACAAAATGTTTTCCATCTAGATTAAAAAGAGATCCTTGTCTAAATGACACATTTCCCTTATATGTCACTAAAATAGAGTGAAAACACAGTAGTAGAAAACACAAAGCATTTAAAGAACGAAATCCCTAAGTGGAAGATTTGTTTGGTGATGAGATTTGCCGTTTATTGTATAACGAACCTGTTGTCTCAAAGAGGAAAGGCAACAACCCACAAAAGAAATGCCATGACATCCTGAAATTTTGGAAAAAATTGTCTTTGTTTTTGAACTAAAAGACAGTTAAGTCTGAAGTTAGTTATACATGATGCAGTGAATTCTCTTAATCCTTATTCTGCAACTAATTGGTTACTGAACTGATCTGAGTGCCAAAGAGTTTGTACTATAATTAGCTTCAAATTTCACTAGATTTTTATTTAATGTAAAGAACAGATACTCAGTGCAGTACCAGAAAGCTTAGTTATTTTGAACATATAGATAAGAGAAATACATGCTACAATTAGTGTTTTAAAAAAATAAGGTGATTTATAAACTTACACAAACCATATGAAAATTTGTAATAGGTCTTCACAACTCAACTGAGGAGTATTTTGGCATTTGCAAGGTGAGCAGGGACTACACACAGTGCCTTCACTTTCCCTAAGTACTGCTAGTTGTGGAGTCTGCCTAATAAATTAACCTACCAATATGCTTCCCACATTAAAAGTGATTTTTCCTTTGTGTAAGACTGACATACTACCTTTTCTCTCCAGGATGCAGATAAATAACTATACTAGTAACAATGCCCTTAAATACTTCAGGGACTGGAGAGGGAGTTTAATAAGCTGCAGAGGTGAAGTAGGAAAAGAGTAGAAAAAAATGAAGACACAAACTTCCATTCAAGTTTGTAATTTTTTGCATTAAAAAACAAAAAGAGACAATTGTTTAGGAACAGATTCCAAGCTGAAGACATGAGTTTATTGAATGCCTAAGAGATTTGCATTTAAATACAGTTAAAAAAACCATAACCCACCAACACATCCCACACAGTTTACTATATGGAAATCTCCAGTATTCATATAACACAGTTTACAAAAAGGAAGATATAACACCTAAACATGACAGTTATGTTCCACTTAAAATACACACAATTAGATAATCACTTCATGAAGAGCTGTCACTCAAGTCAAAACAATAAATTACTAAGATAGTTTTATTAAAAAGGTGGATTTCCATGTCAACTTCCCTAAAAGATGTGCTCAGGCAAAAAAAGAATTGTTTCTAGTAAACAAAATATCTAATCTATGACAATAAGCTGTGTCTCCTAACACACAATACAAATCTGGGCTATGGAAATTCACTTGAGAACTGCATAAGTAGCAGAACAGTATTTTTTAAAAGTCTGTTTTCCTCAGGCTATGTGTAGCTTTCTAGTAAACTTAAGTGAGCTACCATCTAGCTACTAATGTTTATAGCAGATTTGTCAACAAGTGTAGCAGTGTTCAAGAGTACTGGAAGCAAATTATGTATTCAAATTACTTGCATTGTTTGCGTGCAGTGGGATTTTTTTGGTATGAGTTAGTTCTATAAGGAAAGGACACTAATGTTCTAAGAGATAGTTGTATACTAGCAGTTGAGCAGTTTCTGTTTAAAATTCCTGTGGAGAACACAAATGGATAATACCACACTTCTATTAACAGCAGAATCTTTGTATTAATTCTTTTACATAATTAAACATTTCCAAGAGTTTATAATTAACAGTAAGAAATAAAAGTATTTAAGTACCAAAACTGAGAAATAGTTCATATTCATCAAACTCAATAATAGTACTCAAGCTTTAAAATCTGAAATTTCCTTAAAAATACAAATAAAAATTAGTTTAATAACTCTACTATGGATTTCTAGAAAATAGTCTGCTTTTCCTAATTAAAGCTATTAAATATGGCCTGCTTTTACTTCAATAAAAATGTGTCAAACATCACTGTGAGAAGAATTTGAAGCATTCTGAGCTTTCAAAAGTGGCCACATTATTTTTATTTATTCCAAGCCTTGCTGATAAACAGTACCACTAAACGTAACCAAATTAAGCGTCATTTGCACTTTACAATACATCACCTAACATATTCCTTTCAAAATTAATTCTTTCGTACTCTCAATGAAAACTTAGAGATCTTTCTTGCCTGTCAGGTGAATCACTACTTGTGCAAATTTAAATACAGTACATTGATCTTAATGCAACAGTGGGCAGAGAGTGAAGGAAGAAGGGTTCAACGAAGATGTTGCACACTACAACTTTTCCAGAGTGCAGAGTAGGTCTACAATAAAGTGCTTCTCTTAACAAGTTATATTATAATGGTATAGATGTTTACCTAGTTTTAAAGCTTAAATTACTAGTAAATTGTTTAATCTCCCTGTACATCCCCAATCCTGCAAGGCACATTCAAAACATAAGCAAAGCACTAACCGTGAAGGATTAAGCTACAATAAAAAAATTTAAGTGGTAGTAAACTACGGACTAGGTTTGTAAACAGTACCATCCCATTGAATCTCAAGGTTCATGCAATGTTGGAGTGACTTTCTGTGGAAGCAGCTTTTGTCCTCCAGATTTAACAATCAAACCAGCTTTCTACAAAATAACGCCTTAGTGTTTTATGTGGAATCGCTTTTTTCATCACTTGAACAGTATGTCACATTTGATGCATTTAAACCTGTGGACTTGATTTACAGTTAACACAACTGATTACTGGGTGGTTCAGATGTGTTTAGTTTTGGTTGGTTTGTTTTGAACGCATGTGAAGTTCACCTCTGCTGTTCAACCTTACAACCAAGTAGCTTTTGATTATGCTAAAACATAGCTGGGCTATTTTGTGGAAGCCAGAACTTTGGCTTGATAATGACTGACTTGAAGTAATAAGCTTCTGTAAGACTAAAAGGGCAGGTGGGATCAAACTGAGTAATTACTTCAGGTGCATTTAAGACCAAATTTCAGAAGCTTTCACTAGAAAAAAGTGACACACAAAGTACATCACAACAAGTGATCTCTTGTATAAAAGTACGGAAATGGGACTCAGTTCATCATGCTTCCAAAGATGTTTCACACAAATTAAAAATAATTCCATTAACATCAGAGAGAGCTTACAGACACAGTCCAAGTGCTCTCATAACGTATACGTAGCTAAACATTGCCTTCATACCAGAGAAGATGATGCACTATGAGCAAAAGGCATTCCATTCCTTTTCAGAAAAAGATCACATTGAGTTCATTTTGTGTTTCTTAACTCTTGCAACAGAGCAAACAAAACCAGAATCAACACCAGAGCTCCAAGTTTTCCTCGTTTGTCATTCTAGTTTAGCGTTTTATCACCACCTGTTCATATGCTCCAGGTCCTACTCTGAAAGTTTGAAAGAAGTTGGTTCAATGTCAGCTTAAATGGAAACTAACAGCAAGTATCACAGATCAGCAATTTTATTGTTTAACCAACCCAACCAACCGACACCCCACCCACGCCAACCAAGCCGCTAAATATGAAGGGTGATTATTACCACTGAGTCACCTACAGTTTAGTGCATTAAAGTGTTTTGCATTACACTAAAGTCAAAATAGAGAATGAAAAACAAAGTTACTGAAAAAGAAGTTACTATTGGAATTATCTGTATTTTCTTAAACATCATCTTTAGGATACCCCTACCCACAGCTATATCATATGCAGCTATCACTTTTAATATAACGATGTATAAACATAAATCTATCTAAAAACCCAGTAAGTGATAGTCATCCTATGTTAAGATACAAGAAAAACATCTTCCAGTCTTTTGTTCATGCATTGGGGGGAAAAAAAAAAGCAACCCCCACACAACACAAAACTCTCAGCCACCACATGACAGACCATAGGGGATGGTTTTCCAGGGCAAATAGCAGTACTACGTAAAGAATTAATAGGGCAAGCTCTCTACTGTTCTGGCAACTAAATTAAGCCAGATGTCTCTATTAAATAGCAGTGTGTTCTGTACCCATACACATTATCAAAGAAAAACATTGGTGTGCTCATTTTGCAGATAAGCCAATTGATTATCTTCTAACCATCAGGATTACTTGCATGTGCCAAAAGCAATTATTTTATTACTTTCAACACGTTATTAGCTGCCTTTATACCTAGCTTCAAAAATAATTGCTGAAATACTGATGCTGTGCTAACTTCTTGAGATAAAAATGTTGAGTTACATTGGACTGTAGAAACATGGTATTAGAGTATATTCTTGCCTGTTTCTCATGCTTGCTTATGTGAGAAGATGAATACGTTCAGGTCAAGTCATATATTAGAGGATTTAGAAAAGAAAAAATGTCTCCTGTTCTAAAACAACTACAAGAGGATAATCTGAAGCAGCTTATCAAAAGAGAGCATACAAGGGCTGCAAATAGTTGAAAGAGGAACAAACCATTGAAACATAACATAGCAAATGCAAACAGGATTTGTGAGAAAAACCAAAGTGAAAAAAATTAGGCTTGTTATCAGGAAGACATACGAGTTTGATACTGTAAAGGTAGATATGTAAAACACTGAAAACTTTCTTCCCGCTCCCTGGGAAGGCTATAGAGGTAAGATTTGAAACTGGTGCCTGTTTCTTGTGTCCATACTGAAACACTGCTCATATCTGAAAACTTTGGAACCGAGACTCTTCACAAGCTCTGAAAATTACAATTCTTATGGCTGACACATCAGTTCTGTTTTGGAACTAGTATGTGTGTGTTCTGTTTTAAAACCTGACAATCCAGCTCTTTCAGTGCCTTTAAATGATGCAGAATATAAAGATACAAAGATCAAGACTATAGATACAGAATAATTGCTGCATAACATGTATTTTTATTTAGTATTATGTATGGATTAGTTGTTCAGGCTACATACCTGTTAGGTAGATGATGGCTTCCAAAAGAAGTGCTTCCACCAGGGCCCACAAATAATCTTAAACCTTCTTCTAAAAAGGCAAGTGAATTAAAATACATTAGCTTTCTTTAATGTTGCCCTAGCTAAAACTAAGTAATTATCAATCTACAAGAGTTTAGTAGCGATACTTTCAGATGCAAATATTTTAAGTAATGAAGAACCAGATTTTACATAGTGTAGGTTGGAGAAACTACCTTTGTTGTAAATTTGCACCTTTTTAGGCTTAAAGTAATTACCTGGGAAAGCTCCCTGAGTCATGTAAGGGTATCTTCAACTTCTGGGAAACAGGGTGAAGCAGAAAACGTAGTGATCTGTGTGCACAGTCCTTACGATTACAAGCAACAAGGACTATGAAGGAAGTGTTTTTTCCTAAGGCCTGTAGTGTAAATCATTTTCCCCTTAAGCTTCTGTATTTATCTCCATACCTTCTGCACTTGAGTCTAAACTGAAGTCTTGACTCTGGAGTATCTTTTCAACTATATCATCAGCATCAACTCTGGTAGCATCAACCCTCTTCAGCTGTGACTCCACAGAGTCTTGCTTTACAGGATGCCTGTAAAACATTTAGAGCTCTTAGAGATGATATAGTAATTTATATTTTACATCTGCTAGATAAGGCCTTTGGGTTACGTGTACCTGCATTGTTTTTCTGATGGTGCATCTTCAGTAGATGTATTAATATTTGCTTCAGTTACTTTTGGCTCACTCTCCTCACATGGCTCTAGAATACTTCCAGTTCCTGTTGAGGTACTCCCCACTGAGGTGCTGCCCACCGAGGTGTTTCTCCTATGGCAGAGTTCAGACAGACTGGATGATCTAGAGTGACATGTGCTATATCCTGTTGGGAAAATGCAGGAGAGTGGCATTAGGTAAGCTACTGACAGCCAAGGTCCATCCTGAAAGCACAATTTGTGTTTTATCTTCTTACCAAGAGACTTCAAAAGCCCTATGAATGTATGTGTATACATCAACTAGGCAACTGACTTCAAATTTCTTTATTCTAGCACATGCCATTTTCTTTTTGCTCTGAATTACTCTTACTTCATAACAAATATGACAGATATCATCCCTATCAGCTTTTAGAGCTCTGTCTCCATTTGCAAGGTTTTTTTACACACAGAAGACAAAAATCTCATTCATCTGAATGAAAAGAGCAAAGGCAAAAAGCTCTCTTGCATCAGAAGAGATAATGCATTGTGATTTTAAGAGGGGGGAAAAAATATTACCCTTGCCACACCTGAAACTCCTATGAAAAAGCTTTCAACCTCATACCCTTTTTAAAATCTAAAGTATATTTATTTTCTACTGTTTAAACCTGTGAAAGTAAGTAACCCCCAACCATTTGTAACAAAATTGTTAACAGCTACCTGACAGTTTTGATTGCTGACTTGCATAGCTTGATGTTCTGGAATGTCCACATGCACCAAGTTCATCTGGGACTGAGGCACTCTTTGATGACATATCTGCAACATGCCCAAAAAAATGCCAGTTTTGTTACTGCTTTGCGTGTAATCTTGATTAGATTCACAGGTAAGATTTCCCAGAGGGATTAGAGACTTGACACTGGTTTTCTACAAACCTTTTGGAGATTCAAGTGCTGCAAAAATATCATGCATGTTAATGAATATGCATTCCATAAAAAAAAAAGGAATATAATGAAATAATATGTATCTGAGTAAAACAGAGTAACCAGAGTTAGAAATATTTGTATGAAATGTAGTTCTGGATTAGTCTGCAGTCTCAACATTAAAGAGATGACTAAGCTTTCTCTAGTATCATAGTAGAATGTTGTGCCAAATGTTTTCTGTCTGAGAAATTAACTGTGGTTAAGAGCTGTGTTTGGAGTAGAAACTAATAAGCCACATAAGAAGGTTCCTTTGGGGCCCAACTGTCAGCATCCCTGTAAGACCTGAAGTATTTTGTCCATCTCCTTAAAAGCATGAGGCCAGTTATAAAAGCACTGAAAAATTAAAAGCATTGTTCTATACCTGCTATACCCAGATGTGCTTTGAAGTTCTCTCCACCTTTCCTGTCTTCATGCAAAGATTCTGATTCTCCAGCAATTGCTATAGATGTTGCTGTGGAAGGAGGCCTGTAAGACAAAGGTGGTTCAGATTTGCTGTACTTTTGTTTTAATACCTCCAAATTGATTAGCACATAGTTCTCCTTCCAAATAAATTGGCATAATTCATACTGTCAGGTTAACGGCCCTGCAATTCTGTTCTGAACACATGCTGCCTAGTCCCCTGCTGGAAGGGGGAGGGGGCAGGAAATAACCTTTTGCTATGGAGCTTAAGGACATTTTACAAAATCCATCTGCTCAGTTCTTACTTATTTTATAAGTGTATGAATCACAGGACAGTTTACATGCTAAGAATATATGTAATTCAGTATTTCAAAGAACACATGACAAGTTAAAAAAACCCAAATGTGCACAACAACAGTTGGCCAAGTTGACTTGTGTGTTGTGATGTACTCCTGGCTTTGTTTCATGTCTGTCACAGCACAGGAGGAGATGAATAAACCTCTAAGTTGGTGTTTGGCTAGTGCAAAAGAAACCAATAAGAAAATGACAAAGTGAAACCAATCCTGTCTTACAAGCCATATAACCAAAATACATTTCAAGATGTTACCTACAGTTTTCTTGATGCTTTTTCATTTTCTACTTTGGGAACAGGCTCTTAGTCTGCATACAAATGGATTGTTGTTGACATTTTTAGATTTGACATATTCAAGAAATTAGTCACTGTCTTTATATACAGTAACATATCCCCTCTTTTGTTATGTTTGAAAGTAAAGAGAAAGAAAAAAAGCAGTACTGGAAGTACAGTGCTTGTGTGACTTAACTGTCTAACATACTTTTGAAAGCAAGATCTGAATGCTTTCAGGGATGTCATCCCAGATCAAACATCCTAGGCTTCTGCATAAAATACGTAGCTGATTCCAGGTTGTGAAGCTGTTTTAAGGTTTATTTTTCCTTCTACAAAGGACATCTGGATTAGATAAGTTTTTTGTTCTGTTTGTATTGAAAGTTTATGTTCCAGGAAATGGTTATATCACCAGTTTGAAAGAAAATGCCAAATCTGAATAACTTGAGTTAGAGATTTTTTTCCTAGGGAGCCAGAAAGCTATTTCAACTCCTTCAGTACTAGCCAGTAAAAAACAGAAATACATTATTTTGTTAGTATACAAAATTAATGATTAGTTGCCTTTGAGAAATTGTTTATCAGTACCAGTGATGTAGTTGTTAATAGGTCTGACTCTAAAGTAAATCTACGAAAGTTGCTCTAAAATAAGAGGTGCTAAATAACTAGGGATACAGAAAAGTTTTGCCCAATCAAACAAGTTCAGATAATACCCTCCCTGGTATTTATTCAGTAAGCACAAGATGAGATTCTACAGTGTTCGAGTTGTGCAAGGGGACATGGAAGAGTTCCTATGGTGAATCACCTAAGCTAGACTGGTGCAAGACCATAGCAAAACTATTACATTTCCCAAACTACAGATTAGGGACAATATAGAGCAATGTATTTTTCTAGCTAGCTGCCCCCGCAGATGTTGCCTCTTGCATATTTTACTGGGTTGCATAATGTCTTTCCTAACTAATTATCTGTGAATGTTTTCTCTTGTACTAAGTCATTTCACACTTCTGTTGTGGGTTCTTTTTTCCCCCCCAAATGAAACCTTGAAAATCATCTGAGACTTGTGAATAAAAGGTACATTGTCCAAACAACTATTAGGCCATGCCATACCAAGTATATTTATATAAGGTCGCTGCAGGAACAGTTTCCCTTAAGTGTTTTTTACATCTTTTACAAACTCACGTTTTAAAGCATGGGTCTCCAGACATCAGCTGCATGTTGATCAAAACCTACATGTTAAGAAAACAAAACCCACCATAAAAAAAAATTGAATTTGTCTGTGACACATACGTTGTCATGTCACTCAGTTATACTTACCACAAATGTTACATTTATGTAAAATAAAATGCCTTCATGACATATGCAAATTATCACATTTAAGCAAAAAATTACGGTTTTTTTCTTGGTAGGCATGCAAACAACACAAAATAACATTTCAAGTAACATAGTTACACACTGAAGTTTCTGAAAAAGACACTTGGATCAAGTAGAATCTAGAATCATTAATAGTTAAGGTGGCTTCAAGGGAAAAACAGATAGGAAATCCAAAAGATGAATGAGCAAACAGAATCTTGTTCAAAACAGTGGGTGTTGAAGCATGTTCTCTGCTGAAGGTGTTTAGCGAACTGCTGGCTTACAGGAACAGGTTGTGCTGACACCAGAGATGCTGCAAAACCCCACACAGTAAATAAGCCATAGGACACAGTGCATGGAGAACGCTTGTTACCCGGGTCAGAGCCATCAATTACAAGTGTTCTGGACACAGACTGACTGTCAGAGAAATCAGAGTGCATGCATAGACTGTATATTGAATAATATGGGAAATTGTTCTTAGTGTCTGGGTAGGAAAATTTTTTAAAAAATTACATGAAACATTGTCTAAGAAATGATTTTCACGTTTACGAAACTTACTCAATTTTTTTAACTCCATGAACTAATGGAAGAGAAGGGCAGGGTAAGTTTCTTGCAACAACCCTCAGCAACTGTTACACTTATTGCTATTAAATAGAAAATTGGAAAGTCCCATAAGTCATGGAGGTGTTGAAGCTTGCTTATAAACCAGTTAATAGATTCACTCTCAAAGATGCACAGGAAGTTGCCCAGTCTTAAAGATACACTGTATTAACTTACTCATTTTTCAGTTCCTCTTAGAATACCTTTTGAAAGCTTTTCTTTTACAGTTATCCAGCTCCATTTCAAAGAGTAGGATAAATTTTGGTTTTGACTGCATGGATTTTAATGATTGTCTCTAAGCAACGCTTTTGTTTTTACTCTAAATAGCTTTCCTTCTAGAAAGAGGTTCAGCAGATAACTTTTAAATTTCATTAAGTGCTTAATAATACCACTTGTTCTCTGCTTTATTACTTTAAGTATGATAAAGGAAACCAATTACTTTGAGAATGGAGTTGTCTTGTCTTGTATTTTTGGTATCATAGCCTTCCAGTAAACAGCGACGAGTGGTATTTCCCGATCCAGCAAATTCTGCTAGATTTAGATCTGCAAATCCCAGCTGTTAAGAGAAAAAAAACACCATTAGCAGTAAGCATATAACTAAATGAAGGTACTTGCAGCATCCCATAATGAGTGCTATGCAACAGCAGTTTCCCTCACATAAGAATAAGAGGACGCCCATTAAAGGGAGTGGCCAAGGCAAAATGCAGAAAACTAACTTGGAATGTTGTATTTTCAGTCAAAAATTTAAAGAGCCAAAAGAGAATGATAATGAGGATAGTTTTCTTTAATTTTTCATGTTAATACATTCAGAAGGTTTTACTTTTTTAAACCCTTTCCACATTCCTAATGGAAAGAAAACACAATTGGTATAATATTGCTATATACTTATTAAACGCATTGACAGAGTTCAAACAGCTCTGTGTCACTATAATGCACAGTGTGAAATGATAGTTATTAGAGTACTATTCTGGAATTACTTTAAAAGGGCATAAAATGACAAGAAACAAAAGCCTCTCTGTAGGCAAAATTAGCTACATCTCAATTTACCTTTGCGTATGCCTTTCCTCCTTTTAATTCCTAGGAAAAGAAAAAGTCAAAAAGACACACCATTAAGCCATTAAAGATACTGACTCAGGATTTCGGGTTTTTTTAAAATATCTCACCACACATGCTAGACTGTCCTGTTGTCATTTAGAACTTGGTATTCATAATGCCTTTGGTGCAGGCTAGCAGGAGACTCATCCTGGAGAGGGGGAAGAACGTTTGGCTCTTCCAAGGTCTGGCCCCAAAGTTAGGATGTGCTGTGTACAAAATACTGGTACTTAGCATGGTTCAAGGCTTCTAAGTTTACTGCTGCTTGCTGGAAGTATCAGTCAGGGGCTAGCTTTATAAACACTGATGAGGGATTCCTTTCATACACTGCTGGAAAAAGTGTTCTTTTCAATAAGAACGTAAAAAGCCCATGAATTAGTCAAACTAAGGTAATTAATAAGATTACTACAAAATTTGGACAAAAGGGATACCTGATATGGTTGCAGCTAAAGCTTGCTTTATGAAGTTTATCAGACATTGCAAGATTAAAACAAGTGAGCAAGGAAAGAGGAGAGGAGGGGAAGAGAGCTACTTACCTTCCGTACAGAAACTCTGCAAGTGCAAGTATCCAGGATACCTGTTGTGGCACTGGCACTGATTTTACACATAAATAAGAACTTTTTCTTCCAGCGGACACAATTTGCCTGTACTACCTCCCTGTAAAGAGAGCATATGCTTAGTATTAGTTGCATATACATTCAGAACCATAAACTGCAGTAAGACAGCTCAAGAACAAACACCGGTTTCACTGTTTGTAAATGGTCACTTCATGAAAATTCTATTCCAAAGCCTGAAAAATAATAATCCTCCATTCTTCTCTTTGTGTAGCATGCATTTTTGCAAATGAATGAGACTGTCATTTCTCCAGTTTGCCTCAGCAGAGTAAAGTTTTCTGGAACATTAGCTCCCAGGCACTGTCTTCCAAGCCACTGAGCTCTGCAATGTGTTCAAGATACCATCTTTGACAAGTAGTTTTTAATACAGAGAAAGGGAGCATCATACAAGCAGAACCAGATAAATTTGAGGCTTGGAAAAGTAGAAAGGACATGATCTGCAATGACTAGACACAAAGTAATGCACTTGGGGCAAATCAGAATTTTAGCTACATACTGGGAACTTGCCATCTGAGAACAAAATGACATATCTGAATAGATCTTTTCCTCACAGGAGAATAGCAGTCTGACACTATGATGCAGCTGAGAAAAGGTCCAAAATGTAGGATGCTTTCAGCTATATTAACATCGTTCTGTAAGGCTCAGACACAACACATTATTCGGTTGGGGTAACTGAGCAAGAACTGACTCCAAAATGAACAGATACAACAAAACTCCTGTATCTTATAATAAGAAATTACATATCATGAAAATACACTGGTGATTCAAACACTTGAAAGACCAAATATCTAAGTCAAATGAAAAGTGGTTAGAACCAAAGTAAAGTGTAACCAAACACCCACTTAAAACTGAAAGTTAAAAGATGTCAAGTCACAGAGCAAGTTTTTAGAACAACCTTCCAATAAGACAAAAAGGCAAAAAAATGTATTTTAAAACAAGGTTAGCCAGTTTGTCAGTAACAGGGGACATACGGACTGTAATTCTGAGGG
The DNA here is from genome assembly GCA_035583155.1 of Acropternis orthonyx. NCBI lineage: Eukaryota > Metazoa > Chordata > Aves > Passeriformes > Rhinocryptidae > Acropternis > Acropternis orthonyx. The sequence continues at coordinate 21,279,959 of JAWWEU010000005.1, read as the reverse complement.
ACCTGCCTCAGTGATCAAAAGCTCTTTTCTAGCCCAGTGTTTCTCAACTCAGAACTGCGGAGAATCTAAGATAATTCCTTCTACCACTCTAATCATTCAAGTACAGTCTTCATATATTAAAGTGATATTTCTCCTACTTGTCCATTTTTCTAACATACATTCCTCTATTTTATATTAACTTCTTACATTAGCTTATTATTTAAGATCCACTTGGATGTCTTTAACAGATAGAATTCTATGGTTCTGTATAAGCTAGAGTAAGAGCTCATCACAGCTATGGAAAGATGAATTGCAGGGCACTCACAAAAGCTCCCTGTGCTGCTGAGACAGCCATTGACAGTGCTCACTGGCACTGTGACTTGCTAAGGTAGGAATGAACTAGCCAGCCAAAAATGAGTCAGTTTAACAACCACAACAGACTAACAGATCCTGATGATACAACACTGAGTCACATTCAAGCATGTGACCTAAATGGAACATGCTCTCTACACCATGACCTACCATGTATCTGGTAGGCTTTACATTACAAATTTTCCTGTACTTTGGAAAAAAAAATCCCAAACTGCCATCATGTGAGTTACTTAAGTACAAAAAAAAAAAAAAGCAGAATTCAAAAAAGGGAAATGACAAACAGTTACATCCTCTACTGAAACAGGCTCAATCAACAAGTTATCAAGTAAAATACCATCTTAAAGAGATATTTGATAACTGCTAACATTTGTGACATGCATAAAACAGTGCTACTAGACTGAAAGCATTCAATTGTCATCCATAAGCATCAGAAAAATCCTTTCTTACAGCATCTGTTCATCATACAAGTAGGACAGTAGTCACCATCACCCTTACCACCCTTCCTTTATCACCAAAGACACCACTGGAACTACCAGTAACAGCATCACTTCTGCTATTCATAATTCTGCTAAGTTCTTGTAGTTTTTTACTTCTGTAACATTTCCAGCTAGTAAGCAATGAAACACCAAAACAATGTTTATCTAAAATCATAAAATCTTCATACAACTCAGTATTATTGCTCAGGTTACATTTCTGCTTTTTGGAACAGCCTTCTATCTCTACAGCCAAGTCAAAGCAGCTGCACATTCTACAGTTATACAGTGTTCCAGACATCACTAACATTGTGGTAAATGATAATATAGTAAACATTAAATGTATTTGTGCTTGTAAACGCAAGAAAAATGTAACTAACATCTGCTTGAGAAGTGTTTCTTTAAAACATCTAAGGTTTTTGAATTTATTTCAACATACCAACACAACTAGATGGCTATCATTGTTCAAGTAAGAAAGACAGCATGAAAATGCTACACTATTGGAAGACTCAATCCACTCATACCACAGGTCAGGATTTATTCAGGCCAATAATTTCATAAACATTAAGTAGGATAGATCAGGATTATAAATTCTCTTGCAAACAAGAAAGTAAAAGTGACAGTAGAAAGACCTCAGTTGTAGATACTCACACTCTAATTCTGCTAAAAGTAAATAAAACCAGGAATACCCCTTCCTTCTCATAAGGATGTAAAAAAAACAAAACATCATTAGTTTCTTTCACTGGCACATAGATCACAAAATGTTTGAAACATTTGTATACAACCCAAAACCAAAACAAAACCCAACCAACTGCCTCCACTCCCACTGAACAGTTCTAGTATCATTATATAAGGAAAACTTGGCATATTTAAATTAAGGTACTTTTTTTAGTAAAGAAGAATACCAGCTAGCTATTCCTATCATGCTGAAAAAAGAAGTTAAATAACCAGAACATCTAACTTAAACAGTAACATCTGAGTTTATAAGATTCTTAGTTGAACTGCAAGGCTTTAGAAAATAAACAGCTATATTGATTGGTTACTATGGAAATGAACCCAGATAACTTCTTGGCAATGGTGCTCTGGGCACACTGGGGAGAGCTTTGCTGGGGAAAGCTTTCCACTCTGAGTCAGCTTCCTATGAGCCTCCAGTCACTTCACCACATGCAAAGCAAAACCAGCTGTTTTCTTAATCAAAATGTATCTTAGTTACTAAGATACTTTCAGATACGTACTGTTTTGTAGTGCTTTGGTGTGACTTAACAAATGCTGTCAGAACCAAGAATTTATTCAATAAACAGATACTGTAAGATAAAGTGACACCAAAGTGTAGTTTAAGTTACCATCAGTTTAACAAATTATTTTTTCTTTAGAAGGACAATTCCACATTGGTTACATCTCAAATGCAAGATTCCAGCTGTAAATAAGGAGAAAATGTATCATGTTGGTAAGATGGCCTGAGAGAAGTGAGGTGGCTGCAGCTCTGCTCCCCAGACCCAACCAGCAGCAAGACTGAAGACTTATTTCTGCTAAGGACCCACAGTCAGCACACACAGCCTGCCCCGCAGGGCACAGGCACACAGAGCACTCACAGGCAGCCAGAACCAACAGCCTCAGCCCACTCCTCTCGCTGGCTGAGCGCCACAGAGGGCTGATCATGCTAGCCCAGTATGATACCTGATGGCATTTGCATACTCACACACCTGCACTCTCCACAGGCATGCACATCTCTGATTCCTGCTCCCACCCCAGTGGCTGGCATTTGCTTTAACTCATCTGGACTCTCCAGTTGCTGGCACCCAAGTGCTCTGTCCCATGATCCCAGGCCAGCAGCCAGCCTAACAGACACACAGCCCCTGTGACCAACAGTCCCACTCCCACGGCTGGTACTTAAGTCTGCTCACTAAGGTCCCTCCTGTTGCTGGCACCACAGACATCCAGGCCCTGTGATGCAGAGCTTTTACTCCAGTTGCTGGTACTCAGACCCCCACACTCCCATACACATTGAACAGAAAAACCCCTTCCCTCAGGAAGGAGTTAGAAAGTACTTCAGTATGAAGATATAATGGACAGTACTGATCAGAAACAGATTAGACAAATATACCAACCAGCACACTATTTACATCCAACTGGCCTTTTTATCCCCTTAACTCCCTGTTTTTCCCACACTTGTTCCTCCTCAAATCACCTAAAGTCATCCCTTCCTCCACATTTAGTTCCTCCCCAAAATGTCCCATAGTAAGCATCTTCCCATGTATCCCATGATGTGTTTCATATGCAGCAATTCCCCTCAGTCCAAAACTTGCTTCAGTGTTAGTTTGACATGATGGGTTCCCTGCCTGGACAATGGGGCTGAGGCTGTCCTGGGACAGCCCTAGGAGGGGCCCGGACAGGGTGTCCTTTGTCTAAGCCCATAATTTCAGTTCTCCACCTGCCTCTGTGTCCCTGGGCTTGTGTAGATGGGCCTTTGATGGGCTGATGGCTCCCTGACAGGACAGGGGCAGGGTATGATTTTAGGCCCTCCACCGTCCCTGCTGTTGCTTACTGCACTTATTTGTGGGTATGCATATGAACTTTCATCACCTAATGCTTCCTTTGATCGACCCTTGGCTCAGTTAGCTCTGTCCATCTAATGCAAACACAGTGTTTAGTGGAGTGGAGTAACAGAGTTATTTTTAGTGTAGCAAATAGTGTTTTAATGGGAACAATATCCCATTTTACCTCTACCATATTTCATCTGCAGAAAGATGGAACACCTAACAAAGGCCAATGTCATGATCCCACCGTACACAAATTAAGGCAATAACCTACAATTAACAGTTTGCTGGCCACCTTTTTAGTGGCCTCAGTGGTCCAGGTACTTTATACTAAGATTCAACCTTTCCTTGACTGTCTTTACTACTAACAAGATATTGTTTGCTACAGAGTTCTCATTTATACTAGGGAAGACCTAATGGCTCAGCATGCAAGAGAAGAATACCCTCTTGCACTCCCTTACACAAAATCTACTTCCATATAAAACTCACAGTGTCAAAGTTAAGGAAAGATCCAGGTACCCATGTAACAGGATCTCAGAGCAATACTAAGCTACATTTTAAATTCTTAAGTTACCCAATAATCAGAACACTAAACTTAGTCTTCATATAGGAAGGTGCATCACTTGAATTTAGAGGTCAGAGCAAGAGCTCAAAAGTATACACTGTAGCAATAAGCTTGTGCACAGCTTTCAACTGTTTCTTTTATTCAGGAAGAAATACAGTTTACTTGTCCTTTAATATGCTGTGTTTTCCCCATGCCTGAGGCAAGTAAGAATATGCATTTTCTCCAACAAAAACATTTTTCCTAAGCATTGCTAAAAACCTGAACAAAACCAGTCATTTACAAACAGAGCTTCAATGTTTCACAAATTTCAGCAGTAAGCAAACAGCTGGCTCTTCCTGCAGAGCTCCACTTGTTTACAGTACACAGCTCCCCAGTTAATTTGCTGTTAGTACATGCAAAACTCAAACAGAGCAATCATTTTCTATGCCACATGTTTTTACTCATAATAAACAAGTTACATCTTTAACAAGATTTTATGTCAAGAATTCCTTATAAAATATATATAAACTCATCATCACATGGATGAAAAGCTGCTGGTTAAGGCAAATGCAGAGACCTAGAAGGGAATTAGAACTGTGAAGGGCAAACTGCATTTGCAAGGCTGTAGTCAGCAAGGCAAAAGAAGTGACTGTTCCCCACTGTTGAACATTTGTGAGACTCTATCTGCAGGACTGTGCCTGGTGTAGGGGCCTTCTCAGTAGAAGACAGACACTAATAAACCAAAGCAAGTCTAGGGGGTGTGAGATGGTCTGCAGTCAGGGATAAGAGGGATGAAGGACCCAGTGCAGGAGAATTTGCAAACACGGGATTTGTACTGATTTTTTACAAGATGAGATAAAGAAAGATCTAATTGCCATCTTTAGCCTTTCCTGCTGAGTTATAGAGAAGATGGAGCCAGACATTTTTAGTGGGGAGCAGAAAAAAGAAAACAGGCCGTAACAAGAGAAATACCATTAAAATAAAGGGAAAACGATTCACAATAAAAGTGGTGAAGCAGAAGGACAGGTTGCCTACAAAAATTGTCGTCTCCATTCTTACAGCTTTTCTAAAGCTGACAGGACCAAGCTCTGAGCTTCCTGATGTACATGAAGTTGCTTCTTCCTTTGATCAGGCAGTTGGACTACATGATATCTAGCAATCCCCTTCACTCAAAATTATTCCGTGAACAGAACTAGTCCTTAAAACATGAAGGCAATCAGATGCTATAGCACTTTTAAATGGCAAATTTATCGCAGGACAATACCGTACTCCATGTACTCCACCGGGGTCAGGTTTAAAAAACAAACCAGCAAACCTCACCAGCTCTTTTAAACCAACGTGTCTATTCTGCGCAAGCCAGGCACCTTAAGCATGAAAGCCTTTCCCACCATCCCCCCCTCTTTAACAGATGTCTGCCATGCATCTCTTATCAGGAACCTTTTCGTGTCAAGTTAGCTGTTGCATTTCTTTCCAGTTCTTAGAGTTACAGGAACAGAAGTCTCACAAGATTGAGCCCTTTTCATGTCTGCAATAACCAGTTACACCCCATGCAATACATGAACACATTTTATTTTCTCTTACCATAGCCCAAAGATGACCCTATTCAGACCTAATTTTATATTTTTTACTCCTTTGATTAATTATTTCATCTTTCTCAAGCATATTCTCCAAATCAGTTAACTAAACATTTTACTGTAACTACTAATGAAAAGCTGAAGAGGTACAAAGAAACTACATTTTGGAAAAAAAAAAAGAAGTTACAGTTTGTGTGGAGAACTTCCCCTTCCCACCTTTTCCTCTTCACAGAGGACAGGGTCTGGAACCAGCTTAATCAAGTGTCTCTTCACAACTGACAAAACATTAAGTGGACACTTGAGAAACTGAAAAGAGCACCTACAAAATTGCAAGGCAGGATTCCTTACAGCGCTTGAAAATTTTGTTCCAGGTTATCCACTAACAGCTGAAAAAGGTATTAGAATTAGCATTACCCAGGTCTGAAGACTGTCAGCAGGATTAATACATCCTACAGGAAGATTAGAGTGATAAGGGCAGTGATTACACATAACAGGTATGTTTTTCTAACAAGTATTATTATTTAAAACCAGAGCTGTGTTACAATCAGATGATTTCCCTTTTAAATGCAATAGCAGCAACTGGGAAAAGAATGGTTAAAAGGCAACTTGAAGAATGCAGTGAGGCAGAAAAATGTGCTTCCTGGAGTCAGAAAAGAGGTGTTGCCTTAGATAGTTGAGAAGAAAGTGGCCAAGCATCACTAGAAGTAAGAAGTACTTATCTGGAAAATAAGAAATCCATTTCTGCAGAAGACAATTACATGCTGTATGTGTTAGAAATAAGGATATATTCATGCAAATAATGCCAGATCTCCAACACTGCCCCTCAGGACTCAAGAGTGTACTGTACATAAAAGAAAACCCCACATCCCTGAAATCTATTGGTTTGATGAAAAACTTAAAGTTGTTGGCCATCCTGAATCTCTGTCTCTCACAGATACCAATCATAACCAACTTTAGTTTAGAACGTTGTTGTCTAAAAGAAGGAAGTCTAAACTGTCAGAAATCAGATCTGAAAGACAGGGGAATATGATCAAACTGAAGACTGCAGGCAGAAGAACACACCAACCAAGAAGGCCCTTCCTTGAGCAGGGTGCAGCTGGAAACCAAGCTAAAAATGGAACTAACAGGCTTACAGCTACTGTAGCCTAAATCTATACAGCACACTGTTGAAAGCACACCCTCAAGAAATAAGATCCTTTACTTTCCAAAATTTCTTTGATTTCCTCATAACCCATCTGTTCGTTTGCTGCTGATTGAGCAACAGCTCAGCCTATGAGCAGTTACCTACTCTAGGGACCCATCAATTATTTCTTCAGCCTGTTAAAATGAGGGCAATTGCAGAAAGCCTATACTTATTTTATATTTATGTCTACATTAGAATGGCCATGAATAAATATACTGAAGTGTTTGGTCAAGTCTTTTTTAAGTACCTTAAAATAGTATTTTTTTCTGCTCAGAATATTCATAGGTGTAATTTCTTTCCTGAAATAATCTTCCATCCTTTCATAGTACATTAGACATGTGTACAATTTTTATAACCAGGTAGTGTATAGATACATCGGATCCTGGAATCCACACAAGTGTCTGTATTAATGTATCCAATTTCAAAGAAAAAGATCTAGTGTCACCGGCCCACGAAAAGATAAAAATGCAGAAAGATGGCTTGTCACATAGGAAATCAGGTTTAAGCTAAAAAGGTTTGCTAAAATGAAAGTGAGCTTTCTTAGCATACCTTTGCAATTTATTTGCTGAAAATCCACTTTTGGTTGTAAAATCTAAAAATACAATGGTAAAGATCCAGAAGTCATGTTAGAAAGCAATTTCAAAGAGGGAAGAGCAGGAATTGCACTATATGGCTGTTTGTCAGTTCGCTAAAACAACCAAAGCAGACCTCCCTGCTCCCACAACTCCCTTTAAGGTTTTCCCTGTTTTAGAGTCAAAGCTTATAACCCATTTATTCTCGCCAGAATTCCAGGATCCTGCACTTGCAGAAACTGGCAAATGTATCTCCCAGAGCTTTCTTATCCTACAGTAAATACACAAATATGCACAGGCATGTTTCAAATAGATGTTTTCAAACTGGAATTCTAAAAAACTAAATGCAACACCAAAACAAAGTGATGTGGTTGCTATTTATACACAAACCAGATCACCACATACTGCACTAAACAAGCTGGTTTCACCTGGTCACAGAATTTCTAGACACTTCAGGCACACATCTGTGTCAGCCAGAAAAGTAACTGGACTGTGACAAGTCTCCAATAACACAGACCATGTCTCCATAACATATTTCTCAGACAGCTCTTTCTCAGCAAAGATCAGAGATGTGAAAAAAACCCTTTCGCAGTTGAACTTTTATCTGTCTTCACCTCAGTTTGACAATCAGAGGGATGATGTAGGTATCATATTGCTTGCAGGATCAGAGCTTTAATCATTCATGCAGCACAATCCACACAGGACTGACAAGACAATCACTTGAATCTATTTTCATTGCTACTTGCTACATACAGGCCCTAATTCCAAGGCAACCACCAACCTGTATTTTTACGACATTTCTTTCTCAGTGAGTAATCTTTGGAAAGAAATTGCTAATAATACTAGGGTGGTTTATAGACTTGTTGTTGGTTTTTTGTTTGGTTTTGGTTTTTGGTTTTTTTTTTAAAGCAAGAGGCAGGAAGGTATTGGTTTGTATGGATACCAACTTGAGAACTTAACTATGGTACTAGACCTCAGTAACAATAATAAAAGTTAGTAAGAAAACAGTCACTTTCTGCCTGTACTATAAAGTTTTTCTGATTAGTTTGTAGATTACTTTCTGAAACAATGGAATTCTTCAAACTTCTTTTATAAGGCTAAAAAGATTATTACTTTAGGAATGTAACTGCCAGCTCACACTGAAAGTAATAAACACATGCAACTGGAAGATGATGGCCATTAGAAAAAGTTTGCAACTGACAAGTTTTGAAATGCTGCCACTCTGATGTTAACTTAATTTCTTCCTTATTTACTCAGTCCTTTGCTGAATCACTGCTGTGAAAATTCATCTGTTAATTCTTAAGCCAAGAGCAAAGGCACTCCCTATATTGGCACTGAAGGATTGCTGCACAAGAATTCTTTACCTTCCTACCAGCATACCACAACACTTCTCAGTCCAGCAGGAATGAGTTACATTCACAGGGACCCTGACATACCAGCAGATGTTCCATAACATCAGAAAAAGAGAATAGAAGAATCTCTAAACTTGGACTCCAACACAAAACAACACAATTTTTTACATTTTCACAGTTCCACTGATGCTTCCTACTACATGTTCTACCTCCTACCACCCACTCTAATAGACCATTCACAAAGATGTGGATGTAGGCTTTCAAGCTTGTAATTTTAACACCATCAACAGGTAAGACAAAAAAAGCCTAAAATCACAATAAGGTATCAAATCCATCTGCTCAGTTGAAACCAACTCCTTGAAAACAGAGATCCTGTCCAAAAGATGTATGTCAGCCTGTGAAAATGACTTCAAGATAGTATGGGCTGGAGTAGGAAAATAATAGCACATTAGTGCCTAAAATCATGATTGCCATCATTATCTATTACTCATGAAGAAGTCACTCACATGAAAAATGTTGAGGAAAGGAGACACAAAATGAGAACAGAGCACTGTTGAGTTCAACGCCCTGCAACCACACAGAAGAAAAACTGACCTTCAATTATACATGCTAGTATAATGGAATGGTTAAGTAAGGAAGTTCTAGGCCAAAGTTCTGTTTTGATGCTTCATTCTCCTTGATGCATTTTATTTACAGAATGAAAAGCAGATAATTTAGAAAGCTCTATAATAGCAGTATTTTAATAAGAAAATAACCAAATATTCATAGATTAGTTACTGTGTGATCCCAGAATTTTATGAGACATTTCCCAAATCATTTTTGTAATAATATTAACATAATATAATAACCCATACAACATGACATGAACAAGTGTAACAGGAAGGGAGTCTCCTTCTCCCCAGGCCTGAAGCCACAGCACACCCTTCATATTGACAAGGTTCTGCCTCTCTTGGTACCTGGAAAAGATTAATACACTGGCACTCTATTTACACATCACTACCAATGGATCCAGAGCCACTGCCATGGCAGATGACTGTGCTATTACTGAGACACATCATAAGGAAAAGAAAGAGGGGGAAAAAAAAAAAGACATCTGCCTTGCTGCACTTAAACTGCAGAACTGAGAGTGAACAAAGTCAGTAACACATATGACCGGAACATTTACAGGAAAAATTGAGGACTTTTCCATGGAACTTAGCTCTCCACAGAACGAAACACTAAGGTCGCTCAACTCGCATTCACATTGGGCAATTAAGGCTACAGGCTTGGGAACAAGAAATTTCCTGCCCTCCCGTTACCCATCAGAACAGCCGGCTTTACAGCTCCAGGCATTACGGCACAAACGACCCGTTTCTTTGGGACAACCCTCGTCACTCAGGGATTCAAGCCCTCTGTTACTCCGTATTTAAGAGTCTCAATAATTATTTTACAACCTTAAGAGCTTCCGTATTTATTTTACAACATTACGACTTCAGGCAGCGAGCAGCCACGCAGACGAGGAGTCTGCAAGTGCTCCCACATCTGTTCTCCCGCCGTTCGCGCTGGCAAAGCGGGCAGGACGAGAGAACAGCCAGCGTGCCCGGTGCCACGGGAGCTTCCCCTCCGCCGAGAGGAGAGGCGAGCAGCCGCTCGCAGCCCCGGGGCAGCCGCCCTGTGCCTTCCCCGGGCCCCCGCCCGCCCACGGACACCGGCTGGGCTGGGGGCTCGCCCCGTGCGGGCGCCCCGAGGGGCGGACACGGACTCGAGCTGAGCCCGCGGGCCAGGAGCGGGCACCCCGGCAGCACCTACCGGGAGGACTCCCCGCTGAAGCTGCCCCCGTCCAGCAGCCGCACCTTGCAGAAGAGTATGCCGTTCACGAAGGGCACGGAGGAAAGCTCGTCCAGCTCCAGCTCCACGCGGAACTTGAACTTCTTCTTTCTCATCATGATGAGGGCCATGGGCCAGGGGCCCCCCGGGGGCCGCCTCCCCGGCAGCTCCGCTCCCCGCCGGCCGCCCCGCTCCGCTCCCATGCCCAGGGCGAGGGCGGCTCCGCGGGCCGTGCCGGGGCTGCGGCCGCGCCCCGCTCAGCCCGGCGCTTACATGGCAGCCGGCGCCTCCCTTTCAAACCCGCCCGCCCCCGCCCCGCCCGCGGCCGCCAGAGGCGCAAACGCCGGAGTGTGGTTTCCCCGAGAAGTCCGCCCGGGCCGGGGGAAAGGCTGTTCGATAGCGGGGGTGTCCGGAGCAGCGACGTGGCCGAGCGGGGCTGCTCCCGCCCGCCCGGCAGCTCTTCCGCCCCCGGAGACCCCGCCGCAATCGCCCCTGCTGCTCCCCTTACCGCTGCTCGCTCAAGAGAAGGTTAACGAAACAAGGTATGGCTTAGACGTGGAAACTTGGACTCTGAAATGAGGCACCTTCTACTGCAATTCAAACCTTATGGGGGTCTTCTACGGCTGTTCAACTTGGAATTTACAACTCGTTTCTGACGCGAGCAACAGATGCTCTTACTCTTGGAGAGAAGGAGCGCGTACACATCTGTGATTACATTTAAAAACAATCCCCTGGCACAGACAATTGCAGGAGCACACATGCTACGCTCTTGTTTAACGTACAGCTCAAGACCAGTCTATGTTCTCCAGGAACAGCTTTGTCGCAAAAACCCGTTACAGGAGACTGAATCATAAAACGAGTACACTGCATCAGCAGATCAGTTTCCTCTTTACCGCGTTGCATAAGAAAACCCTAACATAAAACATGTCTTCCCACAACTAAGCATTTAGCAATAGAAAGAACTTCTAAGATTATACATGCAGTATGATCGTGAGCCCCTGAAATCTTGTTGCAGCTTGTGAAAGCAGTGCTATTCCTCATTCTGTACCAATACATAGAAATGTGTTTTTCAGGGTACACATACCTGATGAATACAGGTATCACAAATGATGTGTGGCCAAGTACACCAAAATGTCCACACCTACCCTGTAGTATAAACCTGGGCATGGGGGGGGGGGGGAAGCAGTAGTAAAGAGTAAAAAAACCCCATGAAAATTAGAGTATTTGGAAAGAAATGCTCTTTTTTTCTGTCCTATAGAAAAATAAAACAGAAAGAGAATTTAAATACAGTTTTCTAGTAAAAAGGGCTACATAGTTAGTTCTGACTCCCCTGTCACTTTCACATTCCTAACGAAGAATTCCCTGCAAAACTCCAACATGTCCAGTAATAACTCTGAAAGAAATCTTGTAATTGGAGCAAAATTAAGAAGAACATACCTTAAAGAGGAGAACTAGGTATTTGACCTTAAACTAGGACTTCTCCCTTGAAAACCTTTCTTTAGTCTGCCCTAAAGTAATTCTGAAAAATCTTCTCTTTACAGACCACAAGAGCCTACAATAAATCATACAGGGCAACTCACTGAGTATTATGCTCATCAGCATTCTGTTTAATAAAACAGCCAAGTGCAAAGTTTTCAGCACCTAAAGGGACTAATTTAGTCTTTAGTTGATAACATGCTATCAACTCCTTCCTCTATCAGCTTCCTTTCTTTAAAAACTAAAGAACTTACTCGAGAGTTCTGTTACAAACAGATGTTTTTTGTTAAAAAAAAGCCATTACCCTATTTAGCTAGAAGGCCCAGCATATTAAGACATAAGAAGAAATATAGGGTTATAGACTTATAAATTACCTGTTGAAGTTAAACAAATGCAATTTACACAGTTTTTGAACAACCCCTTAAAGAATACCTGAACTAATTAATTCTTAATTAGAAAAGAACCAACAACCCTCATAAACTGTTGTAGCCTACGTACATACAAGGAGCGAGCAGTGACCTACAAGCTACTCTTCTCTATAACTGAATACCTTACAGTGCTGTGGAAGTTTATATGGTGAGCTGCAACAACCTTGACCAGCCTCACCTGAGTCCTCACCCACGTCCTGCTCAGGGGACCTATTTAAGCTCAGCCCTGAGGAATGAGGTGGTATTGAGCTATTGTTGTGACTATCTTGGTTGAGTGGTTTATATCTTATTTGGGTCTTGACCTGGAGCTTTATCTCAGAGGTGTGTCTCTTTATTATAGCCGTGCCTGTCTCTAGTTGCTATTGCTGAACTGGTCCCTGAGGTGTGTTTCCAGCTTAGCCCTAGGCCTGCCTCACTGGAGTAGGTGCTTTTTCTCTTTGCTCAGAGACTGGAGAGGGGGGTTTTGGCTGGGGAGGCCCTTGGTTGTTGTCTGGGTTCTTGCACTTGTTCGCATACTCCTGGCGAGAGAGCTGGTCCTTGCTGTGCCCTGATATCTTGTGGTGCTGGCTACTAAAATTAAGGTAAGGGTCAGTGCCAAATGGCTTTAGGATGTTTAAGTCAAGTGCAATCTTTATCTGAAAAAGCCCAATTCTCTTCCAGGGCTATATTTACTTTCTGAATTGGTTACAGAAAAAAAGTTGATATTGAACATAACCTTCTTGACAAAAATCAAAGTCAAAAGTGTCAGAGTATGGATTTTTAAATATATGTAGGCTCTTTAATCAAAAGATTCTCAGAATAGCAGAAGTGTATTTTTTTCCAAAAAAAGGCTGAATGCTGTGGGAAATATACCAATCCTGTGTTGTCATTGATAAAAAGCTTCTGTAAGACTAAAGAATTGGTTTTTTATTTCAGGAGAAATTCCTAAATCTTTCAAGAAGTTGGGTGTTATAAGTGTAGAACTGAATGATTCACAAAAAGTTAGTGTTTTACAAAATGCCACAGTTATACCAGAATAAAACAAATAATTCAAAAGCTATTTGCTTTCTTGAAATTTTCAGTTACAAAAGCACAGGAGTTAATAGGAAGTGTCCTTTATGGGCAGGTGATGTTATGAACAGGTGAAGCTCAGCTTTCTGGTATTTTTAAATTCTGCAGAGCATCAGTGTATCTATCATTGTTGGAGGTGGTACTAATGTGGTCTGTGCTCATTCACTTGGCCTGTGTTTTTAATGCAGGACCGTTTTCCTGCTGGGCACTTGATTTCTGACCTGTTGCTCCTTTTCTTGAGAACAGTGGTATTAGAAAAACATTTAAATGCTTCTTAGGTTTGGCTTTAGATGGATCACTGGTCTTACTCTGACATAATGTCTGGGCTATAACCTCTACCCAGATCCGTGCTTTCAGCAGCAGTCTGTTGTAAGCACTTGGTCATGGAGGAGATGAATTTGGATGTCTGAAGTGAAATTTAAACCACAAAGTAAGCTTGGTGGGAACTAAATGTGATGTGCATAGGTGAACTCTATAATCATGACACTTCTTATGCTGCTTTAAGAAATGTGTGATGAAATCTGTCCTCCAAATGTCTTTGTACATGTTTAGTACATACCCACTGAGCAGTCTCTCCAATTACCCTCTGAAGGATCACTGCTTTAATGTGGCTTGACTATTTAAAGCTGTGTGTAAACAAAGCTCAGGTAACAGTCCCAATCCTAAGGTGTTCTGTGCTCTCCAAAAGGGTGACATGTCACAGGAAAAGTCAGAACCTGGCTGAACCTCTAGTGCTGATTTTAAATCATGTTTTCTTAATTTGTAAGTTATATTTACCTGAATTTCAGAACCAGTCTTTCTGAGCTAAAATATAATACCGTTTTCATGCTAAATCAGTCCAGTGCTGTGAGCTAGACAACTACCGGTAAAAAAAATGACAATAATAAAGTAATGAAACAATCTGAATTTGCTGTAGCTTGTTTTTCTATGATAGTACAATTACAAAAGGTTTGTTCTGATGAAATATTTTATAATGGCAGTTTAAAACTGAGCTAATTACATCTATGTAATGAAGTGAGTATTCATTTTACCCTAAACAAATTAAAAACACTGAACTCTTGTCTGTTGCCTTTTAAATATTTATTGCCTTTGTGTTCTTTAATTATATCCTGCCATGTGTGACCTGAAGACTGCTCTGTCAGGTGACAAAACTTCTGTGTGTACTTAGCAGACTATTTTTTAATTCTGTAGCAGAAGTGGATTTGATCTCATCATTTAAAAATTACTGTACTTCCCTGCAGTCCTTGGAGTTGAGCCAGAAATTACTTCTGGCTCATGCAGTAGAAGATTTTCAAAATTTTAAAATTATTATGAAAAATTTCCTTACAGAAAAAGAGCTATGATATCTAGAGCAGATGGTGAATGGTGCAATTTAGTTGACTTACCTTTTAGTCTGTTAATAAAATATATCAAATCTGCTTCTAGTCTCTGAGGTTTTGTTATTTATAGCACTTCATCTAAGTATTGATATCATTTAAATTTTCATTGTACATGTATGATATAATACTAATTAAAAGCTCTTGTTCTAGAAAGTTAAATGCATATATTTTTCTGATATGTTTTTGATGTTCTGATACTAAACAGTGTTGATATCAAAAAGCCTTCTAATGCTAAAAACAATAAAAATGTTACAGAATAAAAAAATTAAAGTAAGAAGATATTGCCTGATTCAGATGTCCTTTGCAGCTCTGTAGTTCCTTCAAGCAAGGTAAAAATCAGAGTGCAGAATTATGAACTATTCAAGGCTCCTTTTTAATAAACAGGGACTCTGTAAATGATGCAGCTCCAAAACCTGCCATAGAAGGCCATTTGTAGAAAACATAATTATGGTAGTGCCTGTTTGCAAATAATAGGCAAAACTCATTTTCTTTTTGATGTAAAATGAGGCAAATCTCTGGATTTGTTTGTGGTCACTGTCTCAAGTGTCACTGCAGGAGGTTCATTAGACCTAACTAGTGTCTGTATCTTTCAAAGAGCAATGGCTTTCTCACACAGGTACCTAAGAGTTTGTCTATCAACATGTGCAAAGTACCTGAGACTCTCACCTACTTGTCTTATTGCTATCAGCCACTCTAAGTCAAAGCATTTAACCTTCTGCACAGCTCTATGCTACTTACTCCATTTTCAGGGAGACCAGTGCAAATATGAAAAATCCATTTCACTCTTGTCACATCATAGATAAACAGTTGGACCAATGATTTACAGCTGGTACTTCCAACTTATGCCATGCATGAAAATCACAGCAGAATCTATTTGCATGTGTGCATTGTCTAACCATCAAGCTCTGTTATCTGCCTTCTCTCTGTGACCTCCTCTTGGTGTAGCAATATACCACTCCTAGCAGTACAACATGTGCTATATAAATTATAGCTATGCAGGATGCACTTATGAAAGCCAAGCCTGCCAGAAGTAGCTTTATTCCTGTTACTTTAGGAAGAACAAATGCATCTTTTTGTCAATTGCCTTGAATTTGGGACTATTGACATTCATTTTTCACAGAAGTTAAGGACAGGTAGAGTTTTGAGGAGAAAAAATGTCAGTATTTCATTGTGGTTCTCGTCTTGATCTTTTCTTTTGTACATTAGTCAATTGTGCCCAATCAAACACTACTTTCAACCCACACTGCAGATTAATTATAGGACATGCTCAATCAGTCCACAAACATCTATGTATTGCCACTTAAAGTAACAATTATGTTTAACTAAATAAAGAAAAGAAAGAAGGTATAGTAATAATCTACACCTATGTCCTCCAAAATTGTTATTAAGATAGTGTGTCTGCTAGGAAAGATATTAGCACTCAGTGCTTGCAGTTTCTTGTGAGTGCTTATATATGGCTTCATTGATTGTGTGGAAATGATGAGCTGATGTTGAACATGTAAATGTCATTAGCACACACTATAGGGTAAAACTACCTGAGGCCAGTTGAAGGGTATGCTTCAGGTATTTGGTATTATTTTTTGAGTGGTTCTAGTTCATACATGCTCTTATGTACAAGTACAGTATTTAACATGATATCAAATAAGAAAATAAGTGTAATTTATCAAGACCTTGGACCATGACAATTCTGGATATTAGGAACCTACTGATAGGGTAGTACTGTTTCATTCCCACATATGTCATATTTCTATGTATTGTATTCAATAATGAGTAGTTACATGTTCTG
>JAWWEU010000005.1:21204002-21263348 GCA_035583155.1 Acropternis orthonyx | reverse complement strand
TCATACATGCTCTTATGTACAAGTACAGTATTTAACATGATATCAAATAAGAAAATAAGTGTAATTTATCAAGACCTCGGACCATGACAATTCTGGATATTAGGAACCTACTGATAGGCAGTGGGAGCTTAGGGTAGTACTGTTTCATTCCCACATATGTCATATTTCTATGTATTGTATTCAATAATGAGTAGTTACATGTTCTGATTAGTGATAAAAGAGAATGTTGTACTTCATTACATAAAGATGTAAGGATAATGGTCTGAGGAGAAAAAAATTCAGTCAAAGGCTGTACTACTTAGCAGTATTACATGGCTGGGAGGAAGTGACCCTGAGCAATATTCACTTTCTGTATTGCAGATAGGGGTAAAGTATATGCAGGCTCTGCCTATTCCAATGTACAACATTAGCTGTAATGTACAAAGTAACATGTTTGTATTTGGACCTACTTCATTTTGCATATTTACGTTTAGGTGGAGGCAGCAGAGTACACTCTTGTGAAGTTTCCAGATGACCATGAACTGTGGAAGACACCCAGCATGCTCAAGTACAGGGCAGCCACTCAGAGGGAATGGGGGTGACAGCGACCTTGTTAAATTTAACGAGGACAAACAGTAAGTACTGCATATAGGAAGGAATAGCCCTTTGCAACTATACAGTCCAGGATGCAGCTCTGCTGAGAAGGACCTGGGGGTCTTGGCAGAGAGCAAGCTGTGCATAGGCCAGCAGCATTCTGGGCTGTATTAACAGGAGGATGGCCAGGAGATGAAGGCTATCCCCTTCTACTCTGCACAAGCTAGACTTTATTTAGACATTCTAGTCCAGTTCTGGGCTCTCTAATACCTGAAAGTCATGGATAAACTGGAGAGTTCAGCAGATGGCCACCATGATGCCTGGAGGCTGGAGCACTTGCTTTGTGAGGAAGGGCTGAGGAAACTGAATTTGCTCCACTAGGAAAAAGTAAGGCTTTGGGGAGGGACTTAAAAGGAGACCTTTCTGGTACTTACAGAGAGTTTACAAAGAAAATAGGATCAGGATCCTTGTAGTGGGGTCTGACGGGATGATAAAAGACAGCAGGCACAAACTGAAATGAGAACAGCTCAGACTGGGTCAGAAGGAAAAATCTTCCTCCCTGCAAGGACAGTCAGGCTATAGGCCAGGCTTCCTCAGTAGGTTGTCCAGTTTCCATCCTTGGAGGTCTTCAAGGTTGAAATAAAGACCTGAGTAATGTGATGTGTGTTCATGCTTGGGCTTGCTTTGGGCAGGACGTCTCACCCCATTTACTCTTTGATTCAATGAACCTGTAACACAATCTGGCAGTCTTTACATATACAAGTCATATTAGCCCTTTTTCACACACTAGTCTGTGGTCAGACAATGTAGCATATTATTAATTACTCTGTGAGCAAGGGTACCGAGTTTCTGCTGTAAGGATGAAATGCACTTTCCATGGTTGCATATTGGCTGCATAAGCATCACAAAAGCAAAACTCAGTTCAGTGGCAGCTGAAATTCCTTTTCACTGCAGCTCTTTTACAGGGAGCCTGCTTGCTGACATTTTCTATCCATTTGCTTTTATACCAGCTGTGTCCTTTCCCATTTACTCCACTGATTTATTCATGAAGCCATTGTGAAGCAAAAGAATTAGGTGTCTCCTTTTCTAGTCTTTGTTCTGTTAGGCCAAGCAAGCCAAGCTCTTTCAGGCTGCCCTTAGGCTGGGAGGCTCTTCGTATACCCTCAACCCAGTCCTCCACCGCTGGGGACTAAGCGAGCCCGAGTACACAAGTCAGGTCTTGTGCAGCGCTGTGGTTGTTCCTCTGCTCCTGCTGGACCCCTTGAGCTGGGGACAGCCGTGTGTTGCGGGCGGCTGGGCTGCGGCGAGCCCGGGGGGCTGGGGCTCACTCCGCCCCACTCCGCCCATCGCACATTTCCCGCCTGGGCGGCGCGGGCTGGAGGCAGGAGGGAGGGCGGGGAGCGGCAGGGCCCCCTCTGTCTGCCCGCCCGTCCCTCCCTCCGCCCCCGGCCGGGCCGGCCCCGCCCTGCCGAGCAGCTGCGGGCGGCGGCGGCTGCGGGCGGTGCCTACCCCGCGCCCAGCTCCGGCAGCCCCGGGACTCTGTCCGCCTGTCCACCCGCCCGCACTGCCCCGACATGTTCCAGCTCCTGCGAGCCTTCCTTCTGCCGGCGGCCGCCTGTGACGGGACCAGGGATGGCGACTCCCGCTACGCCAACCTCTTTAGGAAACTGGACCTCAACGAAGACGGGAGGGTGGACATCGCCGAGCTCCAGACCGGCCTCCGGGCCATGGGCATCCCGCTGGGGAAGGAGGCGGAAGAGGTAAGCGCTGCCGAGCGGTCCCTGCCGGGCCGGGGAGGGCACGGACCCGAGGGACGGGCCGGGGCTGCTTTGGCCGCCGCATCCCGGGGCTCGGGGCCGCTCCTTTGGGCCTGCGGTTTTCCTGCCCCGGAGCGCCGCTCCAGCGCCCCGGGCCGTGCTGTACAGGCACACCCGGAGCTGTAGGCGAAGGGTCCCGAGCGCGTACGGCTCTCGGCGGATCCATTGCCAAGCGGACTTACTCATCATGTGTGGACTTTTAACGTCCTCTGACTCCTTGTTGGGTGGTATAGTGCATTCCTCTTCCAGCATGATAAAGGATGGTAATTTACAGTTTTTGACCGTCACTCCACCCATTCATAATCTACGTCAGAGTAAATTAAGATTTGCTTTGGGCAGTGAATCTGTATAACCGTAGGTTGCAGTTTCAGAACTCGCTAATTAAGCTAGCTCTCCTTAAACACATGGGAATTATTCTTAGTGTGGACTGTGTCAGATACTGAGACCCTTGTATTAAAAAATGCACACTTGTAACAGCGGCCATCAAACCGGCAAAGAGACTGCACTCTCTTCGTGGTGTGGCTCTGCAGCGATTGGTTCCACTGTTACATGGCTTTGTCACTTGTATCAATGTTGTGTCCTCAGAAGGCAGTAAAACTTGAGTCAGGCATTCCAGGGCGATGCTAATTTACACTAGCGGATCTGAACTATTACCTGGAAGAGAACCTTCTCATTCCTAATTATTTTCAGTAATCCCTAGGGATCAGTGTATAAAGTCATTAAATGTGCAGTTCTGTAGGTATAAGTGTTTGTGTGGTAAGGCAAGTCAGCCCTGACATGGCATGCACGGGGTCACTTAGGCTGAACAGGTACAGGTGAGCTCTATGGAGGAGCTGTTGCTGTAACAATTCTGTTTGTTTCACTATAGAGGATGGTTCGAGGGCATTCCACTGCTGTGCTTGTTGCATGCTGAAAGTAGCTGTTGCATAGTTTCTGAAAGAGATGCAGAAAAAGAAACTTAAATTTTGACTCCAGTGTTAAGAGATATGTTGGGTCAATTCAGTGATGTTATGCTAATTGTGGGACACTGCCAATTTTTCCTCTGTGGTCTCATTATTTGGTCTCTATTTTACCTCTTTCTGGTGTATTTAGTTCTCTATCTCCTATACTTAAGGAAAAGTATCCAGCAGGCCTCTTGACTTGAATGGTGTTTATGTGAGAGTATAAATGAAAGGACATTTTCACTTGAAGATTGTTGCTGGTCAAAATCATCCTCACAATAGGCACAATTTGTATTCTTAGTTTTTGGTATATAAAGAAGGGACAGTTTGGCCTGTTTGGTCGTCCATAAAAGTTATCATTATTGAGAGCATGATAGTTATGAATTTCAGTCACATTATGCACACATTGTAAACCTGTTGTACCCATTTGACTGTAACAATTTGGAGGTTTTACTTTTGTTCAATAATGGGGAAACAGGTGACCAGCTAATTTTCTGGTGTTTATCAAAGGTGGTCTTTCCACATACTTCAGTGAAAGCCCTGAGTCACAAGTGGTGTGCTGCTGAAGTTTTGAGCAACTTAGAATTGAAGCTCTAAGTTCTCTCAAGATCAGTGATCTTCATTTAATAGTGCACATCTGGATAGCTGTCAAATTATTCTCAGCTGCTTCAGGATAAACTGAAAGTGAAACCCATGAAATAGATGGATACTTTAGACATACCTGAATGGAACAGAGAGAAGGAAATGCTGCTTTAATTTAAGAAATGCAGAGTAAACAAAGTAAGCCATGAGTCATGTGTATTTGGGAGGGGTAGAAGAATTGTTGGAATGCAGTGAAACTTCTATATGCTCACTGTTTTAAACTCAATAGCGGGCACAGTTTGAAATAGAAATGGGACTGATTACATGTAACTGTTAATAACTAGACTTCTCGTAATAAGAGAGCCTCAATAAGATTTGCCTCCAGCTTCTCTCTCATCTTTACATAGCTAGTCTGTTTCCTGTGCTTTCTTGCAACTCAAAGCCGCCTTCTCCCACTTCACTTCAAGCTCTAAATTGATGTTGAATTCAGTCTTTTTACTACTTGGTAAAAAAGGTATTAATGAAGTCAGATATTGAATCATCATGTTTGTGTGAGAGTCAGAAGTAGCATTATAATTACTAATAATTAATGAGTAAGGAATTGAGACATGGAAATATTACACAGTGGCAAAGTGTTAGCTACTGAATGGCTCAGCCCTGCCAGCATAGTGGCACCATGGTGTGGGCAGACCTTGGGATATCCTAGAGCAGAGTAGGCTTTGGTACATCATGGCTGGGTCAGAGTCTTAAGCCTTGCACTATCATTATATTCTAGATGCCGGTCTGTGTTAGATTTCAAAAAAATCTCTTGCAGGGCTGGCTTCCAGCATGAAATCCCTGTACCTGAAAGTGTTAGTCATCATTCCTCTGTGGGGCACAGATGCTTCCTGGCAAACTCCTGGTAAAGGAACCATATGAGCATTACTGGGTTTCACAGCAAAGTCAATTGATTGATCTCAAGTTGTAATCTTCACAGTATAAATTATTGTTTGTGCTACTAGTGCTACTTTGTTCTTTTGTCTTTAAATGTAATTTCTTTCTAGAAGGAATATGCATGCTTTTCAAGGATGCAAAGTTACTATCCATTTGAGTAATAGACTACCAGTAAGTTCCTTTTATTTCAGCCTTCGTCAATCGTCTTGGCAGTTTTATTAATGTTTAATGTATGATGAGACACTCTTTTAGGTGAAGTAACATTGTAGATACAAGAACTGATGTCAACTCATGTGGTAAGCTTTGGAGGTAGGTCGCATGTCTCCATATGGGAGAATGATTTTTTTCCCCCATTGCAAGGTATCATAGCTCAACATGACAGAAGCTCCTGACTTTGTGTTCTACTTGACCTGCCTTCTGTCAGTATCTGACAGACAAAAGTAAACCATTGGAAAATCTGGAATGTGTGCTGCTTGGAGGCTGCCAGGATGATTCTTGCTTTATATTGTAGTATATTACCTGTGAGGAATGGTTAACTTTGCAAAATTTTGCAAAAGATTCCTGACATAATGTGTCAACATCTATGAAGAAGGAATTCTATGTGGTGACAGTATCAAATATTGCTCTACAGGCAGTATTAACAGCTATTGTATGGTGACTTTGATTAGATACACAAAATAGATGCTGGGATCAGATCTCAAATGATCTCATCCTATGTCTTCAGAATGCCATGAGTCTCGTAGGCGGGAGTACCATAAATGGTATGAGTAGTTATATGAAGTACTATTTTTGTTCGTCCTTTCCTTCTGTTGCAATCAGTCCTTACAATAAATCCGTAGGAGGTGAACCCTATATTTCAAGCTTCAGTTTGGAACAGCCAAGCGTTCAAATTCAGGTACTATTTATACATTGAGTCCTTGAGCTAGGAGTGGGAAGATGTTACTGAAATGAATAACTACATTCTGGAAACAGTATAGTGATCTTATTTGGACTGACTCTGTAGCATTTTGACATAAGTCTGGCTACATTAAGTCTCCTTTAGGTAAAAAAACAGTGTGATGAGACACCTCTGTGTAGTGGAGACAGGGCCTAGCTAGATTACATTCTTAACAATCAGAATATGGTCTGCTTAGAGTAATTGACTGTGTTTATGAAAGTTTTAGTCCAATGAAGTCTAAAAATACTCAGAACACTTGAAGTATGTCTCTGCATTTAAACCATAGGAAATTTGGAATTCCATGAATTGAGGCAGGCCCCTGTGCTGTGTTCCACTGCTATGTCTCAGGAGGAGAGGATGGGTGAGAACAGGGCCAGGTGTGTGTTGTTTCCTTTTGTGCCTTTGTCTGGCCTCTAAAAGCTACAGCTAGGTAGTACTTCAGAGCTTGATCTCATCATAGCAATTCTTAGTCCAGAAAGCACACACACTTGTTTAGTGACCGAGCTAAATGTGTCCTTGAGTATTTCTCCACTGCTTTATCAAGATGTTTGCTCTTTTCTTAATTTTGGTAACTTCCCACACACGGGAAAATCAGAAGCCTGAGAGACCAAGTTAACTGAAGCCTCTTCGTAATGTTGTAGCTTGGCTAGAAACAGGAAAAACACTAGTTACTTTGGCAACTTTGAAGAATGTACATGGACATCTTCCATCACACTATATCTACTCTAAGAAATTATCATATGTGATATGCAGATACACAGCCTTATACGATTCAGCACTTCCTTGTCTGTGTGTCATTCTTTTTATGAATTGAAGCTTTTTCTCACCTTAATAATCTGCATGAAACGTGGTGCTATAGTATTAGAGTAGTCTGGCATCTTCAATTTTTACCAAAATGTGATTCTACGATCATGTCATGTGATTGTGGAAAACTGCAACCATTTAATTCCTTTGAACTTCCCTTTTCAAGTCAAAATAGTTGTGATGATTGTGTCTGGTTATGGGGACTTAATTATGAAATACTTCAAATATCTTCAGTAACATTCACCTATAAGCAAACATTATTTCATTGTTTCATTATTATATGTATATAATATATTCATTGCTTCATTTCCACGTGTGATGTTTGAGAACACATAGGTTTTCAGACAGCTTCAGAAGCTTTTAACTGATACGTGCTATAATCTTCAAGTCTCTATATGAAAGAGCAAGATGAATCTTAAGTTTGTTTTCATAACATTTTAAACATCCAAGGAGATAAAATGAATTTGGTTTTTTTATGCTAACTTCATAGTTTTTCTCCTGAACAGTGGCAGAGTACAGTGAGTGATTAATTCTTCATCCTCTTGCTGCAAAGTGCAAGAATGATGAGAATTACCAAATATGGGAAGCCTCACCTCTGAGACATCTCTTAACCATGTGTTGAAGTACTTTGCTAAATCTTTGTCTTGAGACAGCAGTGTGTCCCAGGTAAACAAACAAGGTAAATTGATAAATATTTTGGGGATGCCTCTGTAGCAGAGTAGTCTTACTTAATGGGGAAAGTCCATCTACCAAGTATGTTCAAAATCCAAAATACTAGCGTAACTTGCAAGGAATGCTGAATGAAAGTTCAAGGGATAGTTTGCATCTTCCATGTATGCTGTTTTAGATTCTTGAAATTTAATTCATAGCTATGAGTTGAGAGAGTTTATCCATGTCCTGAGGGAGCAGCTTCTGCAAGGCATGTGGGGAGAGCATACTCAGGACTTGCATCTTGTCCTTTTTAGTCCTGTTTTCTAGAGATTCTGTTACCTGAAATGGAACAGTGAGAAGACCTCTACCAGTGCTGTCCTGTGGCAGGAAGAGTGGTGCTTAGGAAAGAGAACAGGAAGGGGAAGCTCTGGAGCTGGTAGCAACATTTGCTACTGTCAAGTGTGCAAGTCTGCTGTACTGGAGTGGGGCGCTCTGAATGTCTCTTTGTGGCACGTTTAAAGGGCCTGTATGGGTACTGTTTACATGTTGGTGGTATCCTTTGGGAGGCAAGTGAATAAATGTGAATGCAGAATTTGGACAAGCTGGGAGGCCTTTGGAGTCACTGTGAATTACTGATTTGCTCAAAATGCAGTGTTGAATTTCTGGAGGTGAAGGGTCAGTCTCGTTTGTTAAGTGTGTTCTGTGAACTCACTAGTGTATAATGCTGTGTGAACACATCCTCAGGCCCTTTCTCTTTATGCTGGATTTATCTCCCAACTGATGTAGTTTAAGACTGACTACTGATTCTCGGGTTATAATAGTCTGCATAAATTTGTGTAGTCTTGGCAGATATAAATAGGAAAAGGACTATTATTGAGTATGTGTTCAGTAGAGAGAGGAGAGTTGTCTATACTTCAGCTGTGACTGAGTTTGGTTTTCAATAATATTACAATCTAATAACTCAAAATTATAGAATGCTGTTAGGTGAATGGCTGATGGTAAAAAATATTTTTTTAGAGGTGAAGGGGAAAAGAAGAGAAGGGAGTATCATGACTGTTTTTATATATAATACATCTGGTTTTGAAAGCAAATGTGAAATTTGTGAATGACTAAAGACATGATGTTCTTACTGTGGTGCTTGAGTTCTTTGTATGTGGTATTTGCAACTGTGCCCTTTGGAACTCTAGTTGCAGCTTGCAGAACAAATAATTGCTACTTGCACCAATTATGTATCTTGAAGTGCTGTTTTTTGCTTGTGTCTTGTGGATAGCATGATAGGAAGCCGGTAACTTCCTGATTAATCACTTCCTTTTAATTATTCTTTACATTATGTTAATTAGCTGAAATAAAAAGCTGATGAATAGATAACCATTTGTACTCAGCAGCCCCACCTTTCACACACAGTTCAGTTTTGTAAACAGAATGTGAAGGGTTATGCACAATACATAAATAGTGATGATAATAATGTAAAAATGAAACAGTGAAGTTAAAAGTCTATATAAAAGCATTAAGATGTCTTGTGTCTTGCATTCTTTGTCTTTACATTGTAGCCATGAATGTGTTGCACCTCATAACTTTGGCACAGAGTAATCTAATAATTCATCAGAACACTTAGAGAAGAGGGTCAGGATTTTTTGATGTGTATATAAAGCCTGTCTGTAACTCTTTTTTTTTTTTTTTGCAACAGACCTGCTGACTTACATTTCCACACCAAATACAGAGGTCTTCTGGAGGAGTAGGAATTCAACACTGCAACATGATTTATATAATGGAGAAAATTTTTTAAAAATATCTTTGGTGTTTCAGTCTACTTGTGGCCTATCATGGTGGTATTGCCAGGACTTTGAAAGCAGCTGTATTATCAAAATATGCATCAGAAAAAGAATAAAAGTAGCAGAATTACTAAAAAAAAAACAACAACAGGGACATAGGCAACAGTGTCATGACCAAATAGGTCAGCACAGGAGCATTTTAGTTGGTGTACTTGAAGGGCCATAACATTAAAAAGAAAGATCACAGAATCATAGTATTGTTTGGATTGGAAGTGACTTTTAAAGGGTCATGTAGTCCAATTCCCCTGCAATAAGCCAGGACATCTTCAACTAGATCAGGTTGCTCTGAGCCCCATCCAGCCTGACCTTGAACGTTTCCAGGGGTAGGGCATCTACCACCTCTCTGGGCAACTTCTTCTAGTGTTTTAGCACCGTCATTGTAAAAACTTCTTCCTTTTATGTAATCAAAATCAGCACTCACTTTAAAACCATTGCCCCCTGTCCTATTGCTACAGGCTCTGCTAAAAAGTTTGTCTCCATTTTTCTTATAAGCGCCCTTTAAGTACCAAAAAGCTGCAGTAAAGTCTCCCTGGGCCTTCTCTTCCCCAGTCTGAAAAACTCCAGCCTCTGCTCATGGGCACCTCACAGGAGATGTGCTCCAGCTCTATGATCATCTTTGTGGTCTCCTCTGGACCCACTGAAACAGGTTTATGTCTTTCCTGTGCTGAGGACCCCAGAGCTGGGGGCAGCATCCCAGGGGTCTCATGAGAGCAGAGCAGAGGGATGGAATCACCTCCCTTGAGTTGTCAGTCACTCTTCTTTTGATGCAGCCCGGTTTATGATTGGCTTTCTGGGTTGCAAGCACACATTGCTGGCTCTTGTCACCATCTAAGCTGTCTTCCTGTATCTAGAAATTACTAGTTCTTTACATGGTCACCATTTCATTTTTATCTAGTAAATTATCCTTATTGCTTGGGGTTACAGTTTTTAGACAGTGAGAAAAGAAATAGCACGCCTTGAAAAATAAACATTTTCCTCTTGGGTTTGGGCCTTTGTAAAGGTGAGGTGATCCCACAGTAAGTCTTACAAGAAATGGCAGGTTCTACGTGGCAGGCATGCTGAACATTGTTTCCCAGGACTTCCAAGTGAGTATTGGCATCTAGTTCGGTTCCCACTCTATTGTTGTAAGCATGCCTATTTTAAAATGCATCCAGTTCTCCTCCATCAGCGAAGTTGGTGAACCAGGCAGTGGCAGAGTGACAAGTGGCTGTAATTATACAAAATCTGGTGGTATACTGAATGCAGAACAGCAGAGTTGGATTCATTGCTGAAATGAAGAGAGGGTGATGGAATGATGGAACAGTTTGCTTGTGGAGGCTGTGGAACCTCTGTCCTTAGAGGTATCCAAGACTCAACTGGATGTTGTCCCATGTAACTTGATTTAATCAGATCTAATTAGATCTAACTGGACATGCTTTGAGCTGGGGTTGTGCTCAATGGCCTCCAGAGGTTCCTTCCAACACGAGTTATTATTTGATGCTGTGAATGGGCAGTTTGTACCTAGGACTTAGTGTGCCAGGCTCCCCACAGAATCAAGAATGTGTCTTCCTGCTGGCTATGCCCACGGAGTATGTAACTTCCCAGGAGGAAGTGTCTGCTCACCAGGTGGAAGACAAGCTCCTTTCAGTGTTCCTGTTTGTTCCGCAAACTTGAAAATTACTGATTTTAATCTGAAACTTTAACACCCACATAATTAGCTTATTTTGTAGACAGCAAGAGGCTTTTATTTGTATGAACTTTTGGATTTGTACTGAGAGAAAAATGCATGTGCCTGCTGAGGAAACCATGCATTTTTGTTCCCTGTCATTTCTGTTCTGCTGCACTGAGAGTGGCTGAAACTGGCCTGAAGTTTGGAAAAAAACTGTCAAAACAAAAGTAGGGAATGGAGACTGTATTTGTGCTTACCCTTTTCTAGTTGTTGCAACGTGAAATCTGCTTCTTTGGCAGATGAATTGAAAGGTGACCCCCCTCACACAGAGAAATTGCCAGCTCTCTGAACTTCCTAGGAATTTCTGTTTTCTTTGGCTGACATCATCCTCAGCAGTGGAGGTTTTGTAATTATAATATAGTTCAAGTTTTGTAATATGTATGAGGCAGAACAACACTTTCCCTGTTCTGCGTTTTGGTTTGTGTAGTTCAGACAGAGTAGGGAACAATAAGAATTTGTGTTGACCAGAACTCGCTCAAAGTGAGTATGAATGCCACATAAGTCACCTCTCCTCAGTAGTGTGTGGGAGCTGAGCAGGACACTTGGACCCTGTGCATGAGGTGCCATGTGTGGAGTAAAGGATGGGTTAAGATTGTGGTGTCCTTGAGGGGGGTGGACTCTTTTTGGGTTAGAGTAATTTTTAATGGTGGGTTTTGCATATTATTTTACTTGTTTGGGTTTTTTGTGTTTTGTGGTTTTTTTGGTTTTTTGTTTTTAATGGGAAATTCTGAATAGCTCTGACTACATTGACAGGGGTGTAAAACTGAATTGATGAGTGTATCTTTGTTGACAGGTTATTAAAAGAAATTACAAGCAAGCTGGACTTATGACTGTACTAAGAACACTGTTTTTCAAAGCTGATACCAAACCCCTTTATCTAAATATGTGATGTCTTGAGATGATTTTATTGTGCACAGTTTTCTGTTATGGGAAGTAAATAATTTGCTCATTTCACTGTGGCATAACATAATTTTCCTCCATTTCATTGAGAAATCTTTGATTATACTATGAATTTTGATTTTTTGAGGTGAAATGTTAAAGTATGTTACTTTTTATAGAGGGATAGGAGAGGCAAAGGAGACAACATAAATGTATTCAGGTGACTTAAATTTTTTTTTGACACCTGCAACAAATACACTGGTTTTCAATTTCCTTTGTGTTTAGTTTCTGTAGCCTAGAACTTGTTGGACTTTGGTCTTTTGAGGACTTCTGCTAATTAAAGTGGAGTAAACAAAATTATTAAACCCAGATTTTGCAGATTAGAACAGCCATGCAAATCTTGTTGAGAGTTAATTTATTCAGAAACTAGAGTTGCGCGAGGCAGTCTGCTAAGTAGAAGGTACTTAGAAGAATTTTTGGCATATGCTCTAAATATGACCTGAGCTGCTCTCAAACTTTCATCAAGTTAAGTGAAGAGATTGTGCTGTCAGGTTGGTCTCCTGTCTGAGTTGTAATGAGTGCTGCCCCCCTACGACTTCACACACTGAGGGAAACTGCA
The DNA here is from genome assembly GCA_035583155.1 of Acropternis orthonyx. Taxonomy (NCBI): domain Eukaryota; kingdom Metazoa; phylum Chordata; class Aves; order Passeriformes; family Rhinocryptidae; genus Acropternis; species Acropternis orthonyx. The sequence continues at coordinate 21,251,072 of JAWWEU010000005.1, read as the reverse complement.
GGGACCAATGCCCAAAGGCAGAGATAACAGATAATTTTCCCTTAAATCTTGTGTTGTAGAGCAGGGTTTTGGGGTGGATTTCCCTGCCTGCTTCCTGTATAGCCTCCCAGAGGGGCTGGCAGTGCTGTGGAAGTGCGGGAAGCAGATGGGAAGTGGCTCTGCTGGTGTGCTGGGGGCCTCTGCGCAGCCCTGGTGTGCGGAGCTGCTCTTGCTGTGGCAGAAAGCCCAAGCTAATAAACTCTGCAGAGCTTGTTAGCCTGAGCTTCACACTTCTTGGGGCTTTGCCTTTGAAGGCAAACGTCAGCAGTTACAGGCTGATGCTTGGGGGCTGCTGTAATTTCCCTTTTTTAACAAGTAAGTTGTCACATATGAACATGGTGAAGTTTTCAGGCCCTTTGGTGGATAAGTGGCTGCCCGAGCTCTGTTTCACACTTGTGTCCTGCAGTCCTGGCTGCTGTGTGCCATATATTCAACTCAGCCAATTTTACATGTAAATGTTTCTATCTGCAGGTCAGTTACTGGGAGGCACGTGCAAATAAAGGAAGATAACTGTGTTTCTATGTGTTAGGAATTTGTTTAAAACTGTAGTCCGTGCTTCAGTTTGGAGGAGAAAGCCCAGCTCTCTGACACCGGGTGCTGGAAGTGCTAGTTGGACAAGATACTTGTTTGGTTTTTTTGGTCAGCAGTTAAATTGTTAAATATTATTTTTATTTTTTATCTTTATAATTCATAATTAATACACTACTGAATTAAGAAGATAGTCAAGATTGTTTGTTTAATTTTACTGACATTGACAAATTCCATGTATAGGAGACTCACAGACTTAAACTTGTCTCTTTCATAATACTGTCCTGTTTCCCACTGCTTGCTCCACAAATTATTTGATACCTGTGGGTATAACTTGCCAGTGCTGGTAAGAAGCATTTAAATTTCTGCATAGGAAAGTTATGTAAATAATAAATAATGATTTCTCAAATATTTATTTACTTCTGAGTGTTTTCTCTCTTCATGTAAATATGAGTGTGTTAAATTCTGATGCTTTGTGACCTCCTGTGATTTGGAAAAGTCAAATGTTGAATTTTCTCTCAACAGAAAATTTTTAAAGCTGGAGATATTAACCAGGATGGACAGCTAGATTTTGAAGAATTTATGCAGTATCTTAAAGAACATGAGAAAAAGATGAAACTGGCGTTTAAGAGCCTGGACAAAAACAATGATGGTATGCCTTGATTTATTTTATTTTTCAAATATAGTTTGAAGAAACTGTACGTTAAAAGTAGTTTAATTTGTATTCTTTGTCTGAAATGGAAACAAAAAGTTGTGAATATGGAACCCTTTTTCTTAACAAGATCATAATTATAGTTTACTATTGATTGTAAAAATAAGTTATTGTAGGCTTTTTTTCTTACTATTATTTTCTAAGTTCATTGAACAGGGGCTCTTTGTTCCTTAGATGGAGAAACTATAAGGAAATTTCTATTTCTGCCTATTAAAAACAAAACAGTTTCTAACTAACTGAATGTTTGCATCCAATTTGATTGGATGATTTTAATGTACTTAGCTTTGCTCAGTCCTTGTAGTAGAGAATCAAAATATATCATCTATATTTAAATTGAATTTAAATTATCTCTGCTATTATACAGGTGGTACAATGGAACCTAGTGAGCTCCAAGGTGCTGAGTGTAGTACCATGTTTTAAATATGTATCATCTTTCTTTTAATGTTTCAAGGAAAAATTGAAGCATCGGAAGTTGTCCAGTCCCTCAAGATATTGGGTATAAACATTTCAGAAAAACAGGCAGAAAAGATCTTGCAAAGGTCAGGAATTACTATTTCTTGAGGTATTTTAAGATTATTTGTACTGTAAATTATTATATTTTTACAATTCAGAGAATAGAATAAATGGGATTATAACTTTGAAAGGTGTTGGTACCTTCAGTGGTGCCTTTATGGGAATTCTCACATGTTCCATCTACTCTTGGGTAATAGTAAGTAGTCACTCTTGGAACATCTGGTTCTGGGAGGAGAATGTTATTTCATTTCCCTGTAAATGTTGTTGACAGAATGAAGTGTTCTATTATGTTTTTAAACGGAATATGCCAGATATACTTGGATAGGAAAAGCATAGTACTGAAAGGCCCTGGCAGATTCAGCCTTGAAGTCTCCATGTGGAACTTATAGTCAGTTGTGACTGATGTGATGGACAAAAACATTAAAAAAGGGTAGAGGGAAGTCAAGAAAACAGAAAAAAACCCCATCCCTGCTACCATTTCCTTATATAGTTCTGTTTAATTTCTTTTCAGTATTGATGCTGATGGGACAATGACAGTAGACTGGAATGAGTGGAGAGATCACTTTATGTTTAACCCAGCTACAGACATTGAGGAAATAATTCGATATTGGAAACATTCCACTGTAAGTTCAACTTTTCTTTTAACTTAATACAACTTTTAAGTTAATGTCTGCTGTGTTAATTTGCAATATTGAGTAGAACAGCTTCACAGTTACTATATTTCAAGCATATCTGTGTTAAGGATTGTTTGGTTTTCCTTTTCACTTTGTGCTCTCCCATGTGCAAGCAGGATGGAGTCATGTGAGTTTCTTCTGAACAATGCACTTGATCTAAAATTTGCAAATAATTATCAGTAATTCTTAGGATGGAATCCTTGTCCATGGAAAAATAATAACCACAAAATTAAATATTTTTTCTTCCCTCACATTGCAGTGTATTCTGATGTTCTGTGCTTTTGATTTGTTGAAACAAATTATATAGACTGTTTCTTATGTTGAAATTAATATTTACATTTATATAGTAACATCATAAAATCACTGGTGTCTTTAGTGATGATTTTCTGTGCACATGTTCTCACACTCTTTTGTGCTATAGAATTTAATTTAAGAATGACAGAATATTTATCAGTAGGCTATCCACACTGCAGATTAATATTTAAAGTTATTGGTTGAATGGAGTTCTTGTCACCTCAGTGACTGACTTTTAAGGAAAATATTAAAATAAGTAAACCAATAGTATTCCTGTTTGCTAAGTATCCTTCCTGTAGATTGTTGGAATAAGTAAAGTTAGATAAAGACAGATTTCTTTGAATATAGTGAGACCATTTATATCTCCAGGGATTAGTCAGCGTTTCCATAATAAAAAACAGTTTATGAGATCTGAGAGCTTTGAAGGTTTCATACTGTACAATCTCAAATCAGGAATGCTTGCCAAAAGAGAGTTAGCTTGCTGTTTGCTGAAGAAAGCATTTGAAGCACTGCTATGAGATCAAACAGTCCTGGTCCCAGCTTACTTTATGTGAAAAACCTTGGCTTTAATAAAATGCTTATGGTTACTATTATTAAACATAAGACCTATTTTTTTTTTTGTTTGTTTTCTTATGGAGTGTCACTAGTTGCCCCTAAGAAACAACTCTGGGAGTCTCTTGTGTTCTTAGTGTTGCAGTCAGCTGATGACCCAGTTATCACTGCAAGCAAAATCCAGCTACACAGCAACACAGCTGCTGTTTCAGATAAGAACACATGTGAGACCTCCCAGCCTGGCTCACATTGACAGCTCTTCCAATTCTGTTTTTATTGTAAAATTTTAATTGCTCTCAAACTATTCCAAGCAGATAACTGCATTGGCACAGAAGTATTATGAGTTAGCAGCTGTGGTCTCTCTGTTATAAAGGCCCTCAAAATTATTTAGTTATTTATTTAGTTGCATTTAGGTCTCAGTAGTAAACCCTGGCAGATATGCATAATATATCTAAGAACACTGAATTTATATTTTGAGAGTTCTGGTTGATCTTTTGATGTTTCCATGTAGTTGAGCAACTGATGACACCTTACTTGGAAACCATGAATGTCAGAAAGATGAAAGGATTTTCCAGTTAATCTGTTCTGTGTTCAATATCCAGAATAGTTGGTGTTTATCCAGTTTGTCCAGTGGCTAGATTTATAATCTGCATTCTGCAGATTTTTGTATCAGATGACCAAGACAGTATTCTGTCTACTAACAGATAGAGAATGCAGCATAAATTAGGGATATAGTGTCTACAGTTAAAATCAACAGTAATTTAAAAGGTTTATCAGTTAACATGCTTTCTGGTCAGTACTTAACAATTTTTAAAATATTCTTGCTCTTTTTATAAATTTAATTTATGTGTAATATCATATTTGCATTATCTACAGTGTATTTTTTCTTGTATATCATGGTTGTAAGTTATAGTTAAGAGCAAACACTGTTTAACTGATGTGTGAGATTTCATAGTCTTATGTCTTGGACAGCTTTATGGCTAAAGCCTTTAGTAATGTTCTCTGGTCAAATTGAATGGTAATACAAATGTGCACCTCTTAATGAAATCTCAAACTTTTATAGCTGAGAAAAGTAATTAAATGTGTCCTTCAGTATAACTGATGATAAGAAAATGTATAAAGCATTAGTCAAACTTCTCATTTTTTAAGATTATACACAGCAGTTACCTGAAATAGAATACTCTGCTATGTCAGCTATAAAAATGCTACTTTAAAATGCTGGGGAGAATGGGGGGATGGGGAGATCCCACATATGTGTGAATAAATTACCGTGAGAGAGAAATCTCTTGTTAGCATCCTTAGGAGATTACCAAACTAATCCCAGAAGGCTGTCTGGTGAAAGGTTAGCTGCAACATGTAAGCATTTGAGCTGTAGTGCTGACTGTAAAGGACTGCTGATCATGACAGAATGTCTTTTCTTGGGCCATACTCAAGGCAAAAATTTGTCATAATTTTTAATGATGATGGTGCAGTCTTTGAAATGGTGGGTCTGTGCTATTGCTCAATATCTATGTAGAAGTCACTAAAAGCTGCTTTTCACTGAATAGCAGTGCATAGCAAGTTAATTATAGGATGTAAATTAGAGCTATTGTTTAAGTAGCATTCTATTTACATATTCTTAGGTGATATGTTAATTTGGAATTAGAGCTATTGATAAAATTGACGGTATGGAATGAAATAGTTACTTGTACATCTTTGCTTTGGATTCTAAAAGGTGCTGGATATAGGAGATAGTTTGACTGTTCCAGATGAGTTCACAGAGGAAGAGAAAAAGACTGGACAGTGGTGGAAGCAGCTGTTGGCAGGAGGAGTGGCTGGTGCTGTGTCTCGAACAGGTACAGCACCGTTAGATCGCCTAAAAGTGATGATGCAGGTAAGGTGCAATGTTCAAGAACTTTTTGGTTTGCAGTGCATCAGTTCAGTATCTAAATTCTGGAGGTCTAGTTATGTTTTGACAATTTCCATATTTTGTGTTCATGAAAGTTGTCTTTTCCATAGTCATGTGAACAAAAATGTAAGGAAAATATTATAGTACTTGTGCCAAAAAAATAAGATTTTTGTCAGTAGTGGATGCAGCTTTGCTTGTTGATGTGTTTAATCAATTTAATACTGATGAGATTTATAATCTAATCAGAGCAGTGTTCTTTACTGTGACTTTGATTTTATTTTTTTTTTAAGGTTCATGGTTCAAAATCAAACAAAATGAATATAGCCAGCGGTTTTAAGCAAATGTTGAAAGAAGGTGGTGTCCGATCCCTTTGGAGGGGAAACGGAGTAAATGTTGTGAAAATAGCTCCTGAAACAGCTATTAAGTTCTGGGCTTATGAACAGGTAGGATGATAAATCTGGAATGAAAATAATGGTAAATAAAATACTACATCACTCTCACTGTTCATTATTTGCACTGTTGTATTATATAGGAGTTCTTGTCATGACTGGGGATTTTGTCACAGTAATTTAGGGTGACTTTCAGATTTAAAATAGTCTATCCCATTAATAGAATACTTAGTATTAGACAGATTTGCTATTGTATTATAAACAGTATAAATAAACTGAACCTTTCATACCTTTTAAACTGTCCTCCAGCCTGCATGGCTTGGAGTCCTGCATTAATATCTAGATTGTTCCTTCAAAGTGACAACAACCAAAAACTTGGCACATTGTACTCACTGAACCTACACAAGATTCATTTAAAGTCAAATATCACGGTGCTATGATGCCCTCATCCTGGATTTCAGAGTTATATTTACCTCTGAATCAGCTTTAAGCATCATGTTAAGGCCTAATCCTCCTTTGGAAAATGAACTCCCATTCTGCTGTATATAAATGAGCTTTATTTTTCCTCTGTGGGGCTTGCTAGTGCCTCAAGTAAGACAGAATGAACATATTGCACATTTCTGTACAACTAGGAAATAAAAGCAACAAAAACAAAATCAAATAAACTCGGGGATATTGCAAGACTGAAGTGCAGATTTTGGTGCCATAGAGTAACCTTGGGCAACTTAGTCCTTACTCTTGGTCTGCCTTTTGGGAGCTGAGGGTGCATTTTTGTATGGTGGTATCTGTATCTGGCATGATGTGGTATGTACAGCTCTCTGAATGCCTCTGAAATTGCTAGCTGATCTTGCATTCTTTGGTTGGAAAAAAGGATGTGCAAGGGAGTTGATTTCCTCTTTGTTCTCTGGGGTCCATAGTGTGGGTACCCTTGAGTTGATCTGTTGATATTGAGAGTGATTGAGTGTTTAATGTAAAGGGTTCTTGTAGGCGGGAATGTTTATTGTATTCTGGAGAATCTTTGTCCACAGAGCTGCAGTCAGTATAGTGCTAAATTTATTGGGTTAGTAAATGTAACTGTAAATACATGAGAAACTAAGTACAGATTGAAAAGACATTTTGTACTGTACTCTTGCCTTTAACAGTAACTCTTGCTACTCCTGAAAAGCATGTGGTGTTTATTTTATGTGTTTTAACTATACAGTATAAGAAGATACTCACTAGAGATGATGGAAAGTTAGGCACTGTTGAAAGATTTGTATCTGGTTCTTTGGCTGGAGCAACAGCACAAACTTCTATTTATCCCATGGAGGTAAGTAACACTTCCACTGGAACCTTCCAAATATTTGGTTTGTTTCCAAAGTAAACCCCATTTTGCTCTTGAAAATAGAGTAAGAATTCATCTCTAGTCTTATATACTAATTTTTTTTTACTTTGGACTTCATTTCAGAATTTCAGTGTTAGGCATTTTAGAATATACTATGTTCTGATGGATTCTTGTAATTTTTTCCTGTATTTAACTGTATAGTGTTGTTTAAAGCAATATTTAAATTAAACCTAGTTCAGGAAAAAATCACACAAGAACACATTTAAAATTCAGTACACATTCAAGCATTCTCTAAATTGGGCATAAATCCTTTTCCCACTATATATAAGCAAGGAGTGGTGTTGTCTGTAGCAGAACTGAACTTTTGTTTCATTATGATGAAAATCTGCATCTGATGAGGAGAACAGTGTGGAGAAAGGATGTAACAGCTACAGTTGAGGCTGGGTGGATTGGCTGCTTTTTCCTCTGTAGGACATATTTGTAGATAGTACTACATGTTGCAATTTAACTAGAGTTAATGTACTAACTGCTCTGGTGTAACTATTTCATGGCATTTCAGAGAAGTAGGATGTACTTCCTTTACTGCTGTTTCCCCATAAAGTTTATCACTTGTGCAGATACATGTTGGAATATATGTTGGATCTGGGAATAAACCAATACCAGCATCAAGGTTTCTAAGTACTGGAAAATGTACCCCAAACACCTTTTTCAGGGGAAAGGCTGTCAGTAGGAATAGAAATTAGCTGTTTTCACTGCTGAAGTAATAATGATTTCTTTAAAGAGATCCTTGCTGTTACAGAGGCTGAATCTCAGCTAACCTGAGTACAGAGATGGTTTAAGTTAGGGAATAACTGAAATGTTATGTAGATTATCTGGATTACACTGATCAGTGCAGACAGATGAACTATTCTACAATAACATGTTCTGGTCTCTCCAACAAAGATATGGTACTGTCCTAGAAGTGTTTTTTAGGATATTTCTAAGTAAGAGAGAAAACCAAGTGCCTGAGGAAGCTGCAGTCTTAGGAGGCTTTAAAGTAGGCCGAATTCTTGCTCAAGAAATTTTCTCTGTGGTTGCTTTCAGAAATGGTTGTTAATTTCTTTGTCCTAAGGTGCTGTACAGACTTATTTGTATTATTAATCCAGTGCTGGGTTTCAGTAGTGAGACACAATCCTTATATTCCTTAACCAGCTAAGTGTTGTGCTTTTTAAAGATTTTCTTCATATGCTTTCGTGTTCCCAGATCAGAAGTGTGATTTGCTAATATGTTAATGTTCTCGCTTTTTCCTTAGAATATTGCCCACACTGTTGCCTTCAAGTTGATCAAAAATCTTTCTGTTTTAACAAGGAAAATAAAGCCAAAATGCGGTTAAAAAGGCTAAGAATTTGTAACCTAGTATATAGTAATGTGTGGTGCTCTGCACTAAGGATAGAACCTGCAGAAGCCTGCTGCTAACAAATCCTTACCAGTAATGATCACAAAGGAGATTTGAACCACCAAAATGCAAAGCAGTTTCAGAGAATTGAATAAGGAGAGATATACTGTGTATATAAAATAGATTATAAAATAGGTAATTAAGGTTGCTGCTTTTTTCCCCTTTTAGGTTTTAAAGACCAGATTGGCTGTGGGTAAAACAGGGCAATATTCTGGGATGTTTGACTGTGCTAAGAAGATTTTAAAAAGAGAAGGTCTAAAGGCCTTCTACAAAGGCTATATTCCTAATATTCTGGGTATAATTCCTTATGCTGGCATTGACCTTGCTGTTTATGAGGTGAGTTAAAGGTTCTTCACCCACAGGGTGGTTGGGCACTGAACAGGCTCCCCACAGCAGTGGTCACAGCACCAAGCCTGACAGAGCTCAGGAAGTGTTTGGATGATGCTCTCAGGCACATGGTGTGACTCTTTGGGATGGTCCTGTGGAGGGGCAGGAGTTGGGCTCAATGATCCTTGTGGATCTCTTCCAACTCAGCATATTCTGTGAGTTTAGATCACTGAACACATGTAGCTTCACCAGTTACTTTACAAAAACCATAAATATTCTTTAGAATGTCTGTATCATTAGTTAGGTTAGTTAGATATGCTTGTACTATTACAGTTGCCTTTAATTGAAAATAGACAAATGAGACTTTTCGCTAATCTTACTAGACTTCAGTGTTTGTATTTGCCCTTCCTTCAGGAGTGTCTGTGCAGATGGGCCCTTACATGCCAAACAGGAAATGTTCTTAGACAGGATTACAGAGACCTTGGCAGGACAAAGTGCTTTCATTCTAACCTAACCCTGCTAGACTGGAACATACACATTCTATAGTAAATATGGACCTTAAAAACCTGATAAGATACTCATATTATTCATATTATCCTGAATTTATCATACTTAATACATTTTTTTTGCCATTTTCTTTGATTTATAATTTGATTTTTTTAACCTGAACTCCTTGTGTGTCTGTGCATGTCACCAAAATTCTTTGTGGCTGACATAGTTGTTCTGAGGAGTTTGAAACACCACTGTCTTTCCTTTCCAAGATGAACTAGCGCCTATTGCTTGCAGCAACAATGTTGAAAATGTTTTGTCTGCCTTAGATGCTATATCTTGTTTCAAAGTGTGCTAAATAACTCAGATATGCAGAAAAAAATTTTTTTTCTAGACTAATCTTGTTTTGATACTGCATTAGTAAACAGCAGAATTGCTTGAGCAAACGTTTTCAGAGTTGTATGGAATTTCTTTTCCACAATTTGCATCCCTGTTTCTGCATGGGGTGATGTGCACAGCTGTGTGAGCTTTTGTTGCACCCCATGGGATGCTGAGTTGTGTTTCCTTCCTCTCCTCAAAATATTACAGGTCTAGAACATCAGTACTGTTCCTGCTTTCTGGATTTTTTAAGGATTTCTCATCTAGGTACTAACTACTGTAGTCTGGTCTAAGTCCTTGCCTGTGTGGTAAGGTGTTTACCTCTGCCTCTTAAAAGTCAGCATGTAGGACTGGCATAGTGAGATTGGTGCTTTTCAGGATTGAGCCCTTAAGATTTGTTATGAATAAAGAAGTATGTGTTTATTTTTTTGAATACAGATCTCATCTTACTATTTAATTTTATACCTTGGCAGCTCTTAAAGAGTACATGGCTAGAACACTATGCATCAAGCTCCGCTAACCCAGGTGTTTTTGTATTGTTGGGATGTGGAACGGCTTCCAGCACATGTGGGCAGTTAGCCAGTTACCCTCTGGCTCTTATTAGAACACGCATGCAGGCTCAAGGTGAGTTGTCTTGTACTGAAAATGTTTGCGTGGTCACATCAAAATGGTATCATTTGGAATCGCTGTAGCGCAGATATAGCAATGAAAAAAAACAACACACCAACTTGGAAAAAGAAAGGACTTGTGTGGCACATTTTTCTTTAATGTTGGTCCCTCCTCTCTCTTAGCCCTAACGTTGTTTTTCATACTCAATTCAACATGAACATTTCAGACACTGGTGCTCTATATAGTCCATAGAAGACTACCAGACACAGAGCCCCTGTCATAGTCTGGGAGCACTTTTCTGAAATTTAGAATATTCCCTAAATTTTAGAGAAGAAATGGCAAGGCTTGCATTGTCCTATGAAGGCAGACAGCAGTGTTTGCTCTGGAGGACATTTCATAAAGACAGCTTCATAGGTGAGATTTTTGTTTGATAGGTTTGTGCACAGACATAACGATAAGAGCCTAGATATCCAAAGGAATGTAGGTGGATAATGCTTTTCAGTGGGATTTAGACACAGGAGTATCTCCCAAATGTGTGGGAATAAAAAGATGTTTTTTTAAATGGCCCTAGAGGCAAACAGTCGACTCACCAACCAGTTTGGTACTTGCTTAAGAAGGTTAACATTACTAGAACTGTTTTATAACACAATATCTTTTTGTTCTAGCCTCGGTGGAAGGAGCTCCGCAGCTAAATATGGTTGGTCTCTTTCAAAGAATTATTGCTACAGAGGGAGTCCGAGGACTTTATAGGGGCATAGCCCCTAATTTTATGAAAGTGCTTCCAGCTGTCAGCATCAGCTATGTTGTATATGAAAAAATGAAGCAGAATTTGGGAATAGCATGAAATGAAGGAAAAGGTGAGATGCTTCTAATGTTGTTGGAAACACCGGAACAGTAATATTTTCTCAAGTAATCTGTTCTCACAGTTTGAGACAGATCTTTGTGGAGAAATGCTGCAACTTCTACTTTTGCCCTTAAGTGGGAAGAAACTTTCCTAAATTTTAGTTCACCATTTCTAAACAGATACCTATATTGCACTTTAAAATGTCACTGAGTTAAAAAAAATCAAGAAACTGTCTTTAAATCAGCAATATGTTTTTATTTTTAGTAAATCATGCGAATTTTTTTCTTTTTTTTCCCAGTTGTTCTTTCTAAATATGTATTTGTCTTGGATCAAACCAAAGGTGGAAGTGCAAACTGCCTTGATACTGAATACATGAAAGTGACTTTTTGTTCTGTCACGCTGCCTATACTCAAGCAATTCACAGGCGACATTTTGCATGCCTAGAAGTAAGCACTTTTGTTATTTTTGCAGAATGAATGTTAAGTTCATAAGGAATAGGATCTTGGATACAGACAAGGATGGAGTAACACAGTAAAATGTAGACTATCACCTTTATCTTCAGGCAGACCTTTTTCTTTGTTACTTAAAGAGCCTGACAAACTGCTCTTCCATGGTATCAGGATAGCCCAAATGGATTTACATGCTATTTTTGTAATACAATCAGCGATTTTGATAACTTGCTTCACTGGACCTGCCTTTCATTGCACTTGTAAATGTTAGCACCATTAACCATGGCAAGCTTGGGGTTACAGCTGCACATTTTATAGGATCATAATACACAGGAACAGAAAAAAGCTTGGTTATTATATCCATTCCATACAAGTGCAAGTTGCTGTTTAAAAACAGGGTGGCAGATCCTGTATTGAGCTGGCAGTGATTGTAGTACAGCCAGTAGCAGAGCTCTTTGTAGCTGCCTTGGGAAGAGAAATGCTTCTCATTTGAGACTCTCCATTCTTTCCCTTATTCAGAGGGCTGCAGTCCACTATGTGCTTTTAGCCAGTAGAGGATTGCATTATTATTAAATGGTTTTACAGGTCTGTCATGGGCAATAAATCCTCTTTTCCTCACTCTTATGTGCACGCTGGCTGTGTGTGTGAAATTCGGACAGTAAAATGCTGAAGTGTTTTGTCCAAGTGACTGAGTGGCTGTGCTGATCCCAGGTGCCCATTGGATGGATGTTAATGTAGCAAGCAAACCACGCACACAGATCTTGTCAGTGCTTGAGAAACAACTCCTCCTCAAAAAACAAAGCAGCATTTCCTCAATGCAGAAAGTTAGGGATTTCCAAGTACTTCCAAAGTAAATTCTTTTTTTTTTTTTTTTTTTTTTTTTTTGACAGGCACACATTTCAGTTGCCTTCAGGCCTGAACACTGAAATAGATTAATTATTACTTAACTCATTTGTTAGGCTTTTTCTACTTTCTGCAGTGTGTGGTGTCTTAATCTTGGTAACTTCGAGATTATACTTACTTTGACCTTCTAAAAGCAACAGCTCTTAGACCACTTTGTGAAATTGGATTACTGAGGGACGAACTCTGTTCCTTTGAGGTCATTAAGGGTCTCCTTTTTAATTCCTTTTCTTGGGGGGTGGTTTTTTGGTTGTTTGGGATTTTTTTAAACAAACAAGCATAAATAACTGCCTGAACCTCCCTTGTTCCACATATGATTTGGGCCATATTTTCAAACAGCAATCACATGTAAATCTGTGATCAGTGCTTCCATGGCTGGTGTTTTTTCTCAATGAACTTATATATAACAGCTCCATAAAACCTGTATTATAAAATGTTTTTATCAGATTTCAGAAAATGGCAGCTTTAGCTGTGTATTTTGGCCTTCCCTTTAGGGAAACCTTGGACTTTGCACTTTTTTAAAAAAAAAAAAGTCATTCTATCCAAATCATTCATATGTATAATGCCTTTCTAATCTGAGTGTTTCCTGGTTTTGCCAATATTCTTGTATCTTTGTGGGATTTGTGAGATCAGTTGCTGATCCTTTTCTTTGACTGTGACCAATGAGCAAATGTATTGTGTGTGTGTGATGTAAAGATGACTTTAGCAGTTTCTATCTTCTAGACTTGCTTCATTTGGTTTATAGTGTGCAGGTGCCATTATGAGTATGGGAAATTATGCTGATCTTTTCAAATGTTGAAAAGATGTGATGTTTCAAATTTGATTTTTCATTATGTGCCTTGATGACTGTGTTCAGTTGTGTATTCTTTGTCTCTTAAATGTGTGTTTACCTTTTTAGCTTTATAAAATTACCAATAAATCTTTGTTTCCTTATATGGCTGGAGTGTGCTGATATGTTTTTTTTTTTCATTGTCTGATAGACAGATGATGCTTCTTTATTGCATTATATGCATAATACTCAATGTCAAAAATGAAGGTTATTTATCTAAAAATAAGTTTGATACTACCCTACGCTTTTACTGTTTGTTATATGAAAACCTAGTTTGAGATTAGTCAATTATCCTGTTTAAAACTCTAGCTATCTCATTGCTTAATGGGAGATCACATAATGTTTAATATTTGAGCTCGTTCATTGAACAGTATTACACCATGATTTCTTCTGTGTATGTTGTGTGACAAAACTCATAATAATTTGGGACAAATGTATTTGCTTGTATTTTTAATGTTGACCTTGCTTTGTTCTTAATCTTACTTGTTAGTCAAAGGATCAATATACAATCTTTTCAACATAATTGACTTAGTTTATTCTGCATGTATGTACTCTGCATAGCAGCCAGCTTTGACAACTACTTCTGCGTTTTTCACACCAATTCTTCAAATGTTAAAGACAATTGTAAACTAATTAGGGAAGCTTTTCTTGTCCCGGATTGCTGCACATACAGTTTTGTAACATAAGATTTAGAAGTTTTCTTTTAAGTAATGGAAGAAGTAGATGTGCAATGTGTGATTTCTGACTAAATGAACAATCTGACATTCAATTCCACTTGAGGTAAGAATGCTTTTAACTGGAAATTCTCTGCAAGAAGAGCTCAGAAAAGGGAAAGGAAAAGCTCATTTGTTTTTACTTCAGGATATAAGTGGAGTGTGACTGCTATTCAGTAGCACTAACACTAGAAAACGCTGCCGGAAAGGCATGGAATAGGGCTACCGATGTGTGTCCTTCCCTCTTGACTGTGGTGGGATTCCTGGCAGGATATGCTTGTGTTATAACATGTGGCATTACCCACAGTGGCACCAGCACAGGCCCAAGCTGCCTTGCACATGCCTGATAGCACAAAGACCACAGTGAACTCTGTGTGCTGAAACCCCCTCGGCAGCTCTCCCTTGCGCTAAAGAACTGCTGCGTTACCCAGGTGAGACTGGCTGTGGGCCTGCCTGCTGCCCAGATGAGCTTTCAGAGGCCCAGATTGAGACAACTGCTGTTCTTTACTGTCTTGTTTCATTTCTTTCTAATAATTGCCCATTAGATAAGGTATGGCAAGAAGTGCACTGCAGTATGTTACAGTGAACTGCAGCAGGCCTGCAGATCCCTTGGAGAGCAGGAAGAATTTGACCTTGGTGAGATAGTGATGTACCCGTGAAGATACATCCCTCAGCTAGAGAATCGTAAACAACTTGCAGGTGCTGAGAGAACTCCAGAAGCTACAAGATAAGGGATAATGAGCCGGGTGAATTTGTACAGAGACAAAAAGTTATAACTGTGGCCAATGAATGGTTATTTAGATGTAGTAAGCACCAATAAAGTTAATGCACGTACACTTAGGAAATATATAAAAGGTAGCTGTGCTAAAAATAAATGGATTCTATGCCTGACTTTCTTGTATATTTTGCCATTTGTCTGTCTCAACAATGACAGTATGTGATGTTGCTACACACGTATCAACAATGCAGGCTATTTGCTGTGTAAGGATGTGTGGTTTCTAAATGCTTCCCCTTCTTATGTTGGAGTGGTCTTGGGAATGGCTTTTAAGACTGATAGTAAAACAAGATACTGATCTGAACTGTATTTTGTGGAGAACATAATTTGTAAGAACTGGATATTTAACAGAAGGTAATTTTGAAATATTGACAGTCTTACTGTGTGAATTATGTCTAGCTTAAAGCCCTCTTGGTGTCTGAAAATATGTAGAAATATTACTTTTTTGTCAGTATTTGTGCAATACAGGGTAAAAATTGTCTATGTTCTGACAACTAACTGAATTCTTGAGTACTATGCACCTAAGCTCTCAGACTTGGCATCTGTTCTGCTAAAGGGGCTAACAAAGGGATTCTAGTATGTACTATGTAAGTGTATGAAAAAACCCACAGTGTGTATATATACATACACCTATATTTTATATATATATATATATATAAAGCCTTTTCTTCTCTGCACCAAGCTTGTGCATCTCCTTTGTGCAGTAGCTGGAGCAGCTTCCAGATTGTCCTCTTACTTGAACATTCCTGGAGCAGTGAAACTGCTGTCCCTACAGATCTTTGCCCTGCAAGTTGGAGGTATGAGATCCAGGAGAAGTAACCAGTAAGTTCTTTAAAATAACGTGTCAGTAGTACTTGTGCTAAAATCCAGAGTGGTTTTGTCCTCTCTGGGCTCATGTAAAGCAGAATATCTAGTGCCTATCCCTTTGAAGTAGGTGTCAGTAAAAGCTGTTAAGTTGAAGATGGAAATACAGTAGATGAACTTTTGGACTGCCATTTTAAACTAAGCCTTTTGCTAATATATTTGCCCTGTAGTTTAGCTTTTCCTAAGGCACTGCTCTCCCTAAAGCAAATGCCATGGTTTTTTACTGTTACTAATTTGTGTTGTGCACGAACCAGTCTCTCCCTAACGAGCCTTAACATCCCCTGTGCTCTGTCTGGGCGCGGGCTCGGACTGAATTCGAGCAGTGCCATCTGCTGTCACGTTGTGACACTGATTTGTGAGGGGAATGGCTGTTTCTAGGCTGAACGTTCGTGTTCAGTCCTCGGAGTTGACAGCAATTGAAAAACAGTTTGTAACAGTGCAAGATAAACCCAACTGAGCCATGTTTTTATTAAAGAATCATAGAATTTTTTGCACGGGAAATATTGAATTGCTGTTAGCCCTAGCAAAGTGTCTCTGAGATGGCATGTCCCTTGTAGCTTTCTCCCTGCATCAGTACCATGTGTGATGCAGGCTGGTAATGGAGCCATTTTACTTTCCCTAATTAAACAAATTCCTCAGTTTTAACTAGCTTACTTTATAGATGGAACAGCCTCTGCTTGTTTGATACTAATACCTTACCCTGATACTACTTTTACTGGGGATTTGTGGATGTTTGCATGGCTCCTCTGTCTGGGCCCCTACTAAGTTAACATAGCATACAGCTTCATGAATTTTTAAGTCTGCACTCTAAGCTCTTCTTTTATGACTTCCTCTGATAATTGCAGGTCAATTAGCTGCATCAGGTTGCTTCAGTGTGTGTCTGGATCTGTTATGTTCCTTCCAGTGTACAAAACCTAACTAAAACCTTTCAAATCGTTTGGGCCAGGGAGTGATTGCCTACCGGAGAAGTTCAGAGGCTGGGGTTCTGCAGGGGTGTTTTAATAGGACTTTGTTTGCAAATAGGATTTCTGAGTAATCTTGGTGGTACAGATTACTGTCTCAATCCTGGCAGTAGCTCTGAAGCCATCCTTCTTAAAATAGGTGTCACCTTTGATCCATACATACTAAAGCTAGCAATTTGCATTTTGGATGGATCACAAATGTAAAAGTTTTTATTGTCAGCTCAAAAGTTGTCTGCAGTATGTAAGAATCCCTTTCCTAAGTTTATAGCTTCTGATTTCTCACTAGCTGGACAGATTTTGCAAAGGTTTCAGTGGGGAAGAAACAATGAGATATAATTGCAAATTTTGGTGGTGATGAGGAAGGATATAAAATTCTGATTCATTCATCACCACAGTTATATTGTTCATAGCAGAAGTAGCTGAAATTACACTTTATGGGTTAGGAAAAGGTTGCGCTGTGTGGGTGGAAAACTGGACTCTCCAAAACTCCATTACTTGCTCATACAAAACCATCTGAGATGGCAGCAATATGTAACCTATCCTTAAGTGTCTGTACTAATGAATGAGTGACAGTGCACACATCTGATCCATCTGCTGCATAAATGTTTAATTTTGCTTTTACCAGTCAGCCAGAGTTTTGCAGAAGATTGGTTTCTGTGCAGCAACGAAAAAGAAGCAAGTGTGATGTTGCATTTCTCCACAGGGAATTGGAGCTGGAGTAGGAGCACTTCTGAATCAGTCACGACACTGCCATCCCCTTGAAGTTATTTCAGCTTAGACATCAAATATTGCTCACTACTCCCTTAAGGAGTATCTGGTTTTAGTTTGCTTCTCCAGATTTCTGTGCTTTCTCTATCCTAGAAAAAAAAAGAGATCAAGGAAAAGATTTATTCAGTATTCCCCCTTGTTCCTCCTGACTTGTACTCAATGTCCGTACCTTGCTGTGAGATGTTTGCTGGGCTGTAATGTAGTGGCATTCATAATTTCCACAGTATGACATTTTGATGGGAGAGTGTGATCCTGTAGAAAAGAGAGTCTTGCAGATGGAGATTTTCATCTCAGTTCTGCTACTGATCTTGTGTACATCCTTTTTCAGCATCTATGGTCCTAGTATTTTCCTGTCTTGTAGGTGTTAAGTTCCCTGGAACTGCCATCATGCTGTGATGGTTCAGTGTGTAGCCTGGGGTTGTGCTATGATACAAATAATAGCCTACAACAGTGCTTGTTAAAGTACCACACACTTTATTGGCAGAGGTTTTTCTGTTGCTTTGGTGATTAAGGTAATACCACAATGTGAAAAGAAACCTGATGGAAGCAGGAAAGTAATCATATTCTAAAAAAAGTTGATTGCCAAAGCTGCCTACTGGAATAAATTCGTATTAGTCTTTCATCTCTAAAAGGAAATTTGGCTTCCTGCTTGATTATTGCTTTCAGCCTTTTCTCCTAGTTTGTTTTTAATTGGCGGCAGTGTTTCTCACGCTAATATTGCCATCTCTTAACACTGCAAGTACATCCTTGTCTATTCTCAAAACACACTGAGAACCCACTGAACTGCAGCAGTGAGTTCCGGTTTTAAAGGAGAAACGCAAAACTGCAGAGCCCAGTGATTTAAAATATTTCGGTTGCTTGAACTTCAGCTGTCTCTCCCTGGAAGAGCTCTCAGCCATGGCTGGGCTCGGCGGAGCGGCGGCAGGGCCGGCAGTGCCCGCGCCGTCCGGCAGGGGGCGCACATTGCCCCACCCCGCCCCGCCCCGCGGCTCCAGCGCCCCGGGAAGGGCCGGGAGGATGCGGGTTGGGAATGCTGTTGGGAAGCCGGTTGTGAGGGATCCGCAGGGAGGCTCTGAGTCTCGACATGGCTGTGCGGCCGTGTGCCGTCGTCAGGCTCTGGGCTTGCAGCGGGCTGCGCTGCCAAGGTGGGAAATGTGCAAGAGGGGAGGGGAGCGAGGGACGGGATCGAAGTGAGCAATGAAATCCGAGACTGAAGGTCAGAATCTTTTTCCTGACAATGCAGAAGTCTCCCTCAGGGATTCCTGTTGCTTGAGACACTAATTAAAAATAGCATGAATAAAATCTATGGCGACATGTTTCAGAGACAGTGCTTTACTCCAGGAGGTCTCTCAGGACTGCAGTAAGCACAAAGACGAAAGGGTTTCGATTGCTCTTCAGCAATCGGCAGGACAGTGGAATTCATGCCCGGAATCTTGATTCTGTTGCAATTTTCTGCTGGTGTTTGAGCACCTGGGATGCCTGAGCTAAGCAGACTAGAGCCTAGATGAAGTATGTAGGCAAATAAGCATTCCAGGCTGAAATCTGATGTTCTGGCTGACCACAATTAACTTCTCATGAGAAAGTTTCAGTGAATAATTCTTGCTAGTTGTATTAATTTTTTAAAGTAATTCTGTATGTTCATCTCCTGTAATTTCCCATTGTGATGTAAGAAGTCAAATGGCATCTAAAATCCCACAAGTTCTGAAAGTTTCCCAGGTGCTAGAAAGTTGACTTTCATGTGGCTTACTCCATGTAAAGATACTGGGGCTGGAGTTTGCCATGAAAGCTGCATGGTAAAAAGCCAATGCTCAAGGCATCTCTATCCCCAGAAGCTGCTCTGTAGAACTATTTGAAACTTATAATTACAAGCTCTTTATTTAACTTTCAAGTATATCTTATTAATACCTGAAATATAAACAAGGGATTTATAATGCACCTGTTGAGAATGGGCCTTACTTCAAAAATGACCCAAATTCAACAAAAGCCTTTCAGTGGTTCTGTCTGGTGGTTGCTTTGCAGAAGTGAGAAGTTACCTCTCACGTCCTCCCTAAGCAAACTTCAGTTTTGAAAGTCTAAGTGACTTGATGGCTTTCAACTGTTTGTATGAAATAATTCAAGTGCCTCCCTAGGGAGAGGATGTAATGGGAAAAGCATTCCTCCATGCACCAAACAATCCACTGGAGTGCTGTCCCAGAGCCTCAGCAGGACATCAGGATGGGAGTAGGTCTAGAGCATGAGCTGCTTCCTCACAGTTGGCATTGCTTTCCATAGGTTGAAGTTCAAGAACCTTCTTTGAGGCTTTAGGAAGACAGTGCATGAGTAGCCAACATGGGAATAAAGGTCACTAACCTGTATTCTTGAAGCACTTTGTCCCTCATTGCAGGCTGCTACATTAGGCAACTGCCTCAGTTTTTTGAGGCATTTGTGAGTTTGCTTATAAGGGGTTAAAGTGTTCTGCACATACTTGGGACCTAACAGAAGAGGTTGGTCCTTAATGTACATAGGCAGTGATCAATTCAGTACAAAATAAGAGAAACAGTTTGTGAGGGGATTTAACTTTCTGTCAATTATACTTTTTAAAGCTATTGATCTGCCAGACAGTGTTTTGAGGTTTTTTCCATTTTTAGGGATTGTATATTTGATGCGTCACTATCTGATAATAAAGACATAAGCGTAGTTCAGCTTCAAGAGTTTAAGTCAGTAATAAATATTTCATTACATTGTCTTAAACTGTCAAGGTGTTCCAGATTAAACTCATAGCTCATGTTGTTGAACCTCAGTTTGCAGTTGTATATCAGTAGCTAAATATAAAGTGTAAGGTTGTAAAGTCCTAGAGGCAAAAATTGAAACCAGCATTGGAGGCATAAAGAAATTTAAAATTCTGGGGCATTTTGACTAACGTGTTTCATTTCTGTATGGTTCTATAGGCAATCTCCTTTCAAAAGCGCTCATTTTAAGAGACAGAAAATTAACATCTGCCAGCAGATACCAAAGCTGAGAGGATGAAGCAGCCTTTCTCTTGTACCTCTGTACATACAGACATTTCAGTGTTTTTACTTAAACTGCTTATCTCCTGTTAATTTCTCATAGCTTATTTTCTAAGAATGTGTCAGATGTTTTCCTTTCTAGTCAAACTGTGAATTTCATTCCCTGTATTTTAAAACCTGCTAGGGACCTTGGGAAAAGATGTCAAGCAGTAAGGCAGAATGTGTTCAGCACCTTGTTTGTCCTTCAGTAGGCACTGACCTTGTGAAGCAATGTAACCTAAACCAACTAAAACTCCTTTTCCCCAGTGCCTACAGTGTGCTCTCTCAGGGGATGAGTCTGAGGACTGAAAAGTCCTTTCTCTACAGGCTAGCATTACTCAGATTGCATCACTTTGGAAGAGTCTGGATGGCATCTGCATGGAGATTGTTTTTGTGTATGAAAAATACATGACTATTCCCTCAGGTGTTAACTAATGCAATTCTTAGTTATTGAGAACTTCAAGCAAAAAATCAGTGTTCTCAGACAGCATTCAAATGTACTCCTCACATCTAGTTAATTGGTCACTCTCCTTATAAGCGTCTGGCTGCCAAACTTTTCTCCTTGCTACACTCCTGTGACTATACTGTACCTTTGTGATAGGGGGAACTTTTTGCTTTTAGTTTTCCTTAACTGATTGGAAAATAGGAGAATTTATTGTCCTTTTCTATTCACAATAATTGAGTTTGTGGTTTTTAATTTGTTGGGGTTTTCTTTAGTTGTAGTGGTGAGGTAAAGAGAAGGAGCTTGAGCAATCCCCATTCTGTCATGATTTAAATACTGTCTTTGGTAATTAATTTAATCAGTAAACAGCAGGAGACTGGCATGTCTTGGGAATTTTCTCAAGTGATAAAAATAGTTAGATAAATGATAAGAATAGTTAGTACTAAGTGTGTCCCTTAGGACAGTACTGATGAGCTTATGGATTGGGTGGGATAAAGACACATGCAGCAGCTTTGTGTGTCATGCTCGACATGGTATATGTGATTCTCTGGAATGAGGATCTGAGAAAAACAAGTGTCATTTACTAGGATGCATGTGGAGGAAACAGATTCATTGCTTCTGGTTCTGATTTTCAACTTGACCACTGCAAAAGGAAGGTGCCTGTAACATTTCAAATTGTGTCATGAAAACAACTCTTCTTCATTAGTGACAGTAGCTCATACTGCTGCATTGAAGTAATTTCTGAAAGCTTAGTTTTCTCTTATAGTCTCCATGTTTGCAACAACAGAAGCATTCAACTTGCCTTTCCTATCACGGTAGGAAAGGAAAATACAAAACTGTGTGTACACTGGCTATTGCTTAGGAAATACTAAACAGCAAAACAGTGTTGTAACTGTGTTACAGTTTCAGAGAAGCAGACCTGAGTGGCTTGTTCATACTTGGAAATTTACACTAATTGCATAAATATTTAGTGGTGCTGCTATGGATCACATAACCTATTAACCACCTTCTGCGCACACACACACTTGTGCTAGCAGTGCACATGGCATTTCCAGATAATCCTGTGCATAGAGGCCTTGCAGGAGCTAAAGTTCTGCATGATAGCTCCACGAACAAACCCAGAATTAATATTTCTGCAACAGATCTGGAATCATTTCGGTAGAAAGTTCTGAATGATGCAAGGCAGCAGAATGTTTTAGATGGCAATCACACCTTGCTTCTGTCTGAGAAAATAAAATGTGAAAAGAACCTGTAATCCAGTGCTCAACAGCTTAATTTAATGTGAACTATTTTTGAAACTGGGTGACAAGTCATAGATAATGGTGATCAATATAGTACTTTTGATGAAAAAAATTAATTTCCCTGGGAGATGACATCTCTTCTTGCATTGTTATAGCCCTTAAGCTAGGCAGCTCGATAGCTGAAGAGTAATAGGCATGATGTAAGGCAAAGGAATTATATCTCTAACTTCTTTTTTAACCTCTGTGTTTCAGACTGAGTTTATTTCAGTCTCAGTGTTCAGATGAGTCACCTGAAGTTTGTTCTCTTGAGTCAGGACATAAACGTGAGTTCTGAATTCAACTGCAAGTTACAATTCAAGATTGCCTTGTTATTTACTTAAAGTAACATTTTTTTTCTTTAATGTCAAGATTGAAGAAATTAATTTACTCTTGGTTCACATAGCAAGTGCTTTCAGCTTTTTATCAGATAGGTGGTGCTTGCAGACTGTCAGTGGAGGCCTCCCTGATGCCTCTGTCAATCTGTGGAATTCAAACTTTTCTAAAAACAATTGTTTCTAACCTGTAGAAAACACTTTAAGATATGGCCAGTGTGCCACTTCCTTGAGCATTGTCTTTTCAGCCAGCTTTCCAGGCGAGTACCCTCACAAAGGTCCAGCACATCGGTTGGCTTTCTCTCAAGGTAAATATTATCACTGGGAATTAGGAGTAAAAACATGTGGGCCAACATAGCTGCTCCTTCATTTGAACCATGTGACCTGTGTCACTTGGCTGGACACCTATTGCACAGTGCTGGTGGAATTTTGAGATACATCTAATTAGAACTAATTGAGGCAGACATTAAAAACTTTCAGTGATTGTTTGATGTGGACTATTGATCTGATAGCGGTTGCTTGGAGAGGGATTTACAAGAAACACATATAAACAACATTGCTATCTTGCTTCTTCAAAATTACCGTAACTATGAAGGTGAAGTGGGAGTGAGTTCAAGATGTGCTTTCTTTGTTTGTATTTGCCCCATCCCTCCCTCAGGTGATGAAAAATAGGTACATTTAAATAGTTATCTCTCTGTGTGTTGACACTGTAGACAATATTCAGAGATAAGGATGCTACACATCTGGTGAAAGTTTTGCTCAGTGAGGAGACCTGATGCCATGAAAATAATAACATATTGAACCCTTACACTGCTTCCCACCTATGGCAAGCCATCAAGTTTTCCTACAGTATTTTCATTAAAGGGCAAAATTGAATTATGTAGTTATGTTGTATAGCAGACAGGCATTTTGGTGGGTGGGGACGTTTGCTAACTCCCCCAAAGTCATGAGAGAAGTTGCTGACCACCAGGAATAGAAGCCACGCATGCTGACAAGCAAGTCTCTGTGAGCCACAAGACCATCCTTCCTCCTGCATGCAGAGAAGCATTGACATGAAAGGGAAGTACTTTTTGTGGTTTTAGAGAGGCCTTTCTGCTGATTCTAACACTATCAGCAGAAGGACACAAGGTTTTTATATGAAGGTCTGGCTGCCTGGCTCAAACTATTTTGTAATTTCGGCTGCTTTCAAACTGAATTAATTTTATGAGGGTTGGCTAAATAATTCCCATGCAGGAAAAAGGCCAAAGATCAATCTACCATTTTTAGAGAGAGTAATTGTTGAAAGGGCTAATGAGGGGGAGGAAAAATAAATCCATATAATGCTTGTCCATCCTGAGGTGTGAAGCCCTTTGGTCTGTGCTGTACCAGGCACATGTACAAAGGAAGAGCTTGTAAGACTGGTAAGAAGAGATGTTCTTTACTGCCAGCTTTTAAATCTAGCTCTGGCCAAAGTCATAGAAAAATATATATAAATAATGTTCAGCTATCTGTTTTATTGGCAATTCTCATATACTCTGATTTTTTTTTTTTCATGATTAACACCACTTCCCAATTTTCAGTAGTCACCTGTCAAGGGATCTTGTCTCACTCCAGTCTCCTTTCAGGTGCACTGATAGTAATTCCAGCAGGAGCCGACAGTGTAAGTACTAACACTATGTAAGCCAGACTGGAGAAGCAGTTAATGCTCCAGAGCAGTAGTTAGTCAGTCAGCTGCTCACTAGCCTGGGTCATGCTGGGTGGATGCAGCTGAACCTGCTCCTTAATGGGGAGGGAGAAGGCAGGGAACACAGCCCTTCCTGCCCCACACCATGGAATGGGTGCTACCCTAGGGGGTGGTGATTGTGGAGAAATAGCTTTTCCTTCCTCTGATAATTTCACCAGAACTGTGGGTTAGATTTTAGAAGCATCAGGATAGCTTTCACAAAGCCTCGTCATGGCCATATGCTAGGTTTTATTGGTATTAAAAATTGGCTAGTCCATATTTCTGTAATTACTGGAAAGAACAGTAAAATAGCTTTCGCTAGAACTTTGCTTATCCACATAAATATTTTGGTGGATGAAGGAGGTTATTTGCTGTCTTGTAGTATATTAAATAAACAGTGTGGTTCTTCAGTTAGTCTATACTGTCATCTTGGAATAAGGTGGGGATGATTAAAAGAAGTAGTGTTTAGTCACCTGACAATATGAATACACTTTTCTTGCATATGAACCAGAAGGCAAAAATATTATAAATTTAAGCTATATAACATTAATGTTGCAATAGTGGCTAAAGACCTTGGCTAGGTTGGAGGTCCCATAGTTTTAAGTGTTGTATAAACAGTAAGTATTTCTGCCTTAAAAAGCTTACAAATGCTGGCAGTCTTTTTTTCTGACAAGACTTTCTGTGAATGGGGAGAGGGTTCTTGCTCAGTTATGACTTAGTCATCTTGAAATTGCGAAGGAAGCACAACGTAGAGTAAGTGCAAATGAAAATGAAAGTTGAAGAAACTAAAAGAGAAAATACATTTGTGGAATGAAAAGCCAATGAACACGAAAAAGTGCTGAGAACAACTTGTTTCAGTAGAAATTTAGCTCATGTAACAGTTGGTAAGATCCAGAGTCATTTGCGTTCCCAAATGTACATCATGCTCTGGTTGGCAGTGCAGCTTATGATGTGGGTGTCCGTGAAGTTTTCTCTGAAACAGGCTGAGCAATCAGGTACATACCTCCAACCCAAACTCTGATTTGGATTTATTGCAATGAGAGAAAAATTGCTCTCCTAAGTACTTAGGCCCAGATTTTTTGTATGTTAGATCCCTGAGTCTTAATTTCTCAATTCTGCAGTCTTTTAATAGTTTTCAATATCTTACTACATTAAAAAAAAAATTTTAAAAAAAGTAATCTGTGCCTTGCTGCATCAAATTGGATTGATATTTACATACATTCCCTTCTCACGTCTTTTCTTCTGTTAATGTGACTCATTAGCTGTAAAAAGTTGAAGAGATATTCTTGAAATAGGTTGTTCCTAAGGGCCACTCTGATGTTTATCCTCTTATAGTATGGCACAGCTGGGAATGGCAATTTGCTCTTGTAACAGGTTGACCAAGGATCAGCTGCAGTATTAAAAGATTAGTACCCAATAATTTCCAGTGAGCTGTTCTGTATGTAATAAACTCAGCATGCTGATGTGGATTTTTAATGTTTGAATGTCTCCTTTACATAACATTTTATTTCAAGTCTGGAAAAAAAAATTCCTGGTATTCTATGAATTTACACTCTGCTGTTAAGAAAACACTTTGATTTTAAACTTGTAATTTATGTAATGATATCTTTGTTTGGACATCTGGACAACAGCTCTAACAAAGCAAACAAGCCACTCTTAACTAATAGGTTGCTGTGCTGCCAGCCAGAACAAATGAGAAATACGTGGACTCAGTAATAAGGAAATCAACCAGTTAATTTGTTTTCAAGGGTTATTATAATGATTCAGTCTTACTTATTAATGACCTCTGTATGTACAAAATTGAATACAGCTGTTATAACAGTGTGTTTATCTAGTGACCCTGCTGTAAGCAGCTATCACTGGTACCATTACAGATCCACTTACATCTTTTTTCCCAAGTGCTTAGCTGCCACATGATGAAACTGATTTCTAGTGAACCTAAGACTGTATTCTATGCCAGTAGAGAGTTAGCAAAACTTGGAAAATCTTAAGAAAGTTGTATGTAGTCTAAATGCACTGTCTCAAGGAATCTGAGAGAAAATGAACTTGTATCTTTAGTCAGGAAATCCTCACCCAATACTCTCTCTGTAGCAGTTTTTAATCCTCCATTCTTCACAATACATGTACTTACTGCTGCACATAAATGAGGTTCAAGGTAGGCTGCTGTTTATGGGATAAAAACAGCAGCATTACAATTATTAGCATTGAGTTCACTGAGTATGTGAGCACTCTCATTCCTTGCTGCCCCCTCTATTCTTCAGAGTTAGATATGAGGACTTGTGTGGGGCTTGTGCAGCGTACAACAAACTTTCTGTATAGGAATTGGTAGGCAGGAGTTTTGGCAGTCTGGTGTCTTGAATTCTGATGGATCTTTGCCCTGGATACAAGAGGGCTTTGATGTTATTTTGGATTTTAGCCACAGTGGATGCTAGAGCTCTCTTTTTCTCTTGTGAAAATATGGTGTTTTCTGACCAGTTCTAATCAGGTGTTTAATGTTAATTTTTATGTGTAAAATCAGCTATGCAAGAAATGGAAAAATGCCTTTGCCCTCAGAGTGACACTGTTTCTTTAGCCCATGAGCAACACAAGTAAGAATCACCATGTTTGGCTCTTGGCCTTGGGAGCTGCCATAATGTCAGCAAGAGTTATGAGATGCTTGTACTGACTTTGTACCGTGTCCACGGTGTCTCCATGCCCAGGACACTGGAGTGAGTGATTACAGACCTTCTATGGATGCTGCGGCAGCGTCTTTTGAACTGCAAAATAGTTGTGCCAGATCTGCTGAAAATAATTTAAAGTGTGCTGGATCTGCTCACTCATGCTGTGTGTGATGAAGCTGAATGTGTGCCTTTGTTGCAAAATGTAGAAGCTCTATTGGTAATTTAGCAGGTTTTGAAGCACTGGATATTGCACTCGGAAGAGCTGATGTTTTTCTGTCCTTTAAACTGGAACATCTCTTGTTCGTGTATGATAAGAAGCAACGCTATTTGTAACAATGTGCATTTGCTTGCTTTTCTATGGGTTTTTTAAAGAAGTCTGTTCCTGAAGGGCTGTTTTCCTTGTTTGCATGGCTGGCTTGTGAGAGCTTTAGTCGCTTGGTTCAGGTTTGCTGCTGCCCCACTTAGCATCTAAAATGTCTTGGCAAGAAGCATGAAGTGTTTTTCCTCTTCTTTCCCAGAGGCTCTGCAGAAGCTTCTGCACTGGCTAAGCCTGCCCCTTCACTACATGTTTCAAAAAGAAAAAGCAATTACCCCTGTTGTCAGGCAGCCGGCGAGTAATGTGCCTCCTTGCCTCGAGAAGGTTCTCAGCCCCTGAGATGCATTTTGTGTAAGGAATCTGGGTTCATAATATCACAAAATAAAATCCAGCCTGGTGCCATCAGCCTATGATTGCTTTGGAGGTGTAAAAAGCAAGGAATTTAATGGAAGAGGCTCTGAAGTAAATAAAAGACTGTATTTTGCCCTTGCTAATCTTGGCTTGAGATAAAAGTAACTGTGGATGATATTCAATTGGTAGGATTCACATGCAGTGGAAAGCACATTAGCATTTCAGATTTATAGTATTTCTAGTCCAACAATATGTGTCAAACAATAGTCAGCAATTTCAGCAGCAAAGTAAAACCCATGTGAAACTGATTAACCAATGATATGTCTGGAGGGAAAGATATTTTGAGTGAATAGTTGGCCTTTGTCCTTGCTTATATGTTTTTAAACCTTCCAGTGTTGTGAGTGGATTGCAGGTATACTTATAATGTGCCTTAGTATTTGCAGTCAAACAGAAATCTTGAGGTAATGTTAGAGCTTATTAAATAAGGTGCAGGAAGAGATACAATGGATATATTTTTAACATGGAAAAGAGATTTTGTTCATCGTATTTTAGAAGGGAAAAAATCCCCACATATTGCCATGATAAATAGATCAAAGTCAGTGTTGAGTTACATAAAACTTAACTTCAAATCAATACTGTTTAGTCATGTTGTAAGTATCTGAAAGCAGAGCTTGATCATCAGAAGACGGCTGAAATGTCCAGCATCCTTATCTAGCCTGAGCCTTACAGTGAAATGTGAAAGGCAACCTCTTGTGTTTTTTGTGTTGGGATGCAGTTGTTGAATATATTTACTGTATTTCAATTCTACAAGAACTTAATGTACCTAATTATTAAGTACATTTTTGTCAGCCTGCTGTAGAACGCCTTGTAACTTAGTGTCAGACTTCAGTAGCTTTCGCTGGGTTCAGCAGAAACCCTTCTCCCAACCTATTTTAGTTGCAGCAGCAGCTTCTCTTTGACAAAAGCGTTGTTGAAGAGATGGCTTCACAAAGGCGTTTCTTCCACCCTCCCCAGGAAATGAGTACCTGGGAAACTCTGAGCACAGGGTAGGGATTCCCAAAGGACTTAGCACGTTGTAATGCAGAAAGAGATGAAACAACTTTGTGATGGTGTCAGACCTGTACCTCTGAGAATCGTGTTGTGCCTCTGAGCTTTGTCATCTGGAAGTGAAAACAGAAGAATTGCCTCCTTCCTCACAACAACGTCAAACAAGTGCAGCAGAGGCTGCCTGCGTTGCTTCTGTAATCATCCATCTGCCTGAGAGGGCATGTTCAGTTTAAAGGAGCCTGTGGGATATCTTAGGTCATCTTTGCCTTGCACTGAGTCTTGTGTCTGCCAACAGACATTTGCAGCATCAGGGCTTAACGTGTTTATGTAACACTCAGAAGAAATAAACTTTTGCAAATTTTTGGAGGCAATTAGACTCCTTCTTTCTCCTCATTGTTTTCAACTTTAGTGTTCCAGTATCTCATAGTAGTTATTTTGCACAATGATGTTGTGAGATAGTAGAAGTTAAGAATTTTGGCCAGGACCAGAACACTTGTATGAAGAGTTACCTAAAAAAGAGGTCTATAGACTGTTGTCTTCTTTCCCTCCTAAAATGGTGTGTTTACCTACCTCTGCTACCACTGAAGTAATTAAAAAAAAGAAAGAACCAAAACTAAGTTTGCCAGCTCAGGTGGAGAAATGAAAAGAGAGTTGATAAAATGTTGCCTTGTGCACCTGGAGCTAAAGTACTGAGAATCATACAGATAGTAACATACAAATACATATTGTTATATACATGAATTGTAAATGGTTTGCAAGAATCAACAAAATGCTTGATTGTGATTGTAATTGAAATGGGGGGATTCCTGTTTGTTGTTTTGTTTTTTTTTTTCCTAAAAGCAGCAAGTTATTTAGGTCCACAGGTGTGGATGCTGATGGCTCTTAGGGCCTGCACCTGGTTTCCTCAGCGGAGCTATGTGGACAGCTGCTCTGAGGAGGCATCTTCCTGAGTTATTTTAGTTACTGTCTCAATTTTCCAGGCTGTGTCTTTACCATCTTTCTTTGCTAGAACTGTAACAGTAGCATAAGGCAGAGGTGTGCGCCAGCCTTCACAAACTCCAGGCTGTACCTTCCTTTGTATCCCAAGAGCTGCCTGACTGCAAAAGCAGCCTTCCCGTGCAGCTGTCTGGATTTCTCACAGAAGTTAGATAGGAATTAATGCCAAGAAAATGTGTTGCAGAATTTTAGTACATAATGCCTGCATGTTGTGGTTGATTCTTGCTTGCCTTGAGCTGCAAGCCACCATTCTCACAGGTGCAGAGCAAGATGTAGGAGTGGAAATTGCCACCAACTCAAAACCATAACACTTGCACATTGGTGGAAATGACTAATCAAGGTGCAAAGCAACAGCTTTCAGAATGTGGTCTTGAGTTAGTAATAGAGTCATGGTTTTGCTAGGTCAGGAACGGCACGGCTGTTTAATTTTTTGTCTTGTGTTCCAGTGGACCAATAGAAATAAATTCACTGTATTTTTTTACTCTTTCTCATAATCTTGTTAATTTTTTGCTAGCTAGCATCCATCTTGGTGCTGAATCCTGGGCTCTGCTTTGATACAGCTAATGGAAAAATTGCCACTCCTATCTGCATCATTAGCCTAATGTTAGTTAATAATACTTAGTATTTTGTACAGTCACTTGTATCTTCAAAGCACTTAACAGTTATTAACTAATTAATCCTCACAACATGCCTGTGAGTTGGAAGGTAAATAAATATTAGCATTCCCCTTTTAGCAAAGGGGGAACCAAATAGGAAGATTAAGTGATTTGCATGGACTTAGTGGCAGAGCTGCCAAGAGAACTCCTGAGCTTTAATGCTTGTGCTTGTCCTTCCAGCTGAACTGGCTCACTGGACCTTCATCATTACCCTGTGCAGCCTTTCTGAATACTTTAGTACCTTTTCAAATCTAAAGTTTGTCACATCTCTGGTCATAAGTATCATACTGAAGGATGGTTGCTGCCCAGTGGTGCAGACCTTCCCATGTCCCATCACACAAAGTGTGGGCAATACCCGGAGGGAGACTGCAACTCCTTTATACTTCCCCCAGTAAACCCATACCAGGCCTATATTTAGAATGAGACTGCTCAGAAGAAAAATACTGAGCCTTCTCCCCAGGCCTGATTAAAATATATGTAATACCTGGTCACTACTTTCACAGAACCATATTCATTATTTTTACTGTTTCACTTGATGCTAAATCAAGCTGTAGCACCTAAAAATTGTAAATCTTTCTGTGCACACCATGTTGTCAATCACAGTCTTTAGGAAACGTTTGTGAAGTTATGGGAATTCTGACTGATACGCTTAAGTATAGTGAATATTCTAAAATGCTGCAAATTATTTTAAGCAGCATAAATTATTTTTCCTTTAACCAAGGCACTATATTTTCCTTGAAACTTCTGTGTTCTGAGAGGAGGTCACGTTCTAAGTGACTCCAAAAGACTCTGGTACGTTTTTATGTTGGCAAAGCCCACAAACAAAAAATGTGTCTAAACACTAGAAAAATGTTTATGTAAGTACACATAAACAATATAATGTTTACTAGATTTGTAGTTCAAAGCTCAGCTTCTGCCTTGTCAGCCTCCTCTGCTGGAAGAATCATTTCCATACCTTGAGGTGGGTCATCGTAAGGGTAAGTGCCTTGGCAATTTCTTTGGCTTCAAAGGTGTTGCATGAGGATGTGCTCCGGGATCCACTCCAGCAGCTGCAAAATGCTCACACAGCTCAGCTGTAGCTCTCCCTACCCTGAGAATTCCTTCTCTGCATTCCCTGCACTATATTTTGGCAGTGGGGAAGGATCCTCATGACAGCTCCCTGCCACACAGGGGCACCCTGCTGCGGGTAAAGCTGGGGATGGATCCCCTTTGCTGGCAGTCAGCTATCATGGGCACAACGAATGAGGAAATGTGGCCCTGCCAACCATCATACCTTTCACTGTGACAGTGTTTGATCTCTTTCTATCTACTCTGAGACACATCTTGGGTGCTCTTTCACAGCTGAGAGAATTAGTACCTTAATTCTGCTGAGCTTTTAAACCTGAAGGCAGAGACATTTCTGTCCTCTATTCCCTGTGGCCTCGCTGTTCGTACTGCTCTGTAGTGTACATGCTGGAATGTTAATCGCTGCCATGATGTAGGAAGACCACAAGCTGTGGGACAGGGAGGTGCCAGACTCTCATGTCCTCCTGTGTCAGTTTATCCTGGTTCTCACAGCCTGTCTCTATCCAAATTGCTCCTGCTTGCCGTTTTGATATCTGTGAGAGGAATGGGTCAGAACTGAGCTCAGTATTTCGTTGTTATCCCTGGTTCGTACTTGTTAATTGTCTATTAGAGGTGGGTGATCTGCTAGAGAATATGTTACAGAAACTGGAAGCATAAGTGATATTACCTTGAATTTAGCAACAGCTTTCAGAGACACAAGGTGGGATTAGGGTACTTGGAACATGGTTTAGTGTTTTCTAAGCACTAAACACTTTCCCCTTGTACTCAGCACTGATAAGGCCACACCTTGAATCCTGTGTTCAGTTCTGGGCCCCTTCCTTGAGGAAAGACATTGAGGTGGGTGCTGAGGCCTGTCCAGAGAAGGGCAACAAAGCTGGGGAAGGGTCTGGAGCACAGGTCTGATGAGGAGCAGTCAGGGGAGCTGGGGGTGTTTGGTCTGGACAAAAAGAGGCTCAGGGGAGACTTTATTGCTCTTTACAACTACCTGAAAGGAGGTGGCATCAAGGTGGGGGTTGGTCTCTTCTCCTAAGTAACAAGTGAAAGGATGAGAGGAAATGGCCTCTGTTTGTTCTAAGGGAGGTTTAGATTGAGTACTAGGAAAAGTTTCTTCACAGAAAGGGCTGTTGAGAGTTGGGGACAGGCTGCCCAGAGAAGTGGTGGAGTTCCCCTTCCCTGGTGGCACTTAGAGACATGGTTTAGTGGTGGCCTTGGCAGTGCTGGGTTTATGCTTGCATTCAATGATCTTAGAGGTATTTTCCAACCTAAAAGGTTCCATGATTCTAAACAGAACATTCAGTTTCAAAAACACTGACAATTCAACCCCTCAAACCCATTTTTTGTTTTGTTTTGAAACTGTTTTGTAAAAAACAAGAGAGAAGGTGAGTTTTCTGAAATCCAAAACTTAAAACTTACTGAACAATATATTTGCTTTAACAGCAAATGCAGTTTGGATATTTTCTCCTATTGTCCTGATAATAAGAATACTTTGTATTGAACGAGAATTCTTTGGATCTTTGTGTTGATCTCAACTTTATGGTAGTTCAGCCACTAGTCCAAAAATTATGGTTGGCACATCATAACTCTCAGTCAAGTTCTAAGTTCATTTATCCTATGCATCTAGGTGGGATTATTCCCATCTTTTTCCCATAATGATTGCTTTGCTGATGAGCTTTTTCTCAGAGCAGTAAAATATCTACTGCTTGTACCAGATTGTTTCTATAGGGTGGCTGTGTTCTTCTATACAACCCAGAGAACCCTCTCACTGTTTAAACCATAGTGGGGATTTTGAAACTGTGCTTCAGTTCCCATGACTCCCACTAGCATCCTGTGAAATGCCTAAGAAGGACAGGGTGTAGAGAAAACCCAGTGGCTTTTTACAAAATGCTCTCTTGATTGCCCTCCCACCTAACATCAGAAAATGCTTATCTGATTCAAATACATATTTA
Source organism: Acropternis orthonyx (assembly GCA_035583155.1). Classification (NCBI taxonomy): domain Eukaryota; kingdom Metazoa; phylum Chordata; class Aves; order Passeriformes; family Rhinocryptidae; genus Acropternis; species Acropternis orthonyx. The sequence continues at coordinate 21,217,998 of JAWWEU010000005.1, read as the reverse complement.
ATATTCTATACTTAAAATTTCTGCCTGTTCTCTTGAGCCAGTCTCAAATCTCAATGGAAGCAGCTATGTAGTGCTTTTTAAGAGTCCACACAGCTGCACTTACAAATGTGACATCATTTTTTCATGAGAGTAGATGCTATCACCAGAATCCTTAGAAATTGTGGACTGAACAGTTCTTTTATTTTCAACTCTTTCAATAACTGATAAATTTTTTGTGGATTTTCAGGGAGGAAAGTGATTCCAGTGATCTCTTAGCAAGCTGTTCCTTCGCCTTAGCAAAGTGGGACAAGTATTTGGCAGGGGCAGCTACAGAGCTGCCAGCAGGCTCCAGGTCAGAGCTGTGGACTGTTGCAGCAGTGCCTGAGGCAAGACAAAAAATTTGATTAAAAGGAACTTTCAAGCATATGCTTTTGTTCTGCAGATTTCTAGGTATGAGAAGGAGGGAAGAAGAGAAGGGAGCCTTGTGACAGATGGGATGGCTGTGGTGTTCAGGTAACCCTGCATTTTCTGGGATGAAGACTTGGGTGTTTCTTGTGTTTTTCAATTTCACCTGAAGGTGAAGTCCTCCTTTGGCTGTCTCAGCGTAAGTCATGGGTAATACATAATGTTAGCAAACTTAGCAAGTGTGCCATCTGTAGTCAGCATGACACAATGAGTCTTGTGTCCTATTTGCCACAGGTGTTGCAAGCCTCTATTTAAAACAGCAGTTGGAAAATGTTTTTTTCTGCTTTGATCCCTGACTACCTCTGGAAAGAGGAATGTGAAGATGGTCTCAACACGCTATGTCTTTGTTTCCCAGGTGTGGCACCTGAAAGTGTGAGACACTGAATGCTGTCTTACTGTTTCTCTCACATAAGCAATGGCTGGGACCATGGTAATCTTTCTTTCACTCCATCCAAAACGAACTGCTCTACTTGCTCAGACACATGCTCTTTGGCCAATTATCCACAGCCAGTCACCCAGCTTTCCCCAGTTACTGGTATGTTTTGAACAAACACAGATGAAGGGAAGTATGAGACACCATGTTAAAACACTTCCTGCACAGTCCCCCAAAGAAAGGTCCTTGTACAAATGCTTGACATACAGATCATAGTTGACCTTTGATCATCTGTCATTTTATTGTAAGAAAGCATGCCATCATTTGCCACCGTTTAAAATAGACCCAAAGGAAGTCAGAGCTTAATCTTAACCTCAAACACATTGAGCCCTGTATTTCCTATCCAGCCATACACCATGCTATCTGGTTTCCTACACCTCGGGCCTGCTAAGTTTAGTTCCTCTCAGCCAGCTGCTAAGAAGGAAGGGAAACCGTGTTTGCTCTGGATAAAGCATTTGCTGTACTAAGTGGTAGACAGCAATACAGTTTTGGGGTTTCTCAGTTCTTAAAAAAAATATATATATTTTTGGAATTCTTTTCTCTCTTACCCTTAATTTGTTCTCTAGGTTCATGCATTTAAATCTTCAATGACATGCTTTCTTGGCTTTCTCTAGGAAGAACTTCCATGCTTAGGCATAATCCTTTAGCATTTATGACTATCATGTGGTTAGACCACTGCTAAATTAAACATTGGAGTGTTATTCATTAATTAATATTCTATCAAACCCAGTGTAGTCACTTAGGTCTTTCATCTTAGACAGTAAATGAATGAATGCAATATATAATGTACCATACAGAAATTGAGATTGCCTCACCAGAAATCTCTATTTGTTATAGAAAGTTGCTGCATAAAATAGCTGAGTTAAAACTGACCTATTTTCCCTCTATATCAGTATGATTCCTTGTCTGTTTGCTTCAGGCAAGCAGATCTCTATCATGGAAGAACTGGCTGATTTCTTTCTTGGGGGTAGTCTCAGGCCGTGCTATGAAAGCCCCAGACCTGTTTCAGTAGTGTGTCTTTTAGGGACCTTATTGCTTTCCCCCGCTAATGTTTAGTAGAATTACGATAATTTTGATGTAACTATAACCAGTGGGTTATTGGGCCACATCTGGCAGCCACATGCCGCAATGTGCAGGTGGTTAAGCATCCACGAGCTGGATTTTTGGGAAGGATTTGGCAAGACTGTACCCCATTCGCACAGCAGTATGTTTTCCCAGTGATAGCATGAACTTCCTGGCAGAATTTTGGTTTTGGATTATTTACAAAGCAAAAGTCTTAGCAACATCAGTGTCTCTGTGAAACCTACAGGACTGGGAAAAACTCACTCTTTATCCCACCTGATTCTAATAAACTTTGATTAAATTCCTGTTTTCTGTTGTGTCACACATCTCCAACATTTCAAATCATGGAAGGGGAAAATCCTTCTGATGGAAAGGATTTATAACACCATTACAAGAGGCAGAAGGGGCAGAAGGCCTTAATTCAGTGTTTGTATACAGCTGCTGTTTTTCCTTCTGAGAGTTGCACAGTTTTATCTGAGTTGTTCTGATGTTTCCGTAACACCTGATATTTCCTTCCACCCCTGCTTGGTCCTTGCTTTTGAATGGCAGCATTCATAAATTCAGTTTTGAATTTGGCATCAGGATCGACTTATGCTGCCTTAGCAGAAGGGTGAATAAAAACATCCAGTCAAACCTGAAATACAGTAGACTTAGATAGAATATTGATGTATAACAAGAAAAGAAAGGGTAACTTCATCAAATGTAAAATGGGGTAGGAAATGTTATCCTGCATTTTTATTTTAATACATGAATGTATTTTATTTCTCCTCACCATCCCCTCATGTAATTATATAATTCTTCTCTCATTTTACCCATTTTAAAATGAGGTAATTCACAAGCTTCAACATTCCCATTTTCAATCAGAGGCAAATTGGTCCTGATGTCTGCATACATTTTTAAAATGAATTATTTAAATGTGTGAAGGAAAAAGCAAAACATGAAGTTAGTACAGAACATTGTCCTACAGATAAGGCCATAAGATACACAGAATGGGGATGTAAAGCAAATGCTTAAGAAAAAATTGTCTGGAGCGTGTAATTGAATTTATGTAATCCAGTCATGGAGACAGAAGAGCCTGTCAGTGCTGCTGTATTAATCTCCTCACAGATGGTTGAAAATATAAGGTGAAAATACATGGATGCTAATGGCTCCAGAAAACTACTATAACACATCTTTGACCAGTCAGGACTGCTTAATACAAAATTCAAATCTGAAGACCCTTCTGAGCCGAAGGAGACTTCTTTGATGAGGAAGCTCTTGATACACTGAATAACCTTGGCTATTAGTTGCCAAACTTCCTGTAATACCAAATTAGATTGGGGATATATTTGTCTGATTATTCTCACTAGTGTGGAGATTCACGATCTGCCATCTCTTCTTCAGCTGGTGTGTATGTAGCTCACCTTGCTGGCTTTAATGAAAAGTGCAGTAATACTCAGCCTTAGTAAGGATAGCTAAGTAGCCCAGATTAAGGAGCTTTAATAAATGTTTGCTCCAGGCCCAGCTGTGCTGGTAGTAGCATCTCAGAGATGCTTCCCAATTACCGTAGGCTCAGAGAACTGTTTATTATACTTATGTAATTACAAAGGCACTGTGCTGTAGGTTTGCAGCAACATCCTTGGATTATATCGGCAATCTTAACACTTCATCAGTATTTCACTTAATAGATTCGGGAACAGACACCTCCATTCTCTGGACAAAATGATCAGCAGGAAAACCCAAATCCATCCTTTTGCCTGTCATGTGTTGAGCAAATGGTGCTGACACCAGGAAATGTGCAGCACTTGACACATGCATTCTGTAAGTGCTTGATGCAGCTCGCAGGCACTGCATGCCATCAGCGCTTCGGAGTGCTGACAGCACCCTGGCAGATTGTCATAGTGGACTGAAAAGAGGATAAATGACTATAAAAAGCATATAATTGCATTTTTATGTGCATAAAAATGTACATTAGTGAAGACTTCAAAAAATTAGCAGCTATCACAGACTAATGTATTATTTAGGCAACTTTTTGAGGTGTAAATACATTTTAAACTATTTTAAGAATATGGTACTTTTTTAGGATGATAATTCAGACTTAGAAGGTACCTGTGGTGGGGCAGAGGAGCTGTGCACGTTGACTGGCAAGTTATTGCTCTTGCAACTGCTACTCCCTTTGTAACAGTAGATGAGTGTGGTATCCTCTGCCCACAAATGGAAGGGCAGTTTGGCAAACTGGAGCAGCAATATACCCCTGGACAGGGCCAGGAGTTATGTGACTCCCTGGTGAGGTGAGAGAGTGAAGGAGGGAAGAGGTTGGTGATTCACAACCCTTGAAGAAGACAGACTGATGGCAGATGAAGTCTTGGAGGGAAATGCTTGGAATAGTCACGTAACACGGCAAGCTTAGCCTTATCCAGCTCAAGTGTGGATGTATGGACAGGCTGTGCTGGCCCTTGACTGCCAGAACCAAGCTGCATTTGCACAAATGCTGTGCTGCTTGGGTTCTCCTATAGTGAAAATAGAGGTGGAGGCTGTAGATCCCCAGCACAGTGTCCTGCAGCCACCTGTGAGGCAGAGCAGTCTGGCCAGCCGGTGACCCAGGCAGTGGCAAAGCACTGGTCCCATTCTGAGGGAAGGTGAGCATGCAGCAAGGTGGTGTAACTACAGCTCTGGCTGACAGGCTCTGGCTGACAGGACAGATTTCAAAAACAAAGTTTGAGAAAAATCTCTGTGTATAAACCAGTTGCTTCATGAGCTTTAGGAGAATGCTGAACATGGAGTTTACAGAGACATCAGCTCCTGCTTTTGCTCTTCTGCTCATGGCCCATACTCTTCTACCCAGGTCCTTCAGCCATTCTTCACATTGCTCAACTGCATGAGGAGAAGAAAATCCCATGTGAAGATGCCTTAACCATCATCCCACTATCTATACCCTCCTGGGAAACTTGCCCAGGTTGTCTAATGCAGCCACAGGCAGGCTGGAGTGAGCTGGGGCCTCCGTCCCACTAAGCTCTCCTCCAGTTTTACCTCTTCCTATGACATTTGTGCTTTGGTTTGGTTGCACGCTGTCTACAGATGGGAGCAGCAGCCAGCTCACTGCCATGGTGGTATGAAGATTCACCTCTGGGACTCTGGCACTCAAGGGGGTTGTCACAGATGTTGAAAAGAGTGACCCTCAGAGCTGGAAAGAAGTTTAAAAATGGTTTTGGGGACCTCTGTAGGTAGCGATGTGGATCATTTATGTGTGTGGATCTAGCTATCCATTAGAAAAAACCATGAATGAACTCTGATGGCAGGGCAATATTCCCGACGTTACAGTGGTGAGTTGCTGTGCACATTGCATGACATCCAGAGCCTTGAGCAATGGATGACTAAGTATCATCTGATTCTCTGTTAATAAAAAGTAGGTGAATATGCATGTTTCACTGAGGAAGGAAATGATGAAACTGGGGCAAGATACTTGGAAAGAGCTCCATTTCAAAACCCCTTTTTTCTTTCCAGGGCAAAGTAGACACTACTAACAACTTCAGGTGGAGTTAGGAAAAGCCAAAATTATAAGGAAGCACTCTTTTGTTTTTAAGCCATTTGGAGTTATAATAGTGAGATAGTGATAGAAATTTTATTGTGCATGTTTCCAGTGTAAAGCTATGGAATGGGCAAAAGATTTCCTGCTGCCTTTAATAAGAATTGGTAATTCAGACGCATGCCTGGCTATGCTCTGAATTTAGAAATCAAGCATTGCTCCCAGCAATGACTTTTTAAAAAATTGATTTTCTTAATGTAAATCATCTTCTAAGGTGACCTTGGGTGAGGCAAATCAATACAGGACTGCTGAAAGCAGCACTTGCTCTCAGCACAAATACAGACACCAGAGTTTGGCAGCCCCAGCCAACTTCTGCCCTGTGGCAGCCCTGCCCACACCTCACCCCGGCCCCTAGTCTTGGCTCTGGGGAGGCACTGGCCCCCTCACAAGCAAGTAGGTAGTGTGGAGAGTGGTTTGAACCCACGGGGGCCCTTCAGTTGTACCAGAGCAGCAGGCTCTCAGGGAGACACTGCAGATCTTCAATGTGTTGAGCTGTTTTATGAGACAGGCTCACTGGGATCCCCTGAGCAGGAGTAATGGTCTTCAGTTAGTCTGTAGGATCAGTCTGGCTCTGGCAATGCATCGGGTACAATGCACAGCCATCACTCACTGAAGGTCTCTGTTATTTTAAATATGTGCAGGGAGAAAAGAAGCTTTTGCTACTTAATGCTATCATGATCATATATGCAGGTTTATCTTGTTTATGACTTCAAATATTCCTGTGAAAAGCACAGGAAATAACAGAAATGTAAAAAAACACAAGAAGTTTGATAGCCTGTGCATCACTGTAGTTTCCATTACTTCCTGGATTTGACTAGCTCAGAAATACTGCAGGAAGTGCTTGTTCTTGTGGTATTTTTGCTTCCTCTCCCAGAAGAGTGGAAGCATTACACAGTGACATGTGAAAATGAGAGAGGGACCTGCACCGACAGTGGGTGGGTTATGAGAGAGCACTGGATTTCTGCTTTCCATGGCTGTTCCCATATTGGCAGTGGAGGGGTGAGGGCTAGTATGGCAGCACTCACCAACTCTCAGCATCCAGGCATGCCTGGTCCTCTTCAGGGAGGGTGGTGAGAGAGCAGGAGGGTGGGCACAGGCCTGGCAGGGGGGCACTGGGATCGCTTCTCTATCGCGCAGAGAAACTGATCAACTTGAGGTGCTGCTTTGCAGCTTTAGGCCAATTTTTAATCTCAATGAATCTGTTCAACACCCATGTACAGCTTAATAAAGACCCAGGAGGCTGAGCCAATTCCTTGTGTGTACTTTATTGTTTTGATTTGAGATCTCATTTAGAGATGCAAAATGCCTGCAACCATCCTCCATCCAGGCTGCATACTGGCCAGTCAGCATTTGGTCTGATGAGCCAGATGAGCATTAAAGCTCTGCTGATACCATTGTGCTTATTAAATAATACAAACATTTTTCCTGTTTGCCAAACAGTGGGGATCCCTAGTGCACACTGGGGAAGCATGAACTATAAAAGCCTCTATTCTTTTTTAATTAGGCTGTATCTAATTAAAATTATTGCCTGCCATTACTAGCATTTATAAAGTATTTTCCAACTCAGCATGACTCATGGGGCTATATGGAGACAGATTGCACTGCAGTCTATTTGGGATGTGTTTGCCTGTGCTGTGCAATCATCCTTTATCATCACAGGCAGGCAGTGTTTGTCTGAATTATTATTCGGTGTGTATTGCCAGCCACCCAGGCCTCCACGGTTCCTCTTATAGATTCACTGATTAACCTATTTTGCATATATATGAAATCTGGGTTTGAGATCCAGCTTGGGGCTCTGAACGGACAAGTCAATTTGATGGTAGAAGCAGGACTGTCCCTAGAAGTGGCTGATGGGGAATTCAACAGCTCAAGATGCTGGGCTAGTTCGGGAGTCAGCTGTTGCAAATGATGCGGAAACACCTGCAGTCTCTATTCACCCGTGTGGGCATGGGAACCATTGCATGTGCTCCAAGCAGCCCTCTCAGCCCATGAGGAGTAACTGCTTTGGAGGAAAGAAAAGACCCTGGCAATGACATGGCATAGGCTGCCATGGACAACCCCAGTAAAGACAAGTTTAGCCAGCAGCTGGAGTGGAGCCAGGTGTTCCTCCAAGGAGACAGCAACCAAGAGCCCTTTCAGAGTGATAGGAAAAGGCTGTGGCCAGCAGGGGTTTTGCCTACATTTGCCTGAAGAATAAAAGTGTGTCTGAAAAGGGTGTGGTGTATGGCTGAGTGTGGATAGGGAGAACTGGGCTGGGAGGGAAGCAGGCCAGGAGGGACCTGGACCAGCTGGTTGGTTCAGGTCAGGAGCAGTCTGCAGGCAGTGGTGCTGGTTCAGCAGTGAGGGATAGGGGCTGTTTTGGGACAGGGGGACACTCGGGGCTTGGACAAGTGCAGGGAGCTGCCCACGGAGCTGAGGACAGCTGTCTCAGGCCAGGCAGTAGCACTTGGAGAGATCATGCTGGTTTGGCAGGATTTTGGCTGGAAGCATTCAAAGTAGCATGCAAGTGTGTGGAAGCCCCAGATTTACAGGCTGACAGTTGATTCCCAGGCATGGAGGTCTGCAGGTTTGTAGGCTGCAGGGTTTAGAGCTGCAGCTCAAAAGGGTCACTCATCCTCTGCTCAGGTGTGTCTGCACTGGGAGGATGCAAGGAATGGAGCAGAGTAACCCCCATGAGAGGCTGCACTCTTGAGGGGAGGCAGAGAGCAAGCAGTGTTTCTTCTGAGAGACGTGCAGAGCTGCTCACCTTCCCTGCCCTCCCCAGACCCTGCTTCATGTACCCCAGCTCTCGCTTTTGGCTCGCTCAGGTTGGGTTCGAACAGTGGTGCAGATGTGAGGGGTGAGAAGTGAACGAGGCAGCAGGATGCTGACTGAGGGGATACAATGGCAGTAGCAGCTACTGATGGAACAGCTGAAGGTAAAAGACAGCTCTGCAAATTGCATCGTATATGGGTGAGCTGAAGCTGTTGCTGTGTCGGTGTAAGGTTTACAGTAATATTTCAGCTCTTGTTTTCTTTCACTTTCTGTGGTATGTTTTTCTCCCAAGGGTTATTGCAGTGCATGAAGCACAGGTATGATGCTATTATTGTCTTTCCTTTAAGTCAGTTCGTCCCAAGTAAGACATGACAAGACATGGAATTAGGTTAAAATTAAAATCTTACCGTATAAATTTAAGTTTTTAGGATAGGCTTGCCCATCTGAGATTATACCATATTTATTCAGAATGCTGTACCTAATACAAAATAAGATGCAATACCTGCTCTGTGAGCTGATAATCTGAAAGGTAGGGCCTTTAAAAAGAAAAGGTAATATTTTCAGCTTTTTTTAATAGATGAGGAACTGGGACACAGAGAACCAAATTATTCCCATGTCATGCAGACTAGGAATTAACGTGTATTTTAAATTTCCAGTTTCGTCTTAACCACAGAAGCAAACTTTCTCTTTGAGTAGGGACTGTTTATTCTGGATTTTGAAACGTTTCTTATATGGAGTGCTAAAATAATTTAAAGCTCTTGCTGTGCTATGGTTGCTCCCTTAATGCTTGGACAACTAGCTTTATGTCTGCAGCATTTTCTCCTCCTACTGAGGATCAAAGTGTAAGTTTTCTCTACTTCTTTCAAGACAGTCTTTGCAACGAGTTCTTCTTTTCTTCACTGTACCTTGAAGAACAGTTGCATGCATCATCCAAATCTGAGCTTTGCACTACTTCTCGTGTCAAAACAACAACAAAAGCTTCTGGTGCTCTTTCACGCAGACAAACACCATGGTAATTAATGTGAATACAATTAGTTGTCAATGGACACTCAGTTGGTTTTTGTGGGTCGTTCTTGAGCTCTTTTATTTCTTTTTAATTACATGTTAGAGAAAGAAGAAGCTGAGGTTGTGCATGGGACAGGGCTTGTGGTTGCCAGCTAACAGGGATGAGTTTTGGACTCCTCTTTTCCTGCTATAGAACACAGAATAAGTCAATGAGCTAACACCCAAGTTAAGACCTGCTGCCATGACTGGCAGGTTGATTTTCTCCTCCACATTGCTGCTGGAGCTGAGTTTTTTTCTGAGCTGCTGCTGTGTAGACACTCATATGAATAGCCATGCTCATGTCCTGCTGGAAGCCTGATTTGCCTTCAAATTTACGATTTGCATCTCGAGAACTGAAGGCAGGATCTTGGGCAGATTTTCATAGGGGCAACTGTTTTTGCCAGCAGAAGGCACTGGGTTAGATTGCCTGGATCCTGGTGCCTTTTCAGCAATTTGTTCTTTATTTCTTAATGCAACAATATTATTCTGGATACCTGAATTTCTCACAGGAAAAGCACTGGGAGGAGGATGGTAAAATTAAATTACAGGGATAACAAGTTTATACTTGTTTCTTCTGCTCTTTCCCATGCATGGCTATAACACGCAGGAAATTGAGAGAGACCGACCTTTGGGTTGGGCTGAAAAGGTCACTCACCTCTTTGCATCTCACAAAACCAACTTCCCTTGCACTCGGAGCAGGGGAGCAGCACTTACCCCCCATCGCTCGCCTGTGCAGTGTCTGGGTTTGCTTTCCTTCCTGAGCTGAATACGTGAGTTCAGTGAGAGCTCACACACCAAAGCATAAAACAGAATGGTAAACCTGCCTGTTTGGTTGCATCTGGTTTCACCAGTTTGCGGCTGAGGTGAACAGAGTTTTCATTCTGAAACAGCACATTATAGCAGAGGAATTATTTTCAGTGCTATTGAACACAAAATGGTTGCAGCTCTTCTGGATAAAGACACTCAGCTCACTTCTCCTCCAGCTCTGGTCTTCCCTAGCACTGTCAGAAAGATGGACCTGCTTTAGATCACCTGGGCTTTGGCCAAAATGATCTGCATCTGAAAGGGAAATACTGCCAGAACAGTTAAATTTAGCCTTATTAATTATTCCTGGCAGCTCATGCAGCATGAATTAAACAAGGATTTACATCCCCCAAAAATTTTAGCATAATTTTCACTTTCAATCTCTTTTAAGTCCTAAATATGCAATCTGTCTATTAGAAGATGGTTGCTTCCCCAAATAATTTTAATTCTTGTTATTTCATTAATTAAAAGGAAGAGATTCTTTACTGTCAGAAATCATTAGTATATGTGCTTTTAGCTTGTCTTTTTATTAGCTGCACCATCACCATGCTATCTCGTTTGGTTGCTTTTGTTTACCTGCTATCAGACTCTAAGAGCCTTTAATCCTAGCTTTCTACATATCAGACTTAATCTAGGAAGGAATATGGAGGATTTGTGTTTTTTGTTTTGTTTTGTTTGTTTTTGAAAGAAGGAGTACAGTGAGACCACGGGCAGATATTGCTGTGTAACCACTTATTAGAATTGTACCAGGAGCAGGCCAGCAATTTGACTGCCTGTAAGGTAACAGGAGCTTATACCCAGGTGTAGGGCTGCCCTGGCTGGCTCTGAACCCTGCCAGGAGATGGGTGCAGTGTAGTCATGCAAAACTGCTCAGCAGCAGAGCTATGTTGTCACCTTGTCCCACGGTGTGGTGCATGGCCCAGTGCTGTGTGCCAGCCTCACGCCCCAGACCAGGCACAAGGCTTTGTCTGTGGCTGAAAGATGCAAGTGGCATTTCTATGGTGGACTCTTCTATTGTATCTAATATCAGGACTCAAGGAATTTCTGTACTGGTACCTATAGTGGAACTGAATATTGAGAATCAATGAAGGCATTGCCAGCAGAATTGTTGCTATGTTATAGTGCCATGATGTTATATCATTGCAGTGAAAAGTAATGTGACAATCAATGAAAATTATTCAGGTAGCTAATTCTTTTTCCTTCCATGCACTGTTTTGTGTTGATATTAAGATTCCAGTCTTGCAAGTGATAAAAGCCTATCTCTGTAAGCCAGTTCAGCCATAAAAAGGGTAAATGTTTATGTGCAGTAACTAAGCACATGAGTAAGAAGAGCTCTCAGAGCAAAAAGTCTAATGTTAATGTCTAAGAGAGCTTTGCTAAAGTCACTGTTCAGAGCAGTACTATTGCTGCCCTTGAAGTTAAACACTCACTTAAGCACTCACATATGCTATATGTTTGCCAGCATGTTAGTACAGGGAGAGTACCAACTTGTGAAAAACACCACATGTTCTATAGCATTTCATAAATAATCAGAATTTCCAGACAGAGGACTAACAAATTTTTAATAAGAGTAGAATTTCTTTGAGACAGAACACCCTCCCACCCCCCGACCCCACTATCCAGGGATCTGCATGCAAACATGCTCTGGAGATATCAAACATATGGGGTGTTATGGACACCCAGTACCTTGGGGTTAAGGAAACTGCTCCGTACCTTCACTGAAGTTTAAATCATAATTGCATTGATAGCTGTAATAGCTTGGTGGGTGTAACTGTGAAGTAAATATAAATTTGTGTCTCCTGTGAATAGGTATAGCATATAGCATGTGTTGAAAGACAGAAGCAGATGTTTCATGTTGCTTAATAAACACTTTCCCAAGCTGTCACTTCTTCATCCTCTACATGGACCACAAGAGAATCAAAGTATAACATCTGTTTGTAAACATGATCAGGTGTGAGTCAGTAAAAGGAAAGCCGTGCAGTATGAAGTGATAAATTGCCCATTTATATGTTCATCTACCATAACAGAATACGGTCTGGGAAGAATTTTAGTGACAAAAATCATCACAATATCTTACAAAGGAGCATTTGCCCTCTCTGCTCACTGCAGGCTGCTAGGTTATTTCTCTGTGGAAAACACACAAATGTAACACTCATTTCCTTTGTAATCACACCTGCAGGCTCTTGTTCCTACAGTTTCTGATAGTAACTAATATGAAGTAAGAACTTATATCTCCCAAGAAGCAGTTCCTTTATCTTCATCAACAGCTTAATTTAAATATCCAAAAATGCTCACAATGACAGTAAAAATAGCTATCTCCCTAAATTCCTAGTGTTTCAAGCACTCCTTTATCAAAGAAGCTGATTCTCTGGCAAGGGGCATTTTGCTGTCTGTGCTTGTGCAGAGCCTGTGTATACCTGCTCTGTTTTGGCAGCCTGTGAGGTGTCCAGCAGCACCCAGAGGGATGAGCTTTAAGGGTCAGAAAGAACAGGAATTAAATTATTTTGAGAATTTGTAGCTCTTGCTTTGAAACCTTAATGAACTTTGGCAAGTAAGAGTGGACAAAAAATCCCCATTTGTCTTTTTGAACAGCTCTTTAAAACTATGTGTGGCCAACATGGAGAAAGGACAGCTTGTAGCTGTAATCTCCTTGAGGCAATCTCTAGCACTGCAGCTGAAAATTTCATGTGAAGTTTGTTGTTGTCTGCAACATTTGGTTGCAAGTTTTTATCTGAATTTGTTACTTATGTTCTTAATCAATGGGCTTTTAGAGCTAGAGACAGCACCAACAAAAGGGAAAGTTATCCCCATTTCACACCCAACATTATATTTGGCAGGGCTGAACAGTGCCAAAAATGTACCAAATACACACAATGAGGAGGGGTTGGAAATAGGTTTTCACTCACTCTTCAGGCAGATCATAGTCAACTCGTGCAAAAGGACAAAAGCACCCCTGGATCCCCTGCAAATTCAGCTGAGGAAGGGTGCTGTCAAACACCAGTAAAAGCTGTCTGTGCCCCAACAGATTATGGACAAATCCTTATCCCTGAGCTCATTGCCTGGCCTTGCATTTAAATATTTTCAGTTTTCATTTATTTAGTTTTTGTTAGAAAAATTAATTTAGTTTTTTACTATCCAAGTGACATTTTACTTGAATGGCATACACTTGTGTGGCACTTCAAAAGGCTTCCTCCTCCATTGCCATTTCCAGAGGTTTCTGTGCCTTTTGATTTTTGAGAAGTCCTGGGTTGGTCCTTGCTCTTTCATTTTTAAATAAGTACCTGGTTGTTGTAATCCACTGTGCTTAGGACTCGAGGTCAATGCTGCCAAAGCGAGATCACTGATCAGTGAACACTGATTGCCTTCAAGACAGCGTTTGCTCCTGAGCAACACTTGTCTTGACCTGGTATCCAGCAAGTTTGTTTATCCCTGGGATGTAGGGCCTGGCTGGCCATGCCTATCCCATGAATGGTGCAGGAGCCTTGGGGTAAGGTGCAGCAGACATCCTGCCAAGGAAAATCTTACACTTAGAAACACTGTTGTAAATAATGTGTCTTACTTCTGTAAACTTGAAGCAGCATTTTATCAGATGCTATTCCTTGTTAGAAAGTTGAAAGAACAACATATAAGAAATAGCCCAGTATTTCCCCAAGACTGATACAAGTATGTGTTTTGCAGCAGCATTCTTCAGACTCACCTGTATCAGATGTCTTTTGTTTGCCTGGCTGTGCCTTGCAAAGGACTGGAGGTTGTCAGCTTTGGTATTTCTCTTGAAAGAATTCACTGTGACTGAAGGGCATCAGGAAACCTCTCTTTTTTTTTTTTGGGGGGGGGGGGGGGGGGGGGGGGGGGGGGGGGGGGGGGGGGGGGGGGGGGGGGGGGGGGGGGGG
>JAWWEU010000005.1:20879384-21203902 GCA_035583155.1 Acropternis orthonyx | reverse complement strand
TCTTTTTTCCCCCCCCCCCCCCCCCCCCGTGGAAAGATAAGGGAATTTGGCAAATACTGAATAACATGATTCAATAATTTACAAGTGTGACTTTGAGTTTGTTTCCTTTCCCTGAGCTATTTATGCAACACACATTTGAAGGCAAGCTGTATTATACAAAGAAATCTGCTAGCATGCAGTCTCCAAGAGGAGATTTAATTTCAAGCAGGATCGGAATCACAGCAGCTAATAGGAAGAGCTGTTTACACTACTCTGACAGCCATACTAAAAATTTAGTGTGTTTAATGCTTATATTTTCATGTTTCAGTTCTACTGTGGTGAAAGACATTTGCATGCATGGACTGACTGAATGAAATGCCCACAGCAATGAAATGCCATGTGAAATCATGTTTTGTCATTAGCTACAGAAGCTAAGGTGAATGTGAGAGGAAATATGGAAGGTTCATCTCACCCACCAATGTTTATTGCCTTAAACCAGTGACCAGTGTGGTTCTTCTGGTGAGCTCTGGTGAACTGGCTGTTTTGTGGCAGTGATGCATCAGGACTCAGGAGTCCTGAGCTGACAGGCAGCAGAGAGTGAAGAGAGAGGTCTGTTTTCCATCTGTCCACCCTGCATGAACATAAGTGAATGAACTTCTCCTCCTCTGGTTGCAAGCCGTTAATGTAGCATGAGCATGAGGCTAATGCAGTAACTTGGGCTACACTGCTAAGTTCGTGTAGTCCAGCCAAGTGACAAAAAGTGAAGGATAGTGGCTCTTGCCATCCTTTCTGTTTTTGCACTGTAAATGGTGCATTCCCTTCAGCTGCCACAGCCGTCCCTTACTGGTGATGAAAAGCAATAATGCCCTGTTTTTTAAAAAAAATAATACTTTAGCATTAAAACACCCCTTAGCTGTGATCTCAGCTGTGGTAAAGAAATGCGAGCAGTCCTCATCACTCATCATCAGTGTTATCTTTTCCCAGAAAACAGCTAGATTCCCTGAGATCCTGAGGGCTGTAGCTGACAGGGATGCAAGCCCTGGCAGCGGTGGAGAACCAGAGGCTCAGGTTAAAGGCATGAGAGAGGCTCTGCTGAGCTGGCAGTTTCCTGCTCTACCTGCAGTGTGTGGCTCTGAGGGTTTGCCTTCCCTGCCTTTGGAGAGAGTGGTAACTTTTGGGTCTTAAATATCTGATTATGAAAAGAATTTAACTTGTGCTCTGAGTTGCTGTTAGTGTTGGGCTTGGACAAAACCCAGCACTTTGTGACAAATGCTGTAGCTAAGTGCATTCAGTAAGAGAAAGTATGAAGTGGCTGCTTTCCTCTCAGAGCTAATACAGTGTTCCTTCCAAATGTCTCCTGGTATTCTGCTCATGCTCTGCTCACTGCTGGCACAGCAGCCAGGCATTGACCCTCTGGTCTCAAATGTCCATCATAACCTGCCCTACCACTTTGTCCACATCAGTGTCTTTCACCTTGTGTTAAGTTAGAGTATAATCTCTTGTGCCTATTTCTGACCACATCCTTTTCTTCTATTTATTTTCAAAGCCCTTTTTAATCTCTCTCTCTCTTTTTTTTTTTTTCTCTCTGGCTACTTAGGCTCCCAGATCCTCCTTCTGTAATGAAACACATGTGAGAACATAATGGCAATAGTTGGTATGAAAAGAAACTCTAAATCTTAGGATAATATCTCTGTAATTAGAGCTGGTTGCATGATTTATTTTTTTAGTTCAGGTGTATTTGAACATTTCCAGTGAATGTATTCAAATACCCGAAAATAGAATTCTTTCTGAGAAAATTACCATTCATCTTGGTGTAAACCAGCAGAAGGATACAATCCAATTAAAAGAGAGAACTCAGGATATGGCACGTCTGCATGGCTCAAGTCAATCTCAAGACTCCAACTGCCTTCCATGGAGTCAGGATTTCCCTAATGAAGGAACGCTGCACTGGTAAATCGAACTGCTTTGATTGCTTTCAGTGCAAGCTCTGCTTGATTAAGCACAACAGAATTTGTCCTGTGGAAAAGGATCAGGAGAGACAGCACAGTGGAAATCAGCCCTGGAAAAAAGAATCTAATTTTAAGAGATGACTTGAGCTCATATACACAAGACCTTATTAAATGGAGACTATTGTCACACAGTTACAATGGCTATAAAGGGGAAGGAGTTTTTCATTAATTATTCAACAGAAGAGAGATCCATATTTTGCCTCAGACTGACACTTTTTACCATCTGCTTAAAACCTGTCTCATAACAACTATTATCAATTTAGGGATTTTTTTTTCCCCCTTTTAGAATAATCGTTATGCTGAGCTTCCAGATTGTTTAAGATATCTGAGGTCCAAGTATGAGCATGCTGTTACAAATAACTGATACTTACAATTGCTATTCATTTTCATATGTTTGACCAGCAGCTGATTAGTACATTTGTTTTTCTTTGTTGTAATTGTGATCCAGCAGTGGCCTTGATCTTGCTAACTGTTATATCTGGGTGTAACTGCAGTCCTGTAGTCCCAATAGGCTCATTTTAAAAGGACATAGTGACTCAAATTCATGCCTAGTATAACTATTGAAATTAGCCCTTTTCACCAGGGATGAATTTGTCTTAGTATCTACAAGTGCCCTGAACACAGAGAGAGGGGTCCTTAGCAGTGTGTTCTGAACACAGTTCCAAAGCTGAGCAGCCAGGCACCAAACTGCTGGCTGTGAACCAGTCACTTAAACGAGATTTTTGGTGTTTTCTCCCCAAGACTTCCCACCACTACTCATAGGAAAAAACCCCAAACCAAATCCCTACAGAAAGCACGTTTGCCTGAGATCGTTGAGAGGCATATGAGATTTATTCCAAACTCCATGAGCAGTGCATCCTGAAAATTGGAAGACAATTCAGATATTTGCTTTCATAAGCACTTGAATTCCAACACAAATTTAAACCAACACCTCTTATATGCCAAGACATATTTGAAAAATCTAGTTATTAAACAGAAATCTGGGGCTCTTGTATGGTGTTGCGGCAGAGGACTACCAGCCTCTCCAGTCCTGCATTTTTAGAGTGCTTGCTGTTGAGAACTGTGACATCCACAGGACCCGTGGCTCTGCAGTCATCACTGGGAACACCATCCCACAGCATGCAGCCAAGACAGTGTCGAGGCTATCTTCAGAATATAATTCTGCACAACTGGAGACTGACGTCTGTTAAACTCTCTCCCTAAAGGCCTGTGTTGGTTGGCTGGTGTCCTGGAGCTGGCAGAGCAGGGCAGTGAGGAGCCATGGCCCTGTGTGGCTGGGGCTCCAGTCAATGACAGACACACAGGCAGGTGGCTGCGGGCAGTGCTGCACAGTTTCCACCCAAGAGTGGCAACGTACACTTTTAAAGAAGGGGCAAAAGGCCATTTCCAGTGTTGTTCCTATTCAGAAAGGGAACTTGCTTAGATCTCTGCAACTCAACATTTGCTATGCTCTCATTTTGGCAAAAATGGTGGTAGACTGATTATACCACTGAAAAACTTAATTTACTTTTTGACCATAGAGGAAAATGACACTGTAACCATATCATTGTGCATATACTTTTGTATCAAATCTCATGTTAGGGCCTCTTGCAGTTCTCTCTTCCCTGCGCACTGGGCTGGAATTCTAAGCTACAGGTTGGGACCTTGTTATCAGACATTGCCATGCAAGCAGTGCTTACTTAGCCAGCCAAACAGCAGCTGAATAGCACCTTATCAGCTGAGATCAAACACCGCACATTTCACCATCCGGGTGGCTGAAACGTGCTTCTTTTCAGATGCCTTTTCAGATTGATGGCAGACTCTTGGCATATGCACCACTTGCAGACTACAGCTCTTGAGAGACTGCTGTCCATAATTCTACTGTCTCCAGCGGCAGGGAATCAATGTCACGGCAGGTAACATCATTCTCAATAATTCTGGATCAGTACAAATCGTTGTATAATCGCATTTATAGCACATAGCACATTATTTCCATGTGAAGATAATGTTGACAAACTATCAGGACAGAGAGATTCGTGAAAGACTTGCCCATCACAAAACACTCCAAGAACAGCCTTCACACAAGTTTAACCTATCTTGTGTTAACTGAGACACCCAACGGGGTCCTCCGTAAGCCCAGGTGAATCCTGTTTGAGAGAGTCTGGTTTAGCATAACCGGCTGTTAAGGTTCTCAGAGCAATTAAGCTCTGCCTGGGCCATCTGGGCACCATTAGTTTCCCAGGAGACTAAAGACTGGCTTTTGGGGCTGGGTGATGGTTTGCCTTGCATCACATCGGGATGTGTGCTGCATACCTCCGGGGCTTCTTGGTGGCGAGCCTGGCGCTCCGTAACTCCTGCCTGCCCAGAGCTCCAGGGACTGCATGCCAGAACAGCTTTGCTGCCAGACCTTTGCCTGCGCTTTACCTGCTCTTTGGTACGTCCCTGGGAACAAGAGAAGTAAAAGCTAAAAAAATCAAACCTCTTAATTCCACCTGCATTCATTTGTACATGCTATTTGTAAATCCAGTGAAGAAGACAATATAACATAGCTATGTGAGAATTGCATTGGTAGGAACAACTCTGGCTTGGAGTGAGGGAAAAATATCTTGTTTGGTGATTGCCAGTGTCAGATTCTGCTGCAGTTTATGCTGACAGACTTTACTGGGGATGAATTTGTGCTGATCATACTTATCTCTTTCTGTTTCTGGCGTGTTTTTATTACTTTTAAAAAAGATACTTTACTTCAATGTATCTAATTTGGATCTGAAACTTTGATGCCACATAAGCATTTATTGCCATTAAAACTGCCTAGGATATTTGCATTTTCAGGCTATTCTGTAAAGTAGCCCTCTACGCAGGGTGAGGGAAGTGCTACAGCGTGATATACAGGTAGTTTAATTTCAGCTTTGTTGTTGAACGTTGCATATAAGTCACAGTGATATAAGAAGGTCTGACTACAGGAAATGTGGAAGAATAAAAATGGGAGGCAAGTTAAGTGATGTTTGGGCAATGCATTTTCTCTCAGTTTTAAGTCAGTTCTTTAGTAGACGCATCTGTGATGCTTCATCTCTTTGGGTGGTCAGATTTTTGGGTTACAGTAAACTTACTGAAGTTCATACTACCTTCGCAAGCTCTTTCAAGATGAGTTTTGTTTGTTTTCGCTGTGCCTTCAATACAATGTGCATCCTATCATAGAGTATTGCTTCTTTATTGTTGCATGCCAGAATCCAGTTTTTACTTCTTCAGTGAGCTGTTTTCTGGCAATCCCTCACTTTCTTGTAGGTGAGATAGTGGCCCACAGAGAACAAAAGTTTGTAGATAAGCCAGAGGTAGCAGTTGGACTTCATGCAGCCCCTAATGAACCTTTACTCCTATTTTAGCCCTAGCATAGTGTTATAAGAAAAAAGGTGGCAGGGTGAAAAGTTTTAAAACTTCGGTTTGCCACATGGCCCATCCTGGCCTCAGCTAACATAAATCTAAGCTGTAAATGCACCTTGCTACTAAAGTAATTTCTGTCTTCACAGCAGTTTTATGATCTCTTAAGAAGTAACATAACTTCAGATGAATCACTGAAAAAGTTCTGTTATTCTTTGTCTTCTTTCAAATGTTAAGAAGTCAGCTTTCCACTGCTGCATGCTGAGGGGCAGCTGATGAGGGTCTTACTTCTCATGTGTAGCTCTTGGTACTTTCATGGGATGGGTAAATACCAAGTGTCTTAAATTGGCACATGCCTACCACTATTACTAATACAGCAAAACTTCATTTCTTACATTAATCTATATGGTAGGTCTGAATTTAAATATTTACATTTTGCGATCATCATTTCAGTTGAATAATTTTATCTCAGGCGTAATATTTCTTAACCAGGATTGGGAAGTTCTAATATCAGCATAGTGGATGGGAATTGCTTTCTCAAGATAGAAGATCATTTCTGTCTATCAGTGTCTTGCCTGTCAATGATCTGTGGTTGATTTAGGACAATACTAGTCAATATATTAACAAGGTCTCAAATTTGGATACACAGCTTTATTTGGATGCACAGTAACCCAGGTTACTGGCAGCTATAGGTAGCGCTGACTTCAATTGAAGTGAGGATTCTAGGCAGTAAAATTAAAGATTTAGGCTGAGATGTGTTTGGTTTTTTTTTTCTTTGTTTTCAGAGTAAATGTTCTACCTGGGGGAGCAGGGTTTCACACAATATCTAAAATTGACCCTGCAGAAACGGATGTACACAACATTCAGAGGATGTCTGAGAATTACTGTTCAGTGCTTGTGATGGTTTATTTTTCTGAACTGAAGGTGAGTGCTCATGGCCTCAATTACTTTCAGGCTCTAATCTAGCTGTTGTCCCTGCTGCTGCAGGCCTGAATAAAGAGCCCCTTATCTTTTAAACCCCTGCAGATCTGCAGACTAGTGTTGGCTCAGCATCATTAGACAAGCAATACTCAGGTACACTCACTTAGGAAAGCTTAAAAAAAAGCAAGTAGCAGAATGTTCTGAAATATTTATATTATTTATTCTTGAGGTGAGACAAGTATAAGTAACTTTTAGAAATGAATCTTCACTGCCTGCTGAGTGTTTAGAAATATTTTCCCTGCTGAGTTCTCTAAAAATAAATTTGAATGTTCTGCTTGTTAAAAATTAGTAATATTTTTGACTTGTAAGCATAAAAGGAAACTTTTATTTACTGAACTTAGATTAGCATGTAAATACAGATCTAACATTGTAAATGGAAAACTGGAACAGTGTCTCAAGGATTCTTTGTGACTGCCCTATTTCTTGTAACAGTTCACACAGCATGAGTCTAGAGACTGCTAGTAAATTGTGCCTTTAGGATATGAAAAATTCAATTGCCCAATAGTAGTAATTTTGAAATAAATATTCCATTAATAATAGAGTTATAAACATTACTCCAGATATTCTTTCACTGTTCAAGTAGGTAATTAATGAATGGCACTTTTCAGTTCAAGGAGGTATTTCACAAATGGCACTTTTAAGTCTTTCCAAGCTTTAGGTAGGGTGGAGACTTTTTTATTTTAATGTGAAGTTTTTTTCCTGGTTTCTATATATTTCAGACCTCATCCAGTGCAGTGTTTCTTGCAAATGTCACACTTTCAGTGACTGATCCCTTCATTCAACATTGTGGGGAAATCTTTCTGGATTCTTGGTTCTGGGTCCTGAATAGACTATGAAAGCATAAAAAATATCTTTTTCCTTCCTTTAGGGCTCACTTGTGCTAATTTCTAGCTTTTTGTGTCTTGGTTATATGCACTTGAACACCTTGACTTCTCATAAAAATATCACTTTTTTGTCAGCTGAGACCTCAAAAATTATTTTTGTCAGCATCTCTTTTCCTTCTGTCTTAAGTGAAATGGGGAGTTTTTTCTGTCCTGTAACCCTGTCATCTGATCTGGTTTTACATTAAAACCATCATCAGACTGTTGAGAACAACCTGTGGAAGATGAGAAATGGAGATGAATGGGGGAAAGGGTGTATTGCTTAGAGGTATTTAAAAAGTCAAAGAAAATTGACCAGGACCTACTAAGGTTTGAGGAAGATTATGATTTCATTTACTGTTTCAGGTTGTTTGGACTCTCAAGAATCCTTTTAGATATTTTGGTTAAAATACTTAAAGTAGTACATTACCACCTTTTAAGCAAATGTATTCTTTGGATGTAAAGTTTGGATTAAGGAGTGTTGAATTGCTCCTATTAACCATGTAAAAAAAATTAGATCCATTTGAGCAATTAGCCTGAAGGGTTTTTCTTGCTGTTTATTAATGAGAACAGGGCTTGTTTTTCTGTATCTCTGCAAAGACATCCCAACTGTTTATGTTACTTTCAGGGTATTGTACCACCAATCCTGGCTGGAGGCAGCTAAAGTGGGGATGTGGATAACTTAGTGCAGATGGGTTTGTTTCTTTTATCTATTTTGTGTTTCTGCCTTCTGCATTTGCTTCAGTGTTATGGTGGTTGTCAGTCTGAGAGTGGATAGCTTGTGGGCGCAACTGAGTTCTTACTCAGTTATCACTTCATATTTAACTTGTCACAGATAAAAATGTTTCTATGAGACAGTGTTTCATTGTATTCTTGATCAAACTGCTCTGATGTTCACTTTGATGGATGATGATATCCAAATGATTGCAGTACAGACTGTTACTTCCAGTCCCTTTTGATTTAAATTAGGAACTAAATTCTCTTTAATTCTCCCTGGTTGTAGGTAATTCTGTAGGTTACAGTCTGATACTTTGATAGCATGTTCATGTTGCAAACTATCCTCTCCTCCAGCTGCTCAGTCATAAAACAATCCAATGTTGTTCTGGGTAGGCAGAGGTACTTGTTACTGGTTTTGCCAGCCCAGCTAAGGTAAGCAGAGGGCTGAAAACTAAGCCAGGTGCTTGCAACTTTGGTGCATGTTTGAGTGGAAACAAATGGTGCTCCCAGATGATCTTGAGTAAGTTGTGCCTTCTTAATGGGGTAGTTACTCACACCTGCCTCATTTCTCACCTGCTGGGCAGTGGCACAGGTGTTACGGTTCATGGTGCTGGTCCTACATTTTGGGTCATGATTTTCTTTGTCTCTTTGGGTGAATACAATGCAAAATGGTGAGCTGTACTGTGGTATGTTCTGCAGGCCAGTGGTTAATAGCACTGTCTGCTCAGGGAAGTGCCTGGAATAGCAGACATACTGCCTGTTTAAAGAAATAAAAAAGTTAATCAGCATTTTAGGCTTAGTGAAATGTGCAAGTCACTTAACTAGGCCTCAGTTTCTGAAGTAAATTCCCAGAGAACTTCTGTATTAATTCAGAAACCATTAAAAGCATTTCTGAGATTATTCTGAGGTCAGACAGGAATAAGTGTGAGGCTTTTAGCAGAGGAGAGGTGAAAATCAGGGATGGTTGTGGGCTATCTTGAATAACCATGTTACTGTTTTGCTCTTGGGAGGCTTTCTCACTCTGGACTGTGGGTTTTTTCTCACATAAATTACACATTAATAGTACCTTAAAAGAGTTCTCTGCTCAAAAGAAAAAAAAAAGAGAATATTTTAAATGAGGATAAAATCAGGCTTTGTATCCTTTAAAGTGAGGGTTTTTTTGGTGAAATTAAGTTTCCAGCACTGCTTCAAAAATCCAAAGGAAATATTAGCTTATGAGTTGTACAGGATATTGTCAGCAATGATGTTTATATTGTTTGGTTTTGGAGTTTGTCACCTTCAGTAACTGAAAATCACTAGTGGGTTTTTTTGTTATTATTATTCGAAATCACCTGAATGCTTGTGGGAAGGTATTACTTTTTTTTTTTTTTTTTAACATTATTTAAAGTGCAACCAAAATTGAAGTCAGTGGAAAATACTTGATGGAGAACAGTGGTGAAAACAATGCTATAATTTCCAAGAGCAGCTGAGAGTACGCTACTTTAACCTCTTCTCAGCAGTGAGCTGTTTGCTTGGCGAGAGGACAAAAGACCGACAACACGGCAGAACGTGCGATTATACCTGCGTGTCGCAGCCGCGGGTGCTGTGCCCGTGCCACCCGCGGGCGGGCAGCCCAGCCCAGCCCTGCCCCGCCGAGCCACC
The DNA here is from genome assembly GCA_035583155.1 of Acropternis orthonyx. Lineage (NCBI taxonomy): Eukaryota > Metazoa > Chordata > Aves > Passeriformes > Rhinocryptidae > Acropternis > Acropternis orthonyx. Next base: position 21,194,361 of record JAWWEU010000005.1, on the reverse strand, counting down.
CCACGGACACTCCGCGCTGTGCGGGGCGCGGCCGGACCCGCCCCCGGGGCGGGCGCGGGCAGGGCCGGGCCGGGCCGGCCGCGGGAGGCGCAGCCGGAGCCGCCGTGTCCGCAGCATCGCGGCGCGGTGGCGGCGATGGAGCCCTGGAAGCAGTGCGGGCAGTGGCTCATCAGCTGCAAGGTGCTGCCGCCCAACCACCGGGTGACCTGGGACACGGCCCAGGTCTTCGACCTGGCGCAGACGCTGCGCGACGGAGTCCTGCTCTGCCAGCTGCTCAACAACCTGCGCAGCCACTCCATCAACCTCAAGGAGATCAACCTGCGCCCTCAGATGTCCCAGGTACGACCGCACCCCTCGCGGGGTCTCCGCGTGTTCTGCCTGCGCCTGGTGGCGGAGCGGGAGCCGGGGATGCGGGATGGAGTGGTCGCTGCACGTCTGCAGCGCGGACCGCCCGGCTCGGACCCGCGGAACCCCCGCAGGGCGCCTTTCCCTGCGCGGTGCGGCCGCCCGGGCCGTGGGACAGGGCTCGGCTGCGGCTCCCGAAAGCTCCGCCAGGGCTCGCAGCCTGCGGCGAGAGGGGGTGCCGGGAGGAGCCCCGGGCTCCTCGCACCGAGGTGCCCGTGCTGAGAAGGTCCCGTAGGAGTCCCAGAGCAGCACTTCAACATTTCTGTGTGCGTTGCCTTTTTAGTGTGAGAGGGTTACAAATGAAATTGACCTCTCGATTCAACTTTTTCTGTCTATACCTGGGTACGTGATGGGGAGGGCGGGCGAAGGGACCGGAGCCTGGAGGCGCCCGGCCGGGGCGGCCGAGGCAGGGCAGGGGCTGCGGAGCGGCGGGACAAGCCCTGGGAGCGCCTGCCAGCTGCGCTTCCAAGCTGTTTGAGACCTATGGAGTTGAACGGCGAGGCGTGATTAGTAATGAGAAATCGTGTTCTTGATAGCCGGCCTTTTATTTTTGGCTTTTTAAGTTGATAGTTTGGAGTTATTATTTACTAACTAAGTGTAATTCCAAATTCAGCCCCGTTTAAATGCCGTTTTTAGTTTGGACTGATGTTTTGTTGCTGTGACTCAAACTTGGTTTCAGATATCGAGATAAGATTATATTAATAATTCAAGAAGAGGCTCTATATATACATGACTTCCTGTCACTGCTTTGCTCACACCTATGCCTCTGCAGAGACGGTGGAAGCCAAGCAGTGCTGCCTGAAAGGAAACTAACTTCTGAGCCTTTCATGTGTTTTAAAACATTGAGAAACGGATACACTGTAACATTTCAGTTGTTATGGTTCTGTTTTAAGTTTATAGAAACGCAAATCGCCCTTCACATTTAGGATACTGGCAAAAAGTACTAGTGAATTACACTGTTTTGCTTGTGTAAAGGTTGTCCCCTCTGCACAGTTAAAACCTGTGAGAGTTTCAGGACTTCCTAAATCGGAGCCTTGGTTTATATTTTTGTTGTAGTTTAGCCTAATTGCTTTCAAACTGACCCTTTTTCAGTTCAGTTTGCAGAGGTATAAATACTTCATGTATGAACTGTTGGAAATGGTCTCTTGCTTTGCTTAGAGTGGATAAAAGGTGTGGAACAGATTTGTTTGTTTGTTTGTTTTTTTTTTTTTAATGAGCTGTAAGGGTGTCCTTATATTACTACCCAGTATTTTTGAGGTGGCTAACTCATTGAATCAACTTCAAATAGAGATTAATGTTGCTTGTCTGGACCACTATTACTTACTTTTATTTTTTATGAATTAAAACCATGGTGGTCTTCTTCTGTCTACTAAAAATAAGTACCAAAATGCTCTGCTGTCTTCTTTCTTAGAGCAGGTTTGGGAATCAAGATTAATATTTATTTCTCTAAGTGTGTTTGAACTACGGATTATAATTGTAGATCCTGGATTATTTATAATGCTTATTTTTGAACTTGAGCTTTATGTATGTACAGTGTAGCTGCTGGAATTGTTTCACAGCTATGACAGTCTCCTCCTTGTTCGTGTGTCCGCTGTATGCTTGAGGAGCCTGCCCTCCATGGTGCTGTAAACTGCTCTTTCCAGTGGTGCATTTCTCTGTCCTACACTGATTTTCACCCTTTAAAGAGGGGGAACTGTTGCTGAATCAAAATCTATAATGGGTAACTATGCAGCATTAAATGTACTGGGAATGTTACCTTTGTGTTCTGGGAGTTCAAGATTTTGTAATTTTAGTGAGGTTCTGTGGGGTTTATGAAAAGCCTCTTGGAGGACACTGCTGGAAACACTAGTGAAAATTTCAACAATTGTTATTAAAAAAATAGGTTTAAGTTCTTCAAGTTGCTTGCAATTTTTTGCTGAGACTGTACAGAGCTCTTAGCAGTAACTTACGCAGAAATCTCAGTGACTTGAAGATTATTCAGTTGGTGAAATCTACTTGGACTTGAGCCTTAAATTGTGAGTTTTGTCAGAATACCACTTGTCAGTAAAGTACTACTGCATCATAGTAAATCTGTGTCATAAATTTGGTGCCTCATACGATCTTGGGGTCTTGTAGAAATACTAGCTAACTCACCTGTTCCTTGTTGGATAATGATTTATAGGCACTGGAGGCATGGGGTGCCAGAGTAGAGTTGGCATTAGAATAGAAATCATCTTGGCTGCAGGCTTTGCAGTCTGTCTGATCGTGTTGCTGTGTCTGTACTACTCAGCTGAGCTGTTTGGACCTCATGTGGCCTTGTACTCCCTGATCTGATGCTGTTTTCTGCCACTAAGTGTTAGAATGGGTTGGGGGATTCTTACTGCACAGTTCTTGATCAATAAAAACAGAGACTGACAATGGTGAATGAAGGCTTTGTGAATGGGCCTTGATTTTGGCCTTGTCTGTTACGGCTGTTAACGTTTGTCAGGCCTTTCTCTATGGACCAAGTTTTCATGTAGGGATTGTTATAAATGGAGCAGCTCCAAAGAACAGGAAAGTGAGAGGTGCTGCCTAAGGCCGGCTTGAGAGTGTATGTAAGTTCTCTGACTTGAGTCAAGTCTCTTCCATTTTGTTACATATTTATTTTTTTCAGAATGAATGTGCCAGATCACACGTCAGTGATGCTCATCAGGTTTGTGCAGTAGACCTTGGTAACCCCTTATAAGCTACATGAAAAGTGTGGTGTGATTATGTCTGGTGCTGCAGCTTCAGATGGTGCTTTTTGGTGGAGCCTCATTGATTCAAACAGAAGCACTGTTGCTTTGCAAGCACCGTCTGCTTATGGCTCTTGGGGCAGGAATAAAAACTGAGACTGATGATGCTCAGCATTGCAACACAAACATGTGCTTGGCCAAATGGCAGTGGGTATGTTCTCTTTTATGGGTTTTCTAGCACGGGGAGCCGCATGCCTTTGTCCCACCACCAGCCACGCACCTTGTGTCACAGCTGTTCTTCTGGGTGGGCTGTTTTATACATTTGAGATCTGTGGGTTCTGCTGTCCTGCCTTTTAGGAGGTAAGAATGTCTGTGCAAGAGAAATGTCTTGGTGGTTTTAGACTGCACAACACTGTGTTTGGAAGCTGTTTGAATGCTGGCTGTTTCCATTTGCATTACTGTAAGTTTATGAAAATACGTATATTTGGTTAGTGGAAATTGTCCTTTGAAGAACAGAAGCTGATTCAGTCAGTTGTGCTTTCCAGAAAGTGAGCCTCAGATGTGAAAGTATAAACCTTGCATACATAAAGGATGAGCAGCATTGTTGCTTTGCCAGTGAACCTTTGTCCTCTGGGTTGTCAGCTCACTGCTGCCTGGCTCCAGTCTGAGAGGCTGGTGTGTCTTGGTGTGAGGTCGTCTGTGAAAATTTACATGTGGACTTTGTATGAGACGGGAAACTCAGGTTCAGGGACATAGATGCCCAGGGTTTTGGGGTTTTTTGTCCATTTTGAACAGAACAAGAAAATGCTGGCTCTATTAAGAGTTCTTATGTCAAGGCCCAAAACAACTTTGCTGTTTGAACTTCCACGAGCTAGCACCTGAGTTATTTCAACTTGTGCGTGTGCCATTAGAAAAAGAAGTTTAAGAGATGGATCAAATAGTGTCTTTTGGCCTTTAACTGTAGGGGAGTCTGCCTGATTCAGACTTGAGAGTCGGCATTGTGAAACTGGCCTCAGTGCAGGCACCAAGCACTAAACCTTGTAGCTACTGGGAATGGAGGGAGAAGAGGCCATGGGCAAAATGAGTAGTGGAGATGTGACTGCTGTGCAAGTGTGTTGCAGGTTTCCCCTGAATTTGAGCATCAGTGACTGGTGACAGTGAGAGGGAGGATGAACGACTGCAGCTCAGCATCTGTGTTTTCCAGAGCTGTTTACTGTAGCCATTCACTTTGCTCAGTTGCTGCCTCTTGGCTACTGTAGGCTGGTGAAAATAATACAAATACAAGTGATTCATAACAAAGAGTGCCAATCCCAATGTTTAATCATAATTATACAGGACCATAAGAAATTTATCACCAGAAATAGGAAACCAAAACCAAATGGATTATGATGGATTTGCAGATGGTGTCATCTGTTTAATGCTTATCCTTTATCTTTAATACTTTGCAAACTAGTTTTGAAATGGTTTTTGCAGGGCATTTGGCTAACTTGTGAGAGATTGCTAAACAGGAAAGCAGTGCTTCATGCAATATGGCACGGGAGTTTACTAAAGGGGATGTTGACATAGATTAAATATTATAAATAACTATTTCCTATTATTCTAATAAAAATAAACAAAATATCCCTCATGTAGTATTAAAAGTTCAAATGCTTTCTAGTTTTAGGGAGTTATTTTTTTTTGGTGTTACCATGTAGTCCAAAGGAAGTTAATTATCTTTGTCATCCATGTAATATTTTCGTGTGACAACAGAGCATTTGAGCAGGAGTTTATTTTTCTTGGTTACAGTGGTATCAGGTAGTCTCAGGATGTGGGTGTGCCAAGCAAGATGCACCTCTCTGTTTCCTCTGATCCTGTCTTTGGCTTGGAGTTTCCCCATCCCCCCTAAATGATAATCCTGATCTCTTGTCCATAACTCTGTGAGTGTGCATCCTGCCTCTGTAAGTTTCCCGTATGTGGGTTTGCTCCCCTGTGCTTTCCCTGTGCATGCCTCTCTGCATTGATTCCCTCCCTCTTCCCAGTGTGTCAAATATCAGGGTATCAAACTTTATGTGCCATGTGGCTCTGCAAAGGAGGAAAGAGGAGTAGTCTCTTGACCCTGCATGTTATCTAAAGGGGAAAGATTGGGGTGTGAATGGGTGTGCTGACCTCTGTGCATGAGGATGTGGTTTAGGGTCTTAGGAGGGACCAGGTGAGCTAAATAAGAAAATAAAAGGGATTTGAAGTCATAGTTGTGACCCTCACCAGGAGTCACAGGATATCAGTAATCTGTTTGCCTTGGGCAGAGAGATCTTTGAGAGAACTGGTGTGCAAAGTAACTTATATTGTGGGGTTTTTTCCTTGTTATGTTAGGTGCTATGATGTACCACAAAGATACATTTAGATTATTACAGTTTTTCTGAAACTGGAAAACTTCTGGGGCTTGAACAAGAGTTTAGAAACTGGTTTGATTTTTGTCAGTGTGTAGAAACAAGAGATGTGTTTCACCGCCCCCTCTTCTTGAATTATTTGAAACTAACTCTGTATATTCACATACATTTAAAGTAATTCAGTTGTATTAAAATTTCTTTAACTTCTCAAATTATTTCAATCTCTTTGCTTACTTGGTGGTACTTTGGTCCACTAAACATCTTTAGCACATTTAACTTTATTTCCGTGATTCATTTAAATGAAAACTATATTGGCCATAAGATATATTATTATAAAAGGTATATTTATCCATATATATGTTATGTGTACATATATGTATCTTGTATGTGTTAGACTTGGTAAAATATTTGGAACAAATATTTGTTCAAAGCAAAACCTTAGTATGACCTCTGTTTTGTTCTAAGAAAAGCAACTGATGAAAAAAATAGTGACCTAGTTTTTCTAAATAATTCTTCTTACCTTTTGAAGATGGAGAAAATAGTGCTTGAAAACTGATGTAATGATTTTAACTGATTCCCATTGATTCTTTCTTGTTGGAAGGGAAAGGGAAAACTGTAGTTGTACTGTATGGTAAAGCTTATTTTACATATTTATCATACAGTTATTAAATGCAGCATATGCACCTTGCCAAGAATTGTCTCAAATGTCTAGTTTTGCACAAAATTTTAGTGTGCCGGCAGCTGTCTAAAGCTTTAATAGAAAAATACTCAGTAGTGGTTTCTCACTGAGGCTATAGTGTGTGCCAGTAATGGATAATTTGAATTAATCTCTGTGTGTGGCATGCTGCTGTGTCATGTGGGAGAAGTCAGATTATTTTCTGAGCCTCATCTGACAAAGGTGGGAGACTTGTGATAGTGGCAAGTTGGACTGCTTATCAAAAGAAATGAATAAATCAAAAGGGTTCAAGGAAGGAGAGAAGAATATATAAGAAGTAGGAGAAAATAATCAAAGGAAACAAATATTAACTAGATAGAATGGTCAGAAAAAGTTGAGAAGATGGATTGAAAAGGGTATCAGCAAGCAAGGCACTTAAGGATTTTGTGATTTATCCCAAGATAAGTACAGAAAACTAGTCTTGGGAATGTTGTGTTATCCTTTCATGATAACAGACAATGGCATTATTGCTGCTGGTGCACCAGTCACTGTTACAACATCCTGCCTTGGGCCTGTGAGTGCAGCAGGTTATTTGCCGGACTGCAGCTATGAGAGTGGGTTAGCACAGTGCATTGGTACAGTTTGTGCACTGGTGAGATAGAGGATCTTGGATTTCTCACATGCATCCCCTTCTGCTCTCCTTTGAAGGTCAAAAGAATTGATTAAATCACAGTTGTAAAGAACACAGAGGGTAAGGAGAGAAAGGGCTGCAGGGTGACAGAGAGGCAAGACAGCCGCCGCCAGGGGTGAGGGGAGTGACCCTGCAGGGAGCTTAGTGGTGTATTCATCCTGGCCATGTCAACAGGGACCCGGCACCTTCTGGCCCTGCCGTAGCTGAGCTTGGGCCTTGCTGGTGTGAGTGTTGGGAAGGAGGGCTAACTGGGAGCAGCAGCTAGCAGGCTGGTGAGAGGCATGGGCAGAAAGGACTTTGAGAACACAGTTTGATGTTGGTAAAATGCAAGCAGGCAGGGAAGGAGGACCTTCTGCTGAAGTGAAGTTGGCTCCCTGACCAGCAGCTGATCCACACGGGAATAGGACAAGTGCCTGTGGCTGCAAACGAAACCCGCTGGAGCGTGCTCTCCTTTATGTGCCTTCCATATGTCGCTGCCTGTTGCAGGCAGGGAAGTCCTGCATTGTGCGGATATCTCTGGGTACAGAGGAATTTGTATTGTTTTAGTAGATCAATGACAGTTTTATCTTCTTTGAGTTTTACTTGATACAGAGGTGTCAGTTTTTGAACTCATTCCCCCAATACTAAAATTGTATCTGTAGCTCTTTAAAAAACAAATTGAGCAAAACCTCCCATTAAAAACCTTTGATTTTTTTTCTTCTCCTTTCTGCTGCTCTGAAACAGCATTGCAGTACTTCCGTGTCATTCCGTAATACTTCATAGCAATGTTTTGTACTACTTTACGCTGTATTATTTCAGTATTTCAAAAATTCTGTTTCACAGAGAAGTATGAATTGATGTGTATTTTGTCAAATTGGCTATAAATTTTTTTGCCCTGCAATTTCCAGTGTACTTGGCATTATCTGAAGCTACCTTTTCTTTCCTCTTATTTTGCTTTGACAAGCCATGTTCAAGACTGGAGGCACTGTGAAATACCAGCTGTTTGCTAAGACTTACGATGTGTAAAATGCAATCTGAACTGACATCTTTATAGTAAGGTTTTGAATTTTTATATGTAGGAAAAAGATGTTCCCTTAAAGCTCAGTGAATGCTGTTGGCTTCAGTTCACCACACTGTCAAGTGAGAATATATCTTTTGGAAAAATATCAGTCAATGACCCTTTCTTTCATTCTGTATTAAATGACAATAGTGAATGTCTTGGTAACATGAAACACTCAAGGACTCGTAGTAGGATTTGTTTCTTTGTATATTCAGAACATGAAACATTAGTCTCAAGTTGCATAATATAGTGATATTGTACTATTTAAAATGTTCTTGCTCAGCCTACAGGTATGGTTCATCTGTCTTTTCTTACTATCTAAAGTATTTTGGCCTTCACTTTCAATCAGAATTTTGTTTTGTAATTGGTTAGTAGGTATCCAGTAATCTCTCAGTATCTATTTTTCACTAATTCTGTCTCTCTAAAAATGACTTGCAACTTATCTAAATTATACAGAGAATATAGTGTGATTGCCTCGCAGAAGCAAATAAAATATATATATGACATTGTTGCTATAATAAAATATTTTCTGAAAGAAAGTCCATCCAGTAAAGCAAAGCATATTAAAGCATATTTTTGACTGGTGATGCTTAGCATGACAAGGTGACTTGCATTTCTGAAATCTGTGGATATGCCCTTTAATCCTTGCTATCATCAGTTTTACCTATTTCTTTCTGAGTTATATAGGGATATATGCAGCATTATCTGTAGTTAGGATACTTTTTAACCTTGATTTTTCCTCGACTCACACTATTTCTACATGGAAAAAAGCCTTGGAGTCAACTGAAACAGAATGAGTAGTGCTTGGCCCCTAAAAATTTTGATTATTGAAGCAGCCTCACGTCACTGTTGAGTAGGAAATTTAATGCATTAAAAAATGAATCTGTTATTTTGCCTGCCCACACTCTAAACTAATAGTGTAATAATGGCAGCATTATCATAGCTTGTGTAATTCTCTGTGTTTTGCTTGCATGTTGGCAGTCAAATTTTAAATTATACTTCATTGCTTCTAGTGATTGACTTCATAGTCCCATCAACTATTGCATCATGTAGCAGTGGTGCCTTATATCAGCTGATAAAAGGCCATGAGGGCCATGGTATTTTTCTTTCCGAGTTCCTCAGGATCTATGAGTATGTCTGATTCTAGTACAGAGATGGTTGAAGTTAGATGGAGGACCTCACCTTCTTTGCACTAATGTCCCCACAGATTTTGTGTGTCTCTAGATGGAGGTGTGGTGATGACACATTCCTACCATGTGAATTGTAACTTGAGGTGAACACTCATTAATTATATGTATCTCTATAGAATTTAGATCAAGCTTTGAATTTCTTTTTCCAATAAGTAGAATGGAGGAAACACCAGAGAGAATGTTCAAACTATTGCAATTGCTTGCAGCATCTTTAACTCTCAGAAAAAGAGTGAGACTCCCTGAAGTGCCTTTTCAGGCTGCTGTCTTTGTGCTCATGGTCAGTTGGTTTCTGGTTGCTTGAAAAGGGATTTCTCCAAGGTTTTAAAACCGAACTTATATTGAGGTAGGTATTTTGAAAACCTCTTCATGGGACTTTGTGGCTCAAGTTTTGCATTTCACAGCAGTGCCAGTTTTGTGAAATTTCACACAGTTGTGTGAGGAAGTAATTGTTTCACTTTCTGTTAGTGTTTGACCCTCCATGTGTGTGCACAAAGTGATGCAAGATTTTGGGTTGTATCACATACTTCTCTGAATTGGCAAGTGCATGTTTTAAAATATTGTTGAAAATTCCTACTGAGCTTTGATTTCCACCCTGCTTTTCTCTTACTCTTTCTTTGTGGATCTCGCCTATGTTTTTTGAATGCTTGATACAAAATAGTAGTTTTTGGACCATACTCAGAGGGCTTGTTTGGGATGTGTGTATGTTCTCTTTGGACTGTTTGGTTCTAGGGAATTGTTTAGAGCATTTTTGAAAGTGCAGAATATGTTAAAACCTTAAGTGGTCTTTAACAGGTGTGTAGTTTCCTGAGGTTTTATGTGAGTCCTAAATAGGGTTAACTTGAGCCATTTTGTTTTGAGTTCTGCTGTCCTGATCATCTTTTTATCCATCACAAAGAAGTGCTTTGCCTTGATGTTAATCACTACAAGTAGTCATGAGAAAGTTATTCAGGGTCTTCCTTAATTTGGTGTGCATTTGTGGCTGACAGCACTGAATATGGTGATGCGTCTTCTCTGTGGGTTGTGCTGAGGCCACTGGTTTCACTGTAAGTGTGCTGAACATATGGCAACCTTGCTAAAAGCTGAGGTTTAACTCCACGTTTGTTGTCCTCAGTGATGCCTTCAAGCAATGTTAGTTTGGAGGGCTCTCCCTCAAAGTGCTGGTAGCTATTGTCACTGTGTTGTTACAGGTTTTCTAAAGCTTTAAGCAAGTATTGACTGCAATCCTATTGAAATGTCTCTATAGTTATATCAGAGTCCTATAGTTTTCCCTTACTGCTGGAGACCCCGGTAAATTGATAAGCTGAGATGAAAGGCTTTGCTGACTGGAATGTGTATGATTTACATGTGAATGCAGACCTGGTGATGGGAGAGGTTGGGGATGTGGGAATGGATGAGCCACGGTGGGTACAGGGTGGGCTGCTCCTCATGAGAAGCTCCTGAGCAGCAGACTGGAACATGTTTCAAATCTGTGTGTCTTTCCAGCTATAATTGCTCAGATTCATAGATCCCTAGGGAATCCGATTAATTTAAACTATGTGCATTCTCGTTTCTGAGAATGTAGGTTTTTGTAGCTTGTAAGCCCCATAGTGCATCACTTTTTATTTCAAGAGCACAAGCTCTGGCAATATTAATGTAATGTGAATTATTCTCTAATGTTAAAAATACCTGCTATGAAGTAAAAGAAAATAAAAATTTGAAGAGATTATAAGTTATTTTCCATGACCAATGGGAGAAACACAAGACAACTAATAAAAAACTCCGGATACAAGAGGGGGAATGTATTTTGTAGCGTTCTCTTAGCACACCTCACTAGGAATAGGCTTGGGGAGTAGATCCTTAAATCAGTAGTATTGCAGTATGGTTATGAGTTCATGTGATCTCTGATTAGCAGTGAAGAGAAGTTGATATGTTCTTCTTTTGGGACAGAATTGGTGTTTTGGTAGAGTTTCTCTCTGTAGATCTTCTGGGTAGTTGTTATATTATTTAAGGACTTGGTGTTTCTAGCTCAGAATGTGTGTCCCCATTTCCATGCAATGGGAGGGCAGGCATGGGGAATGGATTTCTAAGACTTAAAAATATTTCTCTAAATTTGTGGCTTGACATGCAGGACCACAGATATATTTTGCTAAACTGTTTAGCTTTGGAAATAACTCCTAAGTGATTCATCTTTTAATTCCAGCGAGGAACAGTGATTTCATCTAATGTGTCTAGTCTAAAATTTGTGGTTAAGCAGTCCAACAGAAAAATTAGTCCTCAAAATGTTTTGCAGGAATGCCATTCTTGGGAGATGTTCTTAAAACCATTTGGAAAAGAAAAGCGCTAGTATTTATCTTTTTGTGTTTAGTGCTGAATAGTATTAGAGTTTGACCTCAAAATCCAGTGTTTCAATTAAGTTGTGTTAAAGTTTAATGAACTTAAAATGCCTTTCATCTTGATTTGAAAGAGTGGCAGAATTTGAAATGTTTTTCTACAGGATATTTCATTTTCCTGACAGGTCTGCCAGTGCCAAGATTTTTTTCAGTTTCCCCTTGAAAATGTGTTTCTCACATTTCTGTACCTGGACTCAGGTGTCTCAGTCTTATGTACCAGAAGCTCAGATTGCTCTGCGATTAGTAAGAGGTACTGCTCTGACAGATCTGGGTGCCTTTTTTTTTTTTTCAATTTATTTTTATTTTTTATTCCCCCCTCCTTTCTTTCCTTCTTGTCTATAATTCTCATTCATTTTGACTCATCTCTGTTCTGCAGCTTGTTCTCTGCTCATGCTCTCTCCTTTCAAACTGAACTGTATTACTTTCACCTTCTACATTCACCTTCCTCCTTCCACTCATGTTTTTTTTCCTCATGCCAGAGCATCTGTTTCCTCTCTCACTTCTTTCCTGATGCTCTTTCTTCCTTTCAGCTCTTTTCCCAGCCCTGTTGTCTTCACTGTTCCTGTTGGCTTCATCCTCCACAGATTCTCTGAAATCTGTTTCCTACATGGATAAGAGCGCGTCTCCTCCGGAAGCTGCTTCCTGCGTAGGTGAGAGTGTTGGACAGGAAGGCTCCGGTGGAAGTTACACTTCTAGGACCAGAGAACATGGGTTTCCAGAGACCAGGCAGCACTTGACCAGCACGCTCATGTTGGGCTGTTTTAAGCTGCTTTTCGGCGACTACTTTTCGGAAATGATTGCTTTGCCTTTACCAATTATTTTGAAAACTTCTGCCTGCTTTCTGTTGCAGTTGGAGGTTTGCAGCATATGTGAGGGTGTCCCCAAAATTTTTGCTTCTTTGCTCCAGGTGGAGGGGGTAGAGCACTGGTGGGGAGTGATGGGGATAAAAGCTAGTGCTGGGAGGGTGCAGGGTGACTCAGAATGGAAACTTGTTCTTTTCAAAAGTAACATCACCTGATTCCTGCCCTTGCCACCAGCCTCTGGGGGTTTGTGCCACCACGGCAGTGCTGAAGCAATATTATTCTGGATTTGTGTCCTAAGGGAGCAGGTGGGGTTGGGAACTGTAGTTATTTTTAACCACTTTTCAGATTGATTATCAATGTTGCTCACAAGGCAGAAATAGCCAGTCCTGGTAGCCAGCATGCTCACCCTGCAGCTCCCTTGTGTTGGGCATCAGACTCCATGGTCTCTGCATCTCTTATTCCAGTGAGCTCCACTCACTCTTCAGAGGCTGATAGGCATGATAGTTTTATTTCTTCTTCCCAGGCTGGAGGTGAGAAGACTATTTACACTCAAAGTGAAACAACCACTGCACTGTATTGTGCGTGCTTGTATTGTGAGGTATAAGCGTTTGCAACACGGTGGTGTCCCCGAAGGTACTGTGATAGCCCATGGCAACTATTAACTAGGTTAGATGGAAACATAAGCATAACTTTATCAAAGATTTGTGATTTTTTTTTCCCATATTATTCAAACTACAGTTTTTCTTCAGGTTTCTGGAGTTTTGCTTGCTTGCATTCCATGGATGAACACAGTCTTTATAGGCCTGATAGAATTCATTGAAGTTGAAGGCAGAGAAGGAGGTGATGCCCAGTTGGTTATTCCACTGAAATCTGTGGATATGCTGTAAATGAAAGCTCAGTAAAGGTTGAGACATAACTTGCGAGGAACTGTTCTGTAAATGTGCACCTCTTGTCCTGGTTTGTTGATGTTATTTCTCTGCCTGTGAGGGTGAAGCAGTTCAATATTACTATCTAAGAGTTATTTTTTAAAGGTTCTGATGGGACTAAATGAAATTGTTTTCATGCGCTTCCTGGTTTAGTGGAGAACATGTATTTGCAGAATAATTACTGTGATACTCATCCTACTATGTTGGGTGATTTTATGGTTTCATATGATTTGAAGTACCTAGAGCAGCTTTAGGTTCTTTGTTTCATGATGAGATACTGATGAGAACTTAATCCAGATCAGTGATTTTTTTTTTTTTTTTTTTCCCCACTTCAGTACTGGACCTTTCCTAACTTGAGAATAATTTTTCCCACATAGCCCTTCAGAACTGAAATGTGCAGCTGTGAGGAAAGTGTCTTTGGATTGGCTTTCTATCATGAAAACTTTGCACTTTTATGCTTCCTTCAGCTTTATTCACTGTTTATACTTAGGAGAGTGGTTTGTAACTAGAGAAATCTCTTTAAAGTTTTTTTCTGCTTTAACTTACTCATATTCTTTTCCAACCATTATCATGTCTCTCTAATCACTTATTGATTGTTAATGTCCCAAGGGTGAAGTAAGCTGGAGATCTCGAGTTGCTACAGATTCACTAGAAGGACACATGACGACCAAATAGTTTGTGTGGTTGGTTTGTTTGTTTGTTTTGTGTCAACGTTAGAACATACTTTGGTTAAGTCTACTCCCTTGGTATTAATGATAATACACAGTTGGTTGCTTTAGGATGACTGAAACCTTCTTTGGAGTAGAAGTCTTCAACAATGAGAAGGAACAAATAAATGAATGGTAGATGTTTCCTTCCCCTCACCCCTGCTCAGCTGGCTTTGAAATGAGCGTAGTTTTTTTTTTTTTTTTTTTTTTAAAAACTTTAAATTTCCAAAATGGTAGTCATTGACAAAAAGAAGTGATTTCCATATTGTTTTGTGAGGAGATTCTTGGATTTCCTATGCGTGTTCTTAAGTGCCCTCTATATTGTTCAAGAGATTGTCACATTTAGCAGACAGTAACTTGACTTGTGACAGACATGGAGATGAGACAATTTAATTTTTACTAGTTCTCTGCAGCTGTCAAAGAAATTAATCAGAAATGTCCTTGAGTGGCAAGGCATACTGGTATTAAAAAAGGAATGTAATTTGAACCAAAGAATCTAAGACTTATTTTTCTACTCCAGCTCTCTGATGACATTGCAGGATTGACCTCAAATATATTATTTTCAGTTTACTTTTTAGTAGCAATCATGCTAGTGGATCTGCCTTTAAAATGTGCTTTGAACATATCTCAGAGCTTTTAAAAATTTTTAATCTGTGGAGTCTGAAACTGTTTCCTGCTGATTAGATCTACTGATTCACAAAGCCTAGGTAAAATCTATTGATATGTTTATCACTTACTCCTTACATAGTCTGATAATTATTGCCGCTAATATCCAATTGATGTTTTTCCTTGATTTTTACTTAAAAAATAAATTCTGTGTAGAGAAGTTGCATTCCTTAACTCTGGTGTTGCTGTTGTAAGTGGATAGAAAGTGGATGGTTTATTGGCCCCCTGCCATCCTTAGAGAGTAACTTTATCTGTGAGTTACAGAGATCAGACATGTACAAACTTTAGTTTGTGTTGTTTATTGATGGCAGGGTGTACACCTAAAAGGCTTTAGTAGACGTTTGGATAACTTGTGTCTCCTCAGGTCAGACTGATGCTCCTTTCTGCCTTGGGGAGACTGTTTAAGTGGGTGGGAAGGCTTGAGCAGAGGGGCTTTGGGAGAGTTGGCCAAGAATTTGCTTGGAGATGCTCATCTCCAGATGGGAAGGCCTTTGCTGGTAGCGGATCTCACCACAAGTTTTGGTGGACCTGTGAGTCACGTTCAGAGGATCAGTCACTTTGGTCAGTCGGGGGTGGCACAGCTGTTTTCAGCCGCGGAACAGTGAGTCACAAACTCGTGAGTTTCCAGTCCTTGCTAAAGAAAATACCCACTTAGCTGCTCATGTGGCTTCATTTAGAAATAAATGAACAGTGCAAGAGTTAAATAATTAGGCTGACTAGCTCAAGTACTTATTGCATAATGACTTTTGGTTTGTTTTTTTTTTTTTTTTAAACACGCATTCAGAAGTAGTATATTATTGTCACAAATAGAAAAATGCTAGTTTCAAGGGTCTAATTGTTTTGCCTAATTACTGTCCTGTCCTTATTTCACATAACCTCACTTCTTTTGATCTATTAAAAGGCCTTTGCTGAATAATTTTTCTGTCCAGTTGTTCACACTCTATTATCATCTTTCAACAAATCAAACAAGTCTGTCTTTTGCTGCAGGGACTCCATGCTGCTGTTCTGCTTATCTGACTGAAAGGCAAGCATCAGCCTTGCAGTATTGTTGTGTCCATTTGTCTGAAAATCACTTTTTGTTATTTCTATGCTGAGAACCATCTCAATAGAGAGGCAGAGGAAGATCTGCCATTGTTACAAATTCCCAATTACAAATCGCATATATATTGATTTTGTTATTCTTTCTAATCTCCACCTGCTTTGTTGTCTCAATAAGCTATTATGCCTTTTAGAAGATAGTTACTAATTGAGAATCATATTGTGTTTCATTTAGATTCCATATTATTTATCTGAATAGTCTGTGGTACAAAACAATACTAAACAAAAGCAGATGTAAAGCTCAGCTTCCTAGATGAAATTTAGGCTTCCTGGATGTTTTTACATCTTAGCTCCAATATTTGCATTCAATATGTTATTTAAAAAAACACTTAAGGAATCATTTGTGTTAGAGTGGTGTTCTGTTAGGCAATTAGTAACCTGATGCCTGTTCAGAGATCTCTAAGTGTGTTATAGCAGCTGCTTGTATTGCTTTTTTATGTCTTCTTTTGTACAATAGGTTTAAAAAAATATTTGCCTACAGCTTGTAGGCAGATGCTTTCACTGTCCCTGTGTGAGGTTGCTGTGTTTTCCTTTATGTATGCATGAGTGCTAAAACCAGCAATGGGTTACTGCTCATGCAGAAATTTTTAGCAATGACAAAAGTGACTGCTGATTTTTATGTAGATTTGTGCAAATAGTCAGTATTTTGCTATGATTTTAGAGTGCCATTTTCAACTTTTAATTGATGATAGTACACTTAAGATGATAGTGATGTGTTTGTAAAACCAAGTTAAAATCTGTGTCATGCTATCATACAGTGCTGCTAAATTAGTAAATATTTCATTAATTTATTCCACATGTATGACTGCCTTAGATTTTAGGAGGATTGATTTTATGAATAAAATATTCAGGACCCAGCTCCCTTCACTAAGTTCAGAAGACCAGCAGAGCACTGCATGAGGACTTGCTAAGTCAGGGGTTCTCAGGTCCTCTTGGTAGAATATTTCTGGCACTGATGTGTGTATTATTTGTAAATTTAAGAGACATGAAAATGGGAGCATGAAACTAACAGTAAAAATTTACATAGTCCTTCTTTTAGGGATGAGGAATTTGTTTTATAGGTGTTTAAGAGTGGTTCAGGAAATTTGCTTTTCATGAGGTCACCAGTACATGTGTAGTGTTGTTCTGAAGTCATTCAGCTATGTCAGTAACATAAATATTGGGATGAGTTCTTTAAAATGATCCTTAACACAGTTCTTCATCTATGAGCACCTGAAATAATGTGCCTAAACTCAAAGCGTATTGGTTTTTTATAATTTGAATTATTATTTTGGTAGAATGTTCTGTAGTTATTTTCCCAAGGCGATTGTGTAGCAAGAGAGTGAAAACATCTGGTGGCAAGGTAATTATATTTGACAAGGTATAGGAAGCAGAATTCCCTGGGTGGTTATTTCTGTGGGACTCTCATGTGTGCGACATCTTGTTCTGCCCCATACTCTGAACAGCTGCTCCTGGGCTTCATCAGCACTCTCAATTTTTGTAGTCTATATTGCAGGAACTGCCAATATACAATAAAAACAAAGCTTCTGCCAGTATGCTGGTTGCCTTTTGCACTGCTGTAGGATTTAATTATCGGAGCTGAGACAGTGCACTGGAGGCTGTGAGGAGGTGTTAAACTTGCTCTGCACCTTAGGCTTCATGCTGCTCTCCTGTTGAAAAGGCAGCTTTCATGTGTGGTCTTGTAGGGTCTCCCCTTCCAAAGACTGAAGAGCAGACGTTTAACAATTAGGTTGATTTCTTTAGTGAACCTGCCTGCATGCTTGTTATAATGAGCTGTTTGAAACAGACATCTATGTTACCATAATTTAGGAATAATTTTTTTAAATTGAGTTGTAGAAAAATGTGTTGCTAGTATCTTAAGACTCAACACATAGTGTAGTTCAGTAATGCAGACTTCTCACTGGTGCCCATATACTCAGTTTAAAACGCTGATTGTACTGTGTCAAATTCCTCAGCAGACTGAGTCCAGATAATGCTAAATTATATTCTGCTGCTCAGCTTTCAAAGTATTTGGTTTATTCATAATTGGATTTTTTTTAGGCTATCCAATAAATACTGGCTTTTGCTCTAGGATTTTAATTTTTTTTTTCTTCGTAAATATACTTCATTCTCATGAGGCCATGTTCACGATTACGTTTTACTTTGTGAGATGCCAAATGGACATCCTTTGAAATACTTTTGGAGCATTCCTTGGTGCACTTCAATTGTTACTGTAAGGTAAGGCATCAGTATGATTTAGCTGTGACATGAAATGGGCTACGTATAGAGGTGACAGTTGAATTGCCATGAGCATTCATTCACTTGCCTATGCTGCGATGGTCACAGCTGTTAATTCATGCTAGTGGAAGTAGGTATTAATGCAATTTTGACACATCTCCCACACAAACTTGGGCTGCCTTCAATTATGTATTTCATTTTGGCAGACAGCTTGGGGTGAGTGAATGCAGTCTTTTAGACAGCAAGTGCCTATGATGATGTACAACTGAAATGCTTTGTGTCAGGTTAACCTTTCACTGTTTGTCAGCCTTCTTAAGGAAGGAAACCTACTGCAGCTTGGAAGTCATCTGATTTTAAGTTAGTGTTGTAAATTAAGGTTATTGATGGTAGATTTGTTCCAAAGCATATTAATTCATGCATTGTACCTTCATTTTGAATTCCTTAATTAGGAAGGTTATATGTCCCTGAAGAAATAAAGTGCAGTTTGCCTAATGCTGGCAGGATTTCAGAGTGACATGGTGGAAATCAGTTGTGTGTAAAAAGAGATTAGTCTCTACATTTTTAGAGTTGTATTTTAACTGTCTTAGAGTTTTTGGAAGTTGAGAGAACTCTATTTTTGTGTCCTGTTTATCACAGGAATGGCAGCTGTGGATCAAACCACTGTTTCATCTGCTTGAGTATTTCATCATTGTCATCTGGGCCAGATTCTTCAGAACAGAAGCCCATTCCTGTAGATAACTGTGGAGGATGTAGCACCCAAGGGTCTTTGGCAAGTGCCCATGCCAAAGCGTGTTTTATGCCCAAAACATTCATTAGGCTCTTAGGCATTCTAGCTGATTATGCGATAGCAGTCTACTTCATAAGCCACAGCACTCCAGTATGCTATAGCTGTAGTCTGTTGTTTTAAAAAGGAATGAAAAGAAAGGATAAAGGTTCAGAGAAGGGCAGTAGAGATTTTCAAAGGTGTGATACAAACAATAGGGGGAAAAAAGCATTTGTTAGCTTTGACAAGAGGCAGTGCAGGGGGAGATTATGAGAAACCTAAGGAAAGAAAATTGTTTGCTCTCCTTTCCAGTGTGGAAACAGGGGGGTTTCTCATTGAAAGTAGGTAGTACATTCAAAGCAATCAAGATGGGTTACTTCACCAAACTGAGTTCAACATGTGTTCTGATAGATTTACTTATAAGATAGTGCAATAATTATTCCCTGTTTTTAATCATATTTAGATATTCCTTTGATTTTCATAGATGGGTGGGAAAGCTTATTGTTTAGGACATTTTGGAGGTGAAATCATGTGAATATTAAAACCCCTTTAAAATAACAAATGATTTTTCCATTAACAATGGAATGACATGTTAGGGTAGCTGCTGCTTTTTCTCTCTATTTACTGTAGTTTATGTGGGCAAAACAAATATTTGTATTCTCGTGTGGCTTTTTTTTCCTGTTATGGAGAGCAATACAGATTTTAGGGCCATCCTCTTCATTTTCTTTAATATAGGGCAGTGGAGCAGAAAGCCCCTCTTACAGAGTGGGACAAAAACCTCCCCCTTGTTAAATAGTTTAACCCGTTCAGCTGGTTTGTATGCTGCAATATTTTTATTTGGTTGGTAGAAGAGCTCAGCTGTTATTCTGTGCCTTGGCTGCATGGAGGACAGAAATGTAGGTGGAACACTTGGTGCTTACTTGGTGAATCAAAGCCAAAATTCTGCCACACCCTAGCCTGGGTCACTTTATTTTACTATTGATGAGAAGAAGATGGTTTGTCTGGTACCCCTTGTTCCACTTAAAATTGCGGGAGAGTCTGTGACCAGTAAAGCAAACTCTGAATTTGCTTTTAATAGGTTATTTGTTGTTACTGGAAAATGCTCAAATGCAATGTGTGGCAGTAAAGATTGTAGAAACACCTAACCTTCTCAGCCTGAGAAGTAAGGTGGAGCTTCATGCCAAGTTTGAGCAGTTAAGAGTTTTCCTTCTTCCTTGAACTTTTGAGATCCCAACTGTATGGCACTTGGTGCAGGGAAGATCACAATTGGTGGCAGATCAGTATGTTTAAGCTCCAGAGAATATCATGAGGTCTAAAAATGCAGTCAGTACACTTTGCAAGCACTGAGTTTTTACTTCCAATCATGCAGATTTACTTTTGAAGTTTCCTTTTTGTTTACAGCTATTCCCACTGGTTTGTGGTTTGGGCATCAGGACTTATCTGTTCTACTTACTTGACTTGCAATCCTTGAAAAGTATTCTCTGAATATATTGGAAACCCCTGTCATTGCCACAGAGAGCATGGTCTAATAAACTGGAAACCTGAAGTGACACACCAGCAAAAATAGAACACTAGATTTTTTCAAATAGGTAACCAGAGGACAGTCATATTCGCATTGGGCAATTTGTAGGGAGCTGTAGTTACATCCTTAAGGTGTTGGTAGGATTTTATTCCATGACCGTAAGAGTTTGGAAAAGAATAGACATATGCAATTCAAGAAAACATTTGAAGTGTGTAATGAATAACTTAAGTTAACAGTAATGAATGTTGATAAGAATGTTGTTCCTTTCTGTTGAAAACCGTAGACCTAGTACATGATCTATGTGATCTGCTGGTAAGAAGTGGAAGAGCATAGGAGTTATTAGGGTTAGGTTCACCTTTTATAGATATTGACTAACTCTGTGAAGGTCATCACCTTTCCCAGTTGTGTTTATTTCTATGCAGGATTCAGTGTTGACAGGTTTTGGGACTTGTTCTAGTGCTTAGAAAAGAACAGGTTAGTACATGCTAGCTTAAACCATAATTTTAAACCTCAGTGCAGGTATTTGTAAAGAAATTACATAGTTGAGGTCCTGGTCTGGCTTGTAGAACCTGTGTCCAGGGCACTAGAGCCACAATTTATTCACGAAAAAGATCTAGTTGAATCGGTGAATTCAGTGCTGCTTAGTTTTAGCCATGGGCTGGAAATAGCGAAAGGGATTGTTTATCTGTAATGGAACTGGAGTCAAGTGTGGATCCTTCAGGTGAGTTCTGCGTCCTTAGTATCTGTGACAGCCTTTGCCACACCTTCATAGGGCTCCTTATAGCCTAGAATTTATCTCCTTTGCACAGGTATAGGAAAAGTAAGAGGTCTTGTCATGTTTTTTACACTACCATTAGAGACTTGGTAAAACCCAAGCATGGTCTTGAATAAAGATACTGAGATACAATGGAAGCAGCTTTTCAGTGTGCCAAGCTAACGGTATGGAACAGAGGCTTTGGGTGTTCTCTAGCACAGATGTGAAGATCTGTGTTTTATATGGGACCAATGACAATACATCCAAATAAAAAAATCTGTGTCCTTCAGAGTTCTGCCTTTTACAGAAGCAGCTTTCTATGTCACAATTTTAAATATACCTTAGAGCACAGGGACCATGGTCTTACTTTAAATGGCAGATTCTAAAAATAGTTTTGTCTGGAGCATTTTGATGTAAAAATTTTAACACATTATTTTCTTGTGTTTGGCTTTTATTTCATGTTTCCTACAGTTTAATCATTAGTCACTCAAATCTCCTTTTATTTTAGTGTCCTTTCCCCCTCAGTCTTTCTTTCGACTGTCTGTTTTGATTTTCTTTTTAAACCTTTGTTTCAGTGTGTCTCTGTGCCTTTCCTGTTCCCTTTCCTGTAGTCATCTTTTAATTTCCTTGTTGCTGTCTTCCTCCTATTCATGTTCTCCTCAGGACTATTTTCCGTGTTCCCTTTGTCTTCCTTATTTTTGCACTCATTTGTAAGACACAGATTTTCAGTGAAAGGCATTTCAGGGATGTAACTTGGATATAAGACATCTAGGACTAGTTATTTGAAAAGGTAACTAAACACAGGAACCCCCTAGCAAATCTCTGTGTGCTTTGCATATTTAATATTCTGTTCCAATTGCTGTTCTTTTTGAAAAGTACTACAGAACAGATTAAGTTACGTCTTGCTAGTGGGGAACAAAGGGCTACTCTAGAAATTGCCCTTTGCAAAAGGATGCTGTCCTGAACTCTCCCCCCCAGGCCTCTTGCCAATTACACTTAGGGAATTCCTGTAGCTGAGATTTTATGGTCCAAGTATTTACATCTGTTTAGTGACTATGTCCTGAATCTCTCTTAATTTTTATCTTGTGGTAGGTAAAGGAAAAAAGGTTTCTTGCTTTTTTCAGGCAGCCCAGTGACTCCTGTTCTGATGCACGTCATAGGCCATAAAAAGTGTTTTGTCAGTGTGTTTCTGGGACTGTTGAGTAGAAGTTGCCAGTTTCATGGCTAGTAGGAGTACTTGACTTAAGGGACACAGAGAATTAAATGCTTCCTTGCCCTTACTTGCTCAGGTAATGTTAGAGTGCCAGCATAGCCAAGGAGAGAGTTGGGAATGCATAACGAGTCCTGAATTTCTTTTTTTTTTTTTTTTTTTAATGGCCTCTATTCACTCCATATCAGTCCTAATAAAAGCTGAACATCCTTTGTGCTTCCTCAGCTTTTTTCAAGTTTTAATTTCCATTTTCTTTCTTTGAAGCATAGAGAAGAGCAAATGTACATAAACAAAACTTCATACTCAAGCCAAAATCCAATAGACACGATGGAATACTAGTCAGGAATTTTAAGAAGAGCCTTGGTATGAATATTTAATTACTACATTAACTGTGCAAATAATGATCATACTATTAATATTCATACAGTATTAGCAATGGTTCAAAGGAGTTAAATATGTTTTATAGTTAATATAGCATCTTATGTATTGTGTACGCCTTCAAAGAATGCCCACATCTACAAAGGTAATAACAGTACACATCTCCCTAGCTATTCCTTAATCCCATGAAATAAGAAGTGTCTGTTGTTCTTTCCTTAGCACATGTCTTAGTAAAATTCTTCACAGTTCTGTAATGGTATCAGTCTTGAATGCTTTGTTTCCCAAAAGTAGTTCTTAAGCAACTGTACAAAGAGCTAAGGTATAGGCTGTAAGCTGGTGAGATACTGATAATGCCCTGCCTCTCTCAGCACTCAGTGTGCTGTCTTCTCCATATGTATTAGTGTACCTGCTTGGTAACTTTTTGAGAACAAAGTTTAGGAGGTATTTAACATTTGACTTGCTTGCTTCTGCTTCAAGATTTAAACATATAGATCATCTGAATGTTGAGATGGTGTTTTCATAACAAGAGGCCAAATGCAGAAAAACTGAATTTCTTTGGTGTGAGTGATGTGTTCCTGTGTGTGTAAGTTTGTTTTTTTAATGTTATGTGCAAATTAATAGGTTTTATCTAAGAGTGAAAAAAGCATTACTTGTGGTGTTGGGACACTTAAAAGAAAAAAAAAGTCTCTGGAGACAGCTTGGTAGCTTTCATTTGCTGACTGAAAATAGGAGTACTCAGCCTCTTGCATTGACTTAGTTTTTGAATTCCTTGTGGCCCTTTTGCCTATGCTCAGTAAGGCTCTGGATTTAAAGAAAAGATTACAAGAAAAGCTGCATGCATATGAACAAGAAAAATGTTAGAAATGCCATTCCCGACTCTGATACTGCTCTTTTCCCTCTTCTTGGCTTATGGAAAGACATTAATAGATGTTGAATTAAGACTTCATCAGTGGATCCACACTTCATTCACTTAGAAATCCTTACAGCTATTTTTTACTGCATATAGTGATAATTACTCCTTTTGGCAGAGCAGAACTAATCTAATGTACTTTGGCTGCTGAAATCTGTGAAGGAGCCAGGAATGATTTCTGTGTTGAATTATTAACCCTGAATGTGCAGTTCTGTCAGTACCACAGTGGGGCTTTGTCTGATTACCAAGTAATCTGGTATTAATGAACATATAGCTATTGGGAAAAAAAAAAAAGGTGTAATCTAATATAAGTGTAACCTACTCCTGTTTCGGTAACCCTACTTTTGGGATTGTTCTGTCAAAGATGGCATGTGGTGGGGAACCATCCAACCTGGCTTAAAGAAAGGAGCCCTTGATACATGAGCAGCTGTATCTCTATGTACCTAATTTTCTCCCCTGATTGCATGTGGCTGAAAAAGATTTAAGTAACCTCGAAATTTTGTGCACACACATTATGCAGGAGCTGATGAAACCCTTTGGTCTGTATCTCCAGTTACTCTTGCTTTCTTATTTATCGAGGCTCAAAGTACAATTTTGGTCTTGCTGCTGTTTAGCTTTGCTGTGGTCACAGTACCTTGACTTGGTGCCTAGAGGTGATGGTGCAGCTTGGTCACAGTAACAATTTCTAGGATCTCTCTCAAATTTGGACTTAGCAGGATTCAAACATAATTTTTATGGAATTTATGTTGTTACTATCAAAACCATTGTTGCAACAAATACTAACATGAGAAGAGACAATCTGTAACCTTCAGGGCACTAACCAACTTTTTTGAAGGAAATTTTGAAGAGACAAGTTCAATGCTTTCTTTCACTGAAACAACTTGCCCATATCAGAATTGGTGACAGAATGCAGAAAAGCAATTCTTCCAGTTAAATCCATTATGACAATTTTCACATTTCTCCTCATGCTCAACAGGTATAAGGCATTGTTTTCCTTTTTGTGTATGTTCTGAGGAACAGAGTGGAAATCAAAGCAAGATATTCCCAGCTAATCTGGGAATTATCAGCATCCCAGAAACAGACAAGAAAGGTCAGGAGCTCATGTTTTGCAGTAAGCACTGGGGGTGTAGGAAGAGCATTTAAGTGTTATGACTATGATCTGTTCTATTCTTTCACCTTGGATTCTGGTATAATTCTGCTTTTCTAAGACCACAAATTACCAATAGAAAAATCTTCCATATTTATAAACCTGTATATGTCTGCTTGTGTTAACATCAGAATTTTACAAATTAAAAAGAGAAGGTGATTATACCTTCTGAGATGTGTGAATTGAAGTCAAATTTGCTCATCTCATTACTTCACATTTATATACTTGTTTTGCATGTCTGGCCTTTCCTCAACTATTTTTGCCATAAAATGCCGCTGTTACATAAAATGTTGTTACGTTTAGTTTTGCCTCTAAGGTCCTTTAAAGACTAGGCAAAGACAAATAGCTGCAGCTGTGTAGTTTATAAAATGGTGCCATTCAGAGGAGTAGGAGGGCAAGATTACTGGGCTTTGTGATTGACGTGCCTTATCTCTTCCACAGGAGCTCAAGTGGATTTAGTGAGCACTGAGCTAAGTAGAGTCCATTTTCCATGGTTTTACTGTTTTCCATTGTGTTATGATGGTGCCTAGTAGCAACTGGCCTCAGTTCTCATGCAGTTACTGGGAAGCTCCTGAAGTCTGTGTGGGGTGGTGAACATGCCATGCCAAAAAGCCAGTGATGTGTGGTGCTGAAGGGATGGGTATTCAGTGTCAGCAAAAGTGAATATAACTGTGCAAAAACCCACCTTCTCTGACATTGTGACAGTGGTACATTTTGGTTTTAATACCTGTTGCAGCCTAGCATCTGTTTAGACTGTCTCAGATAACTCAGGCTTCAGTATGTTCTCTAGTTTGTCCTAAAAGGTGTATGAATGTCTGATCCAGATACAAATACAAGGGAGCTGCCAGCTTCCCAAACTTGTGACTAAATATCCATGCTTGTGACTCAGTCACCATAACAAAAAGGAGGTAGAAGCTGAAATGAATACAAATAGCCCTTTTACTGCTGTTGGTAATTAAAATTAAAAAAATGGAAATTAGAACTATGTTTCCTAGACACTGGTCATTTCTGGGCCTTTCAGTTTTCACTTGCCTGACTGGTGTTGCTATGTTGGAATTTCATATAAATGTCTTGTGGCACAATTTGATCTTCAGAGCTCTTTGTGCTGGTCTCGGAAGGCCTGTAGAAATGCTTTCAGTACAAAGGATACATCTAGATACTGAATATTATGGTCTGTACCAAACAGACTTTCATCCCATTGAAGTACTTTGATGCTAAAACGTATTTTCTGAGAAATACCACTTAGAGTATATGAATAGAGGTTATATGACTTTTTTTTTATTTTTTATTTTATCTTTCACTTCATTAAAAGTCCGGTTAGAGAAATCCCTCTTCGCTGTAGGCAGCTAGAGCCCTGCCTGTGCTTTTAGTGTCTAATTAGTCATTTCTATTCAGTACCCTTTGTTAAGTATTTCTGTGCATTTCTGTCAGCACACATAACGATGTCCTGTGTGGAAAAAATCTCAAGTAAATGTTTCTTTTGTGTGAAGTGGCAAATATGGTAGAAAACAGCGTGCTTTTTCTGTGGAGCTTGATACAATTTGATTTCCCCCACTCTCTTGTGCTCAAAGTTCAGACAAATACATCCCCAATTATATAAACCATACTTTCTTGTTTTAGGTGGTGGGTGTTTTATTTTTTTCAAACCTGCTTTTCATTTCAATAAGTGTTGTGTTAATGCCTCTTAAAAAATGAAATTCAGTGCAGAATGAACCAGAGGCCACTAAACTCTAATCTCTTCCAGAAAAGCATAGTGGTTTATCCTGAGTTCTGCCATTTCAGCAACCCCGACAATGACAATATTACAGGTTCATAGTACTATGACTACTTATGCTGTGTAACATTAGGATGCTTTAGAAATACCTTGATAGTCCGTTGATGTTAATTTTGAAAATTGTTCTCAGTGTCCTGAACCTCAATCACAGAATGGGTATGGGTATAAGTTGTGATTTGTGTCTGTCTCTGTGTACTGGATGTGCTCTCCTCTCATGGTTGGCCTGCAGGTGGTAAGAGAGAAGTGATATTTTATGCTAGTGTTAACTTTTTTGGACTCATGGCTTATACTACCCTACTGCAATATTTTTACTGATCTGTGTATTAAGAATTCTGAACTGCTAATCTCCTAATATAGTCATGTAATTAAGAAAAGGCAGAGGGGGATGCAGGGAAATGAAAAAAGGCATCATGAACTTCTCCAGTGTTTCATGTTTTTAAGTCATGGTGTTTTTTGTTTTGTTTTGTTGTTTTTTGTTTTGAAATTAAGAGAAACCAGTTCTTGTACTGAAAGGCAATGTTTCCTGTGGAGGAGACTTTGAGAGATCAGACCAACTGAGAGAGATTTAGCTCTCCTTGCGTCTCTGAGAAGTGGGTACCCAACTGCTCTAATGATCTCCCTTGTGGTGTGCCGAAGGGTAATGTTTTACTTTGAAAAAGAAACACAATAATGTAATAAGTTTCCAAATATCCTGAGGACTGTACTTACTAATGAGAGACTGCAGACTGATAGTGCCTTTTTCTTACTGCCAGCAAGGAGGGTTGTCTTTTATAGAACTTGCTACATTTTAGCAGTATGCTCTTCTTAATTTGGAGGTTTCTCTTACTAATTTGTACATCTTCATACAACAACCACAGCGATAAAAATCTGTTTCCCATGAGGAAAAACGTTGCTTTAGATGATTGCATTATAAAGTTTTGGAAATATTTCTGGGAGTTTTCTGGGTAATATGGTCAAGTAACTTTTCCAAAACATGAGCAGCATCTAATGAAGTTTTTTTTTAAAAAGAGGGTTTTTTTTTTCCTCATATATTTTATTGCAAAATGAATAAATTTAAATATGAACATGTTTTTGGTTTTAGTAGTCTCACAGTTTTATCCTTGTAGCTGCTGTGGTCAGCTTAATAGTTGGTAATAAGACTTGCATTTTCATTTTACAAGGGAAAACTGATGGATACTGAATCATTAGATGCCCAACTAAAAGTCACTAAGCAGTCTTTCAGTTCGCAGGGGGATAGACTGTTATGTCAAGACATCTATTCTGCTAAAGGCACTGGTTGGCACAGACTCATTGATGTTCTTTTCCCATCTCCAGTGTAGACAGGTTTGATAAATGCTTGCTCTGTGGTTTCTAGAGCCTACAAGACATGTAATGTAATTCCTGTCTTGTCATTCATATGATTGTTGAATATTACATTATAATTAGGTCAAACCTGTTTAATGTGATGATACAGGCTAACTTAATGAATTAGTATTTAAGAAAAAGTGAGGGACAGCAGGGGATTAGAGTCTTCTTTGGACTCTTTGTTAGAATATTCCAAATAATTTTATTTATTACTTACAGTTTAGGTGCTTTAATGTTTCCTTTAAAACATGTGGGCTTGTAATTTCTTGTAATATGCTTTTCAATCTACTCACATATAATTCATAGTAATGACAATTTAAGCAAAAGGTTGATTTCACAAGATTGCCTCCAAATTTGAAGAAACTTGAAGTAACCAATAAATAAATCTTGTTGAAAAAATGCTGCTGTCTTTATCTTCTATTGTAGGAGATGTCTGTTAAGAATAGTTGGAGAAAATTTGCAGAAGGGAAAGGGGACTTAGTGCATAACTGCTGATCCATTAAACACTTGTTTAGCTATATGAAGAAGCTAAGTGCAACTGACTAAAATGCTCTCTAGCAAATCTAGGTCAGATTTTAGGCCCTTGACAGCTCCTGTCTCTCCCTTAACTTCTTGCTCTCTTTAGAGGTAAACAACTTAATGCAGCTGTATGATTTCTTTGCACTAGCAGGCTTCAGCACTAACTAATCTAAACTCAAAACTTAGGCTTTAAAAAGGCAGCTGAGTTTTCCAGTGCGAATCACATCTGGCAGTGGTTTTGAGAATTTTGATGTAAGAAAATAGATGGGTGTTCCAGTTAAAACAGTATGTGCTTTGGACAAACTTGGCTATTGATAACTTTTAAGAATGAAAGAATGAAGACCCTGAGAAACAAAAAAATCAGAAAACAATAATCACTTTATATGTGCCATCTTGTTTTTAAAGCTGCAGACTCCCAAATCAGCTCATCTTCTGGTTCTTTCTGGCACCCTTATGGTGGAAGAAGCACATATATTGTACATCTCTTGGCCTTCTAACCTTGCAATTTTGACTTCAAAATGATAATCTTTGCAAAATGGTTCCATATTGACTAAGCCAACCAGACTAATTTTTACAATTTCACTAGGCATAAAAGCAGTCTGGCATAAATGCTGCGTTGTCCTTGAGCAGCCCAGTCAGTTGCCTGACAGGACTGTTTGGAGTGGGGGAAAGGGCAGAGGCTGCAGTTCCACCTGGTACATCTGGGACCCCTGACACTGGATGTGGCAGTAACCAGCCACAGGTGCCTTTCTGGGAGCTTTGATCTGAAAAGGGAATGCTTTCGTGATGCTTTGCAATGAGTTTGTTGGCTGTTGTCCTGATCTCCACATCTACTAGAGCTGTCTGCTCTTGAAGCTTATTTTGTTGAATCAGTGCTTTCATATGTGTAACCTTATGCTGTAAGTCTGGTCTCTCAGGTGCTCTGCTTTTTCAGTGTCTGTTTAGTTAGCTCTGTGTAAGACATGAAGTAGGGCTCCCAGTTGACTTAATATTTTGTTATCTCATGCTGAAGGTAAAGCAGTGACATATTTTGTTGGAGTCAGCAGTTTGGGTGTTTATTATATGGCACTCAGGAAAGGTATGGCTGTGACACATGGAAGATACTGCTTTGATCAAAACATGAAGTTGGAACAGATAGCAATTCTATAATCCATTGTAATGTAAATGATCCTCCTGAATCCACTATAACATGGAGAACTCTAGGAACTCAGTTTTGATATTGAGTTACTGTATCACTACTTTTAAAATGCATATTCAAAGCACAGTGCTGGGTCATTTGGAACACTGCTTGCTTATAAATATTTTATTTGCTTTTGAACTGTGGATCATAAGACTTTACAACAGCATCCTAATGGAGCTTATGTCCTCATAAGGTGCCACTGCCTTACAGTGCTAATCATTATCAAGAATGGGTATTTCCCTTTTTAGCTCTCTGTCTTAAGTTATGCTGATGCTGTTGATAATTACTGCCTTTTGTACTGGTAAGGTCTTTCAAACAAAATAGTCTACAGGAAAATGCATTGAAAGCCTTTTAAGGAGAGCATTGTGGCAGAAGCTTTGTTCTTTTCCGGACTCAGGTGATCACTGATGTATGTGGATAACTTGAAAGGCCTTGATTCAGTACAGAAATCCAGGTAGTCTGAGTATCTCAAATCTCTCTTAGATAAATGGTAAATGACTTCTCAACCACAAATTTCATCTGCTGCTGTGCTCCAGATGGAGAATATATATCCATAATGTCTTTAGAGTGTTAAAAACAGGGCACACATTCATTAAACATTCAAACTAGACTTTTAACAGCTGAAAACAATTGGTTTATACATGAAGAATAACTTTCATATATTAATACAATTTTATTAAGGTAAATAGTTTTGTTTTATGCTGTCTGTGGGGAACTGAAAAGCACGGCTGTATTTAGACTGATACATATCTAGTAGCATATTGTTATGTCTCTTTGTGTAAAAAGAGAAAATAGTTTCTGTTCTCAGTGCCTACTCAGCAATTGGTTAACACATTTGAGTCTGAAGGTAACTTCTATGGCTGAATTGGAAACAGTGAAAGATCACAGCATAGTCGAAGTGCTGATTCACAAATAATTTTATTGGTGAATTATATAATGTGTTTGTGACCAAAGTGAGCACATAAGTTGCTATTTGATGCACTTGACACTTTGTTTTCTTTCCCCTAGTTTCTTTGCCTGAAGAATATAAGGACTTTTCTTTCTGCATGTTGTGAAATATTTGGAATGAAGAAAAGTGAACTTTTTGAAGCATTTGATCTGTTTGATGTGAGAGATTTTGGAAAGGTAAGGATCCTTTTAATTATATCCTGAGTAACACTTGTGTACTGCTTAAGTAAAGAAGACTTGCGTGGTAGCTGTGGTGTAGGAGGTGTGACTAATGGATGAGCATTCATTACTGAAAAAATGGTGGGGAAGAGTTAAGAAAGCAGAAAGATTTATATTGGAGGGATTAATAAAGGTCAGAGAAATCCTTGGTATTAACGTTCTGAGGGTGTGAAAACCAAAGATAAATTAATGGAAAAAACTGGTTTGAAAGGTGCTGAGTTAAAGGTAAAGGAAATGCAGGAAGATGGCAAACTGTAGGCAAGTGCTGTCTGGTGAAGTCATTTTGGCAAAAATAGTGTGGATTTGGAAACCCTGGGCCTGTACATTGTAAGGCCACATGGCACAGAACATGTTTCTTTGGTCTCTGATGCTTGAAATTCACCTAGGTATTTGCCCTTTTAAAATATTTTTTGACAGTAGTTTTTTTTCCCTAACCTGCTGTAAAGCTCAGACACAAGCTATGATAGGTTAATGTGCCTATTCTAATTTACACAGTATATTCACATATATTCTCTAAGTCTGTGATTAGTTTTTCTCTATGTAAAAGCTTTTTCCAGTCTGTTGTTCACAGCCTCCTACATGTCTGTTTGATCTGTCATTGCCAACATGTGTTTAGTTCAACTTCAGTTTCTGCTTTTGACTCATAGGGTATCATTACTCTAACTTCACAGGAAAAAGTCTAAAAATTACCTGAAGTAGCACTAAAAATAGTTATTTATTCAAATGTAGTATATTTTAAGTGTTATTGCTTTTAAAAAGAGATTTTAAATTTACTACCTAATTTTTATGTACTGCTCTTTTCATAAGTAGGCATAGAGGTAAAGAGGATGTAAGAATGCAAGTGTGAATCAGGGCTGCAATATGATTGCTTTAAATGGATCAGTGATTGCCGATTGCCATTAACTAAAATACCTAATTATTTTTTCAATCTTTTGTTTGTTTTTAAGTGCTTTGAGCATAAAATTAGAGAATCTGGTAATTCCACTTGTTCTTTATTTTTGCTGAACAAATTTTGCCCTCATAAATCATATTTAAGACAAAACTGTTGTTAAAATGTGGTCCTTTTATACAAATTCAGCTTATTAAAAATGAGTTTTTGTTTGTGCGAGTAGCAGAAGAATGAGATTTGTTGGGTTTTATTTTTTTGTGAGCACTAGCAGTGTCTTATTTAAGGTATTTAAGTCAGGTATCTTATGCTTGCTTCAAATCTTTGATACCTATGCCTAATGCACAGAATATTGTATGTTCTAATGAATTGCTGAGAGTTTGGTGTTTTGTGCCATACAAAGATATCCTGCTATCAATATAGTCTAGTTTTGAAGACATACTTTGCAGTGCAAATTACTATTGCTGTATCATTGAATACCTAGTAAATGAGTTTTGAATTAAGGCTGAATTTAACCCAAAAATATGTTTCTGGGACTCATTAATTGTAATTTCAAAAGAATTTATTTTAGAGTATAAGTAGAATAATTGACTAAAAAAAAATACTGTGTTCCATCTGCATACTTAGTATTTAATTTCTCTTCCTGATGTAGAGACATGGTTTGGTGTATATTTTTTTTTTTTGTTGGTTTGATTTGTTTGTTTGTTTCTGGGTTTTTTTGTTTGTTTTTTTACTGTTAGTTGTCATAATATAGCACAAATAGACTACTTGTTCCCGGCACTGGTTTTCCAGTTTTAGTGATTTAGTGTGTAAAAGGAATGGTTTGTCTAGGCTGGGTCACCTTTCTTGGAAAGCTGCCAGGTGAAAATGCAGTGACAAATTTGAAAGACGTTGCTGTATGAGATTCTTTAATGAGACAAACTATGTGCATGGGAGCAGCTGCTTGTGCAGAGGTGGAGATGCTGGATGGAACAAGCCTGTGCAATCCTGCAGTGGGAGTGTTAGCCGTGCTTTTAGGTGCCTGGTGGCTGTGCTCTTCAGCCCTTTCCCTTGGGTGCCTGTGTGGAAACTCTACCAGACGAGTTGAGGTTGGAATACGCTGTATTTAGATGGGCTGAGGTGTGTTTTACTGACCTGCGCAAAGGAGCATGTAGTCAGCTTCTGAAAGCAGTTGGTGAGCTTGGTGCCACTTAGTAAAGTGGACGGGAAAATGACAACTGTATTAAAATTGCATTAATAAAATGTATGCTAAGTTATGAGTGTACCTTTGTGTGTGCTGTTTGTACAGTTAGTAGAGAATATCTGTAAGTGGCATGGGATTTCAGTTGCAGATCTGATATTGTATGCATTACTTTGGTTGGACATTTTGATTCTTAGTAACAGCGGTGACAATAAGAAAGTGTATCTTTTTCAGGCTGTTCTTTGCTTTTCAACTTTCCCCTTCATTATATTTTCCTGTGAATAACAACTCCAGGATGGTCATACATCTCCAACTTCCTTGAACAGAAGTTGTATATACGCAAAAGGCCAAAAAACCAGTGCTGCAGATTTCCCCTGCTGATGCAACCAAGTCATTCTGCCATTTCCAGAAGAATTCTTTGAAATATACTCCCTAAATGTGTACAAAATATGAATGATCTTAAAATGATTACAGGTGAAAACAAGAAGGGAAATATGATTTAGAAACACTGTGTTCCAATCTCATGCCCAAATAGGTGATGGAATAAGTGTGTGCAGTATCTACAGCCTCTGACACATTCGTACTGGAAGGTGTCTTGAGATGTCAGCAGCTGGCAAGTACTTAGTAGTAGTGGGATGTAAACAAACTGTAGCTGAGGTGACTCCATTAACTCTATCTGTTACTTTTCAATGCTTCCATTGAATTTATGAAGAAATTATTTTTGAGTTTGGCATCTTAAGATTGAATGTTCTGTTTTGTATGACAGATTTTAATGACTATTTAAGCATGCTAATGGAGGGAACAAGAGAAATGTGTCAGCTGTAAATGAGTGTGTTCTCAAGGAAATAAGATTGAAGGGAAAAGTAAGATGAGACACCTATGGAGGGCAACAGTATTTTTTTGGAAATATTCTGGTATTTTTCAACTCTTTAAAGAAAATGGCAGAAAATGCCAGAGCATGAAGAAGTAGGAGCTGTTTATTGCTAATATAGTCATAAGACTTAACAGCCTTGTGAAGTATCAGTTACATGTTATTTGTTGATGTAATGGTGAAACTTGTGTTTAATAGCTAGATGTAAATGAGCTGTTTCCAGATGCTTTGACATAACATATGAAAGTTTGACTTGAACTTTGTGCTCTGCTTTGCAGAGGCTCTTTGATCTCTGAATGATTAGAGAAAAAACAGGGTGTATGTGGAGTGGATTGGAATCAGAGGGGAAGCTGAAGTAGCAAAATGTAAATAGCTAAAGAATAGGTTAAGCAATGGAATCAGGTAACCTCATGAGAATATTTAATGTGTACATTCTGTATGAATATTGATATCAACTGTTACAAGATGAGGGATATCTTCTGCTTCAAGTACAATAGCACAGAATTTCTTATTTTTAGACTGTGCTTGAAAAAAAAGGAGCTTCATTGTATAGAAATAGGAAGGTTCTTAAATCATGCTTTCCAAAACTATAAACATGGATTTTCCTGGAGATCAACAGTTTTCACTCATACCCAATCACCTTTCTATCAGTACATTTCATTGCTGCTGCATTAATTCCTGACAGAGCATGAAATGCCCTCCCACGCACTTGAAGTGCCAGACAGTGTTTTGATTATAAATTCCATGCTGGAGAGTCATTTTTCACTACCGCAGGGTTGTCAGGTTCTTCCTTTCTACCTGTGTGCCAGAATGAGCAAATAATGTTGGTACTTGTTCTTTCAGCTCTGTGAGCCCCACATACTCCTCGAACAGCAGTCTTTGCTGCTTGGTGCACCACAACAAATTGTTGCTATCCCTGTTATCTGAAGGAAGTTTGCAACTAATGTGTTGGAGAAATGGGAATCTGAGGATTAGTTCTGGTGTCTGTTGATGGCAGTAGAAGCTGTCTGGCTTCAGAATGCTCTATTTGGAGTCCTGTGGGGGAAATGGTGTCCAGATATTGTCAGAAAAAACCCTTTGTGTGCTCTGATTTTAAATGTTCTACAGGATGTATAACTGAGCACAGTGTGTTCTTATGATATAACCAATCTAATATGAACATAACAATGGACTCCCCTAGTAGGCATCCTGCAGTAGATGTCTAGAAATAATGTATAATATTTGATTGTGATTTTAAAAAGGCAAACAAGGAGGTCAGTTATCAACTGCACCAATGAAATCCGTATGTAATTGTGTAAAAGCATATAACGTAATATCTTGAGTAGATAACCTGGTGACACTTAAAAAGCTAGTTTATGTACAAATAAGCAACTGCTGTGATAATATCAAGTGCATATACTCAGGTAATATAGTTTGTGATCATTTTAGTCACTTTCTTACTGCAAAGGAAATCTGGGCTATGATGCAGGAGAAAGTAATGCTGGAGTTAAGAATCCTGGTGTATTAGTATTCCCTTAGATGTAACAGATTCCAGGAGGACTGGGCAGATGTGCATGAGATACTCCGAAATCAACACAACAAAAAGCAACAGTTACTATGAAAAGTTATATACTCTTCCAGGAGAAGAGAGGAAGAAAAATCTTCAATAAAACCAAAAGAGTTGAGTTTATCTGCAGTTGCTTCACATTTTATTCACTGAATTTATTCAGTGAGATAATAGAGCAAAATATGATCACTTTTCACTAATCAAGTCAGATTACAGCTGTCAGATGTGGGGGACCATGTCAGGAGATGATAGCGTATTGCTGTAAAGATACTAAAATGGAGACAGAGATTGAACTGGTAAAGACAAGACTGTCATCAAAACCTGAGCCTTGTTGTTCTTTCTCTGAGCTCTTTTAGTTACAACATAAAAAGAAAAAAAAAAAAAAAAGAAGTAGAGTGACTTGCTCAAGAAACTAGCTGCACAATTGTTTTCAGGAGTAGCATTCCAGTGTTTTAGAGTTTCAGTGAGATGGACTTTTTTGGGATGAATGACATTTGAATTCTTTCCGTGTATGCTTTTGAATGTGGGAGAATGAAGAAACAGGAGATATGGACCAATTACACCTTACTTCTCTGTGGAAGTGCTTTGGACAGAATGAGTAAGAAAACATTAGACTGTTGCAGAACTGCTGAAATGGTTTCCATGGTAGGGACCTCATTTGTTCGGTATTACTGCCGTTTGTATAGAGTTAGATAAAAGTCAAGCACTCAGAAGCCCCCTAAAAGCATCCCTTAACTGTTAAAAAAAAAAAATAATCCACTTCCAGACCCAAAGAACATGAATCAAAGGGTTGGGGTGGCTGAACAAGTGGGGTGAATAATGGTATAGCTTATTAACCAGCTTTTTGAAAAGTCTCTGAAAACTTACAGAAGTAGATTGCTGTGGTGTGACAGGGAAATCATTGCCAACAGTAGATAAATGAAGTTTATTTGTATCACTTTGTTGCAGTGATAATTGCCAAATAGTCTACAAATTTCTAGGCATATAGCTTCAATAGATCTAAAAGCATTAGCATGAAGTTATAGTTTCTACATAAGCATATATACTTAGGGCTGAATATTTTGGAATTATGGTCTTGCATGTTCTTGTGATAGAATACTAGAGGGCTATCACCTCACTGGTCTTCCAAAATGAATTTTCATTAATTTCTTAAACCTTTGTCATAACTTTTCAAGTTATAGTGTTTGCTTCCAGTTGATGAAAAGTCTTTGTTTTTGCCCACATAACAAGGTGTTGAACATACGACAAATACTTGTTCATTTAAGAAAAATTCTCATTCAGGGAGTGCTTGGCATGTTTTGGAACTATCAGACAACTTTCAATCCTTATGTAATGTATCTCTGTTTAGCTTTTCAGTAAATGTAACCAGAGTTGAAAGTCAAGGTCAATGAGAAACTGTTAATGTGAGCTGAATTTCTGTGCTCCTTTCTGGATTATCTTGTGCAAATGTTACCTGTATCTGATTGACCTATCCTGGGGACACTGAACTCATAATGTTGAATTCTGGTAGTGTGCATTTGTTTTTGAGGTGAAAAAATTTGGAGCAAGGGGACACTTGGAGCATGAGCAGCTTTAACATGGTGTAGTACTTCAGTCTTCTCACACCTTTGTTTGTAAACCTTCTTTTTAAACAGGGAATTAATTCCTTGCAGTACTTGTAATACAGTAATTTCATTAACCAAATGCTGAGGGTGAAATGGGCAATAAAGCCCAAAACTTGCCAAATTTACAAATCTTGGTCTAAGTAACACAAACATAAACTACACTAAGGCAGTAAATAAGTGACTTGCAGAGGAAGTCCATATCAACTTTGAAGAGTTTTGTATCTTTTTCCTGTGATAGTGAAATGGTTTACCACCAAAGAAGTGCTAAAAATAGGTTTTTTTTTTTTTTTTTTGGTTTGGCTTTCATCTTTTGTAAAACCTGGAGGCTTCCAAAGAGGAAAAGCACAAGTTTCTTTTAGTACAGCAGATAGATGCAAGGAGTTGAGGGGAGAGAGGCGAAGTTGAAGCACATCTTGATAAGCTGTTCCATGCTCCCGCATGCTTGAACTATAGTTAATTTTAAGGAAATCCCTCTCCCACTTTGACCTAGATTCTCCTGCTTGCTGCCTGGGTTCTTGGCTTGCCTTCTCTCTGACTGTGCTGGGATTTTGAGATTCAAATGGCATAGGTGTAAAATTATATTTCTGTAGAAACAAATACTATATTGCTATTACAGTTACTTGGGCCTGTTGGTCAATCTGATATTTTAATTGCTACATGAAATGGGCTAGGGCTTGACATTGGCTTTAAAAGGTTGTTGGCAACATTGTTTTTTCCA
Organism: Acropternis orthonyx; assembly: GCA_035583155.1. NCBI lineage: Eukaryota > Metazoa > Chordata > Aves > Passeriformes > Rhinocryptidae > Acropternis > Acropternis orthonyx. The sequence continues at coordinate 21,157,063 of JAWWEU010000005.1, read as the reverse complement.
CTTAACTTAAAAAGGCTTTGCCTTTGATTTCTGAACCGATACACTGCTATTTTTGACATCAACAGTGCAAATTAAATATTCAAGTCAGAGATAGAAGTAGAGTACAGCTGTAGAGCTAAAGGATTTTTATTCACTTAATGATCCTCCTCTACCTCTTTTGAGTTGAGAGGCCATTTGTTTTCTGTTGATACTCCTCATGTCTGTAAGTATTAGATGCTAAGTGAAAAATATCACCACTGTGTAATGGTGGTTTGTTTTCTTGTCTTTTTTGTTGTTGTTTTGTTTGTTTTGTTCCTCTTTAATTATTTTATGTTTTGTGAATGATGGAGAGAAAGAGAACTTGGTGTCACTGCATGGTTTCAGCTCTGGGGACAACAATCCATTACACATCAGCCTTTTATTTTCCTATCCAGGAATTGGGTAAACCCAATGTGGTCATTGGTTGTAGTTTCATGAGTAATTTCTCCATAATCTAGGTAGGGTAGACTTTACCTGATCCACACAGTCAAGAGCTTATAGCAAAGGCCTATAGTAAAGTTATGTTAACATATGTGACAACCATGTTTTACCATTTATTGCTGCTCAAACTGCCTGGGTTGTTTTCCCATTTTAATTAATTTTACCTCATAGTTGTCTCAGACTGGACTTTCCATTGAGTTCAGAACTTGTTTTATGAGAGTATTTGTTTTTAAGGTGCTCTCCATTTCAGATCTAAATCTGTCTTAATTTATATACTAATTTTCTGGAACAGTGCCTTCTAACATGGTTGACTGCACGTCATTGTCAAAACCATGAGAAAACACTTGCAAGTCATGTTCAGGCTTTGCTTTGTCTTCTCTTTGTTTGCAATTTATATTAATAATTCTAGGGACAGCATGAGAAGTTTGGAGTAGACTTTGTTTGCTTGTAACATAGTCATATGTATTCAAATCTAATGTTTCATTAAGGTATGGGATCTCAAGTATAGTCTTTTTACAGGGCTGTTTTGAACACTTGGCTACTCTTGTGTCTTAAGTAAGCCACTATTGCTATTAAATGATGGCAAGAGACAAAGTGATAGAACAGTTTTGGTGGTCATATTTGAATATAATCAGGTCAAGGACAGCCAGTCTGATGGCTGAACTAATACATTATCTCCAGATTTTTAGGTAGCAGGGCAGCAGGCTGTACAGGGTGCTTTAGTGTAGGTGCACTTAAGAATCATAGAATAATTTGTGTTGGAAGGAACCTTTAAGGTAATCTAGTCTTACCGTCCCCTGCAGTGAGCAGGGACATCTGGTACTCCACATTGCACATCCAACCTAACATTGAATATGTTCAGAGATAGGGCATCTACCACCTCCCTGGGCAACCTGTGCCAGTGTTTGACCATCCTCATTGTAAAAAATTTCTTAACTTAGATCTAGTCCAACATTGCTGTTTGTCCTATCACAACAGGCCCTGTTAAAAATGTTTGTCCTGCTTTTCTTACAGACCCCTTTTAAGTACTGAAAGGCTGCAGTGAGTTCTCCCAACAGGTTCATGTCTTTGCTGTGTTGAGAACTCCAGACCTGGATGCAGTGTTGAGGCTCTCACAAGGGTGGAGTAGAGGGACAGAATCACCTCCCTTGACCTTGGCTGTGCTTCTTTTGATGCAGCCCAGGACACAATTGGCTTTCTGGGATGTGACTGCACATTACTGGCTCATGTCCAGTCTCATCTATCATCATCCTTGAGTCCTCAGCAGGGCTCTCTCAATCTCTTCATCCCCCAGCCTGTATAGGTATGTGGGGTTGGTGAACTCAGGTGCAACACCTTGCACTTGGTATTGTTGAATCCCCTGAGGTTCACATGGGCTGACTTTTTGAGCATGTCCATGTTCGTCTGGATGCCATCCCATCCCTCAGGCATCTCAAGTTAGTTATTGTGCAAAAAGTGGTCTGCTACGCTTGTTGAGAAATGCATACACCACCACATTGCTTTGGATTTAAGGACTCTGTCTTCATGATTAGTTGTTGGTTGTGGTGATTGATACACCATTTAAAGTATGGAAAGATTCTTGTCATAAATGGAATATTGATGCTAATGCAGAAAATGAAACGTTTACTGTGATATGAATATTTGTTACAGGTGGATTTTGTATTGTCACCTTTTTGTACCTTCCCCTTCCCCAAACCCCTGTTGTAAAACCCCTTTTCCCATTGGCCCCTGTTAAACCTTACCCCATTGGTCCTAACCTGGGTTCCCTTTCATAGTAAAATGACCTTTCCCTTGAAAAAGCCCCGTAGCACCGGAAATAAAACTCTTTGCCTCCCCTCTCTCCGTGAGTCCTGTGTTGTGGCTCCAGGTCCCCTGGGAACCACGTGGAGGCGGGGGAAGGGCAGAGAGTGTGCCCCCTGGTAATGAATGCAGTGCCCATGCCAGGGGGATTTCCAATCACTGCTATAGTTGGCAACTATGTTTAGTGTAAAAGTATTAATTTATCTCTCCAATATATGTCTTTTCTTATGTATGTTGGGCCTTTATGCTTTTTCCTGGTTTTACTTGCCTCTACCCCTTTTTCTTCTGCCATATATTTTCTAGTTTTAAACCTATCTGAATCAACCCATCTGATATACTTCAGTTTTACTTGTTGACTTGAGACTTTAATAAAAGCTACAGAAGAGACTCTGAGAAGATATTTGATCAAAAAAAGAGAAAAAGTATGTTTTGTATTAGGCCATATAAGGTTATGTTCAAGATACAGTATGATGCTTATTCACATAATACTAATCTGGGCACCCCATTTAAAATGGGAAATAATTTTGTGCATGATGTAGATAAAAAAGTACTCAGATCATTACTGGTCTATCCTTCAAGAGTTTTGATTACAACAAACTTGCTATGGTACTGTTAAACTGTTCTTCTCTAATGTTCCTGATAGTTCTTCTGTGCCTGGCCTTTTGAGCAAGAGACTGACCAAAGCAGTACTATGAATTACCTGGAATGCATTTTTGCACTCTTACCTGCTTTTCTTACTGTTTCCTGCAGTTCACTTTGAATCTTAGCTGACTGCATCTTGATAAAAATCAATGATTAGGAGGCAAAGGAGAGTAAACAAATGAAAATGATACTAAGAACTGAGCAACTTGAAATACTTATCAGTCCTCTTGTTGCTTGCCAAATGTCTTTTTTTTTTTTTTTGGTATGCATTAATGATGAAAACAACAGTTCAATTGGCTTGATATGGTTTTATACCTAGTTTTAAAAAAATAAATTTGATGACTTTTATTGCTCCATTCTAATATGAAAAAGAGAATTAGTACTTGTAATTGCTAAATTTGGGGGTTTTCCTCCATTCTTTTTTTTTTTTCCCCCTTGGAATGATTTGAAATAGCTAAAGTTCTCTGTCACTGAAAGATGTTTCCTAGCCCTCCTCTCTTCCCTGCATCTCTATATCTTGAGTTTAAAACGTTACTGAATGGTGTCTGTGCTAAACCTCCACCAGAGAGATCGGGACTGCCCTTGAACTCTACTTGAGAGGCATAAATTGCAAGCTAGAGAGATGTGACTTAAACTGTCACTTAGGCAGTGTTGGGATTTCCTCTGGAGAGTCAGGCATGTGTAAGCATTCTCTGAGACTAGTTGCCAATGATATCATGGGGCCACACCTGGGAGATGTTCCTGTGCTGGAGGAAAGCCAGAGCACGAGTTTTCTGCTCAGTTTGTAGAGTTTCCCCTCTCTTTGTGCAGGCAAGGGGGAGACTGCCTTCAGCTGTTAATGGTTGGTAGTTCTATATAAAGCTAAAGTGTACACGGGTGAAAAGTCCCAAATAATAACTTGTTTTCAAAGACAATGAAACAGTAGTTACTGCTTGTTTCTTTGTTAGTATGAAAAAATCAGGCTTTGCTTAACCTGAAGAATGCTCTGGTTAGTTTGGCTGTAACTTCATTCACTGCTTTTTGTGTCCAATTTCAGTAGAAAGTGAAACCTGAAGTGAATGGTCTACAGCAGGAAACAGAGTATTTCTTAAAAAGGAAATAAGTACAAGTTAATGAGAAATGTTTACAAAATGTGTTAGGAGGCTTTGACTTTAACATGTCGGTGACAAGGCTGGAGAGGTGTTTGCTAATCAAGGATTGTGTTCTGCGGTTCTTAATTCTAACACAGTAGTTGTGTTATGAATAAATGTCAGATGCACAGCTCTGCATGCCTTTGGAAAGGATGGATACTTGAGTAATTTGGTAATGGCGAAATATGTCAGAAGAGTGTATTCCAACATACTTATAAATAAATCTAAAAAGCTTACATTGTAGGTGATTGAGATCAAGACTATCTTACCAAAAAAAACCCCTAAAACATCTCTCTGTGCAAATACTGAAAATATTTAGGGATGTGGCTTTTTCCTTGTCAAAACATGTTATAGCAGAAATGCGAGGTCTTACATTTTGGATCTTAAATGTTAACGCATTTCATGTTAATGCATGAAATGAGATTTATTTGGAAGAGTTCTATTAAATGGATTGTTTGCATTTTCATGGCTTTCTTCCTGAGTTTTGAAGGTGAAACATTGGTGGTTGAATACTGAGAATTTAGTTTCCAAAATAACAATTCAATAACTAAATCATTCAGTGTAAAATTTTATTATGAATGTATTAGCTGATAAACTTGGCAATGTGTTTAAAAAGAGTTGTAAATAATGACAGTTGCTCAGTAGAAAGTAATATTGCAGAAAAAATAGAAGTCAAATAAAATTATTACCGAAAATGAAATTAAATGGCACGTTTTAGCTACTGCTGACCTCTACAAGTAAATAAGTTCTTAGATTTCACCCAGCTACAGTTTAAGACTCTAATATGCCAGCATAGGTCTCAAGACTAGCCCATAAAGAGCCTTGGATAATAGGTACACTGTACAGTGTAGTAAAGTAGTATGATGCTTGCTGAAGGAGCTGCCAAAAATACATTAACTGGAATTTTTGGAATGTACTATGCTATTCTGACTTTATTTTTATATGCAAATTTTAGCATTAATATGATAAAATTCCCAAATTAGAGTTGCATATAGGTTTGAATAAGTTGCCTATAGGTCTTCAACTGAAACCCATTTCTGGGAACATGTAAGAACACTTTACAGAATTACTTCAAAAAAACCAATTGAGGGCTAGTTCACTTTAGTACATTTCATTCCCCAAGTCAGCTTTAAGATGCTGAAAGGTTTGATGCATTTGTAAAGTAGAACTGATTTGAGGAAAAATGCACCAATGACATTGTGCAAGCACAGGATGTGTTCTTCCTGCAGTGGCTAATTGGTACTAGCTGAGTGATTCAGTGTACTATATAATCCATTTTTTACCAAAATATGTAAATTACTTTAGGGAGGATTTACTCCTTGTGTCCTTGAAGGAGAGGAGAGTTAAAAAATTGAATGTACGTCACCAATGAGTTGGGGAGTCTTACACAAATTCCCATTGAGCCTTCACTGGGATAAGCTGTAGTCCAAAACTCACAGTGCAGTTTAAAGAGATGCTGTTGATTTCATAGTGACTCAGTAGGGCATAATGTAGCTCTTCCCACCCCCAGTGCTCAACAAAAATAGACTAATCTTCCTGAGTGCTCTGAGGCATAGCACTAACTATGAGTTATAACTGTATGCCCTCAGGCTGATGTACCTGAATAGACCTTGGGAGTTACTTCTGGGCTTGGGGAGGTAACTAGGAGGTGCCATCATGCAACACCTCACAGAAGACTTGGAGAATAAAACACAGTAGGAGGAAAGGAAACAATACCAAGCTTTTGGCAGCTCTGTCCAAACACTGACTCTACTTGTCTAAATACTATCACTATCGAAGTCCTGATAAGAAGTTGTAGTTTGCATATAACCGTCATGATCCCATATGATGTATTCCTGCCTTCAAAAGCAGTGGAACAAGGAGTGAGACCTTGTTACTTTTTTTTTTTTAACTGGAAAGTTCTCTTTCAAATGCTTTCCTCACTTGGACAGGTAAGAAATAAGAAAATAATAGCTGTTTGAAACAAATGACCAGTCAGGAATAGCTGTGCACATTTCTAAGATTGTTTACTGGTCTGTTGCAATGCCTTGCGATTTTGTCTTACTTCTTGGTCACCACCAGTTTGTTTGAAAAGTACTGTGTATACATACGTATATGTATTTACACATCTGTTGAGATTTAAGCACCTGTGTATATGGCAGCCTCTCTTAGAACTTACTTACTTTACTACATATTGTTGAGTGAGGTAGTTCTGGGTTTATTTTGAGACTGAGTTTTAGTGTGTTTGATTTGGGGAGGACCTCCCTTAGAATTTTTCAGCTAGCTAAAAAGAAAGTTGAGACAAACGGAGTACCCTACATAGTGGAGGGACACCATCTGTGATGAAGCTTTGTTATCAGTCTTGAAGTATTAACTCAGTGAAACTAATGAAAATTCTTAAACCACCTGATTAGAAATGCCATCATATTTTCAAAGTGGTGAGGTCTACATTTTGGATGTTCTAGCTTGGAGGCTGGATATAAGTTGGTTTTTCTCAGTTGCATATTTGGTGGCAAAAAAAAAAAAAGAAAGTTGGTTAAAAGCATGATTTTGCCTTATTAGAAAACAAACAGGTTTTTCCTGGCCAAATTAGTACAAGGTTGCTTTAAATTAGGGTAAATATTTTTATTTATGTTAATACTAATAACGTATTTTAGCATGTGGTTTGTCATTGAAAAAGAGGATTATAATCCAGGCATCAGTTTTTAATAAAGAAATATCTCATTATTGTCTCATTTTACAGTTGTTTTCCTTAAAAAAATTAAACAAATTGGAATATGAATTAATCTCTTTTTCATATCATAGGAAAGAGTAATTTTCCTATACTTAGCAAGCATTAGATAATATCCACCAAATCTTAGTGGAAGAGCCGAATATTAGGAACTTAAGCATAACATGCACTTGGATTTTGAACTTTTACAGAGTAATTCACTTTTTTTTTTTTTTAAATGGGGATTTGCCACCCACACATGGGTGGCATGAATTTGGAATTTGTAGGAGTCACAACCGTACTGTTTTTAAATTTTTTCTTTCTGTGTGTTATTAATTAGATTAACCGTGCTGATGCTGCTTGTAGAGTTAAATGGGAGTGCGTGAGAACATTTCTATTCAAATTGTGGGGATTTTAGGTAGTACCTTAAATCTGTTTCTCTTGTGGAAGTGATTAGTCCACCTGTTCCTTGAATAGTCTGCTAAACAGTGCTACGGAAAAGGTGCTACTTTCAGACTTCCTGTTAATAAAGTAATAATCATCCCAAGCAGCAGCGTGCTCTGGCCACAGGCTCTGGACAGTAGAACTCCCAGTTTGCTTCCTCTGTGCTTGGCTTTTGGTGCTGGCCTGTGTTCACCCTTGCTCTAGCCTTACACCTAAAGAATGTAATCTTTATCATCATTTCTCCTTAATTATGGTTTCATCATGTAGTGTTTAAACTCCTTTTCTTTGCTTAGTTGCTATTTACTTGTCATAACTGCCTTGTCTCCTTTGCTTCCTTCTTTCTTTTTCTTTCTCACCACTCTGTCTTGCAGTCTGGTGTATGTCCCCTCCCTACAGTGCTTCCTGGACTTTTTCCATTTCTGTCTTTCAGGTTTGTTTCTGCAGTTTTGTTTTGTCTCTTGGTTTTCACTAGGAGAGTGGTCCTGTTATTTCTGTGCTTATTTATATATATATATCTTCAGATTTTTCTGCTTAGCAGATAAGTAGTCACTACTTGTAAGAAGAGAACTATAGCTCTATTGAAATGTCTGCAATTCAGCTTCTCTTCCTCTTGAATATGAGGGTATCTTCCTTCATTTTTGACCTCTAAAGAAGAAATATTCAAGCTTGGTTTTGTTTGCTTCCCTCCTGCATCTGAATCAGAGCATCTTTTTATATGTTTAGTAGTACAGTGAGACCAGTCTTCAGTGTTGTCTTGCACCACCAAAACTCAGAAAAGGAAAAAGGGTTCTTAGCACTGATATTCTGATCAAGTTTTATTTCCTTTGTCTATACCGAAAAAAGCCTTGACCCAGTACTCTGGAAAAGAAATTGCCAAGAAAGAACATATAATTTTGACACATATTGTTCAATAAAGTTACTTTAAAATTTACAAGCAATAAGATGATGTCATTTTTTTGGGAAGTCTCAAAAGGAGGTTTTAACTGAGCTGTGGATTTTATTTAGAACCATATTTCCTTCTCTTAGTTGTAAAGCCAATTGACATTAAACAGCAGTCAGGTTGGAATGCAACAGACAGATGTTTAGGAGAGATCATTCGTGTACCTGTCAATAATTCATGTATATATTTGTCTGTAATATGTATTTTTCAGTGTATGCATACATGAGCTGCTGTGATATCTTGAGAAGTCGGAAATGTAGATCTGTACCAGCTTCACTTTTCCTGAATTTCTTAGAGTTCGTTTATCAAATTCCAAGATGAAGTTAACTGATTCCTCATTTAAAACTCAATTAAAGAACATTGAGTCCAAGGGAGGGGTTTAGCTTTTGATTTCTTATCAAATCAGTACTCACAAATGTGGCTGAAAACTATTAGTGGTGTTTGAATACAGAAAACAAGGCTTGTGTTACAGAAAACAAAACAAGTACTTGAGCGTTAGCACTGTTTAGAAGCCTGGATTATGAACTCTAGAAGCTAATAAAGATCTTTGCAGAAACAGTGCTACACAAAACGTAGCTGGAGCCTTTTTGCCAATGCACAGTTCTGAGTTGCCTGGAAAGCGTCAGGGAAGTGTAGTGTGCTCTATGGTGTGTTTGTGCTTCTGTGGTGCTTTTCTGCTTGTGTGTTTGCAGAAGCACAGACTCCAGACAGTGCTGGCAGCCTGACTTGTCTGAGGCATGTAAAGGAAAAAGGCCACACACCCTCTCTTCCCCCTGACACTGTTAATGATGTACCTATTTTTGTGAGTGAAACACTGGTGTCAAGTCAGATTACGAGGCTATTGTGGTGACTCAAGTTCCTTACGTTCTCCCTTTGGAGAGGCCACAGCCTGTCTGTTCAGATTCTTACGTTGTGAAACCCCTGGCTTTTTCACTGGGGCTTCTGGTGTGTGTTCTGCTGTAACAGGTCCTGCCAGCAAGGGCTGCTGTGCTCTGCTGCTCTTGCTGCTGTTTTGTCCACTAGCAGGTGTCTGGGCAGTGTCAGGATGCACATGTAAGAGTCTTGTCAACTGTATGGGTGTGACAGGTCAAGGCCAGTGTGGTTTCAAATCTCTGCCTGGTTCAAAGGGGACAAATAGTGATATTTGCTCATTTGTGTATAAGCTAATTTGGATGCTGACGCATTGGTTGGTTTAATGTGTGCACCTGTGTGTAATAATGTGCAAGTAAAGCACCAGGGAATGTAGTCAGGATATTTCTGGTTATGAGTAAAAGATGTGTCTCCTTTAGGAGAGTGAATAAAAATTGGTGAGCATAACCCTTTTTTCTCATTAGATATATTTTCCTGGGAGTCATGAAAGATGCTTTACTGCATTACTCTGATGAGAATGAAAGGCCAAAAAGCTCAGTTACTTTGCGAATGGTTTCCCAGAAATGGAAAGTGAAGATGAATACAGGTGCTAGTATAGAGGCAGTTGTTTTCACAAGCTTGTGAGAAAGTATTGCTTTTGCCAAGTAAAAATAATGTAACCTCATGTAGAAATTGAGCTGCTTTCCATGCTAAGCCATAAGATTTCTTGAAAAAATTTTCAGTCCTCTAATATGAAGTTAGTAATCTAAACTTATTAATATCAGATCTTGTTCTACTCTTTGTGTGCATGTTGAAAACAATTTGCTCAGGCAGTGAAATCGGTCATTCCAGTAGGTGTGGTATCAGAGGAACTACTGTTTCCTTGCTTGTTTGCAAGTGCAGAGCTCTGGGTATGTGGGGGAATTCAGCTGTGAATTTTATCATGTGAGGTAGAAAGCTAAGTCAGCATTCTCAAACACGTGTTGTGACTTGGTACCACTGTATCAAAGCTGTTTGGCTGGTAGGAAAGAATCCGTCTGACAGAGTGTCTCAGACCTTATGATGCCTTTAAATTGATCCGTGTTAGTTCACTTGGCAGACTAAAGTCTTAAGGGAAAAAAAATGCCCTTTCTGTGAAGCTCCTCATAGACAGGGGAGCCCTGAACTAGCAAGACAGTGAATGCTGTCAGAAACCCTTCTTCCTTGCTGCTCTGTTGGATCTTAATGAGTTGTAGTAGGAGTTGTGCTGCAGCTGGAGACCATGTGGTGCATGTTCTGAGTGTCACAGAAGTGGGAAACTTAAGTACAACAGTAATCAAAAATCCATTGAAAAATTGAACTTGTACTGCAGTAGCCTGGCCTGTTTGTTACATATGTAACATGTAATTGTGAATGAGAACTAGACCTTCATCTTAGCATAAAATCAGTAGTTATGATGTATTTTATGTAGGTCTTAGGGGCTTTTTCCCATAGTCTACAGAGCAAGTGATACAGAAAGTATTGTAGAAGAGTGGTTTTAATGGCTGGATTATTCTTGAACAGCAGTAGTCAAAACTTGGCAAAAGTTGAATCCAATTTTAGAACAAATGCTGCTCCTTGTACTGAGCTGATCCACATAGCTCACAAAATCTCCCTTGTGTATGCTCTGCATGCTGTAGGTACCTCAGGTATAACAACAAAACTTAATACAGCTAACAGAGAAGGTGTATATGTTGATGTTTTTGTTCCTTTCTGTGGAAAATATGCATAAGCTTTATTTTTTTTTTGAAACAAATTACCAGTGTTTTTGTTCTCATTTTATATCTCATTTGGTTTCAGTTTTATCTTGTTTTCTCTTTTGAGGTGGTGTTTTTGTAATCTCAAACTCCCTCAGAAGCAGACCACATCAATTTATTTGAATGAGATTTTTCCTCTTCCTCTATTGTCTTATTCGCCTTCCTCCAAACTTCTTCCCTCTTAGTCCTGTTGACATCTCTCATATTTTCCAAAACTTCAGTCTCTCCAAATCGTTTGACTTCACTGCTGTCTGAAGATTACATTTCATGCATCTGCCTCAGTTAAGCATTGCTTTATTTCACTGGTTTTGATGCTGTCTCATTCTTACTATTTCTAGTATGAGTGCAACAAGGGAATTTCTGTGCCGTTGGAAATACCTGTGAGCAGTAAAATTAGTACTTGCCGAGTAAAAAGGGAGATCCATTGAGGGACAAAATTTTAAGGAACCTTACAGGTAGTATGGGATAAAATGAAAAGGTGTAATGCTGAGTAGCTTTTTTGACATTTCAGTATTGAGGCTGTTTCATTCACTTTTTTACATGTTCTTCAGCTTGTGTGCATTTTAACTGATCTCTGTTTTAGATTTGAAGTTCGATATAAAAAAAATGAAGGTAGAGATATAACTCAGGCTGCTGTTGGACATGAACTACAATTTTGAATTTGAAATTCCCCAACCCTGCCCCCCCCTCCATGGACATTTAACTTATGTAAATTTAACACTCCTGAACACAATTACTGCCTTTCATTGTGACCATAATGCCTATGACAAACTGCTAGGAGAATACTGGTATCCAATAAGATTTATCTTGGATGTTGTATGTTAGGTAAAACCAGAGCACTTAGACAAAGTTGGTTGATGGCAATGTTCTTTTCCCCCAGTGTTATCTACACAAAATGACTTTGTGCATTACCTGCAAAAGAGATTCATTACCACCTGTTGTTCATAAACAGTGTGCTATCTGGATGCATCTGCTTGCCTGCAGTTGCTCTTGATTTGTTCAATGTGGGCCACTGCTTGGACTGACTGTACTGGGACTAAACAACACTTGGGGTATTGTGTTTGGTTTGAACTCACTGTATGGAGCTGAAGCACCTGATTAATTTCAAGGGTTTCATTGGACTCTTATGTGCTACTGGTGTTTATATCATGAACAGTTAGGACTGAAGCTGGCCTTAAATCAAGTTTTATGACCAGTCTGGGATGTGTTCAGTTCTGTGTTCTTTCACACATGTTTTTAAGCACAGTTCCACAACAAATATTTGGAAATGCCTTTAAACCCTATAGAGTAAAAGTGAGGTACAGTCCTATGTACCCTAAGAGGCAGTCTTACTGTCAGAAGCTTTTCCTTTGCTGCTTCTGTCATGGCAGCATACCTCTTGATGTGGCTGAGCTGGGAAATAAGCAGAGGAGCTCACTTGCCCTTCAGAAATAATATTTTAAGAAATAGGTCCCTTCCTCTCTCTGCAAATCAGTTCTCAGATGTAGCTTATGACATGACTGTGCTTGCTGATGGGTTAGAACAACTCAAAGTAGCAAACTGAAGTGCAGGGCAGAAACAAGTGGGTAAAGAGCACAAGGCAGAAGAGAGAGATTTTTAAAGTCAATAGTGCTAATGAAATCCCAAGAGACATCTTAATAGTAAATATAACTATATTACTAGTGATAGGTATCTGTGGTTTGCGCTTTATCCCAGTACTTACATCTAAAATAAATAGTATGATTCCTGTTCACATATTTTAAGAACTGAAAATTTTGTTTTCAACCTCTAGGCAAATGAAAGCTAAAGAACAACATTTTCAAAGTAGAGCAATTACACTTTCTCTTGGTTGTGTAGTTCTGCAGTTGCATTTTGGAAGTGCAGTACTCTTTCTGAGGGGAACAACCTGCAAACTGGTGCATATTCAAGGCAATAAAGCAAGGAAATATTGAAGCAGTCTCAAAAATAGCAAGTTAGTGTCTCTCATTCATTTTGTAATTTTCAGTATAAAGATCCAGTTCAAGGCGAATTGGGTACAAACTTGATGGGAATCTAAGTATTTCCTCATATTTTCTTTCATTACCGTAAGTACAGTTAAATTTTTTTATCTAAAAGAACAGGTGATTAGGGAAAAAACTAAAGCACTGCTCTTATCAGGTTTCTGTAATAGGAGCTGATAATATTGCCATTTCCATTGCAGAATGTCTTCTCAAATTTAACTTTTTTTAGTCCCTTATCAAAGCTGATGATTTTTAAAATGAGTGGAAAACAGTGACATGTCAGTCATGCCATCCTGTTTACTGTGTTGAAGGCAAGTCCAGTGCTGTTCAGCCAGACTGATCCAATCCCTTGTCTCTTCTGGTAGAGATCTCTGGGAGTGCAAGGCCTGAAAGATAGCTATGGGCTTTTGTAAGCCTCTGTGAGTGAGTTGCAGGGTAAGTATATCAAAGAGAGCAGCTCACTTCCTTTTGCACTGCCCACTGTAGCAGGGGAATTTTTTTTCCTTGTGGATAATAAGAGGGCATAGAATGTGTGTTTATCCCTACTAAATATTCTTGTCTCTAGAGATTATGTACTGGAGTAAATTAAGGTCGTGGTTCAAGTGAGACTTGGTACTGTTCAGCAAAGCCAGTGCTAGTTGAATTTATATAGTCAATGGTTCAAGTAAATTCAGAAAAGGAGAAGCGTGGAAGTGACTGGTTCACTCATGACAGGAAGAGAAAGATCTTCCTCTGCTATTAGCAGAAGAGAGGAAGAAAAGCTCCATGGCACAGCCTCCTCTGAATTATCTGTTTTGCTAGGATCTAAATTGACAAGGAATCTGTTTAAATACTGAAGTGAAGTAACACAGTGGGAGTGAGGAAACCACATGTCGCTTAAACTGCAGGATGCATATCTAAAACAGTATTGGAGGTGCAATCAATAATGAATATGAAAGAACTAATTTCCTTCTAAAACATTTGTATGCCAATTTTAAACGTCCAAGGTCAAGAACACCCAAAATGTGTAGACATAGTATACAAACTGGTGATTGCAGTTTTTGTTTTGCTTGTTCTTTTCAAAACACGTAAAAATAGTCTTCTGAAATCTTTTAAAGGGCAGTGGCAAAAGAAATGTAGCTTTGGAGAGCACATAGCACTGATATATGTCCATTCCTATTAAAGAAAAAAAAGCTGCTCGAAGTCTGCTCAACTATCTTTGATATCTCACTGCTCAGTCATTAGGGATTTTAAAAGGAATACTTACATTTAGGAAAAAAGATTGTATTAAAATATCCTGTTTAAAATGCAGGAAACCCCCAGTTTTTCCAGTGATTGAATACTGTTGTGACCCAAATAAAATATGGTAAAAAAAAAGTTAAATCATCGTATCATCAATACGAGTCTTTAGAAAGCCCTCAAAACAAGCACTTGATCAAAGTGAGTAGAGTTTTGAAGATACTGTTTGTAAGTACAGGTTATCCTATTCAATCCCCATCTTCACAAGGAAGGCGACCGGCACTCATGCTGTAAGTTAGTGTTCAAGTGCTCTGTTCACAACACAGCAGTGCTTAAAGTAAGGTTGCCATTATTTAAGCACGATCTTAAAAAAAAAAAAACAAACCAAAAAAAACAAACTGAAAAACCAAACCCAAGCTTAACCCCCCTGAAGGCATGGTGAGGGCTGGAAGGTATTCATAGAATCAAAACCACGAGCTGCAGACAGGAAGCAGCTGCTAGAAATGCCTCCCCCTGTGCTTGCTTTGGAGAGAGTCTCAGCCTTTTGGACAAGACGAACCAAGGGATGAGGACTGTGTTGCTTGTGCAATTTGGACTTCTTGAGATCCCTGTAAGAACAACACTGTCAAGGGAACCTTTCATGCTCTTGGACTAGCAACTGTAACCTTGTCACTGACCTAAAGCTTGAAAAGATGGGATTTTAAGGACAGTTTGTGTTTAGTGTGCATACATAGTGTCTATAATTGGATGTTGATTATTAATGACTTGCTCGTTATAGTCCTAATAACATGGCATTGAGCTTTACAGATTCCTGCAGAGCATTTGGTTTGTTTCTCCTCCTCTAATTTTCAGGATTCATGTGTGGAGTAATGTGGGTCAGTCCAACTGTTCTAGTTCAGGAGTTTGCATGATCAGACTTACCTCCCCTGATAAAAGGGATAAAATGTTAAAAATCTTCAGTGTGCAAAAGTGGGAGGAGGATTTTGGTTCGTGAGAGGTCCAACCAGCCATTTGCTATTGTTGGAAACAACATTTATGCTTGTAACTACTGAGGAAAACGCTGTAGGTACTTTACATCTGTAATATAGACATATGACATCAAGTATTGCTTGGTATGACAGACATGAAAAGAAAACAACAGAACTCTGTTTTGGGCATTTCTAACTTAATGTCAGATGTTTCATTTTTACTAAATGGGGTAAATATGCTTGCCCTTAACTTGTCCTTTTGGACATCAGGTCATCTGTCCTTGTATCTTCAAGAGTGGTTTTTAAAAGTTGTTCTACTGTGTCTCTGTCTCTGCCTGCCTTCCTGGTATTAAATTGCCCTTCTCACCTCTCCTTCTTACTAGGCTTTGGAGAAAAAACGTTGCATCCTCTACAATTGTTGATTCCCCAGGGCTTTTGAAGTCCCAGCAGTTTGCATCTCTGTACTTAGCTTATCTACAAACAGAAAGGGGCAACACCCAGGAGGCTTTTTGTCTTGGCTTTTTTTTTTAAATTTTATTTTATTCTGAGGAATCTTTCCTTCCACTTCATTGTGGAGACACTGTGGAGACACTGGAGAAAATGGATACGAGATGAGACTTCCCTAGGGCAATGCGTGTATGGTATGAAGGTCTGCATGCCCGGAGCCAGTAGCACCCCTGAGCTCTCCTCTCGCAGCTGGGAGCTGGGGCTCAGTGCTTAGAGGAAATGTGCATGACTGCCAAAACCAGCTTTTACAGCAGTCTTACCCTTGCAGCCTCTGCATGAAAGCATTTGGCACCTGCTTTCAGACCTTTTTCTCGGAGTTGCTGGCAGGCTGCTGTCAGTCACAAAAACTTGGCTCGGGGTTGTGAATTTCTCTGCTATGGGACAGTTGGTCTGTTTTTCTTACTGCTACTATGCCAGCACTAAGCCTTGATGGAAAAGAGGGATGAAGTAGTCCTCAGATGTGTTTGCTGAGGATGCAGTCCAGTGCAAGTGGAAGAATGGACATGGACTATGAGCGAGGCCAGAATCAGGCTAGAGAAGGGTAATGTCAATGAGAAAACAGGCAGTATCCCGCAGCTGGAAAGTGAATCTGTGGCTTTCTTTTGAATTGCACTTATCAGTGCTCTACACCTAAAGCTGGGATTGGATTATTTGAATGAGATGAAAATCGGTGTTCAGCTATATGTATGAAGCTTTGATGAAATCCCTACTATTAGATTTCTACCTGCTGGAGGTCTGCAGTCTGCCTTCCTAAGGAGATGTTGGTGCAGGTGCTGAGGCTGTAAATTGTCTTTCACATCTTTGTGTCTGTAGGACTTCCATTCTTCAGTGCATGCTGTAACAGTATTTAGTAAAGGGATATTTGCACAGCTGGTATTTCAAATTTGCTTTTTGTTTTTAAGGGTCTGTTAGAGGTGCCACTATGTGCAATGAAGGTTTGCTTTTAGGTCATGATTTTTCTTTCCCCCCCTTTTTTTCCCTTGTCTTTTTAACAAGTTTTTATTCATTTTGCCTCTTGTAAGAGCCCTCATCTTTTCTCGTTCCCTAGAGGCTTGTGGTTTGAGTAAGCTGAACCAAAACAAACTAACACAGTATCTGAACAGGGCAGATGGAGAGAAAATGTTCAGTTCAACTTATGAACATGCTTTAGTTGGACTAATACGCTCATTAGATCAGCAGCTGTGTAATTGCCTTCGAGTTGTCTGGCTATGTGTCTTTTTTTTTTTTAAAACATCTGTTAACCAAGTAAAATGTAAATGCAACAGTTCTTAGAGGTATTTTTCTTCAAAAATTAGTGATGGATTAGTATAAAATATTAATGTATATTAACTAATGTCTTTCTCACTGGCCCCCTCCCACCCCCAAATGAAGTATTGATCCGAGATTGTCCAGAGTCTGGCCTGGTAAACTCCACAGTAGCAAATGATCAGTCTTCTTTCTTAATATAAGTAATTTGAGAATATGTCCAACAATTTGATCATCTCTGAGTGACAGAGACATAAAATGATGATTTCTTTTCCCCTTCTTCCTCACTAATCTGATGTATGAATGAAAACAACTTATTGAAAAGTCACCCGGCATGTGGGCATGACTAGCAGTTCAGGCTTGAAAGCATCCTGGATGTGTGGCATTTAAAATTGGCCTCATAAGAGCCTTATCCTACTGCTGTAGAGCATATGTACCTTTCAATAACCCTAATTTGAGTCTCTAAAAGATGCCATAGTGAATTTCTCATATAAAATGAAGCCCTTTTATATTTTTCATGCACAAAACCAATATGCTCTTCTTTCAGTCAAAGGTTTCAGGTTATAACGTGAGGGGAAAAAACCACAGAAAATGTAATGTAGTCCTGATAAGTAGTCTAAAGTATGTGTAAGCATTTTCTGTTCATGGTTGTCTTACTGATAAATTTTACTAGGAAACCATTTGGAAGCTTATGTATTATTTGTATTGTGTGACAACCCATTCTTTACAAAATGAGCAGATGCCTTTTTTACCAATGGAAATTTGAGTGTCCTCGAGACAACAGACTTGTGAAGAAATTGATTCTTGAAATGACAGTGCTTACTTACACTGATATTGCATGCACAAGTGAAAGCTGCTAAGATTTTGTCAAGCATGGGGAGTAAAGCATCTTTCTTTCTGGATGACAAATTACAGGTCTGCTCCCTTCTCTGAAAAAGCAAATAGCAGCTCTGTAGTTTCTTTGAGAAGGTGGTATCTAAACCAGTCTTATGCAGCCATCAGGCTGTCTTCATGCCTAGACTTTTGCTCTACTACATATAAAACAGGTGTTACTTTTATGATCTACTTACTTACACCACACTTCTACTAGACTTTTGTATAACTCAAAGTCAGCCAAACAACCAGAACTATTTCAAAGCCAGTTGATTAGGGGACATGTTAGACATGTAATTATAAAGTTTGCTTGAATGTAAGAGGGCCCTTCCAACCCAGAGGCTGGAATGGAGACAGATCATAGACAAGGGGTTATCAGCTCTCTGAAGGATTAATTTTCCTTTATAGTTGAAGATTTTTTTCCCTCCAAAATTTGATGAAATAAAATAAGGCCTGTTTATGAAACAACACATGAATGCATCAAGAAGTAGCAAGTCAAAAAGTAGGTTGGTATTGGAAATATTTTTCACTGGCAGATAACAGCTTTATGCTATGCTAATATGTTTCCACATGTCTGCTAAATAAATTCACTTCAAGTGAGGGAGCAAAGCAAAGTTTTCAACCAATTGCAACACTCAACTACTATGGTAGATGCTCAGATTTTGAAAAATTACTTGATACATAATATAGTTGTGAATTCTTGGTGCCTTTTACTGTGTCAAAAAAACACATCCTGGTTTAAGTGCCTATGTAGAAGCAACTGCTTTGATACTCTAACCACAGGTAATTCCTTCTAGGTTTTATTGGCATAAGCTATGAACTGTTACCATCAACATTTGTTGATCCCTTAATATTTTCAGTTTAAGTAAACATCAGAAATATAAATATGGACCTAGTTCTTAGAGCAGCTGTCAGAAACAAGGAAATGTTGCCTGTTTGGAGAGACAGTGGGTTGCAAGATGATTTACTTCTGTTTCTTCTAAAAGTGGAAAAGTACTTTTAAAATGTACTTCATCCCTTTTTTTTTTTTTTTAAACTGGATGGTTTGCAAGTTCTTTTTAAAGAAACAAGATTAAAAAGGGTCACCACCAAAATACTTTATAAAGTCACATTTAAAACTCAGACACACTACTTCTATGGAAAGGAGTAATATAGTTCCTCTAGTGTGCTGCTGTTGTAAGCAGGCACAGGAATATCTGATGTGATTTACTGAAGAGTGTTGCTACAGGAAATTGCAAAATAATGTTTTGGCAAGGGATATTGAAGTCCTTACATACACTGGAGAATCTGACCTGCAACAGTAAGTGAAGTAAAAAAATAATAAATAGCAAGCCAAAAAACTCCCCCAAAATCTGTTACAGTAACCAATGAAGTAAAGAGTTAATGTGTGGTGTGAGACCATTGCTCTTGCCAGCAGTGCCTGAAAGATGAATGAGCAGCAGAGCCACTCACCAGGGTGTGGGCTGAGGTGTGCTTCCTCTTCCAGGGTTGTAGATTTGAATTTCATGTTGTATTTTGCATAAATTGGCTATGTACTGTAAAACAAATGTGGATCCTCATATCTTCTTGAGGTGAGTGTGACTTTGATGTGACTTCTAAAGTCACTTAACCTCTCTCTGATGGTGTTAGTCAGTGCAAAGGAGCTGTACTGGGGTGGCTGCAGTGAGGCTTCCTTTTATATCTGGAAGTCCTGTGCTAGCATCTCTCAGTTCCAGGTTCCCTGCAGAAGAGTAATAGAATTATTGAGTTTTCAGTGTGAAGGAATGTAGGCATGGAAACGTTTCTTGTTTTCATGTGTGTTAGCTGGCCAGACTGTCCATGCAGATCTTTACTCAGTATCTGTGTTTTGCTGACTGTTCCTGGCAATAGTGTGTACAAAGGCTCTGCAGCCCTTTGTACATTTGTTTACCACAGAGCAGAGCCAGGCATGGAAGCCCTGTTGTTCTGGACTTTGTACAAGCAAGGAGTGTTACTTTTGTACTTAAACTAAGATCCAATTAAGTCTCATTCAAATGTACAGGGAGCATTGGTCGGAGTCCTTGCTGTGGAGGAGAACTGGGCAATCTTTTAGGGTTAAATGGGTAAAAGGGTTTAAAGCTCTGTTGAAAGGCATAGAACAAGGCAAAAAAAGCATATGAAAAGCATTAAAGAGAATGTTACAGCCTTTAATGTGTATAGTACATTGTAATTTTGGAGTTCAGAATTGCACTATATTATAGGTTCCCTTATGCCAACTGTATAGGGCTTCAAACTAGCACTGTTCTGGAAACCTCCTGGGTCTTTGTCAGTTTGAAAATCAGACATTTTGCTGGATTTACTTTTGTTTTGATGAATGACTATTAAAATTCTAACGGTTTATCTGGCAACTCAGGCCATATATAACAGCAAACATGCCCATGGATCTTGAAATATAGTTGTTCCAGTGGCTCAGAACCATGGAACTGAAATTTTATGTGGAAGGAGAACCCTTTCTTTGCCCTGGTTTATGTTGGCACAAAGACATTTATATGTATGTGATGGTGAAATGATTGTTGACCAGGAGTGATAGTTTTGTGTGTGACTACTGGTATGAGTATTTCTCAAATTCTTTAAGGAAACCAGAACTGTGAGAAAAACACCCCTTACTGAGATGTAGTTTTGTTTCTTGACAGAGTACTGTTTTAAGGTCTGGCTTAATAAGAGTGGTCAATGGGTGAGGGTGACCTTTTATTCTGTGGAAGTATTTAATATAAATATGTCTGTATTTTAATCTTAACTAGAGACTGAGGTGCTTAATTGGTCTGAAGTTCTTAACTGTGTTGTTTTGAAATAGAGTAGTGATATCTTCCCATTACCTTTCACCATTTTGTGATGCCAGTGTGGCCTTGCTTAATCACTTCCTTCTGGAGAACAAAGTGTGTGTCTGGTGAGATGCTGACAACAGTTGTGATAATTACCATTTTCTTTTCAGCAGATTATCCAGTGTTGCGTTTTTGATAGAGTTCTGCCTGTTGGCTTCCTAGCTTGTGAATTTGCTCTTCCTGCAGTGCCAGACCTTCTCTGTTCTAAGACTAGTGAAAATTATTAGTAGTCTTCTGCCATCTCTAGTCATGTATTTGCTTTCTCTGGCTTTTTCTGTGTGCTCATATTCTTGTAAACACTCATCTGGCTTCCTCAGTGTGTGTGGGTGTCATCATGTGTCACTGTGCCTGTCCTCTCCAAGTTTTCACATCAGTTCCTGAAAAAGTTTTGTTCTATTCATCCTAATTTATAAATCTTCCTTTTGTTTGTGTTCATATTGATAGCTGTGAAATGTAATATGGCAGTACATTTTGGGAATAATACTTGCTAGTTACCTACCTACAATTTATAATTTGTACAGGTGTGTGTGTTGTAGTTTTTTTTTTTTTTTGTGTGTGTGTGTTGTCTTGAAGCAATCATAATTAGCTGTGAAGAGTAAGCTCTGTCTCTGCTGGGTTTGATTATGCTAGATAAGTGAGAATCCCTCTAAGGAAAAGGGTCTGTGTGGGTGGAATAGTTTGCAAAAGATTTTTTGTGTGCTGGGAAATAGCATGTTGAAACAAGAAAGGGATATTCAGTTCACCAGACTTGCCCCCCTTTGTTTTGAGAACCATTAAACCTGTCCCCGTGATTTTGCCAATCAGTGTCCACCCATCTGTCAGATCATTTTGCCAGCTATTGAATTTTCAGTTTACTTTCTGTAGTCTCTTGTCTTCTGTGGTTTAGCAGTCCTTGCAACGCTGCACTGAAAGTCGTGTGTGTGTGTGTGTGTGTGTGTGTGTGTGTGTTTGTAGAGGCAGGTTCTGGTCTGGTATCGAAACCGCAACTCCCCTGCAACAGTAATGCTTTATAAAGGAGTCTTTTTCCCCTTTTGACCTTTTGATTAATGTGAAATAGTTTTAAGGTAACTTTATAATTTATTCAGTCAACTTCTGTTCACAAATTATAAACCTTTTTCTAGGCCATATTGCAATTCTTCTGTTCAAAACTGAATATGGGCCCCAAACTTTGATTATATTCATAGCTATTTATTTGTTTTTATATTTCTTTGCTTTTGCTGTAAGGCAAAACCAGATTTTCTGTGACATTAATTTTCACAGCAGCTTACATGAACCCCAAATGTTCCTTCACAGGAGTAATCTAATGTTGTTAATTCTTAATTTTGCTAATCTGCATATGAGATATAATTTACTTTGGAGGCTTTGTAACTTCCATTTAAAAAGCTCTGTAGTTTGTGATTATTCTCTGTGGTTTTTACTTTGTTGTTCTTGAGTATAAACATGTAATTTTACTTCCTTTGAGAGACGAACTTTCCAGTCTCTTTTATGGTCAGGGTAGGCTTGTAATTTAGAATTTCAAAAATAACCAGTTCAAATTGTAAACATTATTTCCAAGTTCCCATGAAATTCAGAATTGCTGCACTGAATTTTGATAATGCTGATAAAAACCTTTGGACATTTCTCTTCAGCTCAATACGGATTTTAAGTTGAAAAGATCCAAGCTGAAACTTGTGGGAATTTCGGGGGAAACCTTGTCACTGGAAGTATGGAAATTCAGAAAGGGTGTAATTTTGGTTTTTTTATCTCTCTAGCAGATAAGTCCTCGGTATAATAGAAAATATTAGTGACACAGAGGACGTGATGGGCAGAGTCAAAAACAATAGTTACAGCCGGCAGCAAAACACGTGCGCGTATGTGACCGAATGTGCGTGTGTTCAACACTGCCTAAAGCTCTCCCTCGCTTTTTGTATAACCTTCAGCAATTAGACGAGCTATTTGCTTAGAATGAGACCATCCAGACTGCTGACATGTCCTGGGGAGAAGGCTGCGGGGGGCGGTGGGCGATGGGTCGACTTCGGCCGCCGGGATCGGTCCCTCCCTCCCGCAGGACCCGGTGCTGCCGTGGCCTCTGGCTCCCTCTGCGGGACACTGTGTGCCGGTGCTCAGAGACACACGGTTTTCTTTCTGGAGCTGCAGTAAGAAGCCCACGCATTTAGAACAGTCTGTAAGATTAAAATTTGTTTACAAGTGCATCCAGGTCCAATTGCGAATTGAATGTCTGATTTGTGACATATATTACCTGGTTTTAAATCCGCGTAAATTGTCTTTTACTTGTAAAGAAGAGTTCTCTTTTCCTCTCTTTGTAGTTCAAACACATCTCCCGGTACAAAACCACCTAGTGGGAATTCCGTGCAAGCTCAGTGCACTCAGTGTTTGGCAGAGCCAGATTCTGTATCTCTTTACATAATTTGCAGTAATGTGGTGATAATGAAATAATAGAAAATAAAACGTTTTATTGCTTCTGTTCTACAATTAATCGTAGTGCCTGTTTCCTTCCTCTCCAGGTGATAGAAACGCTTTCAAAACTTTCTCGCACTCCTATTGCATTAGGCACAGGAATAAGGTATGTTATTGCCTTGGATGGATGGTGGGAGTAATGCCTCTGGCATGGTGCTCCTTGGAGAAGTTGTTAGAGGCTGTATAGGCTGTGTCCCCCAGTAAGAACTTACCTAGTCGTAAACCAGATGACTCTGTGGGCAGTTCACCAAGGCTTTTGGACCTCTGAGGAGTTATGAAAGGTGTTTTCTACCTCTGGGACACTTACTGAAGTGCCTGAATTACATGTGCTTCTAATGCTGAAACTTGGGGTGAGCAAATGAGCAGCCAGTATTGCACAACTTGTGTGATAAGTGACACAAAGATCACAAGTCAAGCTGATGCAGTGCTGATTTATGTAAAGAGAAATGAGTTTTCCCTTCTTTCTTCTTTATAAAAAAATCAGCAAAATTTCCAGGTTGGTGGGATTCTCATTTTCAAAAAGAAACCAAAGAACCCACCACCAGATCTAACCTGACCGTTTTGCTGATTTTCCCACTATCACCCTCCAGTTGAAAAATGATGAGTATTAGTAGTGATTTTTAACAACCCCATCCAGTAGGGTTTTTATTATATTGTGTCCATTCACATATAGAAGTCTGAGTACATATATACTGTTTGTCAGAGAAAGAGGGGAACACAGAAACATATTAGCATACAGTAACCTGTGTCAAAGTTCTGGACATCAAACAAAAATGTCCAATATGACTAAGCTAGTGCTGTGTGTAATTAATGCTATTTATCTTTCTATAGGCCCTTCCCTACAGAAGAAAGTGTTGATGATGAAGATGTCTACAAAGGTCTTCCTGATTTAATAGAGTATGTTGTAAACATCTAATTAAAGATTTTTGGCTTTCAGTTACATGCTATTACTTAGATGATGTTATAGAACACAGTGTCAGAATGGGATCCTTATTTGACTTAATATTTTGTTAGCAATTATGCTGACCAGGAAGAATTAATTATGAAAGCTTGTTTGAATAATTGTGATACATTTGTATATGTAAGAATCTTGTTTCACAGAGAGGGCTCGTAGCAAAATAAAGAATGTGTTTCTAAATTATCTCTGTACTATGAGAATGCTTTCAGAAAATTGCAGTATCAGTTGGAAGAGACCCAGGGAAATTGACTTGAACTTGCAAACAAAATGCATATTTGGATCATAATTCAAGTGGGTTGATATTCATAACTCTTCTTTTGCATCAAATTACAAATTTTATGATCTGAAATTTGCTAGTTGATGTTGTCTCGATGAGGAAGCAATCTAAGAGTAAGAAACAGAAGTGTCACTGAATGATGCAAATGGCTCACATTTTTTAGTTTCTCTTATTAGTGAGTGTATTTGGCTGAAATGAATTTAATTGTCCCTGAATGTAAATAGTGTCTAAAGAATTTTAAAATTATTTTAAGTCTTTTTTTCCAGAAAGAGGTGTAGTAGTTAAATGTTTCTGTCCTTACTCTGCCTTCTTGCCAGCTTTTGTTCCCTGGAGCAGAGGGGGTATAATGGAGTGTGTCTGCTGCATCTGACAGCTGCCAGTGTTTAATGGGAAGTGCTGGCACACCATCACTGCAAGCTGAAATGTTAGACTAACCTGTTGGTTTTTACTCAGAAGGATATCAGTGTTGTCTTTTAACAGAAAAAAAATCTCAAATTTATCAGCACATCTGATCCAGTTTCTGCATTATTATTGTGACTGGAGTACTTTCAGTATATTTTAGTGTTTTTTTGTAGACGTATCCTGAGAAATAGGAGTAAAAGATATTATGGGCTTGATAAAGTAGATAAAATTCTAGCAGGACTGACTAGTGAAGCTGAATTACCTGATGGTAGAGTTAAGCATTGACTTTTTGCCTTATTTCTGTAGTCTGGGTATTAGAAGGACATTTCTTGTGAACAGTCTAATTTTCAGTTTGATAGGTTACTTTTTTAATTTTTAAGTAGCTGAAGGTTGCTGTGAGGTGATCAAGATACTGGCTTATGATGTAGAGGTAGTCTCAGGTTCTGGCTCTGCAGTCTTTAGTGTATTTTCACAGCATCACAGAATCTGCTGAGCTGGAAGGAACCCACAAGGATCATAGAGTTCAGCTCTCAAGTGAATGGCCCATATCGGGATCAAACCCACAACCTTGGTGTTATTAGCACCATGCTCTAACAGATTTTACCCCAGATAATCCTTTCTTTAGGCAGGAAGAAGACCTGTGACAGTGTCTCACATCCCAGTGCAGTGGCATTACTTACTGCAAGGCAGTAAGGAGAGACAGCTCCTCTTCACTCGTTGCGTTGGAAAACGGTCAAAGAGAGGAGTACAGCTGGATAGTAGCTCATGACAAAACTGTCCTCATGTATTGCTTTTGCTGTCTGGTTTCGTTCCTGTGTGGTTCTAAAATCATGTAGTCTTCAGTATGGTGTTGATCTTGTAAAATTATATTTCAAGTGCATTGAGAAAAGAAAATACAGTGACTTAATTTCTCTTCATTAGTTCTTTTCATTAGATATTCTAATAATTAATCTGTTTACTGAAGTAACTTTTGCTATGAGAGTAGTTGCTTGCAGTATTTTGACTGTGCTGCACAGCTTTTTTCTTGTCTTTTCAGTGAAACTGGTGTTGAAGAAGATGAGGAGTTGTATGATTGTGTCTATGGAGAAGATGAAGGTGGGGAGGTTTATGAAGACCTCATGAAAGATGAAGCAGCACAGCAACCTGTATGTTTTCCAGTTCCATGCTACTTTGCAATAATAGCAGTTATCTCTTGGAAAGTTGAAATTATATCTTTATAGCTAGTTTCACTGAAGCTTCACTCGTGCTCAGCTGTATCCTAAGTTGTCAAGTACTATGCTTTATCTCCTATGTAAGACTGCAGGCTGTTGGGTAAAGGGTCAAACATTAATTATGGTAATTTTTTGAAAGAAATGGAATTTTTAAATGAAATACAGTAATTACTTTGTTTGCCAGTTATAAGTAGTAAAATTTACCAGCTATTTTAAAAGCAATTAATGGAACTGCTTACTTGAAAGTGTCCTACCTCCAAAATTGTTTAAATATTGTGAAATGCTGTTGTTTCAGCCATAATTTTGACAACTAACCTAACAAGGATAACAGTTGTTTCATACTAATGAATTTCCTGCTCATTCAACCATGTAGTTTTTGTTGATCATTAGCTTGTCATTATCTTGTGAAGTAAACTGTTTCACTAAGTTTTCTCTGGCAGCAGCTGACCTTTGAAGGTCTCTCTCACCTGTACTGGTGTTCACACATTTTTTCTTATTCCCTCTCTCCTTTTGTTTATTGCATTCACATTCTAGAAGTTTGTGGTATGGATAGAAAAATTGATATGTTAATTTCTGCCGAAGGTGCCTGTATGAATGATCTCTTTGGGTTAGGTGAACACAAAACTCAAGTGAATGGTTTTAAGTGGAATCCCAGGATTTGCTTGCATTGCTCATATGAAAGTTGGTGAATAACAAACCTCCACATTTTGCAAATGCATATAATATTGAGTAGAGCACCTTCTGTATTGGGGCAAATACTGCAAGCCATTTGAACAGTATTGGGCTCACAAAGGTAAAGGTGAAAAAGAACTGAAAGTTTAAATAATGTCACATTCTAATATTTTATGGAGATCAATTAACAACAGTTAACTGTGACAGCATCTGCTTACCCCTACCAAAGCATTTAGGATTAAGTGATAGATGTGAGGTAAGGGTGATGACCAGATGATGATGCTCACAAAGTACAATTCTTTTGTTAAGACTGTGTTTTTGCAAAATGGTTGCTTGTGCCTGCATCTGATAAAGATGGAACCTTAATGTTTATTGTGGGGAAATTAAGAACTGCATGAACTGGGTTTTCAAGAAGCATTTCTGAGATGGTAGCAACTGGTAGATGGGAGTGAGAAGCCACGTTCCACTTGTAGGAGCTGCTCATAGAGTCTCATGGAGACAAACAGAAAAGGGTAAAGCAGCATACAAGCTTTCTGTGCCTGTATGGTGTGCAGCTTGGCATCTAGCTGAGGTGACAGGAGTATGTTTTGCACTCTACACAGGTGACCAAGCAATGTCATAGAAGCTGCGTGGGGCTCATGGACAGTTTAAGTGTGGCTTGCTATTTGCTGTGGTGTGCTTAGCAGATGTGTCAGGTAGACTGGTAGCAGAGAGAGAGGGAGTGGCAGGAGTCTAGCTCTTGAACACAGCAGGAGGTAATTGTTGAAAAATTTCAGTCTAGAAATTTTGCTATTCTCAGAGGAGAGAAGTATTTTGTTCAAAAAGTCTGGGATGGTGGTGTTGTGTGTTTTTTTTTTTTCCTTTCCCGCCCCCCCCTTTCTTTCTTTTCTTTTTTCCCCTTCTTAGCGGAACTGTAGTATTAAATTTCTAGTCCTGACTCCCCCTGTATTCGAGTAACATGTAGTCATCAGGTCTATTATGCACAGCATATGGATTTCATACATTGGGTGAGAATAAGTAAGACACAGCCAGGGATATGTTGAAGGATGATACAAATTCATAAATAGACTTCAGAAAGGGTGCGGTAGTACTGTTGCTTGTTGTTGTTTTTGGAGAAAACATTTTGGATCAACTACTGCTTCTAATTGCAAGAGCCTATCCAGTTACTGTGTGAGGTCTCCAAGCTGACATATATATGCTCAGATCTGTTAAGTCTTGCTTGACACGTGAATCCGTATCTTCTCCCAGTTATTTGCTCTTGTATTTGAAGTCAGATTTTATTGAAGCTTCAAGTTATTGAAGCAGTAATGTTGTAAATCTGATCTTTGGTAAGAGTGCTTGTAAACTATTTTTATAGAGTTCTGGGCTGATAATTACTTCAATTTTCTTTGAGTCTGGTGGTTTACATGGAAAACTCCTGGGATCTCTTTGGAGACACACACATACATATGCAAGAGCTGAAGTTGGAGGTGACTGCACTTCCTGACTGGAGGACATTCTCCTATTGTGTCTGAAGAAAAAGCTCCCCTTGAAAACTAAAAGGAGAAAAATTGTAAATAAGAGCAGGGATTAGATTGCATCCAATATTTATGACAATGCAAAGTTACTTACATGATTTAGCCCCATTAAGTTTAATGGAATTATTAATTGCTGAGTGTTTTAAGTAAGATTTCTCAGTCTGGATGTAAATTAAATGTGACCTTGTATTTCGGCTTCCAAAGTGCATGCAGATACTTCAGCATTTTATGTGAACATTAACTTTTCATAATATTATTTTGATTTTACTAAAGCCATCAGCTAATTGGACATTAAAATATTCTTGGTTATTGCTGTCATCTTTGGAGACTTGCAGTACTCGGAATTTCAGGAAGCAGTTATCCTAATTGCGTAATTCTAAACAAATAAAAACATTTGTTATCCATTAGGTGCCTGTTAATGACTTAAACTTGACTCCATTGTAATTGCAGAAATATACTGAAAATGACATAAGAAGCTGTTGTCTTGCTGAAATAAAGCAAACTGAAGAGAAATACACTGAAACTCTGGAATCAATCGAGAAAGTAAGACACTACTTACAGAATTGTAACATGCCTTTTTATAGCAGACTGGAAAATATAAGTACAATAGCCAATGTCTGTATAATTTTTTTCTTGCAGTTTTTCATGGTGCCATTGAAAAGATTTCTGTCAGCATCAGAATTTGATACTGTTTTCATCAATATTCCTGTGAGTAATTTTATATTTAATGAGCAGATATAAGGTTCATAGCTGTTTGTGATATATTTGTGTTAGATGTTACTGTACAGAGTAATTATTTGAAATACAGTGCAGAGCGTGTTGATGTGGATATTAATCGATAAAAAAGGATGTGTACTTATTCAATTTTTTTTCTTCTTGAGGGAATAGGGTAAGATAGTATTACCATGTCAGATAGTGAACAATTATAAACTGGAGTGGTTTTGAGCCTTAAAAGCTAATAATTTCTAGAAATGTATTATCTTTAAATAAATGCTGTTATTTTAGTAACAGTACAAGGTTGTGACTGTTAAGTTACCCATCACTGTATACTGAATATCTGTAGCTGCTCTGCAAAAGCTTGTAACTGCTGTGGCATCATTGAAGACACTTCAGAGTTAACCTAGCTTAGTTTTGGATTTGGAATCCAGCACTGGAAAGGATAAGGAAATCATCTATGAACTATCTAGGAGACCTTTTATTTGACTGAAATAATTATGGTTTCTTTGATTGTTACAATGTTCCATTTATTTCTGAATTAATCATAATAGTATGACAATTTACATATATTTTTAGGTGATGTAAGTATTCAGCAAATGTCTTTGCTCTGTCTGATTTTAAAGACGACCTCAAATGTGGTCTAAAGCCTGTCTCAACACAGATAAAGGAAAGGAATGTTCTTTTATGAGGCCTAGTGTAAAGAAAAGGTCCCCAGAGTGTGGCCAATGGGCCACATCAAGCCTTCGTTGCCTGTGAAATACCACCTCTGTTTTGGCTGTCTCTGGCATGTCCAACAGGTTCTCACTGTTGTAGGAGATGTTGGGGATTTCATTTTATCCTGTGGGGGAGCCTGGTCTGTCTGTAAGGTTTTAGTTCCAGCATCATCCTTACAGAAGCTAAATTATGACAGTTATTACACTGATAATACCTGACCCTTTGCCATATTTGTCCCACTACTAAGTTTTCAGCCCAACTCTCAATTGCTGTAATTTCCTGCATATTAGTCCAAAATATGTCAAAGATATTGGTAACCTACTTGTCTCCTTGAATTAAATCAGCTGCCCGTAGAGATCCCTTTGCTTTTGAAAACAAATTTATATTCTGTCCTATATTAGTGTTTCTTACTCATTGCAAGTAAGATCAGGTTGTGCCCTACCTAAGTAACTGTAAACCTCTTTCTTAAGGCTCTGTGTGCCCAGGCATGTTGACTTATGTTTATTGAAAGACCTAATTCCAGGTAATGTGAAACACTGCACAAGGGTATGAAAAGGGCTTGCATGCTGTAAGCACAAACAGGGACATCAGTCTACTCACTGCTTGTTATAGATACAAAAGGGGATCATATAAGAACAAAACCTGTTTATTTTAGACTAGGGAAGACATACAGCAAAAGTTCAAGTTGTTTTACTTTGCTTTTTGTTGCCAGCATTCAGTATTCTGCTGTTGGAAGATGTTGCTTATTTCTGACTCCAGGAACAGTTCATAGGCATCCAATAGCCTTAAAAGAAATATAGGACTTGGCTAAGCCAAAAATTCTTGCAAATGCTTTGTCTGCTCAGACCTTGCCTGTGTGGCAGTTCCTCAGCAAGAAGGCTGGAGGGCAGTGGAAGCTTGTTTAAAACTAAAAATAGCTGTTACACAGAGCTCTGCAGCAGACTGCAATGTGGAGAGCAAGTGCTGTGTTCTCAGAACAGGATGGATTTTTCTCTGTTTAAAGGGCTGCAGTGAAGGATGGCTTCCCTGGGGTGATGCTATATTCCTTAAATAGTCTCTAAAAGATGTTTGCTGAACAAAACCAACTACCTATGTAAAAGTAATTAAAAATTAAGGAAAAACCCCAAACCAATTCCTCCAAAATACCCACCAGTCTGAAGAGAATGCCTTTCATTAGGGCTCATATTTCAAAGTTCTGTCCTATAAAATAAGTGTATGACTCTATTTGTGTATGTGTATGTTTATATATATGTACATATGTGTTTGTATATACACGTGCACACATATATAGATGCGTTTTTATGTGCACCTGTGTCTGCTTAGAATTGTATGTGGACATACACAGAGAAATAGAGATGATAGTGCATGTAACAGATGCAGAAGTGTTGGAACTTAGATTAACTTTGAATGGCATTAGCAGCAGTTTAATTTAAAACTCTACTGTGAATTGGAGACAGAAACTCAAAAAGACATGTTGTCCCCATAGTGTTAACATATTTTTCAGGGGTATTGCTTAGTTGAGCCCCTGTGTGCTCCTGAGAAAATGTGCTCCTGTAATACATTAATTGGGAAGCGTTTCTGTAATAATGTCTCTGTCTATTGTAGCTTACGGTCCTGAGGGTGTGTCCATACAGTTGCTAGCAAGTGAATTTGATCTGTTTCAAGATTTTTTTCTCCCTCATCAGTGATGTACTCTTAGTCTTCACAGCATGAAACGTTTTAACTTAGTTCACAACTCAATATTGCATGTTATTTTTGTAGTATATCATTTTCTGCATTAAATCATCTTTAATGGCTTTCTCTTTTAAACAGTCCTCTCCTTTTCGTTGTAGTGGTGTATACACTGCTTACAGTTATCCTGATTTCAAAACTTTTTAACTTGTTTTGACTCAATTTTTTGTGAATTCTCTGACAGTATCCACACTGTATTAAGGCTGATGCAATCTCCTATAGTTTATGTAAAATAGTGAACAAATAAGGTGAGTTGCAACTATAATCAGAGAGCAAATCTTTCTGCAGTATTCTTTTCTTTCTCTCAGACATTAATTGTGTGCTGTATTGGGAAACTCATTATGATTGCAGTTAATTTAGCATTAGGACATCACTAATTGACCAATGTAATGTACAAAACTAATTTTTCACAGCTCAGGGACATGAATCATTGCTTTGTCTTGTCACTAAAGCATTTACTTGACTTGCTTAATTTTAAAATTATCATTATGAAATGAAGGTGAATTAACAGTGCATGTTCCAAGCTAGAATAAATTAGTCTGTAATAGGTAGTTCTTGGAGTTGAGTTTTTCTTGTTGCACTGTGTAGAAGATGTGGCAAACCTTGATATTAAATTCTACTGTCAAATGATCTGTTTTCCAGTTTACTGAAATTAATGGGTCTAACATGAAATAAGTTACTTTTATATTCAAAGCTTTAAGGCATTCTGTTTTTACAAAGCTTTCCCCCTTCCCTGTTACTGTTTTGAAGGATTTGGTGAAAATTCACAGGAGTCTTACACAGGACATCAATGATTCCATTGTTAACAAAAATGATAAGAACCTGTATCAAATTTTTATTAACTACAAGGAAAGGTAAGATTTAAGCACTCCTACTAATTGTGCTAATCTGTGCTCAATTTGATATTTTCCTGTGTTTTTGTTGTATGAATATTTCTGAAACAGTATTAAATTTAGTGTCAGTATGCTTATTAAGCTAGTTTTTGTGTTCTGAGCCTGGAAGTCAAAATGTATCCTTTTGTTATATGAGCCCTTCCTTTTCTTAGCCCAGTTTTGGCAATATAGTTGCATAGACAGGTAACATGTATATTTTGAAGGAAACTTAAATATTTTATTTTGCATATGATTTTTTCATGCAAATAATCCCACCTATTTTATAATGTACCTGTGTTGTTGAACAGATTAAAGGAAAGGATATATATATGGGGTATTTCAGATTAAACAAGGCAGAAGAGGTCATAACTTGAAAGAAGAGAAAGCAGGTGGAAGAGAGAAGAGACTATACTCCTACCTTACCCTGCAGTTGAAGCTGTGACAGTAAAGCAAACACCCTTTGCCTTCAAGCTGTGAAGGCGGCCAAGCTGGTAGCAGGGAAGCTGTGGCAGCACGCCATGCCCTGCAGGCCAGCTGCCAGTTTTCTTACCCACCTTTTCAGAGTGCTCCTTCTGCCACCACTGAGCACCTGTTGGACTATGTAGATGAACTTAAATGCTTGTCGTTCTTGGCTGGAAAACACTGGTACTGTGGGCTGTGTTGCTGACCTACCTTCAAGTAACCCTTGGGTTTTGGTCAAAAATTGGTTCCTTCTGGGACCAGAGTAGGAAAGACCTGGGGTAGCTAATTGGGTTTGTGTCAGGGTCATGGGTGAAGGAGTACTCATGCACTAAGAATAGGCTTGTGAGAAATTGGACAGCAGCATCTGGAAAACATTAGAGTTTTCTGAGGGAGTAGGGTGTCCCACCCCGCCCATAAACATTCCTGCCTTCGGAGAACCTCTGTCTCAGCTTTTACTTTGGAGCAGGACATAATTATTTCCCAGGCTGTTAGACTTTCTGCTGCTGTAGGTGGGAATTAGGGAAGAAGTAGTTGTTGTGGAAAATGCTTATCTTTCAAAAGTAATTCTGAAATGTGTGCAAAAAGGGGAACAGAGGGCACTGAGAAGAAATAGCATGTTTACATTATAAAAAAAGGAAGCAGACAGAGGTAGACTGTCTTAACCATAGAGTGATTAAAAGTAATCAGAAAGGGTGAGTTTTAAATCAGTGTCATCATCTTATTGTGGAAAAAAAAGAATTAAAAAAATGGGTGGAGGTTAGGTGAGAGAAGAAGAAATTTAGGAGACTACAATGGAAGGGTCATGGGGACCCCCCAAAAAGGATTTGAAAAATACAGAAAAGGGATTACCTCAAGAAATATATGAAATGTTGAAAGAAAACAGCACTCTACACTGGGACTAGCAGAAATAAACACTCCATACAGAGGCAGGAAACTCCTGTCACAAACGCAGGTTCCTTCAGAAAGCATTGCTTCACTTGACAACTGTTGAAAATTTCTTGAGTTTTCATGCTCTGTTATTTTCATCTGAGAGCTCACATAATATAACCTGATATATAGAAGCTGTTGGAGGTGGATGAGTTTGGATAAACCTACAAGTTCTTGAAAGGCTGGCTGTAATTAATCCTATTAAGACTGTCCTACAGAATTTATTCATTATCCCCTTGGAAATCTACCTTGTTGTAAATATTACAGACTGTGGTTCTGTTAAACAGAACTTACGCTTCTGTTTAATGAATCCTGCATTTATCAGAAAATATATATGTGAATATTAAAGGAAATTGCAATGTTTTTAGATCATTTTGAAGGTAGAACAAAACTCTGTTCTTTTGAATACTCTTTCTTATGTTTATGCTGCCCATTGAACAGTGTGGCTAAATTTTATCTGTGCTTATTTAGGTACTGCTCCTCCTGAAAGAAGGATTTTTAACAATTATGTGTGAAAAAATGATCAAGGATTATTCTTAAATAAGCAAATGTTCCTCTTATTTTTTATCTCTTGCTTTGATTCAGGTTGGTTATTTATGGACAGTACTGCAGTCAAGTGGAGATAGCGATATCGTGTTTAGACAATATCTCTAAGACAAAAGAAGATGTTAAATTGAAGTTAGAGGTATCAGTATTTTTTAACATGTGTATATGCATACATAAAACTGTATTTCTATGAATATGCCATGCTTTCACTGAGGTAAAATATCTTTATTATGACAAAATCAGCTAGACTGATAAGTGAATGTGTTTCTGTTCCTTTTCATTCTTTTGGGGCCTCTGACCAAATGAATATGTGCATTGTTGCAGTGCACATCCCTGTACTGACATGAATGGAGTTTTCTCACTGACAGTGGTAGAGTTAGGGTTTCCTTACAGGAAGTTATCATCAGTGACACCCTTTTAGTTATCAGGACATCTCAGCTAGAACATAACTGCAGAATCATGCAGGTTGGGAGGGACCTCTGGGCTGAACAAGCCCTTGTCCCATGGCCTCACAACGTTGTCTGCCATGACCTCTGGGTCCTTTCCAGCAGAGCTGCTCCCTACTTGCTTAGCCTTCAGGGTTAGTGTGTCCCTGGCTCGGGCATACCAGGTGAAGGACTTTGCCTTCACCTTGTTGCCCTCGTGTGAGGTTTCTGTTGGACATGCCCTGTACAGTGTAACCTCTAATCTGGTGGTGTCCCCAGACTTGCTGTGGGTGTTGTATATCTCTTCCCGCAGATCATTGCTAGAGACACTGAAAGAGAGGAGGTCCTGCCCAGGGCCCTCAAGAACTCTACTTGCAACTGTCCCTCAGGTCGTGTAGCAAACATTAGTCTCTGCACTTTTTGAGCCTCATAATCCAGTCAGTTTTTCATATACCTGAAGCATAACATCTCAATCTGGATATTACCATACTGTGAGATGATGTTGAAAGCATTGAGGAAGTTGAGAGAGACTTTCCCCACCCATTTATAGATGTAGCCATTTCATTGTGGAAAGCTATCAAGTAGGTCAAGCATTGATTTACCTGTGGTTAATCCATGCTGGTTATTCCCATACTCAGTCTTCATGTGCCCAGAAATTGCTTTCAAGAGGACTTGCTCCATAGTTTTTGCAGGGGTTGAAGTGAGACTGACTGACCTATAGTTTAGAAGATAACCTTTTTTTTTTTTAAGTAGGTGTATATATAATTTTTTGGATTAGCCATTTTATCCAGTTTCTGTTGCCTTTGTTCTACTCTCTCATGCATGTTGAAATATCTGAAAACAAATGCACCCAGTCCTTTTTTTGCCTAGCTATTATTGCCATATCAACTGTTTTCTGTCATTTTCTTAGTGTCCTTTATCACAAGTTTAATGTATTTGCTTATATGTGACTGATGTTTTTATGTATATCACTTGAATAGTTTTATTTTCTAGCTCTGTTGTCTTATTCTTTCTTCTGCTTTGAACTAGGAATGTTCCAAGAGGGCCAATAATGGGAAATTTACGTTGAGGGATCTACTAGTGGTTCCAATGCAGAGAGTGCTAAAATATCACCTACTGCTCCAGGTATTTTATTTTTGAAATTTAAGGGGCCTGAGAGAAAAACTGATTGTTTATCATCAGTGGATTGTAAGAATGGGAGCTAAATGTCTTTATCAAAGGAAGGTGATTGACATTTCCCTATATTTGTTGCAAAATAAGTCAGTCAAGGGCAGGATTTCTCACAGATGATTGCTCAGAGCTGAAGCACACCTGGGGAAAAAAAGAATAAAACAGAGTTGTTTCCTCAGTATCTAAACCTTTCATTCTTGGTATGTTTAAGCTGGTTAGCAGTACCAAAGTCTAATCACAATACTTTGAAATGTGAATCATTACCCCCCAAAAGAGGATGCTGGACCATAGATACAGCATACTTTTAAGATACTTCTTTGCTGTAATAAATTACAATTAAGCCATAATTTTTCTTTGAATGTTTCTTGTTATAACCCACAAAGCATTAGCTTTTGTGGTTAGTCCTGTAATAAGGGTGGAGAGTCTTATAAATTTAATTTGATAGCTGTGCCAGGAGACTCATTAGTTCAGCTGCAAAGAAATGTATTACTATATTAGACTGTCAACCCTGCTGATGCTTGTAAAATGTCATTTAAAAAAGATCTACTGCTTGTATGTGGGGCATAATTTTGACTGCAGAACAAGATACCTTCTGCAACATTAAATTTTTGAAATACTTCTATAAATGAGTCATCAATATTTTCATCAATGAAAAATTGGGAAAATCAAATGGATGGTAATGCTTCTTTAAAAAAAACTTAGGAGATCTGAGTCATCTTCTCATAATGTACAGGTTGATTATAAAATCATGCGTATTATTATGCTCTGTGTGACACTATATAGTATATGTTGTGCAAGAAAGAAATCTTTTATGGACTTGGAATGAAAATAATGAGTAAACTATTAGAATTGTAATGTGAAGTATACTTATTTAATTTCCCACGATTTTACTAAGTTGTGTGAACTGACATGTATAACTCACATCTCAAATTACAAAGAAGAAATTATCTATGTCTGTTACATTTTCACTTCATAAAGCCCAAAAAGCCCCTGTATTTTCCATATGGGAAGTGGCTAAGAGTTCTTTGAACATGTACATTTGATTTCAGTATCTTTTCTGAGTTAGGTTTATCTTAGGTATAATGAGACAGTGACTTCTTTTAAGCAGCGCACAGTTTGACTGAGGTTTTATTGCCATCATGTATTCATCCATCTCTGTAGACAAGTGAATGCTTTGGAATGGGATGATGTACCATATAGCAGTGTGCTCTAAGTTGAATGTTTACCTGGGCTTTCAGCATGCACATACAGTAATGATCTAATTTGGCAAGTTTTAAGTGCTAGACAGACCAAATTAGCTTCTCGTGATGGTTCATTAGCAGCTAAAGTCAGTGTTTAGACTGTACAGGAATCATTCTTAAACAACTTGGCAATTATCTCTTTGCAGTAGTCCCTACTCAGTGGTAGGCTCTTCACTGTGAGGATGAAAATGTCAAATCTTGGGTTTTCTGTTTTTTGGCTGCTTTATTTTCTTTTGGGTGGGAATGAGCTGTGACAATTTCAATTTTTATAGTGACAAACAGTGGGTGGAAAGCTTTACCTGCTCTGTCCACAGGAGCTGGTAAAGCACACTACTGATCTCATGGAGAAGGCAAATCTGAAACTGGCACTTGATGCAATGAAGGTGAGTATTCATGGCAAGTATTTATATTTGTTAGCAGTTGGAATGGTAGCTCAGAACTGTGTTTCTTGGAGGAGATAATGTTCTTCACAAGAAATCTAACATGTTTTCATAGTTGCTGTGAACTTTGTATGTCATGGCAATTATATAGTCAAGGGCTTTGCCCAAGTCTGGGAAACAAGTTGAGTAGTTTTCTGAAGTGGAGGGTTTGTGAAATGGAACTTCCCAGTTTCAGTTCACTTTAGCATGATTTGATGTTATAAGATAAAACACCAGGTACTTCAGTCATGTTGGCCTCATTTCTGAAATTTAGGAATATTTCTACCACTGTAAGTTAATTCAAGTCCATGTCAGTAGTTTCCCAGTGAGATGGAGAAGTTATCTTTGTTTACAAGAGGTTTTGGGTTTGTTTTTTTTGGGTTTTTTTTTTTTTTTTGGGTCATCTTAATATGATCTTTGTGGCTTTGCCTTTGAAAGCAATAGTGTCTCCCTGGAGGTAGAGTGTCTGTCACTGTACATTCACCTGCAAGTGGTACTAACAAATGCTTTATAGAAAATAGCTGTGCTGCCTTATGCATAAGGAGGTAATATATTATGTGTTCCTCTGCACAGCTTCAAGAATGAAGCACAGTTCTGCTTCAGTTGGCTTCATGGGCTGAATGGTGACAGTCATGTGCTGGAATTTGGAAACTTTTTCAATCTTTTGTGGGGAAAGGGAGAAAGAAGCTGACATGACATAAATTATATCTCCTTCTGTAATCTGTATGGTACACAGAAGATGCTAAAGTTGGACTAAGTTTTGGGTTACACAGCTGTCTCATATTTTATGACTGTCTTGAATGCTTGGAATACAGATCAGCTCACAAATGAGATTTTTAGTTCCCCAATTTGTTATCCATTTTTGTGCAGTGAATGCAGAGCGACAGACACCACGATAATTTCCCTTGGAGAGATGCCTGAAAAGAGATGTCACAGTGTTGCTTCCATCTAGTGGCAAGCCATGCATCCTGGCTGTTGCTAATTGGCTAGG
The DNA here is from genome assembly GCA_035583155.1 of Acropternis orthonyx. Lineage (NCBI taxonomy): Eukaryota > Metazoa > Chordata > Aves > Passeriformes > Rhinocryptidae > Acropternis > Acropternis orthonyx. Next base: position 21,118,996 of record JAWWEU010000005.1, on the reverse strand, counting down.
AAAATAATTCTCGTTTTTATCCACTCCTGCTTTTTCATTCCCATTTGCTGGCTTGCTTAATTGTTGGTGTCTATTGGATTGAAAATCAAAGAAATCTCTTGCCAGAGTGGCTGTAGCAGATATGTACTGGCTGGTAGGATGCAAACAGACAATTAAAAAAGAAAAAAAACCCACCCCCCTAGACTGCCCAAGGTATAACTATCTCTCCTTAAGGTCTTGCAGCATTATTCCCATCCTGATTTACTGTAGTCAAAGTACCAGTGTAACATTGGTGTTTTGTTTCTAAAAACCCTGGTGTCTCTGCTTGAAAACAAAATGTATTTGGAAAAAGTAATTGCCAAGTGGTCCTGACCCCAAGGAAAGAAGTTTTTAGGAATGATTATGCTGTCGGATTTCTTCTAGCAGCAAGAAAAGAGGTTATTTAATTTCTAAACTAACTCTTTTAAGACTGACGTGAATGTATCCTGCACAGATTCATTTGGGAAGCTGGCATAATGATCACAGCTATTCATAGATTCTGATTAAAAACATCTTGGGAAGAAGATGTATCTTCCTCCCACCCTCCAAATTTGTGACCATATTGAATGGGTACTTTGAAAGCAAGTTAGGAAGATGTGAATGCCTTTTCCAACTGCTGCTCTCAGCATCCCTGACCTTACCAATTACCTCTCCTGCTCACTCCTTGTCTCTAGCTATAAACAGAGAAGCCCCAGCAAATTGTTACTATTACTCAAGCATGTTCAGAGCATTTTAAAGGCTTTAGTGAAATGTGTACAGTATGTGTTCTGGTAAAGGGCACAATAATGATCTCAACCTGTGACTTCAGGTAGTATATCCCATCAAAAGCCCCTTTTAAAATCCGCTATGTAATGGCTTCTCTGATGTGCAACAATAAGAGCAAGATCCTACTACTGGGACTGTACCTGCTTCTCTTCTAATAGACACCCAGCTTTATGATATGTTTACACCTTACATTCTGCTTTTGAGCTGCCTTACACGTGTTTTCTACTATGTGCTCTACTTACCTTCTGTTCATGCTTCTATTTACCTCAGATAGCCAATGCTGCTGACTGCTTTTTCAGCAGTGTGCTGCAGAAATTACATTTCCATCTTTAACCTTGTAAATAAGACCTTAATGAAATTCAGAAAAAAATGAGCTTTTTTACTGGTTTCCCTCTTTCTTGATGCTAACTTTGTGTTTCAATAAATATAATGAAGAGAGTTGTAAGTATTATTGAAGATAGGCATTTTTTCTTCCTTATTTAGGCATGCACATTGGTAATTCGTCAGCATTAATTCAGTAATTTCAAAAGAAATTACTAAATATGTTGATAAGTCTAAGACAAAATTAGAAATAAATTTGTGAAAAATAATGTATTAAATTAACCTGTTATAGAAAATCATTTTTTCTTCCCTTTTGCTGTTGATACTCTAGGACTTGGCTCAATATGTAAATGAGGTAAAGAGAGATAATGAAACACTTCGTGAAATTAAGCAGTTTCAACTATCAATAGAGAATTTGGTATGTGTTTTCTTTTTTTTAAATTTATATGCCCTTTTTGAATCACTATTGATCAAAAATATTGATGTATTTTTCCTCATTTCATATGAGATGATAATAATGGTTAATGTTTAATGTAAGTGTGCTTTTCTTGGTTTAGAATGACATGAATATTTAAAGTACAGAAATCTGCTATTTTGGGTCTCTGTAGTTAAATATATTTGCATAGTGAAAGATTTGTATTTGCATAGTGACTGGGGTGTTTTTGTAATAGGAAAACCCTCTCCTATTTATAGTAAAAAATATGACTGATTGTTTATAGTATTTAGTTTAGGTAGTAGTGAGAAAAAGACAGTGTTTTCTGGCCTGAAAAGTCCCTTTTATGGGGTAAAAGGAGTGAGTGCTCGCACTTTTGCTGTATTAAATCATACATATCACTTCTATTTCAGAATCATTCCCTCTTACAGTATGGAAGACCTCAAGGTGATGGGGAAATAAGGATAACGACATTAGACAAACGTGCGAGGCAAGACAGGTGATGCCATAACTTCTGGTGTTTGCTTCTGAAAACTGTAAAGTAACTCTTTGTAGATTTGAGGTCTGCTCAGTGGTTCTTGAGTGCTTTCCATTTCACTGTGCATTCCTAGAGACTATCTAGTGTTTACCAAGTGAATTTGCAAAGTGATTAACAGAAAATTAGCTATGACATTATTATCTAACACCACTAAGTCCCTGGCAAGTAGTAAGTCTTGAGCAAAAGTACTTCCAGTCTTGGTTGTTTTATTAGTCAGTAGTTTACTTCTTCACCTTTAAAATTTTAAGTGCCATTGGCAAAAGGGTGTAAAATAAGACTTCTGGTGTTGCCTTCTGGAGTGTTTTTAACCATCTTTATACTGTATTTTTGTAGGCATATCTTCTTGTTTGATCTAGCTGTCATTGTTTGCAAACGGAGAGGTGATAATTATGAAATGAAAGAAATAATAGATCTTCAGAAATACAAAATTACAAATAATCCCACTACTGACAAAGAAAATAAGAAGGTAAATATCTTGCTAATTCAGATAAAATGTATATTTTTAGTAACAATTGGAAGCTTTTTGCAGGATTTTAGAATGTAAATACAATTTCTTGAAGTTTTATGTTCTAAATGTAAGCTGAAGTGAATATTTAGTAATTTCAACTTTTGCTTGTTTTCATGTAGTTAAAACATTTGACTCAGTCATTCTGAGCGAGCATAATAATGTGGTCTTGCTGTTCCCAAAATTAGTGAATTAAAGGACATGCAAATGTTTTATTATTTTTTAGGGTCCCCCCCCCCCCCCGCCTTTCCTTTCTTCATAACTGATGACCTTTGTATTGCCATTCTTTTTATGCAGTGGTCTTACGGCTTCTACCTCATTCATATCCAAGGTGAAAATGGTTTAGAAGTTTATTGCAAAACTAAAGACTTGAAGAAAAAATGGCTTGAACAGTTTCAGATGGCTCTGTAAGTATATTTTAATTGAGGTAGAATCACATTCATCACTCACGTAAGGTTATCACTTAAATTATGCTGAATTTCTTTCACGTTTTAATACAGTGTAGTTATCTATTTGACATTCTGAGAAATAACTGATTGACATCTCTGTGAACAGAGTACTTCCCTGAATTTCCTCTTGGAAAAGAAAGAGGGCACTCTAGGCTATGTAGTACTTCCCAGCTTTCTGCTGAAACTGTTTTAGTAATGCTGTCTTAAGCAACTGGGGGAAATATTAATTACATTAACAATAAATATCTATCATTATAGTGACATTTTTTCCTCTCCCACTTTCATTTTGACTAATTGAAGTATGTTTCGGAAAGGTGATGCTGATCATTTGAGGGGGGGATCCTGGCACCTTTCCTAGTGGCTTTTAACTAATTTATTAGTTAGTATTTGGATCAAGTTGCTTAGCATATTAAATTCAGTTTTAAGAGGCAGATATCTTCTTGTCAGAAAGGCAAACATGATTATTGACACCTCAGCTATTCTGATTAAATTTAAAACATGTGAACAAGGGAATTTGGTGACAGGGTAATGCTTGCTTTATGGACAAAAAAAAAAAAAAGGGAGAGTGAGATAATCTCAGTGAAACCAGCATTAAAAATGGTGGGTCTGGATGTGGTTGTAAAGGTATGTGGATTCAGGAAAGAGGCTGTTATAAGCTGCTTTGAGTGAAACTTGCTCATAAACTGTATCTTTTTTAAAAAACCATAGTATAATAAGTGCTAATGATTTAAATGGAAACACAAGAGAGGAGAGTCTGGGGTGGACAGATGGAGTAAAGCCTGCTTACTAGGATTCCCATCTTCTGATTTTTATTGAAGACAAAAATGACATGTGTTTTGCAGTGAAAAGAGGTGTTCATTTGCATGTGTGCCTCGCTGTCCCTGTGTTCTCCCTGCTGTACTTTGTGTAATGTCATAATTATATTTACTTAAAGTATGTATGGAAAGCAGGGACCTCAGATTTATCAACTTCAGCATTCCAACTGTTCATCACTTTTCAGGTGTCCTGGCCCAGTGCGCAAAAACCCAACCAAACCAACCAAAAGTCAGGCAAGGAACTAAGGAAAAGGGGGAGGGCACTGTAGTTTTTTTCCATTTCTTCCCCAGTGTTTCTGTGGTTCTGTGCAGGACCATTCCCCTGTCCCTGCTTGTGTGTGATGAGTGAGTGCAGCTCTTAGCTGCAGCAGTGTTAGGCACCAGCCAGCTCTGCTGAGGGGTTGGGGAGTGAACAAGGGTTTACTGTTGCTGCTCGCCCTGTGTGAGCAGAGCAAACAGGACCCGAATGGTTGACAAGATCTTCTGCCACTCTTGGGCAGATGGACTTGGTCTTTGAAAATGGATGGTGGTGTCAGCCTTGTCTTGCATGGATGTTTGTCCTTTTTGTAAACCCATACCTCTATTTTAACCTCTTTCTGTGTGGCTTAAAGCTGTAACGCAGAGGCACAGGAACTGGAGCAGCAAGATCGGGGCTGAGGTGCAAGATGACAGAGTAGCATTATTGTTTTATGCTTTCTGAAGTTTTTATTACTTACCCCAGTCCATTATATGGGTTTGACTTTGATAGCGTGTTTCCCTCAGCACCTCTCCCAAAACACATCTTGGTGCATGTAGCAATAATTATGTTGTAATGCATGTTGAGGCACAAGAGTTTGCATTTGGGAATAAACTAAGCCAGGTGTTTTGAATGGTTGCTTGATTGTTTTGATTTGTTGTTTTCAGGGGTCTCATTGCCTCCTGTGTGGATTAACTCTTCTGCTCTGAAAAGTAATTGTGATTGAAATTATGCTCTTATTCATCATACTCAATTATAATTGCTGCTTCTATGGGCAAAATACTTCTCATTACTTAAAAATTTTATAAGACTGCAAACCAGCACTTTTGAAGGGGTGAATGACATGGGGTTTTGATTATTACAAATGATATTGTTTACTGAATTTCAGACTGAAATTTCAATGCAATTTTGTTGTGTTTGGGATAGCAGTCTGGATGAAGTCAGGTTTATGCAAGTGTTAATCTAACAACATAACAAAAGAACAAACTGGGATCTGTCTTACTCTTTTTAGATTAAGAATTAACCTTGTTGCCACTACAACAGCCTAACAAGCATAATTGTTAGCTGTGCTGCAATTTATTTTTTTTTTTGAATCTTTGGTGTTTATACCAGTGTATGAACAGCAGTGATGATAGTTATATTTGCTGAAAAGGCACCTACTGTTGAGGTGCTGTTAATGAGTAGCATGAAATAGAGAACACTGCTTTGCTGGCTGGACTTGATTTAAGTTTGGAGGGCAGGAATACATTAGGTGTACTTGACACAGAAAATCCTGAAAGGAGGGACAGATGAAACCCCAGTGCAATTCCAGAGCGTTACTTTTCAGACTAGTAAGTTGCTGTTAGAAAGCTAGTTTGACAAACCTGTGAAATTATTGTACCTTAGCCAGCTCTGTTGTCATGTGTGGTGAGTTGTTTTGTCATGAGGGAGGTTAGAAATGCTGTGTTACTGGTCATAGGAAGCTGAGAAAATTGTTTTTATTCATATGGAAGCTCTATTTGCTGCAGTATGTATTTGCTGTTTTCCTGAGGGTGTTGCTTTATTTAGCAATGGTACAGCTGCAGTGAGTTTGATGCTGCTGCCCTATCCACAGTTGAGGCTGCTTGCTCACCTCCTCCCCCTACCTCCCTCTCCTGGCCCCCAAAAGAAAAAAAGGTTTATTGTCTACAACCTTCAAAATTGCTGGTTGTTAGGGAGAACTGGATTTTCTAGATCACAGTAAAATGAAGCAGGACACTGTGGCAGCACAGTTAATATTGCTGTCAGTCTTTAGAAGTTGAAACTTTGGTTGGACTCAGAAATCGGATCAATTTTAGAAGTGTGTGTAAAGCTGGCAGGCAGAGACCAGCCGAGGATGTTTTAACAGGAGCCATCATATCATAGGTATCTGAGTTCTGTCTTGGTGTGCCACTTCCCTCACTGCTGTGAATGTAAGTTCTGCATGCACAGAGGGAGTGTAACCTGCTTATTGCCTCAGAAGAGATGCAGCGCTTAACTGTGATAGTGGCCAATTTGAGCAGTTGCTATTTTATTCTTGGAGCTCTGCTTATATAGCAGTGGATGAGCCTGTAGCTCTATGGGTAAAAAAAACCTTCTAAAAGGTAGTGTTACAAAGACTTTACTAGTGGAATTCTTAAGTTTGGTCTAGCATGTCAAATGACATTGGTTTAAATGCAAAGTAATTCCATATCCAAGGTAATATTAATAGAAGTGTACAGCCAAATTACTGTACCTAAATACTCAGCCAAATTAGAGACATCATGTATTAAGTGAAAGTTTGTGAGCAATGTGATGAAGTGCATGGTTTATGTGCTGTAACTAAGTAATTCAAAACCTGAAAGCTGAATGTGCAAGACAAATTTTTTCATGTTTTCTAGTAGCATAGCCTGTCTAATCTCTTTCCTCCTGTATTAAAAACAAGCAGAAGAATCAGAACAAATATGTAATGTCTCAATATACCTTCAAATTATGTAAAATATTTGGTACTTTGATGGTATTCAGCTTATGGTAAAAGGTAGGAGTGTTGACTGGTATTTTTTCCCCTAGAAAACTCTTCTACAAATGCCTTTTTTTTTTTTTTTTGTTTTAAGAATGCTTATTTTTCAAAATAGTTGACTAAGAGGTGTGTCAATGGATTTACGCTAACCATTCTTTATTAAAAGAAAAAAAAAACCTCCTTGAAAGTGTCCTCCTCCATTGTATCCATATATACATATTCTACATATGTACCTCAGTTGTGTTACTTTGGAACTACTTAGCTGACTAATTGTCAGGCTTAATTTCTTAATATGTAGCAACTGCTTTTCTTTTCATTGTTGTGATGAATTTAATTCTTTTATTGCTTCATGAGATGATGAAATAAATACTGAAAGAAAATCTGCTTATTATTACTACAGCTGTCTCATGCTGACACTTAACGTTTGCTTCCATCCACTAAATATTTCTTTGTCTGTAGTTTATTTGTTGATCACAGTAAAGCATGGAGCACGTCTGTGTTCTCTTCCTACCTGAAAGACTCCGGACTATATTTTCCTACTGGCAGTATTTGAATCCATTGTGTAATATGGCATACAATATCTTGTGCTGGTTTGCGCTGAATTAATTTTTTCATCACAATGTCCAGTTTGCTAATTTAATTAAGCCTTTCTCTAGTTTCTCAGCTGTGCTTTGTAATCTACTCTAAAAATGACTGTCAGTAAACTTGACTTCAATATAAAAACATCTTGGACACAAATGCAGGTTAGAGAAGAATTTAGGTTGGAAAGGGTCTGTGGAGATTTTGGGCTTCAGTCCTCTGCAGGACTTAGTTTGCTTAGGGCCCCGTCAACTTGAGTTTGGTCCTGCTGATTTTCAAGATGAACAGAACCAATATTGCAAAGTCTGTTGCAACAGTGTTGCGACATGCAGTTTAATTAGGGTTTTACTCAACATCTCCATTTCACAAACTGAATGTATGAAACCACCTTGCAGGCAGAGGAACAGGCCTCTTTTCTTCATGTACTCAGTTAAAATTTCACCTTCTGAAGTACTATGATTGTAGTTTCTGCTTTGACATTGTAACTAAAGCCTGAAAAATCAGCAGGAAACACATGATCATTATAGTCATTAGGGTATGCTTTAATTGTATAGAGTTAATGAATCTGGGTGTGGTTTTTTTTTTTTTTCCAAAAACATTGAAATAAAAGATATTTCAGATGTGAAAGCTGTATGGCCCTCAAAAAATAGCGGTTTTAGTTTTAACCACACTGTACTTTGTTTTGAGTCACTAGACAGTTTGTGTAACAGTTCAAGTAGAGTCTAACATATATTTGAAGAAAATGCTGCTTCAGTTTGACATAAATTCACACCTTGTAACTCAAGGGACACAGAACATATAATCTGATAGGGAGGAAATAATCCCAAGATTGATTGATTATCAACTCTGGTAGGTGTGTGCATAACAGTTTAGATTGGGAAACTACATAAATTGTAGATAGAGCTCACAGGTTTTTTAATTTTAAAGAAAACTAGTACAAGACACAAGGTAGGTGGTAAGTGTTCTCTTACCTATGATCATACGTATTTCCATATTTGCTTTGCGCTCTGTGACTAATGACATTGGTCAGATTGAGCTCAAATAGACCTGTTCCCTCAGATAGTGCATTAATAATGCATGTGCATTAAGATTTCTGAGAGAATATTTGAGCTCTGACATATTGAACACTGACATATTAAATTAAAGCTTTCTTATCAGACCACTTTAAAAGCCTTCGATGTCTGCTGCATTTTTCAAATAACCTGCAAAGGTGTTTCACTTGTACCAACCTCACATAGGTTACCAAAGCAATAAACAAACATGTCTGCCTGGGCTTTGTCATCAGTATAAATATTGCAGTACTGCAGAAATGAATGCCAAGTTCATGTCTGCCAAAGAAGAATGGTTGCTTGTTCTTTGCTGTGACTCCAGTTGGTTTTGATCAAGTGTTTTTCAGGGTTATAAGCAATCATTCACAACATATTTATAGTTATAAAATTTCTTTAGATTATTCCAGACACAGCAAGAACTGTGTGAAGATGCTGCATATTATTAAGAGCACAGTGTAAGGACAGTCTAAAATGTGAAAGCAAACCAGAATTTATGAAAACAGTGGGTAAACACTTGGAGATGATAAATACACTTTGATATTATGTCTTCTGGTTCACAAAAGTCAAAGCTGTCCAGTCCTAATGTTTTTACAACTTACCACACAACATGTGAGGTATATTACTATGAAAATAAATAAGTGTTTCTCAAAATTCAGTGAAATAAATTTGTGGTCATGCTACATCATGAAAATGAAGTATCAGTGTCTCAATATTGGGGGGTTTTGTGCAAGCATTTTTTTTTTTCAGTATTAACACATGGAATGCTGCATTACATGTTTGCCTTGATACTTCGACTATATGAATAGTTTCTCCCTGCAAACCAATGCAGCCTTTTTTCTTAGCAGTTTGTCCAGTAATTTACAAGTTTATGGCTGTATAAATCCTATATTTTCATGTTTTTCAGTCCAAAACAGATATATTTGTTTTCAACTATGTGTAAATATTTAATAAAATATTTAAAGCTTAGCAATATGAACAACTTGTAAGTTTGGAACTGTAAGACTTAGAACTTTCACAAATACGACTCAGCCAGTGAATATTAAAGTATGTAAAGTATTGATGCTTTTGATTTACAAATACTGATGTATGACACAACTTTGTTCCTATCAGGTGGTGTTCAAAAATGTTCTACAGGAATAAATTAGCTCAAAAAGTCCACCTCTCATGCTTTTCAGGGAAGTAGGCTGATAAGGAACAAAAGGAAAGCTATTATCTTGTTTGAAACAATGCAGTATGTTTCCAAAAAGTTAACAAGATAATTTGCTTGATCTCAAAAAAGCCACTCATCATATGATCAAATAAGCAAATTTCCTAGCAAATTCTTAGAAGTTGTGCCTTCTTGATCAAAAGCACAATTTACTTGTGATATGTTTAATTGAATTATATAACATGTGTTCTTGATGAAGGCTCTTTGATGTGACAAACCAGAATGTTTGAGTATTAGCATATGGAGAATTGATTGATTGATTATTTTAGTAAATAGCATCTTGAAAGATGATTCTGAAATATAACAGCCTGGCTGGAACAGAGAAAATGAATTATCCGTAAGTAATCAGTATTGCTTCTGAGAAGAGAAGGTAAATATGAAGCTCAAAGTCATTGTTTGTGAAATGATATTGCTCATCTTTAGTGAGAATATCCCTTAGGAATGCTATTTTTTTTCTTAACTGTTTTTGGTAAATAATAAAATCCATGTAAAGAGTGGAAGAGGAATACTTATTTGTGGCTTTCTCTCTGCCCTCTTACTTTCTTATTATGCAAATGCTTTTCTGTTAGGTGACAGGGTGTTGTATCACGCGATCAGTTGAAATAGTCATAGTCGCACTGAGCTGAAATGTTTCAAGTGGTGAGTGGGCATAGTGCAAATCTAAGGCTGGTTCTGCTGCTTGTGGGGAATGGGATTCTAAGAGCAAGTCTGCTGCATATCAGAGCAGGGAGTCTTGGGACCAACTTTGTAAGAAATTCTTAATATGTGGTTTGACTGAGAGCTCCTAGTCTTAACATACATGGTTTTTGGCTTCTTCTACTGTCCAGGTTATTACTTAGAACATATGTGAAAATAGCTATGTTGTATTGCTAGTTTTCAAAAAATTTCTGAGTAGCTCAGTACCAGTTGTCATAGCTAAATTTTAAGGTGGTTAAAATCTTGAAAGGTGGTCACTTTGGCACAAACCAGGAATTTTAACTTAGGATGTCTTCATAAATAATTTCTGTTAGCAACTAATAACTTAGAAATATTTGTGTTAGGTCTAGGTTTAGTGATGCATATTCTGCAGTGATGTCAATTATTAATACAATAAGTAAATATGGAATGAAGTTTTCTTATGTCCTGAGGTATTAACCTGTGCCATTTTCTTTATAAGCTATACTGTGCGAATACAGCATCAGATTTCATGTCACATACACTTGAAAATGATCTCCTGCAGTTCATGCTCAGGGTGTCCATAATTCTGAGCAGTTCTGTATGGAGCATTTTAAATTATTACAAGCACAATATGGAGTGTGGAATAATATCTGCAATACAAAGGTCTAACTTGAGGTTGAGAGTTGAGGAGAGTTCAAGGCACTGAGTTTTATCTGAGCTCCCTGTAGTATTTCTTCTTTTAATACTTAGAACAGTTGCAGTTCACTGCAAGCTCTTTATCTGATATTTCATGCATCTGCTTATTTGTTATGCCTCTGGGCCAGGTGGGCATACATACATTAACTATTCTCTAAAGCCAAATTTTGATCAAGTGAAATGGCTACACAATTTCAAATATAATGCACTTCCAAAATTATGGATATTTTGCAAGTACATATGTACAACTAAACTCTGTGCAATTTCTTGTGAAGTGATTCTATTTTTTCCAGGAAATGATATGGGAAAATTATCTTCAAAACATGACCTAAAAAGCATTTCTACAAAAAAGAGTCAAAACCAAAATTAAGAAGGATCATTAGAACCTCCTAGCATGTTTTTTTTTCCCTTTTGGGGAGAACTTTTGAGTCAGCCCCAAAGAAAGGGCAGCTGCCTCATGGTACTGTTATGCAGAACCTATGACTGTTAAACAGCCTCTTCCCAACCCACTAGCATCTGTATCTGGGCACTTAGTACTGTTCCACATCACTCAGAAAACTATTGTGGGATTGCTGTATGGAGCATTTTAAGGAAGAGTAGGTTCCTCTTCTGTCCAAGCTGACAGTCTCACTGAGCTGTGGCAATCTGGAGGAACATCTCTGGGCCTAAATGATACCCGAGAGGTTTATCATCAGTCCTCTGAGCAGAATGACTTGATTCATGGCCTCACTTTCCCTCTAACAAACCTGATCTACTCAACTGTATCTAGATAAGCACCTGCTCGTGCTAATACTCATGTCTTGTTTTGCAGCCAGTTCACTTTTGAAAGTAGCTTTCTTGATCTGTTTGCGAAGGGTTACTTTTCCATTTTCCTTTGTGTGAAACATTTGTTCTTTCTTTTCTTATATATGCTGTGATTCCTGCAATTAAGTGTGTATGTACTTTTTGTGGTGAAAAAGTGGTGTGCATATATCCAAAGAGTATAAAACATTTTTCTGTTCCCCCCCTTCCCTCCTGTAATATGTCTTCCTATCCAGTTTAAGAAAAAAATTAATTTAATTTAAAAATACTTGAAGTTTGGTAAGAAGAGCTTGAATTCTTACTTAAGTAGTCCAAAGTACTTTTTTTCAACATTAATTGAAATGTTTATAATGGGTATAAGCAACTCCTTTTCAGTGACCTAGACCTGAGAGTGGGGGTAGGCATCTGTAGAGGTCTTAATTGCTGAAGTCAAACTAGTATTGAAAAGCTGCCAGGGAGGCAATTAAAAGAAATGGCCCTCAAAATACATCAAGAAAGAGAGAGCTACTGGTGGAGGACAGCACTGAACCTTTCAGGTTGTTTAAACTACAGTTTGTAACTGATAGCATTAAATGCAATAGTAAATAGATTTATAACAAAGAGGAAAAATTTTTTCTTTGTGTGCTCTGTTCTGAAGTCTCTTTAACTCCTTGCAGGAGCTGAAGGCACAAGATGGTAGACTTCGAGTGCTCTCTGCTGCTGGATACCTTCTAGTTGCTTGTTTTGTGCTATGAGATTCACATCAATAACCAGGGGCCAAAGGCTCCAGATTCTATTTGTTTTTACTCTTTGCTTTTTCATAAGGCTACTTGTTGTCATGCATTTTTTCACAGTAAAGGCTATGTGAGTTATTTTCCTATTTAATATTTAAACTTACTGTAAGGATTTAATTAATCTAATGAATGTAATACTTCATTTTATCCCTTGATTATATTTTTGTTAGATTTGTTGGCAGCCAGTAAGCTTTCAGTAATGTCTCCACTCAAGACAAACTCAAGACAATAGTTCTTAGTCTTGAAGGCTGATATGAAACATCTGAAGGGCAAAACATCCAAGGGAAGATGTACTAAGTATGTTAAAACTTACAAAATAAGATTTTTTCATTGTTTGTATATTTAGAAATATGTCCTTTCTAGAAACAAAAACTGGGATTTTCATGTTTATTCTCTTGGGATAATAGGAGGGAGGAGCTATAGTAAGCTCTTAGCCTTTTATTGATTCTCTTGGGATATGTCCGTAGTAATAACATATTTAGTAGATAAGATTGAGTTTTGTGGCTGAAAATTTAGCAGTTTTCCTGGTGCATTTTATTTTGGAAGCCTTAACTGTGTAGAGGAAGTTTAACTGACAGTAAAAGAAAGCATATTTGTGCCCACCCCACTGAAGATACTGCACTTCATCTGTTTAGTCCAACGGGTTTTTAAAGGTACTCTGTAGTTTTTCTTGTAGGAAACAAATGTGAATGTAAGAATACTGATAAAAACCTAAATTGTTGTTCTAAGGGAGCCAGATGCTTGTACACTATTACTCTTCAGACACACTCTGATCATAATGTTTTCTCATGGTTTTGATTAAATAAGGAAATGACAGTAACAAATCTTATCTAGGGTGCCTGACACTAGTGACGTACACTTTTCATTGCAGCATGCACCTTGGCAACACTTAGACTGAAGGTAATCAAAGTTCAGTTTTGAAAAACGGGGTGTAGAACTGTTGGATATGTCAAGATTGCCAAGGTTCATTGCTTTATTTTGACTTAAGTATTAGTCTTTTGTTTATGACGTGTTTGTCTTGAGGATTAAGAATGACTTCAAGTCCTTGTGCTATTCCAGCCTATAATATTAGAAAACTTTTAAAAATGTTTCATTTTCTTCAAATGCACAATTATTTTGTTGTTTTGAGGTAGGATAGTTGAGAGAATTTATTCCTTATTCTGTAGGCATAGGAGTAAGCACCTAAATGTCTTGTCCAACAAGGCAGTTCTGGGCTACCTTATATCATTACTCCGTGGTCAGCTGTGCCATTAATCTAAGCGAAGATGATTGCTAGAACGAATTCCAACTGCAAAGCTTGTGTGGGACTGTTGATAACGTGACACTTTCTGACCATTTTTAAAGGTGTTGCAGTATGTGGATGGCAGATGAGTTTGGCCTACAATCAATTTACTTTTCTGAGGAGTAAGAGTCAGTAGAAAGAAGTGCCACTGCAAATGTGGAGGGAATATTTTTAGAAGAGGAATATTTCACATGTACAAGGAGTGGTCCAAAGTCTGATGAGATCAAGGGCAATTGAATAAGATACCTGGATAATTGTTTTCTTTACTGAACTCTGCAAACTTTACAGACAAAAGGTTTGTTCAGGTACAGGGTTGACTGAAGAAGGTGGCATTGTGCTCCTTGCACAGTGGCTCTGATGGCTGATGCATAAACAAGAATTGTGTGTCCAAGTGACGGAGACTGGCAGGATAAGCACCCGCAGGTCTCTGGGTTGGTGGTGTAGCAGTGAATTGGTCCCAGTGGGACTAATATTCTGCAAGTAACTTGGAAAGAGAAAGCTGTGTTCAAAAGGCTCAGGGGCAGCCCAAGGACATTGCTGTAGTGACTGAAGTAAATCTGGTTATGGGGATCCAGCACTACACGGGAGAGGGCACTGGTGGTTGTCCCTTATAAAAATACCGGTGCTGAATGGAGGAGAGAATTGGAAAAATTGTTCTAATAACAGGTTCATGCTGACATTTTGTCCCTGCTAGAGTGCAGGAGTTGAAACAACCTGGTAAAAAAGTAGAAGAGAGAAAAAGAAACTGCTTTTGACTCCCTGCATTGCTGTTGCTTGTAAAAATAAGAGACAGTTTTACCATAAAATAAGGAACGTATTCTCTGGCATTATTTACCTCAGGTTAAGTATTTCTGATGTATGGGTGAATTCCTGCTCTGGAAACTCATCAAGATTGTTTGACAGCAGAAATAAAGGAAACATTTCATTTGCAGCCTGAGGCACCCTATAATGGACGTTGTGGTAGGAGTGACTGAGAAGTCTGCAAGAGGGCCTGACTGTTCCACAGGAGAGCTTGTGACAGGGAAAGAACACAGTATAAGGCCCAAATTAGATTTTCTTAATTTCTTCAATATGTTTGAATTTTGGTAACAATTATGTGAGGGTTTCTTTTTTGTACTCCGAAATCATGTTGACAGAATATTCAGGGATTTTTTTTCTATGTCTTGCAATGTACCCTCAGGTTGGGAAGTAGAAGGGAAAAGATTTGATCAAGATTAACTGTTCTCTGTACTGTTTTGAGAGCTCTGGCTGGTGTTCTGAGTGTTAGTGTAAGGCTTGCATGCTGTAACTAAAAGCTTCTCGAGGGTTGGACGTGACTGTTTGCTATGCTGTGACAGTTTTTTCATTGACATTATCAACTTTATTTACTGTATTTAAAAACTCAAGACATAGTATGTCACCTTCAGAGTGATACATTTTATATAAAAAAATTCCTATGGTCCTTGTGGTATTTGGACTTAGACAGTCATAGAGGAGTTGAGCTTAATCTCTAGTTGGAAACTTGCATGTGTTAATCAAGTTGTGTTATTTTTGAATTACTTTTTACTTGTTGAAAAGAAATATTTTGAAAATGAAAACACCAAGCCCCTAGATTCATCAGGTCTCAGACTTTACATTAAAAGACTTGATCCTGGATATATATATATATAGCTCTATAGTGCATTGTCTCAGACTTTTCTGATATGATGTGTAATATGACTACAAAAGTGGATTTGACATAATGCAGCATTAGAGATCAGGTACTACAGTGTGCAGGGGTTTTTCTGTTCACAGTTAGCACTGAAATACATGGTTTTACTACAAAGCTTTCCTCATTCCACCTCTATATTTACAGTAGATGGTACACATTCTTTTTATTTTTATGGATTTTGTTGTATCATTATTTATCCTTCTGTCTTGTGCTTCACTTAACAGCACTGTCAGAGTAAGCATACAATTTTGTTTTTTGCACTGTTCTATTCTACTGCCTTTATCAGAATATTAATGACTGAAAATTGTTTCCTTATAATTGAATGCTTTTTTTTTTTGGAGCAGTGATTAAATGCCTTGTTGTCTAACAGGAATCAACTGATAACAATGTATCTAAGTGTTAATATTTTTAATAGACTATTTATTAAGAGAATCATGAGATAATGGATACAGTCCTGATCTTTATGAAAGGCAGTTGACTCTGAAATTTAAGAATGTGGTTTGCTGATGTGGAAATTGAAATAAGCATGTGACATATTCCCATTCCTGTTTGACCTCAATCTGAGACAATTAGGATTAATGATTAGAAAGAGAAAGGAGGAGACAAAAGAAAACTTGCCCTACTGAGTGGATGCAATGGCATTGCTCATTTTCAGACACCGGCTTTGAAGTATCTTCTAAGTCTGCACAAAAAGACTCAGCAATAGATCAGGTTTCTTCTCTTGTTGATTCCCTCTTCCTGCACAGGATCCTCTGTTACACGCTGAGGTTCTAGTCCTTTCTGGATTCATTTAATCTGTGGGTCATGCACTTCAGTGGCATCTCCTCTGATTTGCTGAACTTGTGTTGTTAGGGATTTGTAGGCTTTTCTTTTTGAGTGATGTGTCTTTTGGGAACAAAATTGAGGAAAAATTGTATATTTTCAGTGGTGGAAGAAATGTCTCTTTGAGACCTTTTTGTGATCCTTAAGAACAGACTAGTGCTTGGAACTGGACTAGTTCCTCTGTAATAGTGGACAAGGTATTAGTAAACAAGTTAGAGTGAAGTTTGCATTCTCTTCACAAGTATGTGTTGTATTGTGTTTTCAGTTCTCTATTCTTTTAGTTGTCCAAGTAGGACAAATATATCCAAGTTTTAGAACACAGTAGATGAAGTGAAAGTTTGTTTATCTGGATAAATATTTTCTCTTGTTTAGGACATTGTATTGTCCAATGTAGGCCATAGGTGCAATAAAAGAACTTGCACTGGAGAAAGGTTAAGGGACAAATGGCAACTCTTCTGTGAGGCATAAATTCATTCTTTGCCATTTTAGCACTATGCTTCTTTTCTTCTCACAATTAACTTTTTCTATTAAGAACTGTAAAATGAAACTGAATGGCTTTATAAAATATAAAGTAACTCAAATATTGCTTTTAATCTAGAGAAGAATGAATATGGTGTATCATCTTTGTTCTGTTAATAGGAGGTATATTTTCAGTAGTTCATGCATTTAAATCTTTGTGGAAGATAGTCTGAGAGAAGAATCAAAGAGAATTTTTACATCTGGAAGGAAGTTGCGCAGTCATGTGCACGTGTTAAGCAACTGCTTGTATGAGGTTGTAATTTTTTTTTCTTTTGATCAACTGTGCTTATTTTTGAAGATTGATTGTGTTCTAATTAAAAGAATGGAATTTTTTCTTTAGTTTGTTCTTGAAAAATGATCAGGGTTAGGGTTAATTGGATATGCTTTCAATCTCATGAGTCTCTGCATATGTGGCTGATACTTTGAATGCAGTTCCTCAAGATATTCTGGTCAGAACGAAGTGGTTAATAAAAATGAGCTTTTATTGGGAGTGTAAGTACTGTAACCTATTCTAGGGAGTTTTTGGGGTTGTTTGGAGTGTTGCCTAAGAAGTTTGGGCAGCCCCTTGGCAAACATGTTGTGAAATACAGGCTCTGCCAGTTGAGCTCAAAAATAATATTTTTTTTTCTCCTGGTTGAAAAAGCTCCTGACTTCTTAATTTTATCCTGATACCTGTACCTTCCTGCTGTGAATGGGTAATATGCATGCCAGCTTCAGTTAGCAGTAGTTGTAGTATTGACATCTTGCATATCAGAGCAGAAGGAGAGACAAGTGAGGTAGTTAAAACAGTACTGATTGTAAAGTTATTCTCAGGCATAAAAGTGAAATCCCATTTGCTTCTTGAGTACAGTTTGATTTTCAGCAAGGAGATTAGAAGACTGACCTTTCTGACACACGATACTTCCACAGACTCTTTGAATGTTTTTTTTTGTTTGTTTTTGTTTTGGTTTTTTGTTGTTGTTCTTTGTTTGTTTGTTTGTTTTTTTTTTTTTAATAAACCTTTTCATTCAGTCTCCAAGAGGTTGATGTTTGCATGGTTATCTGTGTTTCATTGCAGTTTGTGGCTGGTCTGTGTTTTAGTCTAGAAGTTATTTATAATATGTAAAAATGAAACTGATAAGTATCTCTAACTTTAATGGATGAATATGTAATTTGGTGTGTCAGAAAAGTTTCTGATTTTTTCTTTGAGTGCTGTAGATTCTTGCATTCCTACCCTCAGAAATTTTTTTCCTATTTTAATTCCTATGTATCGTGCATTCTTAAGTTCCTGCCATAAATATCTGGTGTTTTTCTAGCATCTTAAGCATTCTAATACAAATAATATTTAACAATATATTAACCCTTGCTGTATATATATTCTTGTCTGATACAATCTAGATTAATGTTACATTATGAACCGAGCAGTTCAACACTCCTGATTTTGACAGTGTTAAGCTAGTTTGGGGATGTTATTGAACTAAAAAAAAAAAAGGAAAAGAAATCCATTGAAAAACGCTTGTTCTCCCACATAATCTTGGATATGAGAGCGATAACAGAAAAAATTGAATAGATTACTCAATAAAATTTAAATAAACCTGCCGACAGTCACTGGTGCAACAAAATGATCAGTGAGTCATTTTTGAATTACACACTTGCTTTAAAAGGGATTAGTAGGGAGGAAAAACAAAGCACATGTATAGTAATGGACTGGTGCTTTGTACATTAATCTGATCTTTGGAAATAAGCCTGCTAACAGTGTATTGGTATCTTAGCAGTGTTATTAGTGATCTTTTATTTTATTTGTTAAATTTAGTGTGTGTAGTAGCAACAGCTGTACTTATTGGGCAGCATGTTTAAAAAAGACTAGCCAAACTAGTGTGAATATTTTCTAATTGCTTTTGAATGCACTTGTGTTATCCAAGATATTGCTGCATAGTTATGACGTAACTGGCCTAAATTTGCTGCTAATGTTTCAAATATGGTGGTTCTCAGGGTGTGAGCTGCTTTTCCTTGTACATTTATATAGCAAAATATTTTTGAGAATGAAAAGGTGAGCATTCTTTAGGTCCATAAAATGATCCTCATTAATAAAAGAGGAATAAAAACCAGATCAAGTTTGATTTGATGTTTAGTTTTCTGTTTTTTATGGCAGCTAAGGCAAATACAGGATGTATTTAAGAACTAGGTCTGCATAGTATCATAATTCAGCTTTGGTTTCAAGGTGTATAAACTCCATACTTGTGGTTCTTCTCAGTGAAAAACATTCAAGAGTAAATGAAATTAGTTGTTTGTAGATTGACATTTCCTGCCATGAATGTTCCATTGTGTTCTAGATTTCATTTGTTTAATGCAGATTTTCAAATCCCTTTCAGGTCAAACATACGGCCAGACTACGCGGACACGAGTTTTCATGAGTTCAGAATGCACACCTTCAGTCGTGTGACATCTTGCAAAGTCTGTCAGATGCTTTTGAGGTAGGATTGTAAAGGTTTTTGTCAAGTCATACCTAGTATTTCTTGTTGTATTAGCACATTTTTATAATCAAATTTCTGAATATCAGCAGGAGTGCTGTTAAAAGTAAAAAAACCCCATCCAGATGCCCCTTCCTTGTCAGAAATTGATTTATCATGATTCTTTTGTGAGATTTATCTTATTTGATACTGAAGTTCTTCCACAAGAGCAAATGGCAACCATTCTGTAATTTTTGACTACCATGGGTGTTCTGTGGATCCCATTGCTGTTGACCATGGCTGAGAAGAACAGACGGAATATTTTTTCAGAAAATCAAAATGATGATGATGCTCATAAATGTTTGCTATGAAGAGATTGCTTTGTGAGACAGAAAATAACTATGAGGCATTAACAGGCATTTCTGAACCAGATACATAGACAAATTGAAGATAAATGTTGCAGAGCTAGGTAAGAAATGCTAGCAGACAACTAATGCATTCATAAACAAGTGTTAATGAGGCTAACAAGCTAAGAAACTCCTTGTTTTCTGCCTCTTTCCTTTATATACAAATATAAAAGCACACATGCTTTTCTATTTGTAGTTTCTCATTTGTTTTTTGAGCTATCTTTTAGGACCTACCATGTTTCTTTTTTTGTAAAGATGACATGTCTGGTGGCATAGAGGAATGTATTAAATAAATAAACACTAAATTTCATAGTGTTAAGTTGCAGATGCAAAATGTTTTGTCAACTTTGGCCAGTTCAGGTGCTTGTAACAGGTTGCCGAGGGAAGTTGTGGATGCCCCATCGCTGACAGTGTTCAAGGCCAGGTTGGATATGGATTTGAGCGTTCTGGTCCAGTGGAAGGTGTCCTTGCCCAGGGCAGTGGGGATTCAAACTAGATAATTTTTGTCTCTTCAAACCCAAACTATTTTATGATTATATGTTGCATAATGTTGATTTTCTGAAAAATATAACAGCAGCATTTTAGTAAGGGTGTATGACTGTGTGTAGTGCTTTTATTAAGCACAGACATGGACTAAAATAACTCCAGGTATGTTTCTCCCTGTCATAAATGTTTTCCTTGAGCAGCCTTTTCCCTGAACAGTTAGACTGACCTGGATTTTCAGAGATTTTTTTTTTTTTAATTACTTTTTCCCCTTCAAAACAATAAGGTCTAAGTGGCAATGAAGAATGGTGCAGGCATTCTAAACTTAAAAACAGAAGGGCTAATTTCTGAATTTGAAGCTGTATAGTTGAGTTATTGTGTCTGTTACTGCACTCTGACTACTGTTGCTGAGAAACAGCTCTCTTGCATTCAGGACGCAGCCTGCATCATGATGTCTTGTTCTCCATACATATTTTTTGCAGACTGATTGGGTATCCCCAAGGGCTGCCTTGTGGTATATAGACATTTACAGTAATTGATAACTCTGAATATTATCTGAAGTGTACCGTGATATTTATTTTTTTAAAAATGAACAATTTTTAAGTCAAGAATATTTGCAATAAAGCCTATAAACTTCTTAATGCTGAAATACATGTTCGAACTTACATTGCTGTTGAAATGGATCTTACTCTTCATGGTGTCTAGGCAAATTTCCCTTGAGATGAAACAAAGTGTAGATCTATAGGCGAATAGATACATAATGGTACCACTTCAAGTGTATTGTTACAAAGTTGCTTTGGATTAAATTGAAATCAGGATTTGTTATTCTACTAGTAGTCCAAAAGAACTATCTGGTTGTAACTTTTAAATTGCTAGTAGTGATGAACAGTGGATGAGCTGCTTGTTTGTCAGTTGTCACTTTTTCTCAAGCCTTTAAGGATTAGCATTATGCAGTACAGCAAATGACTTCTAATACCTTCTGCCATGTCTCTTATGTCCTTTATGTGTGGAATTTGTCACCTCTAATGTATCACTACTTAATTTTGTTTTACAGGGGAACATTTTATCAAGGCTATTTATGCTCTAAGTGTGGAGCTGGAGCACACAAAGAATGTTTGGGGAGACTAGACAACTGTGGCAGGGCTAATTTAGGTGGTAAGTCATTTTTATTGTTAAAATACCATTTTTAATTAGAACATAAAACTTGCTAGATATAATTAAGGTTTAATTTACCTCTAATTTGTGTTTATTGTAACATGCATACTTGTGAAACTGCCATTTATAAGCACAATTAGAATTGCATTTAGGATTCATAGCGATTTTTACTGCTACTAAATTGAAATGTTTGAAAGCAGGAGAGAACTGTTACAGTTCAAAACCAATTTCTTTGTCACTGTCATATACAAGAAAGAATTGCTCTTATTTCAATTGTAGTCTGCTCAGATGTAACACCTACTGTACGGGACATCATCTATCATCCTTGTGGTTCTCCTTTTATGTCTATGTCAATTTTCATATTTTCCTCTCAGTTCCTAAAGCTGTATGTGTTGCCTTAGCTTCTTCTTTCATCTCCTTGGTTTCCATGGTTTCTGTCCACTCACAATATTCACAAAACTGTGATGGATGGCTCTCTACTTCCCACATCTAAAGACTATTTTTTTTTTCTTCTTTTAATTGATTCCAATACTATATGAGTTTCTTCCCTGGCCATTGTTACTTTGCACTTCCCCTGTTATTCTGCTCTTTGGGACCTTCAGGACTCTTTTGACTTCAATTACCATTTGTTTTCTCTCAAATGACTCAAAAAATGTGATATCTTCCCTTTCTGCTGAGTATTGTACCTGTAAATCTTTCTGAAATCTTCTGGATCTCCCACTGGTAATGCTAAATGTTAGCCCTCATCACTGGCCACTCCTTTCCTTCCTGTCCCTGTACCATTCAATTGGTGGCAGTGACTTTGTTGCACTGTAGCCAGCTAGTCATGCAATCTTAGTGTGGTTTTTGACTCTTCCCTCTGTCCAGATTCTTTACTCTTTCTTCTATTTTGAGATTGTTTTTGTTTGAATGTGTTTGAAAGAGAATTCAATTTTGTATATGTTGGGGAAGTTCCTACTTATTTATCCTTCTCACTTCTTTAAAAAATGTACTTTCTTTTCCACTATTAGTTCATAATAGTTTGTGAAGTTTCTCATGTCTCACCTCACATAAGCTACTGCAGCCTCTTCCATTGGGTTATTTTGGTTCTGACACGAGTATTTATGATCTTAGCAAAATGCTGTTGGAGAGATAATCTTTTTCCCACTGCTTGAATTATGTGATGACTTCATCCACTGCTCTTTAGTAAGCTGCTTCTTCAAGATTTTCACTCTAGTTTGTTTTTCCTTTCAACATTGTATAAGCTTGTTTCTGTCTTTGTCCCTGCTTGCATGTCTTCTTGACTTCTACTTGGCCTTTGCTGACAGTGCTATTTACCTGTATCATTCTTTCATGAAATCAACAGGATGACAGGTACTAACTTTTTCTGCAGTCAGTGAACTTTTTTCTCAGCTGCTGTTCTCTCTGTACTGGAGATCTTCCATGCTATCCTCTATGTTTGGACTCTTTAAAAATAATCTTTTGTAGATACTAAAATCATACAAGCAATCACAGTATTTGTGATTGAAATCCTTTTAGAAACAGGTTTTTTCACAGAACCTCATACAGATATTCTAAAGACAATAAATATATAAAATTATCTTAAAAATTGAATATTTTAAAGCAATTACATTTAAATTAATAGAGTAGAAAAACAAACACATACTGTTCTTCACCAGAAAATGTCTTCTGTGGTATAAACCACCCCTAGTTCTACTCTTTCGTTCTTTGTTTTACACCTCTTTTAATCACTTCTGTGATTTTTAATTGGATAGCTGGCACTCCAGGGGGCAGGAGCTTGTCTTTCTGTTGCTCTGTAAATATCTGTGGACACATATGGTGCAACATGTATCAGTAAGAATGGCCATAAGTGCCTAGATAACAAAAGGTCTGATTTCTTGCCATTTTCCTGCATACTTAAGCAATGCTGTGCAATTGATAGAACAAAATAACAGGAACAGCAACAAGAAAAAAATCACATTTCTCTTTCTTTGTAAGTGGAATAAACTATAATTTTAAAAAAATCAAAGGAGCAGAATATTCTTTTAGATTTTACTTTAAATCTTCTTCCTCATGTTGGTAAAATGATGCTGCACTGAAATTGGAAGCAACTGGATTGTTAAGATACTGGTTTTTGTTACGTGTTTTTCTTACATCCAGGTGTTCGGCTCTGTCCTCACTTCAAACTTCACTTTCTCTTCTCAGTCTGTTTTTTCTTCTATTCGAAGGCTCCCAGGTTCTTGTAGCTCTAGTACAAGACCAGGAGAGTTGTGTATCTTCTACTGCTCATGAGGTAGAAGGACAGGAGGCTTTCCATACAGCCTGATCTGAGATCATAGCTGCAAAAAAGAACTCTAAATTACAGCTCTTGCGTACTTCCCTCTTGCTTTGTTAATCAGAGACGATGGAAGGGACCAAGGCTGGAAATGTCATTCCTCCACCTGATAAAGGGACTTTGGTGAATGAGTAGGAAGGAAAATCCTCAGATTTTTCTCTGTTTTCCCCTTTTACTTTTTATTTGTCTTTTGAAAGAAAGAAATTTTGATTGTGCAGTGCTGGCCTTTCATAATGTACACTAAGTAAGGGAAGGTTTAAGGAGGAGCTTTACAATTTCCTGCTTCCCTGTGTGGCCACAAAGGGAATGGCACAATTCAGACTGGCTTGAAATATTGGTTAGTGCAACTCGAGTATGAATTGTTTTCCAGAGCTATGTTTTATCTATTCACTATCTTGAGAAAGGAGGTCTCCTGTAAGTTATCTGCTGTGCCTGCTTAGTTATGAAATATCATTAAAGGAATGCAGACGTAAAGATATAATGTAAAATTCAATATTCTCACTGAATTTTATGGAAAAAATAGGCTCTATATGCACAAAATTCTAACATGTTTTTAATTGGGAATGTTTTCCTTTTGAAATATGTAGAGAAAGTAATTTGTGATAAATGTAATTTTTTTAGTGGTGTCATTTGCTGCTCCTCTGGGAAATCAGCAAAGGTGGCCTGAGAGTGCTATTAGATTAGAAATTAAAATATATTAGAAATTGTGGAGCATAGCTGGAAGGCTTATAGCAAAATGCCTGGAACACTTATTGTATTGCTGTGTTTGGATTTCTTTTTTAATTTTTGTTTGTTTCTAGGCGACTATTTCAGCCTTTTTCATGGGGTATAATGGACATGAAACACAATCCTAATTTTGGGAAACAGGAGATTATTATTCCGCAGTCATGTGGTATTAGTTAAGGCCAGAGACATGGAAGTTATATGTATATGTATGTGTTTTCTGTTTAATCTGGTGTTTTGTCATTCTGCCAGTGCCATTCCAGATGCTTCACAGCAAAGTGCAAATCCTCTGTGTGGTAGACAATGCCCAGGAATAATGCTCCTTGCTTGATCCTGTTACACTTTTTTGGTGTTTGAAGAGCTTTTATGTTGTATTAATACTTCTGCATAGCTTCCCTATTTGGAAGTATCTAACTGCATTTCAGAAGCGATAGAACAGTAAGTTCTCTATACAACGTGCAACCTCAGATTTTTGTGAGAAGAGTCAATGGAAGTCTGGACTGACTGCTTTTCTATGATAAATTATTTTATAACTTTTTATGACCTCTTAATACTGTACTACATGAACTGAATAGTTTTTTTATTATCTTTTCATAAGTGGATTTTATTCTATGCTTCAAATAATTTTCATTCCCATTCTATAGACCTCTTCTTTTTCTTGATCTATTTAAAAAAGAGGTGATCAGAGTTCCAAACATTGTAATGGGAATATACCATAAGATTTCTCCAAGACATTTGAATTTTCTGCAGCATTTTCTGCTTTTGTGCAGTTTGAGATAGTTTTCTTTATAGACCACTGAGCAGATGTTTTTGCTAGCCTTTCTGGAAATGGTGCTTAGACCCTCCCTGAGTGGATTAAATCTTTTTATATTTCATTCCAAGTTGCAGTCTGTGAAAATTCAAAAGAGAGACATCCAAAGACAGATGAAACCTTTTGAATGACAAAATTATTAAGTGTCAGATTTAGATGATACGCTTATGAGAGAAACATTTACAAAGTCTGAAGTTAAATTGCTGTGTTCTTATGCTATGCCTTATACACAAACATATGCCAGTTCTTCAGAAGTTTTGCTTCAAAGAAGGCCAGTTGAGCAGACTGTAGAAAATGTAGTGATAAAAGATGCAGAGTTAATCAGTTGAATTAATAAATAGAACAAAATGTCTGCATTTAACCCTTGGATTTTCTTGGTTGCGCTTCCTGCCCTTGTTGCTGTAAATCAGTGGTGCTGGTTGAAGTGTTCTGTGCTTGTTTCTGTCATTGATTTAAAGTCCCCTCCCCCCCACCCTTAAACACTGTCCTGTACATGCTCAAATAGTCTGCTACGTTTTCATATATTTTGCTTTTCTGCCCTATCACTTAATCTTTCTGTGAGTTTAAACCCTTCATGCTCCCTATTTTTTGGGATAATGTTGTGATGAACTCCTTCATTCTGATTGCACAGTCTCAAACACAAGACTGTATGAAATCCTTAAACACAAGGGTTATGAAATGGATGCACATATTTCTCTGACAGGCCATTTATAAGGACATATGTGGTGTTCTTTTCTTTGGTGCCTGAGGAGGACATCTCCTTTTCCCTTGCTGGCTCTTGTGGCTTCTCTGCTGCATTCCTGTGTCTTATTTCATGGCACAGGACAATTTCACTCCTCTGGTGATGCTTTTCCACTAGTTGGAAGGGTTTATATTTGGCAGTTAGGGCGTCTTTAGTAAGCAAACACGAGTAAGTCACACCTTTGGTAGACAAAAGGAGAAGCTGTATCCCTTCTTATTCCTACTTTTATTGTACAGATTGTTCTGTGTCCCTTGCAGTTTCTTCAGAGACTTCAAGACTGATTTAAGTATCACTCTGCACAGAACATACTGCAGAACTCCAGTCTGTTTCCTAGTCTAAACCAGCAGAATTAACAATTCTATTTCCATATTGGAATTTTTCCAACATATTATATTGAATTAAGAATTCTCAGGCAAATATTTGCTGGTTCTACATACAACTGACTATTAGTTCAATTAGAGGAACCTCCAGTAATGGTTCTAGAATCTGAAAATATTTTGAATACTTTTAAATATAGTGCCAAATCTGCAAAATTTTCTTCTTTATATCACTTTTGCCAGGGAATGTTAGAGACATGTCTCATCAGGTCATAAATGGATTAGAAAAGCATGAACTGGACATGTAGTAAATTTTGGTTGTCTTATGTGTGATTTCTTTCTCATTCAGATAATACCATTTGAAAAAGTGCTCTATTTCCTTCGAAAAGTAGTTTCTTCCACTGTGTGATAAATTTCAAAGAAAATATTGCTGTAAGAATGGGTTAAGTTTAGAGTTGCTTTCATGTGGTAATGTGTATGCCCAGTAATACAGTCCATGCTGTTTATGTAATAATTGCTTGCTACAGCACATTAGAGAGTATTCATGAAAACCACGTGGTCTTGACAGCTAAAAAGAAACCAGCAGCTTTCACTGTTTGTTTTTGCTGACTTGATCAATAGTTGCAAAGTTGCTGGCACTCCTCCAAGCTTGCCATGTCAACTGAATTGACAAGTGCTCAAATCACAGAAAGTTCATTGGAGTTATGCCAGTTTTTTAAGCAACTGCAGCAGAGGTTGAGCTGTATTGTTTAACTAATGATTCTTGCTCAACCTGAAGAAAAGGCACGTAGGGGGCTTGATATTTTTCAGGGTCCTATCCTATGGTAGACCTAGGTCACATTTCCAATTTCGTTCTGATTATGCAATGACTGGCTAAATGACTGGAAAGGATCAGGTAGTCCCACAGCTCTTTCCAGGTGATTTGCTTTATAGTTCCTGCATTTTAAATAGTTTGAGCTATCTTTTAAAATAGAAAGGTGAGTTTAATACCTATCCTTTTTTTTTTTTTTTTTTTTAACTCTCCATTTAGTTAGCATGTAAATCTAGCTGCTCTGTTGCATCCCTGAGGAGCAGCTTATTCCCATTTTACGATGTGCCCTCCCGTCCCTCCCCCCCCACTTACTGAAGCTGGCTGCTGCTCCTCTTGCTTCTGTAGTGAAATAGAATTATCAAAAGGTGACTCAATGGTAACATGGCCTGAGTGAATAAACAGAGACATCCCCACAACTGTGCTGAACTATGGCATTCAAGTAGCTGGCTGTCAGAACTGAGGGCTCACTTGATAATTTCATTGTCACATTGGTGGTGAGCAGGAACTTGAATTAAAGTTGTCATGTGTAAAATATTTGCTGGTGGGTATCCTCAGACATTATTCTTTTTTCCTAAAAATAGAAATGAGGGTTTTCTTGCTCTTTTACTTGTGTAATGTTTGGAAAAAAGGTCTTCTGTGAGGAAGTAATTCACATAATTCAATACAGAATATTCTGAAATACAGGAGTATTTAAACTAATGAAATAACAAGACAAGAATAAGTCCTATTTTTTTAATAGATAAATACAGATAAGTAAATACAGATATTTTTTCAGTTACTGAAGTGTTAATAGTGGAGCCATAAATGGCATTTTGGTCCATCACTTTTGGCATCAGTGTTGGTTTTCTCTTTAATCCACATCTCCCACCTCCCTTTTAATTAAATTTATTTTACGTAAATTATCAGAAATATTTATTACCTTTCTAGGTAGTGTTTTCTTGAATCCAGTTATTCAGTTATTGAAATTTAATCACTGAGTTTCTTAGTTATTTAATATAAAAAGTGTTGGGATGCTCTGATCACCACATGGAACTCGTTCATTTAGATGAATTTAGGATATTTTCTAGATATACAAATAAAATATGACAGCAACTTTTAAAAGTCAGATTCATTTATTCCCATTGGAAGATAGAATGACATTTCCCTTTCAACCTTTTGATAAAAGATCTGCTGATTTGAAAAAACAACAAACCAAAAAAACAACAAAACCACTTAAGTCTGGATTTGAAGTTTTGGCCTCCTCTGCAAGTCCTTACCTATTTGACTCCCTTCATTTCAAGTCATTCATAATGCTGAGATCAAACATTCAAAAAAGGCAATTTTATGCATATTTTGGCAAAATGTCTGAAAGATCTATCAAATTGTGAAATACCAAAATTATATTGAATTTCAGCAGCACTTAGGCAACTAATTCCCTCAGGGTCCTTGGAAAATCTCAATGGACTTCCTGCATCTCCTCCTTTGGGCGGGCTTATTTTTCTTCTCTTTTGAAAGTCAATGCTTTTTGGGGAGGTTACAATCACAGAAATGTTTTCTATGGATGACAAGATGAGGAGTGTTTGGCGCACTGTGTGAGAGGAAGCAATGACTGAAGGTGTACGTGAGAAGAGCTCTGCCAGTGGTGAAGGCTGTGCCTGCCCAGCCCAGCGTCCGCAGCTGGTGTGCTTGGTCTGGGCATGCCTTATCATCTTTGCATAAAGTGCTACACAGCCAGAGATTGTTTTTTCCCACACTTTACTGCTTAATGTAATCTTTTTTCAGCAGAACAAAATGTACCTGCAGTTAAACCTTTTTGTTTGTTCTGTTGTGAATGTGCCTTCCTGTTTAGAAGATATTACAGTAGACATTTTCAAATGTGATGAAGCACATAAAGACCAGGCATGTGCAGTTTGTGCTTTGCCTCAGCAGCGTGTGCAGTGTTAGAGTGCACACACAGATAAATACAGCTGCGTGTGCTTTGATAAGGCACTGAACCAAAATCTAGAGTACACCCAAATACCTGTTATCAGATTAGACATGCAAAGGACCCATGAAAAAGATATCCCCTTTTATGTATTTTTTATGTGTGGTAGTGTGTGTATGCTGAAGTGTTAGTGCCTTTATGCAATCTTTCTGATCTCCTGCAGGATTTTGTTTCCCAATTTTTAAATAGTACCATAAAATTTATAGTAAAAAAGGCACCAATTACTTCAGTCTATGGTATATTAATGCAATGCTTAATTGAACTTAAAGACATGAAATAAATGAAGTTAAAATGTGCGTGTGTGTGTGTGTATATATATATATATAGATAGATACATGTTGGCTTACTGTGGAAAGACAGAGGCAAAAGGTACGAACTCGACTTGTAATGAAGGTCTGTAGCTTTGAATTCCCAGCGATTCAGTATTTGCAGAGTGTTTTTGAAACGTTCTGAAAGTTTCCAAGGTGCAGTGTCTGATCCTGCCACGCTGCTGGAGCGTGCCCTGCAGCCAGAGCCTGCCCAGGGCTGGGCAGCGCCAATGAGCGCGGCAGGGTTTGCACAACAGGACCTGGGGCGGCTGCAGGTATCAGGTAGCAAAGGAAGGCAGCAGTGTTTTCTGTAATACCACGCAGCACAGACTGAGATTACTGTAGAAAAGCTGTGCAATTTGCAATTGCCAATAATGCCAATTTTTACTTATGTTTCAGAACACGGAAACGTGAAACATGAGGTAAGGATTTGTTTTCCTTTGCATGTGCTGTTTGTTTTGTTGGTATTATGAGTTCGTTATTACTTTGTGCGTGTGCTATAGAAAAAGGTATTTTCTTCTTCTCTGTTCAACAACAGATTTATTTAGAGTGTTGTAGAAGTTGTCTAAGCAACAAGGTATTAATAATTAAATATGAATGTCTTCTGTTCAAAATGTGAGTTAAACTTGCAGAGATATGACTTAGTGCTGAGAGCACTGAAAGGGGTCAAGTTTTTTTTTTTTTGAAGCTACAGGTAAGAAAACATACATTGCTTCACAACTGATGGTTAGATCCTTACTGTTCCTAGACAAAATCTGGCAGTAGAGTTAAAACTGTTTTTTTTTTTCCTCTACCATGCCAAACTGTAGGGCAATCAAAGATTGGCAGGGCAGTGTTTGCCTCTTCATGTGAAAAGGCTGCAGATGCAGAGGTATCCAGTGGTTATGGAGTTTATGTAATCTGGAGAGAATGTTGAAATGGGACCTCAACAGAGGAGCTGCTGTGATGCTCATAGTGTACTTTGCTGTCAGCCCAAAAACGCTGCAAGCCCACCCTGTGTTATTTCCTGGCCAGCTCCTGGTGCCTCTCCACTGACATATAGGAGGTCTTGGTTTTGTCTTGGTCTGGGTTTGGTCTTCCAATTCTGACTAAAGGCAGGCAGCACTTCAATCCTAGATCTTAATAGTTTCTAGCATCTATTTTAGATCAGAAGTTTATAGTAATTTAACTCCTTAAATGTCATGCTGGTTATGAACAGCATGTACGTTGCTTCTTTCCATAAGCATGGGTGTGTTTGATGCTGTCACTAATGTGGATAATGGAAGGATTTTATTGCTGACATGGCTGGTGCAGGAGTAGTTGTGTACAGGGCTGACCATGTCAGTGCTCTCTGATGTTTGAGCTGTTTGAGTGTCACTATGACCCCAGATGGCAGTGGGGACCAGGGGAGGACAGTCCTGCACCCTGTGGGGAGTTCCTGGGCTCCAAGCTCTGGTGTCGGGGCCTGCAGGGGAATGGAGAGTCTGTGGGAGCTCCAGCTGAGGACAGGGAAGTGCTGGCATGGCCCTGCTTCTGCCCAGGCACTGCCACCTGCCCGCTCTCCTTGCTGTGCCCTGACCAAGTGCTGTCCAGCCTTTCAAGTCTCTGCCTCAAAAGATCCACTAAGTAAGGGCACTCTAAAATACGGGAATCACAGCGTGGTCCAGGTGCCTGATGCTTTCCCAGTCCTGCAGCCAGCAGGCATGTCTGGGGAGCTGTGAACAGGTCACATACTGGCCCTCATTGGCAAGGTTGCCAGGCTCTATAAAGCTACTGTAGTGAACATACTGTGGCTGGATGAAAAAAATATGTGTATTGTTTTTTCTTGAGTTGAAAAAAAAGCCTCCTTTCTGGAGCTCTTGATTTGCTATTGCCTATTGAGTTGCTCTAAAACATCAGGATTGCTTTCATTTTTACCAAGATTCTTGTTTAAGTGCCTGCTTTAATTATCTCTGTGCAGAAGGAAACTTGAGCTCAGATGAGGAACTGTTGTTTTAGAAAACATGGATGTAGATTTCATACCAGTAATGTAAGGAATCTACTGGTACTGCAGTATATTTAAGGGTATTGAGCATGTTTTTGTGCAGCTCGGGAACTACTTCCTTAAAACTGTTTTCCATCTGATCTTTTGGTGTATATGACTTAGGTTGTCACAGAGTGACTGTATTGCATTCGTTTCAGTTAAGCATTTCTCTGTTTCCCTTTGTACTTTGTTTACCTAATCCCACCCTTTTTCCTTCCCTTGTGCAAATCTGACATTACTCATCACTCTGCATCAATCTGTATCAGCAGTACAGCTTCCATCTATAAAAGACAATATGGAATATAATTGAGCCTTTTGTTTTTATTCGGTACTATTACTTTCATTGTGGCAGCAATTTTAAGTTTTCTTCTTTCCACTACAGATGAAACAAAATTTCCATAATTTTTTTAGTTAGAGATGTGAGGTACTGAGAAAATAAGTCCGAGGACTTAAGTTTTAAAGCTATTTTCAAACCAAGATTTTCATTTTGTTTGCTTGCTATAGGGCTTGGTAATTTGGTTATGCCTCAGGTTACTGCTTTCTGGCTTGCCTTGGTGTGTGTCCTGCATCAGCTTATATCAACTGCAAGTAAATCAGAGCAACCTAATTGTTCCCTTTGTTATGCAACATGCTTTTCTCTACTTGGTTTGATTAAAAAATAAATAAATGCATGAGCTTTCTTGCAAGTTACCAGTTAAAACAAGCTTACAAAAGCAGATCAGTAGTTCAAGATATGTGTTGTTTCACATTGAAATTTCCAGGGATCCATATGAAGTGTTTTAGCGTATGACATGTAGAAATGAAATTAAAATAATCTGAGTCTTGTCAGAGAGTTTGATTTCACACAACTCTAGTTCTTCCAATTTAAAAGGGAGAGAAAAGTTACATGTTTAAGTATGTGTCCTGAAAATAAGAAAATCAAGTATTCCATAGGGAATTCTAGCTAGCTTCAGTAAAAAGTAGAAATAGTGAGTTTATAGCTTATTT
This sequence comes from Acropternis orthonyx, assembly GCA_035583155.1. Lineage (NCBI taxonomy): Eukaryota > Metazoa > Chordata > Aves > Passeriformes > Rhinocryptidae > Acropternis > Acropternis orthonyx. The sequence continues at coordinate 21,086,893 of JAWWEU010000005.1, read as the reverse complement.
AAGCAACACAGGCAGCATTGACTTTTGTGTTGGTGGACATGATCTGGGGCAGATAATACCAAACTGCATGTTTCCCCCTTATCCTATTCATAAATTGTTAAAAAGTACATTTGTTCTTAGTATCAAAAAATGTTGATGCATGAACAAACCTCCTATGGACTGAGAATTTTTTGAGTCTGGTGTCAGGAAAAAATGGGATATATGAAAAAACTGTGTACATTACTCGGAATATTTTTCAAAGTGTGATCTTTCTATAAGATAAAGATAATTGTGTGGGTGGTTGAGGGAAATAACATAAGAAAACCAGCTTTGCCTAGTAGATTGTGGGAATGAAAGGAGTGCAGTGTGCCTACATGAAAACATGTTTATTCATATCCTTGATTTGTATTTTTGCTCTGCAGAAACGAACAAATGGAATTAGAAGAAGCTCTAGACATGTGGACCCAGGTTTGTGTCATAACTTTTTAATATTTAAACATTAAATAAAAAGAGTCAGAAAGCTGTAGCTCACTTTATCAAGTTGCATTATGAATGCTGGTGTAATGCACACAGTGTTGAGAACTTGATCGCTGAAGGTGTGAAGGTCTAAAGTGATTTCTCTGTTTCTGATTTCAAAGATTAGGCCAGCTGGTTGAACTCTTAATTTATTTTTTTTTTTTTAAGCAGAGCTTTGGTTTTATTTGAACAAGAAAATGCCTCCAGGCTTTCAGTTACCATGACCCACCCTACTGTACTCTCCAGTTTTAAAAGAAATAACTAAGTGATGAAAAGCAGACGGTTGCTTATGCAGCTTAGGTTCTGTTTTTCCAAGTTCTAGGTATTCTCAGTTCTTAACTATGGTGGTGCACAGTGCTTAACTGTATGAGCTGCTTTTCTGAAATGCATAAACCAATAGCAGTTTTATGTTGAATTTCAAGGTGATTTTATTCTTCCTGTTAGTTTATAGTAGATATTTTTGTGGAATCATGGCAGCGGCAGCAGCAGCCCTTAACAAAATTAAATGCTTGCTTATAGACTGTATACTCAAGTGGGTGAACATTTTCTCTGGAGACCCATTATGTGTCTGTATAAAATACTGAATGGTTTTCAGTGTAACTGTGTGATATTTTTAGTGTAATTTTTTACGATAATTACATTTCTGTCCTTTATGTTTCTTGTATAGTTTAATTACTGGAGATTTGTTATGCAGATATTATTTGAAATAAAAGTAAGCTGTGGATTATTAAATGTTTCTGGATGTGGACACCTGAGAATAGTTCGAGTTACACATTAAACAGGATGGCAGCCCTGTACACCACATTACAGCCCGGCAGAGCTAACTAAGCACTTTTCAAAAAGTAGGAATGCTGGTTGTGCCACTAGCATTGCAGCTACCTTGGCTTAGAAAGTCTCAGTGTTGTAACTATGAAGCAGACCACACCTTTCTTACTCATGTACCTTTGACATGTTTTGGAACACGTATCGTCACTGTGTTCCCTCTAGCAAAATAAACCTGCTTCATGGTTCTATAAATTGTTCTGTGTGTTGTGATGACTGCAGTCATAAAACAAAAAAAATGAACACCCTGTAACTCTGAAAATTAATACAGTCAAGAGGGGAAAACATCAAGAATAGGAATTAAATCATGCAGATTCTTCCAAGTATTCACTAACAAGACTGAGTTCTTCGCAGTCAGTGGTGCATGTTGCAGTGAAGTGTAATGTGTGCTTGCAGAATAGCCCTTGTAGGTCCAGATCTTTAAACACAGCTCTCTCATGTAGAATATAAGAAAGTAAAGTAATTCAGCTTTGACAACCCTTTGAGTATACTGGTGACTTTAGTTGCTGAAGCCTGAGAGAATTATTTCCATGATCTTTATATACAAAGATACTTTAAAGTTAGTGTTTTTTTTAAGACTAAGTACCATTGAAATCACCAAAATTAATTGAATTGATAGGTATTTAAAAGCTGTATTTAACTAAAATACAGTTTTGCTTTGCCTTCTCTCCCCCCTACCCCCTGGTCCATTTACTTGCACAGAACAGTTCTTTGAGTTGTTGGGGTAGTCTTATTGGGTTAAGTTCTTGGTCCCCATCCTATTTTTGAAAGCCAGTAGAAATGCACAACACATGCATGATGTTTACATCCCTTTATTAGAGACATTGCAGAAGATTTCTTACCGAATTGCTTCTGACATTACAAATGTTTTAAATAAATAATAATGAGAAATACATGATACTGTCATTTTCAAATTAAGTGAGCTTTTTGATTTGCATTTTGTCAGTATAGGCATTCTGTGTCCTGCTGTAACTTGCTGGAGAGAACTTTTTAAAGACACACACATGTCTTTGCTAACCCCTTGGCATCTATTTTGCATAATCTAAGTATTACTGCTCATGAGATTGCACATTACCTTGAGAGACAGAAGATGCTATCCAGAGGGCAGCACTTGTAAGAGATCAGTTATTTCAGGCATATATTACTGCATTGATCCTAAGAGCTTTTCAAGAACACTGCATGCAAACTTGTTTTGTCTTTAGAAGCTTTAGTATGCTGCTACCAGTGTTGCATGTTATGGTGCTGAAGCATGGGTACTAGTTTAGGAAGCAGATGTTTGCTGATAATCAATAACTAGCACCTGCAGTGTCTAAATATTGGAGTTGGATATGACTAGTAAAGACAATTATTTTGGGTTGCAACTTCTCAACATCATGTTCTGTCATATCTGTCTCTGTCTATTCTAGCAAGAAATAATGAGTGCAGGAGGCATAGTATAGTCAAGTTGATGTGTTGTGCTTCTCTTTTTATGCATGTTAGTCAAATTCAACTTTTGCTGAGAGAGCGTATCCCAGAATAAAAAAAAAAAATTAAATTTGATGAGTAATAGTGCAAGTTGAAGGATGGTCTCAACAAAACAATGTGAGGATACTGAATTAAATATTCCTTGTCTTCTGCTGGTAAGGCTCCTTGATGAAGAAACCTATCTAGCTGAAGTACCCTAAAGGAAATAAGTTTGTTTACAGCTTTTTCATTTGTTTTCTTTGAAGGAGAGTTAAAAGTTTTGACAGTGTCAATTTCTTCCATGAGATTTGCTTTGTGCTGAATAAGAAAGAAAGGTAGAAGGAAAATGATTAATGGATGATGAAGCAGAGAAGTTCTTGGGAAATAAAAACAGCCATGAGAAAAACGTGCAGATACGGTACAAAAAGAGACATATGTAGAAACTGTACAAGTGAAGAACACATTTGAAATCATAACAAAATATGACTTTGTCTTTATGCTGTGCACTATCCCTTAAGCCTGTAGTCCAGTTGCAGAGAGCCTCCTGAATTGCTTCATGTACTAAGTTTTACTGGGACAGGTTTTAAATAACCTTTGTTTGGATTAAGCAACAGATAATAAACACCATTGATAGAATGAACCAGTGACTACATTGGCAGCTATAGAGCCAGCAAAAATTTGGTCTACAGCTTGCATTTGACTATAGAACAGTGTGATTCTGCTTAAATGCATTTGAGAAGTGGTGTCAGTTTTTGTGTGGAATGGGCATGTGGAGTGATAATTATGACATTTTATTCTTGAGTAGGGAATGTCATGAAAACTTTTATGCATGTGTTTAATTTTAAGCATGTGATTTGCACTGTTGACTTAAATGACAAATGAACCATTCCTGTGTATATTCATAAACATAAATTCTTAAGAAGGATGATGCAGTGTGACCGCTGTTTTTAATAGAAATAATTTTGTATGCCTTTTAATATGACTAACAATTACTGTCCTTCTCAGCTATTGAAATAGCATGGTGTATTTTTGCTGTCTTCTTTGTTTTTTACAGTATAAAGAGTCTAAATGTGGTAGATTCGCAGCCTGATGTTTTTAAAACTGGTTTTACCCTAAACAATTTTGCTAATATAAACATTGGAACTTAATCTCTAAACGTGTGAAAAAGTGTGAAAGTGTATTTCATATCAGAAGGGTAAACTTGGTAAAAATAGAACACTAGAAGCCTTATAGCCAAGATTCATTGCAGATTAAACTCAAATCTAATCTGTGAAAGATGGTTGCTGAGCATGTTCTGACTTCTTAAATAGCTGATTTCTTTATAAGCATGGATTAAAGATTAGAAAAGCTTAGTTCTGAACCAAGGGACAGAACCAACATGCTTTCTCTTCACAGGAAGTAAGAGATTGTTTGGCTTTTTGGGATGGAGTGACATATAATACTAGAAAGTAATGTGTGCAGTAGCTTGGGCAAATTGTATGTTTCAACCCAGAAATTCAAAGTCCACATAGTAATTTTAAAAAGAAGTATTTGACTTTTTGGTTGGTGTCTGGTCCATACTTGCATTGTTAAGCAATCCTCTGATACTGGTTTTACACAGATAATAAAAAAAAAGGATCTGAAGAGAATAACTGGGTTTATGACCTGAAGTATATACATTAAACAAATAACAAACAAAAATCTCTGCATGGAGAAGTGCAATATTGGAACTATGTTTATTTCATTAGATATAGTGGAAATAAACTAATGTGTGCTTCATATTTTGTTGAAATTTGATTTTGGAATCTTTTAACTAGAATGTGTCATTGTTATAGGAGTGTGATTACTAAGCAGTGAAACACTAGCTAGGTGTTTGTGTATTGTGGTAATTTTTGCATCTTGTCTTCATAGTAGAAATTCGGGGATAGTGTCGTATTGGCAGTTTAAACCTCATTTGCAGTTGAAACTGAAGTATACTGAACCGTGAGATACTTCAGCAAATTCTGACACAGTGTCTGTGATACACAAGTCTAACTCTGATTTCCATTTCTGTGCCATTCCAACTGTATGACCAGCCGAAAGCAAAATCTGGCTCAAACTCAAATGCTGGGATATCCCAACCTGCAGATAATTCTTTGCCAAGTATGCAGTTTTTAGAGATAAAACCACTCTCTCTATCTGAGAATTTGAAGCATGTCTCTCATTTTCTTGTTTTATTGAGCTATCCAGACAAGTCCTTAGTAGTCCTGATTGAGTGTCATCTTTCTCATTTGGCCCAGTATAGAGAATACCCAATTTCATGGATGAGAAAAGAGAACTCTGCAATATGAACATGAAGCCCAGTCCTGAAAACAGGCATTCAGGAATTTATTTCTCCATTTCAACAATGGCTTGTTTATGTCCCTTTGTTTTAGTTTTTGCAAGTTCTTATTCCACATAAAAATGCAGCCCCATGGCTTAAAAAATGCAGCTTAAAGACAGAGAGAAGTGATTGTTTTAGAGACTTAAAGGAATTCAAAACATCTACTTCTCTTGGAACTAAAGTGTGTCTAATAATGAACAACCATAACGAAGTGTATGTAGTTTCGCATACTTTCCCTAGAAATAATTGTGTAATGTTTGTGGAGCCTTAAATTTGCCTAGTAGCTAAAGACTTCTCTACACAGTATCATTTTAAGCTACAGAACGGAAAATGAGCTTTGATGGTACATGTATGTGACACCTGTTTAACTTTTGGGTGGGTTTTATTCACCTATGGATATTTTTTCCTTATCTACACAGCATATTAATGCTTTGTTCAAGGTACCTATAAGGTACAGAGTACATGTCTCTAGGCATCTTTGTGGACCAGGTGAATTGCAAGTAAGAACTAGTTTAACAGGGCAGCTGGGAGCACACTTGCTGCAAAAAGAACGCTCCTCAGCAGCACAGAGGCAATGCTGCTTACTGATATGCTCTAGAATTCTGAAGGTTCTGGAGTCCTTCAGAGGACTTTGATTGCAACTCTGACCTGACCATCTCTTAGTATTGATAGACATGTTTTACCATGTTGTACATCATGTGACTGAGATGTGGTTGGTGTTTGAGACTGGAGTCAGTGAATTTTTCTGTGGTCACTGCATTCTTATGAGCAGTTAATGGGACAGCTTCTTCCAGCACCTCAGCAACAGTACATTCAGAGATACACTGAGTTATGTGACCTAATTTGTGAGATCAAATTAATTTATCTCAGATATTTATTAAAAACACATACTACATTCAAGATCTTTGCCTCTTTTTTTTTTTTTTTTTAGTACAGTGGTGATGCTATGTGCTTCACAAATTAATGAATTAATCTTTGTTATGATACAAGAAAGAACTTGTCTCATGTTTTGCACCAAAAAATTTTCCACTCATGCATTTCTGTAAGGCAAAGCAGAGTGTTTTCTTCCAATGAAGCATTTCAAATGCGGTTTAATGACTTTTGTTTGGGTTGTTTTATTTTAAATTAAAATTCTTTTTACCTTCCTGTTGGGGAGAGGTATTTTGAAAGGTGCCTGTCCCCTTGGCATCTCAGCAGTGAGCTGACATTCAGAGAACATAGCCTTTAGCCTTTTCTTTTAATTAAACATCAGAAGACCCAGATGCCAAAGGGTGAAATGTATTTATTTTGTCAAAGTCTTTCATCCTTGTCTGGTTGGATTGCAAGATCAGTTTGTAGTTGAGTAATTTAAACTCTTTTGTCTTACTGGATATGTTTTTGGGACTGTCTCTAAATCTTAAGCAATTAACATTTTATTTTTCTCTTAGAGAAACGGTGTTTAATATATGCTCAGCCATGTGTTAGTATAGTTTTTAAGCTGAGGTTGGGCCTACAGTATCTTGCTCTTTGTCTGCATAAAAGCACTGTCAGCATTGACTGTTCTAAACAAAGCATCACTGTTTGCAGACAACTACAAGGGAATTGGGAGGCAGAAAAAAAAAGATTAAGTAGAAGTGGACCAAATGAGCATGCAAGTATGATCAATAAAGCAAAAAAAAAAAAAAACCAAACTGATTTTATTTTTAATGTACACAAAAACAGTACAGCACTATTTAAAAAAAGAGAAAAAGGCATATGCGGAAGTTATATGGCCCAAAGCTGCCTTTACTTACTGTGACAAGTAGAAGGGAATTGCATAGTATTTTGCTAAAGTTCACTGGGACTTAGAAATGTCTTATTCATCTTGAAGAGGAATATTGCATTTACCCATCTATTTTCATATCTGATTTTAATCCTCAGGGTGCTGTCATTCTCAGAAGGCAAAACAAAAATAATAAGGCAATGAATGATTAAAAATAGTCAAAAGTTACTGAATTTTAAAAGTACTCTAAAGCTTATGGTTTCTTTTTTTGTGGCTCACTCATTTAACTAAATCAGTATTTGATCACTACTTCAAAGTAATTCTCACACAAAGAATTTAGGAAACAATGTAAAACTGAAAGCAGCCATCCCATGGGAGAAAAAAGACTGCTGAAAATTCACACAAGAGTAGCTCCCAGAACTGCCTCTGCCTTCTACCTGAGGAAGGTTTTAAAGCTTAGTAGAAGGGGCCAGAGGCAAGAGCCTGAGAAACTGATGCTGCTTTTCAGGAGAGTTTTTAATCTGCTCACCAGTTAGAGATTCCCAGAGAAAAGAACAATGAGTCTGAGTTAGGCTGCAGGCCAAGCTAGGTCAGGATCCCTTCAACAGTAACCAATTAAATGGATGCTAAAGGATAGAATATGGGGTAAGATGACGTAGTGCTTCTCAGCCTACCTTGTGGTTTCGTTTTTTAGCTCTTAATTTTTCTTCCCTGTACTTTCATTACAGCTTTTTGAACCAGTCTAAAATCTTGTCATTCACAACATCCTTTAACTGCCACTTTCATAATTAGTTGTGTGAATAAAACATGTCTTTTTATTTGCTTTAAACCTGCTGCCTATTACTTTAACACCTGTATTTTTTTGAATTGAGACAATGAATAATAAATGAAGAAATGATGAGTACTTCTTTTCTGGTCACTATTGTGCCACGCATGATTATCTCTGTCATATCACCTCCTCTAGCCTGCAGAGCCATTATCTGCTTAATTCTTTGGATACAGAAACTTTTCTGTGCGTCTGACCATCCTGTTGCTTGTTTGCATGCTTCTGGGTCCAAGAGTAGTCAGTCTTTGTAGTTCTGGGTCTACTCCAAGAAATTTCTTAGCATTGGTACATGGCAAAGTTAGATTATGATATTAAAGAACCGATTGTAAAAGGCTACTTAGCAATTACTCCAAGATCTGTTGTCTGTGTGATAGTAGGTGTTTTACAGTCCATAATCATGTATGAGTATTCAATGCATATGTTAAGTTAAATCTTTCATGAAGGTATGACCAAATGGCCTTCCAAGGTTCTTCCAGCTGGAGTTACTCTCTGATTTTGAATCCTGTTGTTCATGAACTCTTTCTTCAGTCATTCGCAGGTAGTGTTCTTTTTAAAGAAATTATTTTTGCACCTTTTAAAAGACTTAATCCCCTTTTATTCCCATTTCAATAATGCTTAATAATTTTTTGAACAAGGAAGATCCAAGCACAGATTGGACCCTTTTGGACACCACCTTTTATTTGAAAAAATAATATTGTTTCAACCATTTATTTCCTCTTCTTTTGCTGTTATTCATCTGGAGGGGAGTTTTGCCTCTTAAATAAACTGGAAGAGAGCCTCGTAGTGAGTCCTGTTAAAATTATTTTGTAAATCTGCATTAATATATAATTTTGCCTCTTATGCTCATTGTGTGCTTCAGAGGACTCTAAACAATGCCTCTGACTTTCCTTTAAGAAGTATTTACAGTCTTTGTTATATTTATCCATGTACTTGCAAATTCTGTTTCTATAGTAGGCTTTACCAGTCTGCTTCATACAAACATCAGATATTTGTTTTGGGACATCTAGTGATTATAATTGAGTTGCTTTAAAACATTGCCTTCACATTTTGGTACTGAGTCTATTTTAAGAAATAACTTGTAGATCATAAATAACAATTCAGGAGTGTTATTCCTGAATTTATTTAGTACTTAGTATTTTCAAGTTGTGATCTGTTGGATTTTACAGTAGAATAAAGTCATTCAGCTCAGTTGTTTTAACCCTTAGATGTGGTTTATTCGGGGAAAAAAAGGTAAAGTGCCCTTGTAAGGGATTCAGAGAAAGCACTTGGAGTTCAGCCCTGATTGCTGCTCTTGCTGACCTGCAAATAAATAGAAGATATGTTCAGTCTTGCCCTTCTCAAACTTGCATTTCTTAAGCTTCAGTGTGTAACAGGGAATTAAAAAGTAACTTAATTATCTCCTATCTTGAAAACATGCCTCAATCCATTAACCTTAGAGGTTATTCTTTAACCAGCCTGTTTTGAATAGGATATGTGGGAGAGGGGCACAGCGGGAGCGCTGTCTTTTAGTTCAGACCGTAAAGCAGCATGTTTACTCTTCTTGGACTTTTTCCTTAATTGAGTTTGACAGTAACAGATAGCATGAAATACAGTACAGCAAAAGCTGCATGTATGGATCACAGCTTTCCCTCCAGAATAACATCGTACTCCTGGCAGTAGCAGTTTTTCTGCAACTGGCAGTGACCACTGTAGTACAGTGGAATTCATTTAATGGTAGCACATCCTCTACATTTTTTTCTTTTTTTTCCTCTTCTCTGAGACCTTACATGTTTGTTTCTGTAAGACCCTATAGTTTTCCATTTCTGGTGTTACTGATTGAAGTCCTGTAATTGTATGTGTCTCTGCACATGGCTCAGGCTTCTGAGAAACACTGAACAATCAACTAAGCTCCAAGACCTGATGTTGGGATTTAAGTGTGTACTCTTTGTCAGGGCATATTTTTGGAAGAAAGAACCAAGTCTGGGTGTTCTGCTGTTGTCAGTTTGATCTCTGGTGATTCTTTGATGTAACTACAGGCTGTTGCCACAAGGTGTGGTGCTTTTTGCCCCTCTCATTTGTTCCCTTGCTGCCTTACTTTTGACTCTAATGATCATCCAGGCACAGGCTAAGTGATGATCACAGGCAATGTGATAATGGCAAACTGGTCATAGGAAGCAGGAGTGGCAGAGGTGATGGGGAAACAAGTGATTTTTCCTTCTGATTGGGTTGCTGAACCAGCTCCGTCCTGAGGCTGCACAGTTAGTGGAGTGTGACAGAATATACTGTGCCTGAGTTAGATGGGATATCAACCCATATACTATATTGCTTTTGGGTATGGTTATTGTCTTAAATTTTACAGTTTTCTGGAGTACATAATCCACATTTAGAGTGGAAACAGAAAATAAAAGGAAAACCTTCACTATGATGAATATTATGAATATATGAGGGTTTCCTTATTAGGAAGGGGAAAGAAACAAAAATATTTAAAATGGAGAATGATTATGTCAGCACTGACATCTTAACAGGGAAGTAAACTCTACCCCCATCTTTATTGTCTTTGAGAATTTACCAATAACGTCTTGATTTTGTGACAAAGATCAGGTGATCATGGATGATTTTAATTGTTGTCTTAAACAACTCTTTTACTGCTTGTTATTTATTCATCATGTGAACCATCTTCAAAAGTTTTACTTATATGTAAACATAGAAAATTAAGCTATTTAACTTTTACACTATTTTAAAAATTTGCACCAAAAACTGAAAAGACTTTTTTTTTTTTTGATAAAAAGGGAATTTGCAGAAACTAGTACATCAGAATAGTACATAATTTTTTATACACTAGTTGTGCTACAAATGAAAGGGTGACTTGTAAGTGGAGATGGTCAAAGCAGGTGTGTGGGATATATACATTTTTATACTCAGTGGATATTTAAATCATGGTCTGAATGCCCTTGTCTAGGTGTGTTGGCTCATTGAGGTTAGGGATACTGCAAAGCTGGAGCTATCACAAAATACAATGTATTTTGGATTTCCTAGAATTTATTTTTGTAGGTTGCCAGTGCTTCAAATGTGCCAAGTATGCAGCACAGAAACAAAAGCCCAAGTATATACTACTTAGGGATAACCAGTTTTAACTACATTGTGGTGGTGGTAACAGTGAAATATGTATTCATCTTTTTTTACTTTTATAACACAAATACTTTGTAATGAAGGCAAGTCTTATTCTCTTTTCCCAAAGAAGTTATTTGCTGTAGCCTACAAAGACCAAAAAATAAATAGGCATATTTTTTAGGAAGTAGGTTTATTTTAGCCAAACAGTGTCTCTTCGTGGCTTAGTATAATGCCATAACTCTTGGCAACATTTGTCTACTGATACTTGCATGCAAAGGTCTGTAAGGCCTGATTTTTTTGCATATATGTTAAGAACTAAGAGAAGTTAAAATTAACAAGTAAAAGAAGTATCTGCTATAATTAGATTAGAGGGCACAGAAAAGAAAAATGGCTTTAAGAGTATGATCACAAGAGTGTTTAACTTGAAAAGCTGAAGGATTATGTAGCATTATGAAGAAGGTGCATGCAGGCAAAATTATGTCATGTGCTGGAACCTGCCGGCTTTGCCAGGCACCAGCCACTTCCCTTTTGTGTTATGTAATAATATAAAATGCCTATCTTGCCAGAGAATTTAATTATTGTAAATAACAGAAATGGAGACTAAGGCCTTTCATCTTAGAGGTAGATGCTATTGCTCAATACTGAGCACAAAAGAAATTGCATGAAAGATAATTTAATTTTCACTTTTGCAATGCTTGAGGAATAAAATGTCAGCATGTTTACAGCAATGTATGTTTTTAAATTTGATATATGTGAAAGATTCGAGGTGGTATAGGTGTGTGTTTTCATGGGTTATTTCTTTTGGAAATTACTCGGTCTGTGAATTCTCAACAACAGAAAAAATGTCTAGGTCCTGTATGAGACTGATGATGTTTCATGGTATTAAATTGAGTTCCCAATGTGGGATTCCTGTTGTCAAGTCTTGTTCCTCTTACTGCTTGCTCAGAATCATCCCTGGTCAGGCAGAAGTTAGTATTAAAAACACAACTCAAAATAATTACTTCTGGAGAATTATGGATTCCTATCTTCCCAGATTTATCCCATTTTTTAAGAGCCTTTTGCTGCACATAATCTACTGTCTGGACACACCTTCATAGCTCATCTGCAGTACCTGCCCAGTGCAAGTTGTTAGGCCCTCAGGGCAGGTACATGTTGGAACAAATACATGTATTAGAATGCCATGCCTGTCTATGGCATCACATTAAAAGATGTGGTAATTAACACTGGTTAATTTTCATACCATGTGCTTTTATAAAAAGCAATACCACGTGTACCACGCTTTCTAATTCATATGCCAAAACTCCATTTTACTTTATTTTGAAGAAAATAATTTAAGCTTCTTAGTTTAATGATTTTTAAAATTTATATCCCTAATTCACTTAATAGATTACACTGAAATGATGAGATTTCATTACTTTGTCAAAACAAGTAAAAACTGTGTTTCTGAACTTGATTATTCTTTATTGTTTATTCACATAAAACATTTAGTGCTCAGCCATTTCTGATGTTTGTTCAAAGTGCTGAGACTCTTTTCAGTCTAGGCAGTTCCAAAATCCCTTGCTCTCACAAGGATAGCTGCCTGTGCTGCTGCAGCTAAGGACTAGTTGCCTGAATAAACATTTGAGGTTAAATAGTACAAAACACAAGAGGTTGTCCTTAACACTTGTTTGGAGGAAAACATGCTGTGAAAGGGAAACCAAGGTCTGTCACTGAAAGAAAAATAGTTTTCACTCTTAATTAATCACAAAAAGTATGTAGCTATGACCATTACGCAGTCTGTGACTTTCTTAGCTCTCTTCTGCTTTCTTTCAGTGCAGTTCTGGAGAGAGCCCACTCTTGTGGAAGTGCCTGGGTTTGAGTTTAAAAACAAGGACATGATGTTGGAATTGCATATAAAATTTCTGTTATTTTAAATATACTTTCTTGCATTGGCAATACACAGTTAGCAGTCTAGGGCAAGTTCAGGTTTTCTGAATTAATGTGCCAAAGTTTGTGTCAAATTGAAAAAATAAAAAGTAAAAATTGACAAGTGAAGCTGGAGCTGGTGGTACTTGATCTTTCTAGTACTTGATATTTCTGAAAATGGCATCCTTTTTTACTCCACTTTCATATGGATGTACAAAAAAAAAGTTATGTATTATAAGGAAAGGCTGAGTTTTTGGAAGATGCAGTTTGTTTGATATTAGCTCAGTTAGTTACAGCCTGGTTCTAATAATACCAAGGTTGTGGGTTCAATCCCTGTATGGGCCATTCACCTAAGAGCTGGACTTGAGGGTCTCTGTGGGTCCGTTCCAGCTTACAACAATCTGTGATTCTCTTGAATTTGCTTGCTGTGCAAACAGCATTTGTATGTCAGTAGATTCTTTCTGAAGTGTGCTTGACTAATGTTCTTATTTGTGGTGGTGTAACATTTTGTCCCCTGACTTGCCAAAACCTTCAGTTTCTTTTCCTTTGGTTTTGACACACAAAAGTGGATTTAAACCTCAGGAGTGAAAATATGAGAGTTGTGAGCAGAACCACCTTGACAGGCATGAGAGACAACTGATCATTGGTCATCTAAATAATAATAGGTTCATTCCTTTCCCAAAAGGCAGCCTTTATGGCTTTCTCTTCTAAAGTTTAAAAACATGGGTCATCAGAAGCATTTTTGTAGTGCCTGTTTCTTCTTGCACAGAGACAAGCTTCCAGATGCCCTAAAATGAGCGTCACAATTTGCCAAATGTCTCTGTTTAGGAGTGAAGAAAGAAAATGCTTTCTGTAGGAGTTACTTTTCCTTTAAAAAAAAAAAAATTAAAAAAATTCTGAAACTTCTGTTTGGATTCTGAATTTTCTTGGCTAAATGCTAATAATGTCAAGGGTTTGTGGGTTTGATCCCTGTATAGACCATTCACTTAAGAGTGGGACTCAATCATCCTTGTGGGTCCAGCTCAGAATATTCTGTGATAAACTGTGAAATTGCCTATTTTTGATGAAAGTAAGTGCTAGCTGTATTTATAGAAGCAGAAATCTGACCTTGACTTGGAAGACCTGAAAGCTTAAAGCTGCTACTGAGAGGGGACTGTTCACCTCAGTGAAAGTCCATGTTCCCATGCTGTTAATTTTATTAATGCTGCTCATATTGTCACTGAGCACAGTTATCCTCAAAAATGTTTGCTGTCAAAAACATTTAAGTGAAGCTAAATGGTGTTTAGATCAGGGGGAGATGTCTGTTTTTCTATGCATCGTTTTTTAAGCAGCACAAACTAGTGTAAAGAAATGTAGAAATATTTCAGAAGTCACACAGTTTCAAAAATGCAACCTTGTAAACTGAACAACATTCTTTATTTTCCTTGTAACGAACACCTGCTATGATTTGCAATGTAGTTCCAAGTTTTGTGTGGATCTTAACTGGAAAATAGAGATACAGCTGCTTATCAAGGGGTTTTTACTAATGATCAGGTCTACAGAACCTGAAAAAGCAAAAGGACTTCCAGAGTTGTGTTTCTCTGTTTCTCATAACAAGTTGTTGATCAGACTGTTAGCAGACAGATTTTTTCCTCCCACGCATCTTCATTTTGGTTGATGGTTGACCATTTTTGCAGAGTGCCAAGAATACAGTTAATATATGCAAGATTAAAGAGAAATGATGGAAAAAATGCATCTTTGAAAAACTATAGATTTGACAGGTGGTAAAGGACTGGAGGGAACCACAAATGCTGCTTCGTAAGGTTTCTAAGAAGGAAACAGTTTTTGGAATAGTTGAGGGAGGACGGTCACAGAAGGCAGGGCTACGATTGTGAATTTTTTTTTTCCGAGTAGTTTTATGTGTTCTGGGGGATAACCCTCCTTAAATCTTACATTTCTGTGGAAGAGAAATGTGAATATTTATCAGATGTGGTTTGGAGTGCTTTACAGATTTGTCATCTAAATGACGAGACAGTGAAGACTGTTTTGCCCCTCCCTACATCCTTCCAAATTCCCCCCACCTTTCTCCAGTGCATGTGAGTTCTCTGTGGAAGAAAGCCCTGCCTCTGAAAGGGCTGCTTTACCTATGTAGCTATATAAGTAGAAACCTACACAGTTGAGTTAAGGCTTGTGGTAGCTGTTACATGTTTTAATAATCAGCCTTCTGTAGTTTTTGATTTAAAATTGAGTCAAGTGGCCAACTCCAGAGTTATGGTTAGTCATAGGACAAATAATGAGGCTTAATTGAACAGTAATCAAAGGCAAAGCAATTAAAGAGAAGACAAGTGGAATATTCCAAGCTGAGTCTTAGGCACTCTCAGCCATCTGGCTTTTAAACCCAAAGAGGGAAGGTGCAGATTAGATGTTAGGAAGCAGTTCTGTACTGTGATGGTGATGAGGCCCTGACACAGGTTGCCCAGAGAAGCTGTGGATGATCCATCTCTGGAAGTGCTCAAGGCAGGATTAGACAGGGCTTGGAGCAACCTAGTCCAGTGGAAGGTGTCCCTGCGCTTCACAGTAGGGTGGAAACGAGGTGGTCTTTAAAGTTCCTTCCAACTCTGCCCATTCTATGAGTTTATAAATGTAAGGCTTGTAACCAATATCTAAAATTAGAACTTCTAATTATGATGGAGCAAAAATAATGACTTAAGACTTGGAGGATTAAAAGTTCAATTAAAGTATCTTCTTCGAGGTATGTCTGTGTACTTACTGTGTTAATTTTATCCAATACTACTTATTTAAATCATTGCCACTCTGAAGAGTGCACTTAAAAGACTATGCTATGTGAGATCTCTAATTTGTGTCATAAGTACTCAGCCTAAAAGTTAAAAACCCTCTCCCCAACCTAGTTTATTTTGAGGAATTAATAGACATAGTCAGAAACTGAATGTGCGTGGGTTTTTTTAACTGATTATGTAGTGCTGGTTTTCTGATGACTCCTAACCAGCTGAGAAGTCCTTCGAGACAAGTTTTGCTATTGGCAGTAACGGTACAAGGCCACTGACTTCCACTGTGGAAATAGATGATGCTGATGAGGAATTGAGAAGCTGCTCTCCTGATAAATGCAAGAGAAGACAATCAAGTTTACTGTTCTTTCTGCAATAAAATGATTAGGAACAGGAGTTTTAAATGCTGAAGTTAGCAGAGCTGATTTGAAGAATATACAGAGAATGCCAAAGGATTTGGTTTTCATATAGCCCATGCTCAGATTAGAGCTGTCCTTTACTTAGCTTTTAATATTAGTATTGGAGCTAGATGTTGCCAACAAACATGTCAGAGCTGGTGTTTTTTGTGTAATGGAAGCTCAGATTATGGGTATAAGGGTCCACCTGCTCTTCACACTGCTGTCCTTACCAACTCATCTGTTTTTCTCTTTTGATCATAACTCCAAGTTACTTTATTATCTGCAATTATGCGTCTTGATCTGAAGCCTTCTCAGTCTAACTTTACTTACGTGCTGTAAGTACTAATTTTTTCTTTCTTTGCTTTTATTTCAATCCAAGTTTTCTTTTGCCTATGTCTCTTTAGTTTCTGCTGTTAAAATTGTCCATAGCACTGTGGGTCACTGTTCAGATGTGTAATCCAATGAGGCAATGAGATACTACCATGAGTTCCTTAGCCCCTAATTCCTGTTTGGAGTGTCAAAATGTCTGGAGATGTTCCTGCATTGAGATTTGAGATGAAATATTTCTCCTGGTCTTTAATGTCAGCTTGTTTCCCAGCAGAACTGCTTTCCCTACTTTTGTAGCTACAAAGATATAAACCAAGAAGGGTTAAAGCAAGTACAGAGGTTCCAAACAGATACCTAAAACATGGGTGAAATAAAAGGCAGAATTAGGGAGCCTTCATGCTATTTTCTATGTGAAAGGCAAATGTATTTTTCTTGAGATTATGGAAACATCAAGATGTGGCCTTGTCAGTCTAAAATTCTGTTTCAGATTCAAAGCTTCATAAAGTCAGGAGGCTTTAATCTATTGCATTTGTGGGGTTTTGGACCAGGTTATAACTATTTTGTCACTAGGCTATATTTTCCCTAGAGAAAAAGAATTTCTTCCTTCATATTAACTAGGAATGCATGTTTAATGCAGACAAAGCTGTTTTTTGTCTTTGTGCTAATAGTATATAGTATATCCACAAATTCAGCTTTGAACCCTGCTCTCCTATATGCTGTGTCATTATTTTGTATGTTAAAATGATCCCTGCCCAAAGCCTAAACCACATTCTGCATTGCTTGGAAATAACAGATGCTGGAATCAATTTTGACAAATAGAGGTCATCATAGGGCATACATTATGCATGTTGTTAGGAAAAAATAACATTTTTGAATCTCTGCATGAAGCTCTGAGGGTCATTCAGTGCTGCTCATAAATGCAGAGCTGCTGTAAGGAATACAAGTAGTTTGTATGTTGGTTTTTTTGGTTTCTTTTTTTTTGTTGCTTGTTTCATGTATAATGGGTATTCTAACTTACTGTGTACTATGTTAATTCTAAAATGTAGCCTCCTTCCTTGACTTATCATTATGAGATGTGATACTCCAATGCATGGTATGGTTTATAGAAAGTTTTATTTTTCTATAATGTAGCCAAACTCGTACTTTGTAAATCTTGACTCTACCATGCTTTCTGCTTTGCTCATGAGCTACAATTTAGATCATCAATTTACAGTAGTTCTGTGACCCAGAGCCTGACTATGAAGCCTTTTCTAGGAATCTGGGGCTTTTTCCTGGTTTTCACTTGAAGTAAATTTCAGCTATTTATTGGAGTAATAAATGGGTAAATTTGCTTTTTGATTTCAAGGCTGGAAACTGCTGGGCTATTTTGCATCTTTAAATTCAAAAGTTTCCTGTTGAAAGCTTTGTCATGTGGAAATGTGACTTCATGGAAGCCAATGGGATTTGTAGTGTTAACGATAAGAATATGTGGATGAGATCCTTACTTTATCCTTTGTGTTGGAATTTTATCTGCCTTTAAGCATGTGAATGAGTAACATTTTTGCGCCAGCTGTGTTTCCACAAGTTTTCTGCAATTGTCAGGTACTGTCAGTACTGCAGTTGTGGCGGTGTCTTTAATGTTTATCATATTTCACATTTTAGTCATTAATGCATATCATGTTCTATACTGTTTCTGTCACAAATAATCCATAATTATACTCTTAAACACTTCAGGTTTCTGTAACATTGCTTTTTCTTGTAGGCGTTATTATGTTACAGCAAGCACTCAGGATTCTTAAGGATTACATTTGTTGTGAATCCATATGCCAATTAAAAATAAAATGTCAAGATAGACAAAGGAAATAATCTGGATCTTGTTTGTGTGAACTCCTGTAATGCAGTTGGTATACTGCCTCGGAGGAATTGATCTGTTCTGAGAGGAAGCTAAAAGAACTTGGCTCATTTAGCCCAGCAAAATGAAGGTTAATAGGGGTATGATTGCTCTCTTTAACTATAGTATGAAAATAAATGTAGACAAGCAGAAGAGCTATGGAGGCTGCTGCCTCTGTCTAGATGAATATAAATCAGCCATTAACTAATTTACAGTGAAAAGCAGAAGATTGTTGTAGTTTAACCCCATCCAGAAACTAAGCACTAAAGTGAGAACTCATGGATTGAGATCACGACAGCTTAACAGGTATAGCAAAAGTTGCACACACAAGTAAAGCAAGAGATGGAATTCATTCACCACTTTACCTGGCCAGGCAGATGTTCAGCCATCTGAAGGAAAGCGGAACTCTATCATGTACTGGTGACTTGGGGAGACAAATGCCATCACTTCAAACATCTTTCCTTCCTCCTTCATCACCCCACTGTATATATTGAGCATGATGTCATATGGTATGGCTTGGTCAGTTGGGGCCAGTTGTTCTAGCCCTGTCCTCTCCCAGCTTCTTGTGCATCCCCAGCCTACTGGCAGGGTGGTACAAGAAGAAAAGGCCTTGACACTGTGCAAGCAAACTCTGTTTTCAGCACAAATTCAAACCATAGGTTTCACCTACCGTGAGGAAAATTAACTCTATCTCAGTCAAAGCCAGCACTATTCTAAATGCTCAGAGAACAGAGTTGTAAAATGATCAGTAGGAGCAAACAAATGAGTTTTAGCATAAGCTTGGTAAAAAACTGATGGATTGTTTGAGATGGTTCCTGTGTTAACAATGGATAGGACTTGATCCCTCACACCCCAGTGTACTTTGTATATGTTAGGAGTTGAAGGCCAACCAGTTTCCATCCAATTAAATGTACACCAGCTCAATGTTAATCTGCTAAACTATTCTGAGATACTATAATCAAATCTGTAATTACATGGTAAAAAGGAAGTTGAATATTCTGTTTGGAGCTCTTTGACTCTTTACCTCACTTTATGAACTTTTCTGTGCCCAATTTATTTCTTCCATTCTTAATGGTGATAAAAGGGAAGTTCTGTGGTAAGAACACTGAGCCATGAAAAATTTGGCTATTCCAGAATAGTATGTGCTTGTTTCTGATTCATTTAGTCTCTTGTTTTGGAAAAACTGAATTAAAGAAAAAAGTTTAAAATCATATAGCACTGACAGGTCCTTTTGATATTTTTGTACAAGAGGTAAAACACATTAGTTGTGCACACTGCTTTTACGTCTTGCATTGATACAGGCTGTCTATGCATGTCTGATATTGCTGATACTGAAATGAATATTTTTCTTGGTGACTCAAGCACTCTTGTTAGACAGTGAATTTATCTTCAGTTGTTTGAGGTATAAAGTGTTTTTCAGAATCTGAGTAAAATCTAAAATAATTAGCACAAAAAATGATTGCCCTTGTTTATACATGTTTTTGATCAGTGGCCTTGAAGATAGCATGCAGTATCATTACTTAAATGGCTGAATGAAATTAATACAGAACAGTATTGCAATATTACTGTGTTGTTGCAATGGATTAGAATTGTAGCCTTGTATCCCTGTTATTCCAGATGCTGGTTCATGTAAGTCTGGTAGTGCATATACATTGTTCTAGGGAGTTTGTAATCACAGCAATAACATTGAGCACAAAGAACCCATAAGTAGGCCAAAGACAACAATTAGATAAAATTAGGTAGTAAAATTACAGTAGAAAAGTGAGATTTGTTGGTCACCATAGTAGAGACCAGCTGTAGCAAACAAACACTGTAGTGGTCACAGTTTCTGTAACCGTTACGATAAACAAGTCTTAAAAAGGGATCTGAAGCAAGACAATAAACTCCATTAAGACTAAGTCTGTAACTCAAATGCCTATTTAAATGAATAAGATTATTTCTAGTGATGTCAAGAGGTGTAAGATCAAATCTTCCAACACTGTATCTGCCAATAATTTTATAATCAAAATTACTGTCAGATTTTTACAGAATTAAGCATACTGAATTATACACAAGTATTGTAGGCATAGTATGTTTTAACAAGATTAATTCTGTGTTATCTTTAGAATATTTCTGCTAGTTGACACAACACAATTTTTTTCCCCATGTTCTCTTGGCCTGGTTTTCAGAGATGCCAATAATCAGAATTACCAGTGGAATAGAAATAAAAAGTGCTTTTATTCATATTTGTGATTAATAATTTCAGCAGTATAGTATCTTAAAAAACCACCAGGATTTGCATCAAGAAGTGCATGAGTATTTCTTGAGTATCTTCTGAAAAGATCAATGCAGAGGTGGTGTTTT
Organism: Acropternis orthonyx; assembly: GCA_035583155.1. Lineage (NCBI taxonomy): Eukaryota > Metazoa > Chordata > Aves > Passeriformes > Rhinocryptidae > Acropternis > Acropternis orthonyx. Next base: position 21,066,527 of record JAWWEU010000005.1, on the reverse strand, counting down.
CAAGTATATTCTATCTGCACACTGAAGATGTGATAAACCAAATCACCCTGTACAAAGTTTCATAACATGAACGATTTCTATGCGTTTTTTCTGACTTCCAAATACATCTCTTAAGATAAATGCATGCTTACAGTTTGTTCATCACTTATGTAGAACTATCATTTATATTGTGATGAGACAGTTTCCTTGTGTTAGGACAAAATTATCAGCTTTGCGTAGACACTTGAATTCAGCATTGCTTCTATTTGTCATGCTGTGCATGAACCATTTCTTGATGCTGAATCGTTATTTGAAAGCTTGACTGCCTTCAACTGAGAAACAATGCAAGGTCTAGTATTTGCCTCAGTGGAATAATGACTTACTAATAATTAGGTGCTCCTTTTAAGTATGCCAGATAACTTGCAGAAATAGTACAACTTACAGTGTCATTTGGGTTGAGTAAGGTAAGAGCTGGTATTATTTTGCTTAATGTTTCATCAGCACTTGGGATTAGAATTTCTTCATGAATACAGAGAGTAGTAATTATTGAAGGCAATCTCTTTCATGTTTTGTACAATTTAGAAAAGATCATGGATATTTGTGTTTATTGCCTCCTAAATTACAGGAGTGATCTTGCAACAGAAGTAAGTCTTTTGTGGGCCTGCTGATCCTTTGTTGTTAGAATTAAGTTAATCATGACCCTCCAGGAAGAAACATGTTAAATACGGCAGCCCAGCAACCTTGACTTTGCATGCTTTCACTCTTAGCTGTATTTATTGAAATACATTCTTGCAAAAATTTTACTCAAGCAAAAATTTTCTGATTAAGATTTTAAATTGATATGATCACTTAATGGTAGCGATTTTGAACATCCCATGTTCAGTTCAAAGTGGGAGAACTACTATTTAATAGTTTTACTTTAAGATAGAGAGAGATGAAAAATAGGTCTGTTCTGATGAAATACTTTCCTTGGCAGTAAAAAGAGTGCAAAAAATGCTTTTCTAAAAGCCTTTAAATCTTTAATATGTTTGTTAGAGTGGGTGGTGCTTCAAATTATTTCAAGTATGCTTATAATATCACAGCACACTCTTGGTGCAAAACACTAGCTGTCCATAATGCTTTAATTTATTTTTTTTTAAGTGCCATTACATTGATAAGGACATGGGGTTACCGTATCCGCAGTTGTATCTTCTGGCTGAAATCCCCCTGGTATACCCTATTTAATACATGCCTGTGGAGGGTTCTTGAACTGTTTTTATAAGCAGTGATTTAGTTCTTTTTATAGGCAGAGACACTCATCTTCTGCAAAAATACTTTGTGTCTCAAGAAGTGTATTGCTACCTTAAAAAAAATAAATCTAAAAAGTCACAGTTCAGTTGTTTAGATGAAATCAGTATTGATGTGGAAGGACTAGTGTGCATCTAGAGTTGAAAAAAAACCAAGTCTTAGGAGAAACCAAGAACAATTGTCATCCTACTTTCTTGCATATGTTCATGTTGACAGTAGGTTTTTGGTGATACTGGTCTAAAGCTGATGAGATTATTCATTTTGGTGTCTTTAATAATATTTCATTGCAAATTTTGCCTTGAATTGAAAAGATAGTCTTAATAATTGAAACCTGTGTAGAGCCAGGGGTCCTCAGAGGCATGAAATCAATTTTGCCCCAAGAAGAAAGGAGGAAAAACATGTTTTTGCAAAGTAATTATTTTCTATTAGTTTGTGCGTGGTGTAGTAATAAGTACTAGTGCCTTAGTCATGTACCAAATAAAGACATAGCATTTCTTTGCTTAGTTGCTCTTGTGATCTTCAGATTTTATCAATTGTCATTAAATAAAAATAAAATCTGGCTTATGTTTTGTTTATCTGTTTGTTTGGTTTTGTGTGTATGTGTTTGTTCAGGTTTACCAAAAATGCAAGTAATTCGAAACTACAATGGATTACCACAGCCAGCAGCACAAGATGGTCCACCATTGCATATCCAGATTGGGGACACTATTGAACTACTTAAAGGAGATGCACATAGCTTATTTTGGCAGGTACTGTATCATTTATCACATGGCTATGTTCTGTTAGCCCAGATATGAATTTCTTATTGGTATATTGGGTTTTTTTTCTTTCCTTTTAACAACAACAAAAAAATCTTTTTGGTTTATCCAAATAAATGTCTAATACGACTGTTTTTATTTTTAAATTGCCAATATGTGATGTAAAGCTTCATTCTTGCAGCCTTAGAGTGAAAGTCCCAGTGAATAAATCTGCAAGAACATGACATTGGTGGCAGTCCTTGTAGTGAATATAAGAGTTAAGAAGAGGTTTGGCACAAACAGCAAAGTCCTGTATATTTTCAATCACTGCTTCTCTAACACTGGAGAACTCAAACTTATGTTGAAAAACCCAGTTAACGAATGTTAGATTTATAGGGGAAGAGAAATAGCTCTGCAAAACAGAAGTACACCTAAATGTCTTCTTGCCCTTTCAAGTCAGTTAAGGATAGGATTTTTATGTATGTGGGAAAAGTATATTCTGTCAATGGCAGAATTTGCTGTCACATGGTTGACATCACTACTTCTGGTAGTGAAATTTTTTATTTGACAACTATAAACATTGAAAATGCTGACTTGCATTTAGTTTAATGATAAATGCATTAAAGTGTTTCTCATTTTTCTTGATTGCTTTCTTAATTGTTTGTATTATTGGATAAATGGAAATAGAGCTAAATAGAAGACCTTTACAGATATTAATAGAACAACAGCTGGGAAGCATCTGTCATCTTGAGTTGTTGTTCCCATCTTCATGATTTTCTTTTTTCTTTGAGGCTATAATAAGTTAATGAATATAATATAAAAACTGCTTGGTCTGCTACATGAGTTAGGTCATACTTTTTGTTTTGGCTTTTGTTTTTCGGGCTACAGGTAGGATTAAATCTTCTCCAGACTCTTCAGGACTGGATCAGTGAACTCCTCCTATGTCACTCTATCATTCTGAACAACATTTAATCAGGGGAACTAGTAAACATAGAATTGCTTTATCTATTGAAACACATGGAAATAGGTGTAACCCAATCACTTCACCCCCTCCCAAAAAACACAACAAGTAAACTCCCCTCCAGCACTTCCCCCCCCCCCCATTATTTAGATGGATATTTCTCATCACTAAAAATAAATCTTTTTCAAATGCTGGTTGACAGAGTTTTGTCTACATAGTTTTGTATGTAGGACTCAGTTTTGCAAGGTCTAGAGTTCTGGAGAAGCATTTAAGCTTTTAACTTGGGACTGGCTAGAAGGTAATCATCTGACTAATACAATTAGTACAAGCCAGAATTATTGCCACCTTTTGGGACTGATTCTATTGCCATGTTCATACACATTTGTCAACTCAATCTACTGGAAATTGTCCTAATTATTATTTGTGATTATCATGCTAAAGAACTTAGCTAGAATCTCACTGTGTTAAACTAGCAGAAACCAGAAAGTGTGTGAGGCTTTTTCCCCAGAAGCCTAAGTAATAGATTTGAATTCTAATGGAAATTGTCATCTCCATTAGCATCATTCAGGAATTTTTTTCTTCTGTCTTGTCACAGACTGCTTAATACAGATTTTGCTAAGTATTTCAGTGGCATCTGCATTTAGATGTGCCTATTAAGAAAAAACTTGCAAAAATATTGCATTAAAATCTGAAATTATTCAAGAGGCCTCCTAGAGTAGTTGACAGCTGACCTGCAAGACTGATATTACAATGCGTTTTTAAGTTAACTACTGCTCAGTTTAGAAATTCAAGTGATTGTAATAGATAAGTAGGTGTGGTTTAGGTGTCATTTTTTCACTCTTTACAGCTCATCAAATAAGCAATTCAGGTTACTAAGCAATGCTTAAGCTGTAGCTGAAGTGTGGTCAAACGTTTGGATAGACATTAATATGTTCTATTCAGTGACTGGTCTTTTTGAGTGTGATGCCACTTGCTTTTCATGTATGATTAGTATTGAAAATAAGTATTACTTAGATGGCAGACTCTCTCAGTTCTACTGAAAAGTTAAGTCTATACTTCAATGAGATTCGTGTTTCAGGAGTAAATAGACTATATGGATGCAAAGAGTAACTTGTATTCAAGTAGTGTCAAAGAGGGCAAGGAAGCTTTGCTGAACACAAGTTCAGATCTGTGAGATTGTCTCTTGTTTGCACATGATTCTTTTTTAAATATCATTGCTATAAAGCATATTTAGCTTAAATGCTGCCTACCTGCTTTCCTCTCTCCCCTGCCTCCTCTGCACTTCTCTGTATATTTGGTAAAGATGGCAGTTACTGTGTGTGATAAATCACATAGTGACCTCCCCAGTAAAAATGAGGCACTTGTTTATTGTGCTTGGGGTGGCACCAATCAAGGAATGGTTTTATTTTTCATAAATATTTGTTAATTTTTTTAGGTTCACCTCCACCCTATTTGAATCTGCTGAATTCTGTCTTGTATGGTGGTATTAGGGTACAATTACGAATTTAGTGTTATGGACACACAACAAACTAAAATCCCAAAGAAATTCCATGTCTATTTACGAAGTTTTTTCCCCTTTTTAATTTTTTTTAATGTTGTAACTATGCTATCAAAAATAAAAAAATGGAAGTAATTTTCAAGATTTTAATGCTTGTGAAGTAGCCAAATGCTGAGAGTATATGATGTTTACAGTCAATATAGGAAATTTAATGGAGGTTAGGCATGTTTATGCCTTTAAAAATCTGTTAAATGAAAACATTTGTTTGCCAGAATACACATTTTATGTGTCTGTGTTCAGAAGTTTTAGCTGTGTGCTCTGTTTGCTCTGAAACATGTGATCAGCATGGTCACAGCTGAATATTTACTAGGACTAGAAAGACTTTTTTTTTTGTCTTCTTATGTCTGGCTGAGGAACTGTTCTTCAGGAGAGCTTGGTTGATGTTGAATTGTGAGCTGCTGAGGCATGGATCTGTGATGATAAGGTCACTTTTGGTGCTTAGAAGCCCAGAGTAAATTGGTGGTCCTGCAGCTTTGGGGGTGGTGGTTGTGTTGCATAAAAGGCTCAGTTAAGGCCATGCTGGATGCGTTTCTGCAGCTGGTATCCCAGTTGTGTGGATGAAACTACAACATGTGAGGGTATCATAGACAGAGAGTTGATCTCTATTTCTTGCAGTGTTCTCATGCCCACCTGATTTCCAGTGATTTGCATGACTTATGGGAACCCTTAACTCAGTGTCTGATTTGACAGTTGGATACTACCCTTAAATTCCCACTGCAGTCATCTTGATCTCTCAGGTGCTGCAAGTGCCATGGTGTGTCGGTGTAGTTGTTTGGGGGATCTGTGATGTTGCAGTGTAGCAGCATTCTCTAGATTGCCAACAGAGGAGGAAGGAACCTGAAAGGAGATAATTAACATTAATGAAGATATCAGACATAGCAGACATTGACAGAACTGGGAGTCATGTCCCAGTCTCTGACCTCCCTTCTTGCCTCTCAGCTCTCAGAGCTATCAGCTATAATTATTACTTAATTATATTAAAACCCCCAACAAAATAACAACAAAACCCATACAACAGTTGAGCACCCCTCTATTAGAACAGCACTTTAAAGACTCTTGGATATACTCATTGCCCTAAACCATTGTGCATGTAATATTATTTACTACTAATGTCAGGTATGTCTCAAAAATGGAAAAATTAGATTTTTTTTTTTTTTTTTTTTAGGGCAGAAATCTAACAACAGGAGAGCTTGGATTTTTCCCAAGTGATGCAGTAAAACCTAGCCCATGTGTAAGTACAATTTTTTATTTCTGTTTGTCCTCTTACAGAAAAACTGCCTAGTTCATACCATTAATAAAGATTAATCTTACCTTCAGAAAATAGTATTGCTTCTATTTCCTTTGTGTTTTCATGGTATGTTCAATATTACTTAAAACAGAGCATTCTTTTGGTTATCAGATGTAAATAGGACATGTCAAGAAAACACAATTTGATAAGGAGATTTAACTTTTGGAAATATCAGTAAATTAAACTGTCTAAAGAGTTTCCAGAGTGTAGATCAAATACATTTTATGTGAAAGTGCACTTTTCCCCTTCCCTAGTGGTAAGGTGAGAATGCTGTGGTTCTAATCTATTCCCCAGTCACTTTGGGTTAGAGAGAGGGATTACAGCCTAAGTAGCGAGTTTAAAAATTGTAAAACTAATATTAAACTTTGGTTTCTGACTACTTGATAAATTTTTTTTCTCTCTTTAGGTTCTTACCTGCCTTTATTTCACACAAGAATGTTCTCAATCTAGAAAAGTTCAGAAAAGCAACAAGAAAAATAATTTTATAATATATACTCAAGAGTTTTTGGGGAGATGTAATGATGCATTAATATACTATACACTTGCTCCTTCTCGGCCCTCTGTAACACTGCATCAGATTACTGTAGGTTCCTTTGTTGAGTTTAATTGATGAAAACCCAGAAAACCAGTAATGAATAATATTTCTTATTTTAAGGCAGTTTTCACTTAATTTGCTTTACAATGGCTGGACTTATTAATAGAATTGCTTTTGTTACTGCAATCAAGATATGCCACTTAAATGGCTTCTACGTAGGTGGGATCAGCTGTTAGTAGCTGCATTTTTATGTGCCTTTAGGGCTTATGTTGTGCCTTAGTTTCCAGAACAAATATACATGTGATCCTAAAGAGTATGAATACATTCATATATCATGAGACATCTTTAGTACCCTATATTCCCAGAATTTTGTTTGAAGAGGGATGCACAGAATATTTGTAGGTACAAGTTGTGGTAGATCGGTGAGAGAACAAATCTGAGATAAAGACAAAAGTGTTATGTGAACTTAGCTTTCATCTCTCCACCTTTTGGTTATTGTAAAATTTGTGGATTTCCCACCCCTGGTTTATTGTTCAGGTGATGGATTTCCCATTCTTTGGTGTCACTGCCCCGGACACAGACAGTACCTGTTAAGCTCTTGGTGTGAGGTGCTTGGAGCCACCCAGTCAGTCACGGCATGGTGTTATTGGCAGCAACTGTAGTTTTAGCAATCACCCCTATACTTTAAAGCAGAGGCAGAGTGATATTGGAAGACAGGAAAAACACTCCTGGGGTGTTATGAAGATTGCTTTCCTAGTGGTAAAGCTGTCTGCTAAAATTTGAAATATACTGTTTAGAGGAGTATTGAAAATAACACAGTTTTACAGAATGAATAAATACTGTTCATGAAATGTTACCAACCGATGTCATGATCAGAACAAAAAGATAAATTGATGCTTTGCCACTGTTAACTTGGAAGGATGAAATATAAACATCTTATTATGATAAATGATGCAGTTAAAGATACTGAAACATCAATCGGGTTTTAAACAAGCTATAACTTTTACTGTTATTATTAAGTCTAACAGTCTTTACAACTATATGATATAAAAACGCCCAGAAACAGCATAAAATCCATATATCAGAAGACTTTAGGAGTGCATATTGAATGAAAAACTGCTGAGCTCCAGAATATCTGTATTCCAGACTTTTCGCAGATGTACCTATAAATAATTTTTTCCTTTTTACAATAAGTAGTATATGTCAGCAGACATTTTCTGCACCGTATGAGTAATTTGTGATTCTTCCTTTCCTCCATTTTTCTCATTTTTGTAGAGGCATTGAATACATAGCACAGTACGAGCCAAGACCTTCTGGAATAATATTTGATTTTACTCTGTTTCATGACAATGAACAACACTTGTTTTATATATATATATTTGTCCATTCAAAATTTATGGAAAGGATTACTCATCTATCATTTAACTGCTCTGGAGGATGGACTTAAACCATCTTTGAATTTTTATATCCCTTCCAACTTACTAGGACTACTTGACAAATTCAGAATATTTAACAATATCTTGCAGCATGTCAAAACTTTATAAGTGCCTAGAAGGCCTTGAAATGTGTCATTTGGTTGCTTCACTAAAATATTTTTCATAGGAATTATTTGTCAGTATATTCATAATGTGTTAACTTTTTTCCAAGTCTCACCACTAGCAGCAGAGATGCCAGAGTAACACCGTCAGCAGCTGTAGGGATATGAAGAGCCACTGCTGCTGCCAGTGGCAGTCCCTGGCTGTGTGAGGTCCCTTGCACTCCAAGGGCGTTCCCATGCTGCCAGCACTGCAAATGCTGCCATTTGAGAGCCCTTTGTCTACACTATTTGGGAATAATGCATGTTTCCTTTTTCTCTCTCAAGAACTAGACTAAATGATTGTAATACCTGCATGGATTTGCTGTTGTGCAAGCTGAACATATGACCCTGGTTTTATCAGTGTTCCACACTAGTGTCAGCTTTGTTGTTTGGAAAAATTTCAAGTTTTGGTCTGTCCTTTAAAATTCAGAATTGTTATCATAAAAATATGGGGTTGAGAGGCATTGAAATAAGTGATTGTGTATTTTTTATTGTTTGGTTTGGTTTTTGTGGGTGTTAGGTTGGTGGTGTTTTTTTTTTTTTTTTTTTTCAAGATCAGGTCTGGAGACTTGATGAGAACTTGGCTGATACCTGAGGTCCAGCTATTGGGAGTTGTAGTTGATTTCAATTTCAATCAATTTAAGTTTGTAGGCCTTTATAATAAAGTCTTCTTGAGTTGATTTGTGCTTGGAAGTCTCTGTTGAAGACATTCCATATATCGTGAATAAAAAATTGTGAGAAGCATATTACTGTAATTTCTTCCCTATTAGAGTCCAGAAAATAATAAAACATTCTTTGGTTTTTACTGGAAGAAAAAAGAAGTCATTTGCTTATCTGAGAATATATGACCTTAAATTATAAGTTTTATGGGATGTATGATAACCTTTCACTAAAATCAATTTTGAGATGTTGTTTTAGAGGTGTAGGGTAATACCAAGTTATGACACACCAGTGGGAGATGATCAACATGAAATGCTTATTTTCTTGGGTATTGCTATACTGGTCATCTTGTGCATGAATAAACATTACCTATGCATATGTTTATGTATACCTATCACATCGATTTTGCAAGCTCACTACAGTTTGCTTAATTTTTTGAATTTAATTTGAGAATCAAATTACATGCTTAATTTACATGTAAATACACTACAAGACTTAACCACATGAAACACAAATGAATGAATGATGTCATACAAGATATGGATTATCCTCGAGTCTCTCAGAAGATTAGACTCTATTTCCCAGTAGACAGTTTTTGTAAGGCCACACAATCCTGACTAGATTAAATTAATTTTATATGTTACTGCAAATTTGTTGCACATTTTAATACTTTTCCACAATAGATAGCATTGGGCTATTTTGTGTATGAAATCTGAATATAAGTACTATCAGAAAAGCTTCCAACAATTCTATGAAGTAAAAAAACCCAAAACAAGCTGTCACAGAAGAAAAGAGCTAAAATATTCTGTACTACTTTCAGAATGATATGGGATACATGTCCTTTATTGTAATTTCTTTCAAAGAGAAATCTTGCAGACTAATTAGATAATTTGTTTCTTTTAACTTGTTTTATCTGGATCCTGACAATCAAATCATTGCTATCTAACTGGCATTTTTTAGAAGAGCTTGATCCTCATTCTCTTGTATCTTTTCATATCCTAGGTTCCCAAACCAGTAGACTACTCTTCACAACTGTGGTGAGTTGCTTTCTTGTTTTACAAAAATCTCTGAAAGAAGATGTCCTAGATATCAACTGTGTTTCCTATAATTTAAATTAGATTGGTTTAACCTTTCTCGGCTCCAGAAGAAGACATTGTGTAATGGTTGGGCAAAGCAACACCATGCATTGCCTAAGAGCATTTCGGATGTAATGAAGTGCTTAATGATTTTGACGTTATGTTCTCCAGTCTGTAGCTGTATAGCCTTAATTCCACAAGTCTGAAATAGAATAATAGGAGATGAATATAATATGAAGTGTGGAAGTATATCTTACATGTTAAGTGAATAAAGGAAGGAATAATGTTAAATACATCTGCTATCATGAGTAATTCTGCATTTCCTTCAAAACTGTATATACAAGTGATACTTTGGGGTATGGTTTAGAGGTGTTTATGGTTATACAGGGTTGATGGTTAAACTGGATGATTTTGAAGGTGTCTTCCAACTTTGATTCTGTGATAAGGATGGTGTATCAAATCTATAACCACTGCTGGTCGGGGGCTTAATTAGTGTGTGAACCCTCTACTGCAATTCAGCTTGCTTCTTGAAAAGACATGGTGATTCTGAGAGAGCAGAATGAGCATCACTTGTGTTCTTTCACTAGTTTATGCTTTGTCATTTAGACATGAGTTCTGATTTCTTCTAGCTTGCTGAAAGTGAAATCAGGATCACATCTAAACAAAGAATGGATTTTCATAACAAGACAAATAGAATGTTTAATAACTAATATCAGTATTTTGAATTAATTTCTAATGTTTGCTCTGTTTATAATTTTGTTAGAAGAAAGCATATAATTGGTATGAGCTTTTATCTTCTCAGGATTTATAATAAACAACTGTTTTTTTTACTTAAAGCTCCTTTCTAATTGGTAGTGATTTATTATGGTGAAATTTTACATGGTAGTGGTTTGTGATGGTGACTGCCTTTATGCTACTTTGTAAAATGGTGAGATAAGCATAATTTTCCTGGAAGCTAGGTCACTTTCCCCAATTAACAGTTTAACCTCTAGTTTGACAAATAAATGTCTGCTGACAGCCTGTCATGATGTCCCACCCAAACCAGCAAGGCAGAGCAAGGACACAAACCTGCTTATGCAGTCAGGCTGCAGAATCAGTGACTTATTTGTCTTAGCTTTCAACACTTAGCATCATCTTTTTCAAATTTCAACATATTAGGCTGACTTTTTTTTTCCCCCTGTGTACGTTGAGTCTACCCATTGCACCTTAACCTTTAGAGGTTATGCGTAAGTATGAAACCAAACAAAATCACGTCTTTGTGTACACACCAAGTTTTTGTACAGGTCTTTTGTTGACCCAATATACCGCTCGTGGCTGATTTTTCAATCTGTTAAGATAAATCCCACTAGAACTCAGGGAGTTCAAAGGGTCTGGACCACTGTTGTATTGTTTCACTTGAGACAAATGATTCAGAAAAAAACCCATATGGTTTTATGAACTTTTCAAGCCAGTACTCATTCAGCTCATGCTCAGGCTTGAGCACTTTCCTTAGCAGACTTTGTATTCAATATGTGCAGAAATACCATTCTAATTAAGAATTCCACCCCAACAGTGGAATTTTTCCATGTTTGATTCTTCATTCAGAGATCTGTAAGTGGTATTCAGCTGGAACTGATGTGTTTTTAGGTCCCCGTCATATGCAGAATACTGGGACTCACTATTGCATATTTGATAGGTGTTTGGAGCTTTGAAAAAAGTCATAGGCAGTTTTTATTGTTCTCTGTTACAGGTTTGCGGGAGCAATGGAAAGATTGCAAGCGGAGAGTGAACTTATTAACAGAGTAAATAGCACTTACCTGGTGCGGCACAGGACCAAAGAATCAGGAGAATATGCAATTAGTATTAAGTAAGTGGAAGTGGACTAAGATCTCCTCAAGAAAGCTTTCCTGTTCTCATTTATGTCTAGATAATATTTGAAATAAATAATAAAAATAACCCCCTGCTTCAATTATATAATTATATACAGCCTTTAAGAGGAAAATTGAAGTTGCTGGCAAAAATACCGAGGATTGACAATAGGAAGGTAGCAATGGTTTTATAATGCTGGTATAGCAATCAGGTCTACAAAAATGATGGTCTAAGATATTGGATAAGAGTAAGCAGTGTTTGGAGTGTAATGTGATCTACTCTGAAGTGAACAAGAATGTTTGGTTGACTTCAGTGAGAACTTGTCAGTGATGCCCTTTGCACCTCAGACATTTCAGTAAAATGTGGGTTTACAAATTTTGTGGATACAAATTATTATGAGAGTCTTGCTTTCATATTCTTTATCAACATGAATATAAAAGCAAGAAATACATGGGGAATTCCCAGTTAGAATGAGCAGTTACTTGTGACTTCTTTCTGATTACAGATTACTTCTTTAGCTGTACTTTAATAAATATATCTAGTTGATTAGATGTCAACTTTGTTTTGGCACAGATATACATTTTGTCTTAAGACTTTATTTGTATGGTGGTGTTAGGACTTGTCCTCAGGTGATTATTGATTGTGTCTGATTAAAAACACATTTATATTCATAAGTTATTCATTGCCCACAGGTACAATAATGAAGTGAAGCACATTAAGATTTTAACAAGAGATGGCTTTTTCCACATTGCAGAAAACAGAAAATTTAAAAATTTAATGGTAAGCATCAATTAGATTTTTAACAATGTGAGATTTTCCATGTGTGTGTTGCTGTTAATGAGAGTTGCTTTGATTTGTGAAATTAAACACAGCTGTGAGAGTGAGCTATTTGAATTGCATCCATACCTGCTAATAGGATAATATTTATATTTATGATTTTAGCTCTAAGTGAAAGTTTTATGTACTTAAAATTATATCTGTCTATCTATCTATCTAGTTAGGACCCAACTGTGTCCCTTGCAGTCATGTGAATGAGAGGAGGAATTGAATCCCATGCATTAGCCCACTATGGAGTTACACTGAATCTTGAAAGGAGAATTTGATATCTTTGAAAATCTTGATATAGTAATGATTCTTAAAAATACTGGTTGAAGGTTCCTTTGCAGCCCATCACATGTACAAATGTACTGCTTAACATAATGATGATGGTGCAACTGTGTCAGAGAGTCCAGAGAAACTCAGGAGGGACTGGTGTTCCTTGTCCTAGTGCACCAGATAAAGAAGAGCAGGTAGTGGATGGGCCTGTCTAAACTGCTAATTGCTCAGAAATATATATGTGGGAAATAGCTCTTTCCCATAAATACGAGTTTGGTGCTATTACTGATTAGTGAGTTTTCAATGTTTTGTCAGTCATCTTGTACTGGAAACGAATTTTTTTTTGAACTTTAATTTGAAAGAATTTCCTGACAGGTCATTTTGCTCAGAAAAGGCAAACAGTGTCTGAATAAATTACTTTAGCACATTTGTAAAATTTTACTGTTTAAGCATTTTTCTGATGCATTGTTAAAGGAAGCTCATTCAGCATATTATATTTAGTGCAATCAATTGGATTAAAACTTATGCTGCAGACTTCCTGCATGTGTACTCAGGCACTCTAAAATGCTAAATAAAAATTAAGAATAATGCAGAACAAGAGTAGGGAGAGAAGCTTTAAAACCAGAAGGCCTTAGAAATTATTTTAGTTTAACCACTGATATTCTGTAAAACAAGAGCATCCTACAAGTGGTGAAAGAGTAAATGATAATCTATGCTTGGCCTGACCTTATTTGACATAAGTGCTCATTGGAATGGGAAGAACAAAAATTTCCCGATGAAGAATGCACCAAGCTGTTTCTGCACTCTGTCTTCATTTCACACTTAAAAACCAGCGAAGTGTTGAGTGTTAGGGCTGGGAACCCTGAGATCTTATCATTAGTAGCAGTGGAAATCATGGTGTTGCTCAGGTGCATGAAGGAGGTGGCTATTTAGTCTGCAAACACTACAGACTGATAAGAACATATGATCACTCTCAGGATCTTGACAAAGCATGTCAGCTGGAGTCGCGTGCTTTCGTATTTTCGTAGGGCAGTGATGCAGTTTAATGCACTGGTGCAGGTTTCAAAATAAAGCTCACTAATCAGAGATATAAGTAAAGGACAAAGTTGGATAAAAAAATGAGCAAAAAGGATATGCATTGCAGCACAGAATTGAGAGGATAAAAGACATTTCTAGTGTAAAGGCCTCATTGCTACCAACTTAGCCTTGGTAACACTCAGAAAAAAGTTATAACACAGTTTTAGGGTGTCATGAAGTCTGCCCTTGAGAGTTAAATAGTCAAGTAGTAATGTGGTAGTGTAATTATTGTTTGTACGTACTGTGAAACAACTGATTTGTTCTGGGTAGATGCAAGAGAAAAAGTAAGTGTCTGGAAGAAGAGAGGAACAAAAGTAGTCTGAGTAGAAGTGGGAGCAGAAGAGGGACAAAGCCAGCATCTGTGGAAACCTTAAGTAGTGATCTGCAGTGACACAGTGTTCTGTCTTGCCTCAGAGGTAGAAAAAAGTAGAAGAGCTCTTGTATGTACTTTTCATTGTACATTTGAAAAACTTTCCCAAGAGTAATTAAAATGTGCTGAGTGTGTCAAGCAGGCCATGGTGCAGTTAAAGGTCAATTCTGCTTCTGCTGTGTATCATGATAATAGGACAGACTCCTGAGGGCCTCATCCATCCTGACAGGGACTGCTTACCTTGCTTACCTGTTGGTAACCTTGATACTGTGGTTTTGCAATGGATGTTTTAGAGGCCAGTTGTTTCTCAAATATTTTCATGCAAGAATGGTATTAAAAACAAAGCTTGTAAAAGTGACTGAATCTTTGTGACCCAAAGTAATTCTTTTTTTTCCTCAGTTTTGGAAGCATTTTAGTTATTTTGCCAACAAATAAGATCTGTCCAGTTGGAATCCTTAGTATCTTACCAAATGACATAATTCTTAAAGACTCATGCTGTGCAAAAAGATACAAGTTTTATTCAGAAAGCCTCCCTTGAATGCTGCTTGCTTACAAACCACCCTTACTGTCGCCTTTGTACTTTGAATATCAGGATACTCAGTGATGATACGTGACACAAAATTTCACTGTTGACATTGTAGCTTGTATGATGTGCTGATATCAAACTGCAAAGCCTTTTCTCTTTGCTTTCTCTGGCCTTTCTGCTTCATTGCAGTGCCTGGCAGGTGTGTGATTATGAACTGTTAAAAGCAGGTGTGGATTTTACTTTGCTTTGGACTCAGCCAAGAGTCCAAGCTTAGAAGCAGTTTCAGAATGTGCAGCAGCTCACAGTGTGGAGAGTGAAGTGCTACAGAGTTCAGAAAATAATCTTCAGACCATTACCAAGAATTTAGGGCTTATACATTAGATCTGGGGCTAAATAATTTGAGAGTCGTTTTGTTTGACTAGAATTAAGGTATCACTGATGCAGGCTATTATAGGCTAAGAATTTTGGTAGGGTTTTGTGGTGTTTGGGGTTTTTTTTTATTTTTTTTATTTGTTTGTCTGTTTCTTTTTGGTTTGGTTGGGTCTTCTGTTTGTTGTTTTGGTGGGTTGGTTTTTTTTACCTAGAAGGAAACAATCAAACACAGTATGATTTCCTTATTTTGACCTAAGCTTGACTTGGTCAACTTGGAATTTGGAAATCTAAATGTAGGTAAGTGAAAGGGAGTGAAGGGTTTACAGTAAATACATTGCTTTCTGCTTGCATTTCTGAAGAATGAAATTCCACATTTGAAGTATTATTTATCAATTGAAATATGTTTGCTTTGAATTGTCTGGTCACTTTTAATCTTATTCTAGGCTGTGCAATACTGATGTACAAACTGTGTAATATTGATGTTATTAATTAAAATGTAAGAGACAATGGCAGGGGTTGAAGATTGAAAAGGAATAACATGAGCTGTCAGTATTTTGATGGGGGTTGCCTTTTTTAGAGTAGAAACTCAAGTAACTTGCCTTCTTGGTTACATGAACTATTTGAGCTAGTGTTTTATATTTACATATATACATCTGTGCATATATATCTAAAATATTTGTGTGTTCCTATGAATGTTTGCATATATGCACCCATAGACATGCAGAAGATCAAATTTTTGAATTGGTTACAGGGAGAATCTGAAATGCTGAATTTTTCAGTCAGTGTACACTGTCTGACTCCCACACACTCTGCCCCATCCTGAAAGTTTGACATGATCTGTGGATCTGCACGTTAAGTTGCTGTTGATTTATATACTTATTTGCAAGCCATTTGCTTTATTTCAGATGTGTACTTACATTTGTAGGTAAAGGTCACTTATCATTACAAAAGCAATTTGAGAAAACAAAGGCATTTAATGTCACATCCTTAAAAAGCAGCTGACCTTGTCTTGTGCCTGACTTCCAAAAAGCAAATACGTTCTCAGCCTGACTTAAAGGAGCAGCAAATGTTGACTCTGATAAAAAGGTTTTACTTAACTGATTTTGGTGATTTTTTTTTTTTTTTGGGGGGGGGTGGGGGGGTGTGTGTTTGTTTTTATTTTTTCTTTTTTTCAAGTGGCAATGTAAAAGCTGTCAGTTTCTAGGGTACTTTATTTTTTCAAAAAATAAATATGTACTGTGCTATGTTGTATTATGAAATAAGGTTATTATATCAAAAAGCTGTCATTGGCTTTACACCAGAATGTTGAAAGTATGTAATTTCAATTTCCAATGACATAGTATTTTTCCTTTCTGAAAGGAACTTGTAGAATACTATAAGCACCACTCTCTCAAAGAAGGCTTTCGAAGTTTGGATACTACTCTTCAATTTCCATACAAAGAGTCTGAAAACTCAGTGGGACAAAGGAGTAACAACAGAACAGGTGGCAATGGTGAGGATTATAAATGTTTGTATATTACTTTCTGTCCTATAATGTATATACATTAAAAGTACAAGGTACTTTGAACATCTTCATCTTCCATTTTTGACATATAGTGAATTACTATGGTAATGCTTTTAGCTGGGATTTTTTGAAGCTAAGCAGATTTGGATCTGTCAGGAGATTTATAAATATGTCTAGCAAGTTTGTCTTGCTGCCAAACTTAGAATCTCCCCAATATTCAAAAATCTCTTAGGCATGCTGGTGAGAGATTAAACTGCATCTTGCCTAGTTTCTTCAGACATTTGCATACATGCAACTACAAGTGTTAATATCTGTGACAATTTCTAATCTTTAGAAAGGGATTTAAATAAATTAGTCTTGTAGCATAGTCCTATGAAGTAGCATCTCAGTAATACCCAATAATTTTCTCACCAAAAAATAAATAAATTACTGTATCATAATTATTTTTATGCCTGTTTTTTAACATTAAATATTTATTACAGCTTTTGAAAGTTAATGAAGTGCTGTGCAATGTAAATAGCAGTTAAAATTTTTGAATTTTAGAAATAAACTGAAATGCATGTGGTATCCTTTATTTAACCTTTTACATTTTAAGTGGAAGTTAGCGTGATTTTCAGGACAGGTTCAATGTTAATGGTAAAAACTACCACATGGTTGGCCTCTGGAAAGTATATAATGTTTCTGTCAAAGAGCAAATATTAGTTTTGCTGTTCTGCAGGCAGTGAGTGCATATTTGTAGTACAACAGATAGTAAGAAGAAAATAAAAATTAATGGGGATTTTAACAATATGAAGCCTGCTGTGAAAGCCCAAAAAGTCCAGTCTAGTCTTTGTGGTGATTATGATGGCTGTGTCACTTTCATTTGCAGTGTTTGAGCTTTTGTTTACTTGCTTGCCTCTGTTCCATAAAATTTCTGTAACTTTGGACCCTTTCTTCCTCTCCTAAATAAATATTAGATAAAGACTGAAAATCATTTAGGACAGATTTATTTTAAGAAACCACTGTGTCTCTTTGTATTGAATTTACTCTGTCTCAACCTCCCAATTCATCTTCCTTCCATTTCTGTTCTCATTCACTGCTTCCCAGGACTTCTGTCAGTTGTCTCCTTTCTTATGCTGTACATCTACATTCCTGGTGAATTTTTCTGCCCTGTCCTTTCTTCTCCCTTTAGCTTGTGATCTCCCTGTGCTTCTCTCTTCTTTTTGATATCTCTTATGCTCTCTTCATCCCTTTCCTCTTCACAAACATTGAGGCTTTAATTGTTGAGAGGACATGTCCTGCTTAATTTACTTTGCATTTGTTCGAGTTATTATTGACTGTGAGCAGAACCAGATGGTTTTCTTTTCTTTCTTTGGGTAGTTAGAATGTACCTATACTGATCACCAATTTACTAGTCTGCAAGAGCATTAGCTCAATCACTTCATGCTTTCCTGGATACAAGATTTATGGTACATGCTCATTAACCTCAGTCATCATCCAGTAGAAAATATCTTCTTTTACAAGATCTTTTAGGCAGTATGTGAAAGAGCAGGAGAAATGAGTGTGGGATGCTCTCATTTTCGTCAAAGGCAGGAGGAAGTGCATCTCTGCTACAGTGGCTATCAGCCCTTTAATGCTAAAAATGATGCTGCTGGAAAATGGCAGTTCTGTTTTTGGCCAAACTGATCTGAAAAAAATCTCTCAATTCTCAAACTCCTCATGTAAAATCTAGTATATTTCCATAATTCTAGCTAGCTAGTCTACCTAGATTGACTGAATGATGCTTCCATTTAATTGATTTCACAATACTTTTTAAGTATTGGCATGTCCCCATGAGTGTGGTGGTTTATTGGTTTTGTTTTGTTTGTTTAACCAAAATGTCCGTGACTAATAAGGCCAACTGTGCATCATGTTGCTCAGTTTTAAAGTTGTCCTGTTTGTCTGTATCTGGATTTTTTAATGAGTCCATCTATGCAAAAGACATCAGCTTCTTATTCAAAGTAAGTGTGTGGCTGACAGGATGAGTAGGAAAAGTATTTTTAAGATACATGAGTTGAACCACTGTAGACTTTGACAGAGTTGTATCATTTTCTGCTGTCAAAGTCTTTGAGCTGCTGTGAAATTGAATGGCAATAACTAATTGACTTCCCAGATAAGTGTGAGAAAGGAGTATGTTAATTATTTTTTTCCTATTTGTCATGTGTTCATTTACCCAGTGAAAGAAAAACAATTGGATTTTCATTTTACTTGTAGTTTCTAATATGAACAATAAGTAACCTTGTAACTTCTTAAATTTTCAGGGAATTTGATTCTCCCTTCAGCATCTACTAGATTTTTAGTATAAAAACTTATATTTTAGGGAGATAGTTAATTTGGATTACCATTTTTTTGGCTACTCCCTTGAATTAGAACTTTCCTTTTCAGTCTCCTGGTCTTGCAGAAGTCACCCACGCTTTTCTGATATTCATTTTATGCTTTTAATGTGATGGTAAAGGCTATCAGACATTTACTTTTCTGAATATAGGAATTCAAATTAATTGAGAAGATTTTTTGGGAAATGATCCATTCTTTCTTCTTAATTTTTAAGTCCTGTGTTTTTATAGACACAGTATGATCAAATTTTGTTTTGCTACATAGAAAAATATTCAATTGTTACATTAGATTATAGGGATGATGGACCATTTAATGAAATAAAGGCAAAAATGAAAGAAAAGCGGACATTATTCTATGGAGTAGTTTTTGGCACTTTATTCTGATCTGCTGATGCAGAGCACAATCATATTGAGTGATTTGAGTCTATGAAATTTAGAATTTACAATAACATAAATCATGAAGCCAAGTAGTATTTGAGTGTCTATTTTCCATTGTCTGTTGACTAGGAATAGGCATATTAACTAGTTACGTCATTCTACTGCTTAAAGCATTAACTGTGTATAAAAGTATCTGTTAATAAAGTAAAATAAATGTCATCCCAACCCAACCAAAAGAATTCAGACATTCTGATTAAAAGATGACACAAATTCCCTTATCAGTGAAGCTGAAAAATAGATCAGTTATCTGTAGAAATCTGGTAGGATTTCCTTGCCCACATAGGTTTACTTCTCCAGAATTTCACACGTAAAACCACTCCAGCTATATCATAGAAAAAAATTAGGATAAACTATGGTCAGATAAGGATCAGCCACTCCCTAATCAGCCCGTCTTTATTCCTGCGTGCTGCTGTTGCATGCTCTCATTGTGCTTCTGTAGAATTAAAGGCATTTATTTGCCTCTAAGAATGGGCACTACTTGGGTCAAGTGGCCCTTTGATTTGTGCAATGTATTTCCACACAGAGCTGTCACCTGGTTTTACCAGCTCCAGTATAAAGAAGTTCCTCAGGTAACCTCGTGCATTCCCACATAATCCATTTAGTATTAGAGGTGGAGAAAGAATCATCACTAGGAAGGATCAGAATAGAGTTTCTAGAGCTCAAGGGCCCTGGAGTGTCTCTTGTACTACAATGAGGTACTAACCTAAAGTTGGTTTGTCTTGTGGTATTATTATTTTTTTTTTAAATAACCCATAGTTTGTGAATGTTAAAATATGAAATCAGTCCTGTTTATGTATGCTTGTAGTTTCATTGTCACAAACATTTCTATTGTCAACCAGGTAAGATGCACAAAACTGTATCATTATCTCCACCATGAATTCTTGCATAAAATAGCTTGGGTCATCATTCCTGCCATTTTGAAGAAAAATTATTTTGTTTAATGTGTAGTCACAAGAACAAATTCAGAGAGGTAGCTGTATGTAGTGAATACAACCCTGCTACATTTTTAAGGAAAATGCTTGTTCAATAATTACAGATATTATTAGTTATAATTTAGGGGCTACATTATAATTTATCCAGTTGAGATGGCTGTCACTTTCCAAATCACATCTGGAACAAAGGTCACAACTTTATTAGATATGCATGCTATGTATCTTCACTGCATCTTCAAAAGATGGACAAAATGTGAGAACAGGTCAATAACCCGTAATTCCACTTGAAGCAATTCTGGTTCACTTCATCTAATTTTTGTGTTTAAAAGTACATTGACCCTAGTTCTCTTGACAATAAAGCAAGTATACATCTAAGCTTTCATCCGAGGAAGCTGCTGTAGGGTCTAGGATGGTGTGCTGGTTCTGGCTAGGCCAAATTTAAACTTTTTTTGCTTGCTCAAGGGGTTTTTCTCATCAGGGAAACTGAAAATATGAGCAATGCTGTTTGGGCCTTAGAGGATGTAGTTTAGCTGTGGAATTGCTCTTGACATTAATGATTATAAGGACAAAATGCCTACTTTATTCCATGCCATAATATGGGACTCCAGTTCAGCTGGTACTAAGACTAAATTCCTAATTAAGGGCATGTAATGAGTTTTGCTGGACTCAAGAGGAATTCTTATATATGCATGAGTTCTTGATTTTGTAATGTTAAGAAGTGGGGCACACAAAGAATTGAAAAAAATTTTGTTAAATCTGAAAATATTTGCAAGAGTCTGCAGGTACAATTGGCTTTTCTGAAACCCTAAATGGGTGTCTTCTTTCTGCTTTAGTATTTGAAAAATCCAATTGTTAAAAATTAAATCACAGATCCAAATTTTCTAGTCATTACAGTCAGTTTCCTTGCAGACATCCTTAGTAGGGAACCTTAGTTTCCTTATTATCAATGAATTATATAGTTAAAAAACTATTATTTAAATCTTATGCCAATATTTCAATGTTCTTTTGCTTTTCTCTTTTTCTCTTTTTTTTCTCTCTAAGCCCCTTCTTTGTTCTGTGGGTTTTCTTTTGTAACTCCTCCAGACTACAGCTTTGTTCCCCCTTCTTCCACTCCTTTCTGGTCAGGTACTGCTTTATTGCTTTTATATTTCTTCTAAATTTGCTTCTGTTGTTTCTGTGTGGAGCAAGTGAGGGAAGGGACGAATCTGATACTTCATTTCTTCTCCAACTCCAAAAACTGAGTTATTACATGTTATTTGTGGAGTGTAACAAAAATCAAACTCTTAAACTTTTGAATTATCATTGCTTATTACAATAAGCAGTTTGAATAGGTGTTTCAAAGCTCAATAGTTGCAGCAGATTCTATCAATGATCACTTGACTTAATTTGCTATGAAGTTGGCACCTATGAGCTATATATTTTTAATGTATTTGTTCAAATGCACAACCATGAAAATTTCACTGCTTGTAGGTAAATAATATATTCGTCCCATCCCTGCAGCAAACCATACTGCAGTAGCATCTTAGAATACAGTAGGGTTTTTTGTAGAGAATGCTTTCTTTAAATTCTGCATTAACGTTGTTTATTAATTTTGCCCATCTATTTTCTAAATACTGCTTTCTTTATTTTCATTTAACCATCTCTGGCTTTAATAGATGCAATCATTTTAAAATCAGAGACTGCATAAAAATGGTGAAAGTTGTACCAGTGATGGTCTCAATTAGTGCACCAGTACTGCTATGACTTGCTCTGATCTCTAAGATCTAGTCTTCAAAGAGGTGAACTGCACTGCTGGACAATGTAAGAAGAATTCTGCTAGTAGGAAGGTGAATGCCTTCAAGGAGCATATGGAAGGAGCTGCTAATGTGGAGAAGGCATTTACTCACGTTACACTGGCCTACTTTTGTGTACAGGGGGCAGAGAACATTGCTTAGGTTGTGCAAACCAGGATTGAGGCTAGTTTTGGCACTAGAGAAAGGGAGATGTCCAGCATGTACAAATACAGACTGGTTGCCAAGATCTCACTCAGTAGGCATATATTTTACACCTGCCCCACAGAGGTCACCCAAATTGCTTAGTGCTCCGAGATGGAGTCTTAGGGCTTTCCATAGTTTCTTGAGGTGAAAAGGATGGGGAGTGGCAGCTCAGTAGTAGAATGGCTAGTGTGCTTTCTTGTGCTCAGAGCATCTCTGATGACTCTGTCTTGATTCATGCTAGGGATTTCAATATCTGTGTCTTATACTGCTCTTGGATGTTTTGCTGCTTGGTTATTCACTGTTTTGGAATCAGACACTTTTACTTCTTTTCGGTAGTCACAACACTGACTGAGAATCCAAGCTATAAGGCACTCTTCCAGTTGGCATTTATTTTTGTAAAGGGGCACATCTGTAGAAAAGAGGAGTAGAAAGCCATTTTGGTGTAGCTGTTTACCCTGTAGTCATGACACTCAGCTGAACTGTCTGAAGCGCTCACTGGATTTGAAATGGAGAATACAAAGTTTTAGCCTTTCTTTAAAGGTAAATACTGTGAGCCTCTTCCTTTGAGGCAAGAATAGGAAATGACATCTTGCATTAAACTGCCCAGTACTTATTGAAACTGGTATTTGTTGAAAGCAAAATGCTGCAATGGCCTACAGTGATAGAACAGCAATCAGGACTCAGGGTTACTTTAAGCCTATCTTGCCTTTTCATATATTCCCATATATGGTCTCAACAAATTATGATTACATTCATTTTTTTTAATATGAAAAACTCCTTTATCAGAAAATTCTGTAGTAACCATAAGTAGAAATTCAATGACTTGCATTTCACAATATGCTAGGTAAAGTATTTCTTTAGACAAGTACAAAATATTAATGGAAAATATTGATCTGTAATTCTTAATTAAACTTATCTACCTCTTTGTATAGGATTTCATATTCTGATTGATAAGCTACATTGCTTCATATGTTCTTATCCAAACCATCTTTTTAAAAGTAGCCAAATAATGTGCTTACATGAAAAAGAACAAATACTTATTTCATGATATTACAAGTAATTTTTTTCATGAGTATCTTGAGAGCTGACTTAGTTCTGCTGATACGGAACTTAGTAACAGAGAAGGGTTAAGCTCAATGCTGGAGGTGCTGCCTCTGCCTGTATAATAGAATTGAGGTTTGGTCAAACGATGCAAATAAGTGTCCCGCTTCAAGGATCTTGGAAACTAATACATGAGAGCAACCCTTAGGGCACATGGTTGCAGATTTATTAGGAAACCAGAGCACAAGCTCTAGTAGTAGCACATTGACCTTCGTGGTATTTAAGCATGTGAGCTAGACCAGCTTGCTGTGATCACGTAGAGGCTCTTTTGTTTGCACCTTAGATCCTTCATCAGTGGCTCAAACTAGTATTAAAATTCATTTACAGCACATCTATCTCACTGTTGATGTCCAACATAATTTGTAAGTTAAAGCTGGCCATAGTTTCCTGTCATTGCCTTCTGTTTGCAGAAGGAGAGGCTAGATTAAGTAAAAGTGTATTTTTCTCATTTACAGATACTTTTTATTCACCTCCTTCAGATTTCGCACTATTTCAAGTTAATTCTCTGAGTATCCCTCTCCTCATACACAAGGCTTATTTATTACTGGTTTCTCAATAGCTTCTCTTCTTTTTTATTACTTTATCTTTTCCCCCCTCTCTTTAGTTTCTCATTGACATTAATTCTCCTGTTGGGCCCTTTCTTTCCATTGACCTCTGCTGTTAATACCTTTCTCTCTCTCCTCATTCTCCCCCTAGCTATCCTCTTCCTGTCCTTCACTCAGTGTTTCTTCTCTCCCCCATCCATACAAATGTCCTTTCCATGTGCTCTCTTTCCTCAAGTTTAATTTATCCTGGGACAGCACTAATTGGGAATTCAGGGCTGACAGTCCCTACTCAAGTTGTTTTTGTGACTGTGTCACAGAAAGATATGGTTAATACTTTTTCCAGAATTAGCACTGTCATTTTCCTGTATTCCATCACTCATCTGACTTCCTTTTATGTATTTCCTATCATAAGCATCACTTTTATTTGAAAATATGGATGTTGGATTCTATATTAATCTAAATCCTGCTACTTTCTGCCTCAAGACTTTTGAAGATACATGGTTTTGATTTCTTGCTTCTTTCTCCTTTTCCTCTCTGGCTTTGCAACTTGAAAAACAGTTAAAAGTCCTCCTTTCCTCCCAGTGTGGCCCTCCTTCTTTCTCTATCCTGATTTTCCTCGGTATTTTCCCTCTTAATTATTCTTCTCTCCATTTCTTACTTCCTTAGTTCTTTTCTTCCATGTTTTCCCAAATCTGTTCACCTTTGCTTCATCTAATCTTTTTCCTTGCCCCTTTATCTCCTTTCTAGAATCAAAATTTATACCCTACTCCCCAGAATTACTTCTTTCATCCTGCACTAGTTCCCCAAATCTGCCAGTGGTATTGGTGCACACCTCTGAATGGTTACTGACCTTACAATCAATAACTGCACTATTATTTTTTTATTTCTCAAAAAAAAATTGCTACCCATGATGTGCTCTTTCCCTGTAAAATTGATTACTGCAATGCTGATAAGGTATAGGACATTACATTCATGTCAGGATCTAAAAAAGTAGGGTCTATGTCTGACTTGCTTAGAGGGGAAAAAGTATGCCTGAACTTTAATGTACTTAATATTATTATTACCTAGAGTTTTACAACATCAGTATAAGCAATAAATTGAGAGA
Source organism: Acropternis orthonyx (assembly GCA_035583155.1). NCBI lineage: Eukaryota > Metazoa > Chordata > Aves > Passeriformes > Rhinocryptidae > Acropternis > Acropternis orthonyx. Next base: position 21,041,630 of record JAWWEU010000005.1, on the reverse strand, counting down.
CTTTTTCTCTTTTATATGGCCTCCTTTACGTAATTTAACAAGTATCTGATAAGCATACTCTACATAAGCAGTAAGCAATGTTGGACCAAACTTTGGAGACATGATCTGGATGGGATAATCTGTTGTCAAATCAGTTTTTTAGGCATTCAATTTCTGTGATATGTCTAATAATATTTTAAACAGAGTATTTGTTGTTATTTTAAAATAAATTGTTCATGCTGTCTCTGTAAGCTAAAAATATTTGAGCATGTAATGATTTTCAGATATTTAATACTGTTATGTAAAAGCCTATGTATCTATGACCTGGTGGGGTCAGAAGAAATCTTAAACACAAGCAGAGGTGAAACTGGCAGGATTTTCTAGCTCATTTACCATGTTTTGTGTTCCTGATATAATTTAAAGCCAACTAGCTATGAATTTTTAGTATTACAGCGTTGGGGGCATTGCTAAAACTAGAATCTTAATGGTATTTCCTAATGAAGTTTGGGCATTTCTAAGAAATCCGAAGGGTGGTGAGAAAACAGATGATTCTATGTAGTTTATATCAAGTCATCCATGATGACCATATGAATTCTTCTGAAATCTGAAAGTAGGAAACTTACTTGTGTTCATGAACTCTACAGTGACTTACCAAGGAAAACAGTGGCATTAATGGAGAAAAGAAAAAAAAAATTTAAAACATGCTTTGGCCAAATAATCCAAATACAAAATGCAATAGAGCAGTAGGTGTTCCTTCTGAACTGCTCAAGTCAAAGACTTTGATCTGTTAGGTGCTATGCCCACTTCCCTCTCATTTTCCTCATCCTGGAAATGTTGAGGATTTCTTTTGCAAGTTTGAACGTTCTACATCAGGGCTTGAAACATAATTTCCTATAAAACTCTTTGGGAGAAGCCGTTGGTTTTTTTGAAATGAGGCTTTTTGAACCTTTGCTTCTTAAAAATATTTAACATATTTTTATTACTTAAAATGTTTGGCCTTTACATTGGCAAAATTCTTCTATATATTGATGTGCCTTAAAATTTTAAAGTATTAATTTCAGTGGATCTTAATTTTGTAAAACAGGATCGTTGGCGATTCACAGAATAAACTCCTAAAAAGAGTAGGTTTGCATCAGTCAATATTCATGCAGATTGTGTCAAGTGATCCGTGGAAATTTCCTGTGGAAAGTCTGTACTTTTTTGCTCATGCTAATGTTAGCTTCCAATTTTAAGTGCATTAATATTTAACTTGGGAGTTGTTTTTGAAAGAACAGCACCTTATTCTGTTTGTTTTGCTTCATTAGAGGTCTAAAGTTAAATCAACTGTAAATGCTAATAATTCTTTTGGAAAGAAACTAGTGACCTGTAAAATATGTTGATGCATGTAACTGGCAGCAGGTTTTATTATGAAGCACAAGAATACAATAACTGCAAATGTATTTAGCAATTTTAGGGTTGGGGATATTTTATGTAGTTGATTTCTCTAGTGTGATTTTTTTTCTAAAAGTGAAGAGGACTATTAAAAAACAAATCACAAAATCCCTTCAACTTGTATACCATTCATCAGTGTTTAAATCTTGATCTTTGTAAGTGTGGCAGGTCGCATAAAAGGAATGCCAGTGTATGTCGTTGTGAAATGATTGGTTTATAGTCTACAGTATTTTTATTTGAAATAAGTTTGGTAGCCTTCAGTTAACAAACCCTAAAAATCTCACCCTCTGCTTCATTTCAGTGCTAAGCCCGAAGGTGATAGGCATTGCCATAGCCAGGTATGACTTCTGTGCACGAGACATGAGAGAGCTGTCCTTATTGAAAGGGGATGTTGTGAAAATCTATACAAAGATGAGTGCAAATGGCTGGTGGAGAGGTGAAGTGAATGGAAGGGTAAGGGTACTTTTTTTTTTTTTTCTTTTCCTGTGTCTCATTTTTGCTTTCACTGACAGTGATTTGTAAAACAAATAAGGTGTGTTCCGACATGGTAAACCTTCTTATATATTAATTTGCAAGATGCAGCATGTTCTCATCTTTGTTTCATAGGAGTCAGACAGAACTCTTGCCAGGTAGCTTTCTCAGCATCTAAATTAAATGGTTATTTAATGTGACCTACCAGGCTGAATATTTGGGCAAGATTATAGGGTTGGAAAATAATACTACTACAGTTAACCTTTCTTGAACTGTTTTGCACATGTATTTGGGGTAAAAAGCCCAGGTTCTTGGTGCTGTGGAACTCTTTAGCACTTTAACACAGATTGATTTCCAACACCTTTCAGCCAGACCACAATGCAAAGGACTCAATGGCCTTTTTTTATGGGGGTCTGCTGCTTTAAATCTCTAAAGATGTGGCTGATGTGAAATGGTATATTTAGCAGGTATTGTTACAAAGTTGCTTTACAATGCACTCTGAGAGCTGAATGGAAGTCAAATTTCAGTTTTGACCTACAGAGGGTTTATTGCCTCAATCTTGGTTTATTGCTTTTTAATGCAGATTAGGCAGAAGGATTTGAGTTTGCTGCTTCCATATCTGAAGAGCTGAGATGCAGGGTCAAGGAATGTGAGGTGAAAGAAAGTTAATTGTTCAGAAGCTGGAGATGATAATTGCAAGTCTAGTTGAAGTAGATGTCCAGATTTACTGCTTCATGCAATTTTGAGAACTTTTTTTAAAATGTACGTGAGCTTGATTATGATCTTAAAATGAAATGGACAATTAGACAAGAAGAAATAAGGAAGCAGAAGAAATAGCGATAGTTCTGTACACATTTTACATGTGAAGGAAGCTCAACAACTCATTCTAGTGCAGCTGCCCACATTCTAAAGGATGCCCTGGTACATGCTAGCATTCTTTCTGATAACTTTCATAGCCTGGACTTGAGATCGTAACCTCACCTCTAGAGACATTTTGGCAAGGTAGTCTAAAACAGAATTAATGTGGTTATTCCTTCTAGTCATGGTCTAGGTTTGGTTTTGAGTTCTTTCATGAGTGTTAAATTGACTATAGATATAAAGAAGTCTGAGTGAAAAACCTAAAGCAAATACATAAAAAAATAAGAAATACATGACATTGTTTCACTGTATGTCTTCTGTAATCCTTGACACATCATTGATTTCAGAATGGAGATGGCATTATAACTTAGGAAGTGTAACCCACTGGACTCTGCTGACCAGTTCTATCATATATAAAACTTTTTTTGATGGCAGTGAAATTTAACTCCATGTAAAACAATCAAATCAGTCACTGTGGCCTTTGCAAGAGGATTCCGTGGACCTGATTGAAGCCTGTTAAGTGTTTAACTCCTCATTGAAAAAATAGCAGCATCCTGGCTGTAGTAAAACTAGGGCTCTTGCCATTTTTCTGAATGTTTTTACCTCCAATTTGGGCAAAAGTTATTAGGGTTTTTTGAGAGAAAGCAGGGTAGAGGGTGTTGGTCTCCAAATTGTTGTATCTGCAAGTTATTCTTTCATTAGGGGTACTTACCCTAACTGTGTCAGGTCAGTCAAGTTTATCTTTGTAATCTTATTAATATATTTACTGAACAGATCCATTCTTGTTTTGATAGTTCAGCCATTAAAAAAAAAAAACCACCCTGTGCATCTCATGTATTTTGTTCTGCTTTTCCCCTTTTTAGGTGGGCTGGTTTCCATCAACTTACGTTGAAGAGGATGAATGAATTAAAAACTTTGTTCTGCTGACCACTAGTTTCAGGGATTGTAAACATTTAATATCATCGTGTTATTGGTCTTGTTAAGTATTTAAGCAGCAGCATTTTTGTCTGTCTGAACCTTCCAGTCTTAATGTTGGGATTTATAAAGTGTGGGCTGACAGATTATTACCTTACCCAGAGCTGTGCAAGAAACAATCTGCCAGTTTGCTGTCAGTGGGACTCAGTACCAAGTCCAACCTTCACCTTCTCAGAAAACCTCTGGAAAAGAAGTTTTTGTTCCTTTTCATTTCATCCCGTACTACACTATGAGTAGCAGCAATGGCTGAATATTTAATGTATCTCTTCTACTAAACATCTGTGATGGTGCAAGGAGATGAATGCTTATTATTCCTTATCATTGTGTGCAGAAAACAGATTTCAGTCATTTCAATGGGCATAAAATATAGTCAGTAGACTTGTCTTGAAACATCAAACTACTTTACTTATGATCTTACAAACCATTTTACACTCACAAAAGCATACTGAAGGAAGTATGTAATAAACATGAGTAGCATTTATGCATATATAATTAACTGACTACTTTGAGGTTCTGCCTAAATCTTCTAGCAATCTGTTTAAAGATATTCTACAAAGGTATAATGATGCAGTATTTCTTAAAAAAAAATATCCTCAAAGTGGAATTGTGGTATCCTTTCTTTGTCATCTCAAACCTTTTTGTGTGACTTTTTTTTAAATTAAGCAGCTGATCATAAAAGTGCAGGTGAGGGTAGTCATGACAAGATGAGTTTTAAGATTTTCAGCATTAACATGAAATATATACTTTAGACCTATTCTGTAGGAGAATATACTAATGCAAGATGATGCCACTTAAGAACAACACTGTTTTTCTGAACTTCTTGATTGATTCCAGTGACCTTTGATACTTGAATTCAAAACTGTCTTTTCCTAGTTAGACAGAGTTTCTATCACTTTTTGTGAATGCAAATGGAGTTTGCAGACTTCTTTCTGCCCTTTCCCTTTTTGTTCCCTGGGATGTTCATGGCAGTTCAACGAGTGAGTGGTCTTGTTGCAGTGTTCTGAACATCACCAAGTTAAAATGTGTTTAGGTTAGCTGGCTTGAAAGATGAGGTCATTTAAAGTGTTGTCCACCTCTTGGTGAGGCAGTCAGTTAATGTAATTATGGAGGGGCAGAAATATTATAGCTATAAGCTGAAATAAATGTGGGTGATGTCTTCAGATGTGCAGTTTTGAGTATTTAGATAATGTGAAACCTGACTTGAAAACTTCAGAGAAAATCAAGCTCTTAAATGGCTTTTCTTTCTTAAGATAATGTTGACCAATAAGATAAGTTAATTCATCCTGTCCCACATCCTCTCTTTTGCTTTACCCTGTCCTCTTTTCACATAAGCATCTTGCAATTAGTATGCACAGACATTGCACGATTTAATACTGCAGTTTTTTCCTAGTCTGCAAGCAACGTTATATCTACTATTGGTCCACAGAGCAGAATCTGCTACTACATATTTCAGTTTCTTTTTGGCTGCCCCCAGTATTCTTTGCTTCGTTCTGCCCTCCTAGCCATCAAGAAGAATCAAGCACAACACAGAGGATTCACAATAATACCCTTCATCTCTATAACCATCTTACCCATCTGCTACACCCAGCATGCACTGCTGTGTGACAAGGTGAGAGGATCTTCTAATTAGAAATCCTCCACTTGTGAGATTCAGCCTTGCAGATGAAATTCTGCTGATCCTATAACTTTTCAAGGATTTACCTCGAAATTATGTAAACTGTGATTGTGTTGAGTACATTATTACTTGATGGAACAATTAAGAGCATTTGTAAATATGTAGATTATGCATTAAAATTTTGTAAATTTTGTGTACAGCAGAATAGACTATACAGTCTTTGCTCATGTTTTGCCATGCAATTTGATTGTCTATTGTGAGCTTGATCCTATATTCCTTAAGCAGACAAATTGATTATTTCACATTTTGCCTGCTTAAGGGGTAGAGGAATAGGTGCTAGGTCTGTGAAGTGTTTAGTGCTTTGCTGTCATATAGTTCTAAGAAGAGACAGTCAAATTCAGTACAAGTTGAAAAATATATCAGTCATTTTCAACAGCTTGGGTTTAGAGTAATTTTGAGTAGTCTCTCCATCCTAAAATTGCTGTAAAGCTCTTAAACGATTCCTGAGTCTGGTAGTCACCCTTTGAGAAGAATCAAAGCCATAGGTAAACTTTACTTTCATACTGCTAATCTACATATCATAGTCTGTGTTTAATGCCCTGTATTGATTAAGTTAATGCTGCATCTTAAACTGTGTTTTGAGTACCAAAGACTTTCTAAATATTCTGGAGTGTCTCTTTCATATGCTGCTTTTGCCTGTGTGGAGGTTTTGTTGTCATGCAATAACAGAGTTACAGTACTGTAATCTGTACTATTTTGTAAATATGTTAAATATAATAAACTGGCTAATTTTTTTTGTTGTTTTGTTTATGATACGTGTCAAAATGTGTAGTTGGCTAACATGAAGGTTGTGCTTCCTTTGTCTGACCACCTTCTCATTGTGAGAACTTGATAATGTTGTGTTTTGGTTTTCCAGATGTATATAATCCTTGTTTAGCTGTAAAACTAAGCTGTCAATTTAAACTGCCTAGTACAGCTTTTGTTGAGAGCTTGTTATTTTGAGAAGAATTTGTCTTGTGCCCCTGTGCCACATCCAGGAAGGCGGTGTTTTATTTTTTTGTTGGGTTTTTTTCTGTTTTGTGGGTTTTTTTAATTTTTTTTTAAAGCTATAGAGTACATTGTGAAATCAGCTATATACTATGGATTTTTGTCTGTCAAGATACTTGTAGACTTCTTAATTGAAAAGAAGTGGTTCATAAGACATTTTATGTGTCATTTTTCAGAGCAATGTCTTTTTTCTTCCACCTTTTTTCTCCCTCTGTCATATGTAGACTAACATACAAATTCAGGCTGAATTGAGCTCGTCTGAAAATGTAGTCTGTGTCTAATTTCATGGGCTACTTCGTAACCTTTTCGTGATGTAACCCATTCATGCATTTTTTACAATATAGAATTCATTATTAACATGTTTATAAAGTTATTCCTGGACAGGTGAATTAATTCATTGAAGTCAGTGATGATTCAATTGTAATGTTTTTGGTGTCCCTTCTGTTTTTCAGTAACAGCGATTTTCTTGCGGAACTGCCCTTCAAACAGATAATTATTAAACTTAATGAGGCATTTACACATCTCTGCAGATGTAAGGCATAATTTTCCTGTCACCCATGAACTTATCACATAACTTAGAGTCACACCTAATGCAGGATGCAAAAATGTGTCTCAAATCCTCTTGTTAACAATCTCACACTCAGTCACAGACGTTCTGCTTTCCCTTATATGCAAGAAGAGACGTGTGTCCTCTGATGGGTGAGAAATTGAGAAAGCACTGTAATTAAGGCATAAGAACCACTTGTGATGGTGTTCGGAATAATTTTTCCTGCTGTAAGGCTTAGAAGCTTATTTGAAAATCTCAGCTTAAAAAAATTCCATCTTGAACAATGAAAATTATGCCAGGATTCCTTTCCCCTTTGCCTCACAGGCAAATTTGAGATGTTCTGTGAAGGAGAAGAAAAGGACAATTCTCAAGGTTTTAAAAGGGTGTAAAAGTGAGACAGCTGTCTAGAAGAAGTGGTGCTTGCTTATACAAAATGCCCAGGCTCAGACCTAGGTTTTGTTTTATTGACTTTGATGTTCAGTGCAAAAATATTTGTTTTAATTAACTTGTCTCTTTGCTAGAAATGGGGCTGCTGAGAGCCTTACATTACTATTTTGCCTGAAATTCAAGTTCTGTCCAGAGCACTGCTCATTTCATTTGAGTGACAGAGGAGGCACTCCCTCCTCTCCATTTGATTGCTCAGCATGATAGTAAATGACATAGAGTATTTCTTTGGTTAGTTTGGGTCATCTACTTCTTTGTGTCCCCTCACAGCTTCTTTTTGTGGGAGGCATGGCACAGAGAAAGCTTGGATTCTGTGCAGCATTGTTCCGTAACAGCTTAGACGCTTTTTCTGTTGCCAGCACTGCTTTTGTTTTGTAAAACACAAGACTGTAAGAGCTGGAATGACAAAAGTCAGCACCATCTTGGGCAGACCCAGTACAAGAGGCATAAAGGAAGATAGGCAGAGATGCTGTGTGTGTGTGTGTAACCATGGTCCTTAGCAAGCTGCTACACGAAAGGCACTAGCCTTTCTTCAAATGTGCTGTGGAATTTTGGCTCTTTCCTCCATGTCCACTATATGGAGGAAGAGTAGTTTTGAGTCATTTAACTTCATCAAGCTGTGAGATGAGATGTTAATGATACCAACATTTTTGCAAAATGCTGAAATGTATGATGCATGTGTAATTAGCTAATAGAAATAGAGAAAGGATTAAGCATCAGAAATTGACTGTGGAAAGGTGATTCATTGCATTATCTTAGCAACTTCCTTTTGAAGAACAAAGAGCCATTTGTTTTTATAGCAAATGAGATTTGGGTTTCTAATTTAGTTTTATAATTCCTGATCTGCTGTAGTGTTTTCTGCCCATTCATTATAAGGATCTCTGCTGCTCACATGACTGTGAAGTTAGATTTTATTTAATAAGCCTTCTGAAATGTTTGAGTTATTGATGATTTTTTTTTCCTTGGGTTATGATTTTTTACCTGATAATGTGCTTTTCAGAAAAATATGTGAGTTCATTTTAAAATACTGCAATCTGACCTTAAGTAAACTCATAGTTACAACAAATGGCAGGGGTTCAGAGGTGGCTGTTTGCCAAGGGGCATGAGGCTGGTTTGCTTCTTTCAGAACTGGTTTTTTATATTAATAATGTAATATGTGGCTGTAGGAAAAACAGAAGTAGAGAAGATCAGAACACAACAAGTAAAAAAGTGATACCACACCATTTGTGTTAGAAACAACCTGGTGCTGATAACTCTTCTAAAGGATATTTCAAAATATTAAATGTCTATTGATAGCATTGAAATGGAAACAGAAATTCTCTAATGTTTCTGTATGAGAAAACATTTGCTAATGTGGTCCTAATCAAGAACCCTTGCCCTTGGTCTTACCAGATAAGTGTCTAAATCTGTCTTCAATTAGCTGTCTTTTTCCCCCAAAGCAATTAAAAGGTTTCCTCAAGGAGATGCAGTATCATTTCTAGGATTATAATTCTTACTTATGCATAAGACTAATGGACATATGTCTCATTGAAGAAACCTTTTTTCTGGTAGTTTTACAATCAATGTCCCTGTAGCTTGTAGCTTTTAATAATGTGGAATGTGCCAGGAGACCCCCACCTTACTAAATTACCAGGTGACGTATAAAGATCTTTCCTGCCTTTTCTTCCTTCTCTGTTATAAAATTCAGCTGAGGTGCAGTACAAGTCAACCTGTCCAATCCCGTAAGTATTTAAGTCACTCACTGGAGGTTTTTCAGATGTGGTTAGCTAAACGTATGTCAGGGATAGTTTATATATAGTTAAAAATGTCCAAGATACACACCATGTGTTCTTTTGGAAGAACTACCTGTCTCCAATTGCCTTTCAGCTGTGCAATGCTTCAATCAACTGCTGGTGTTTACCAAAATCCCATAGAAATGCTATCCCAATATATAGAGGAAAAGATAGACAAAAGGTACTAAGGTGAACATCCAACATAGAGTTAGCAGGCTGCTAAATATGCAAAAAAGTTTTAAACTTTCTGAATTAAAATGGTTTGCTCAGGTGGTGCAATTGGCTGATATTTAGCTCATAGTGTAAAAATGGTGTAGTACCACTGTCTTTTAAGACTCGGTTCACAGTGGGAGGCATAAGCATTTTTGCATATTTTGCATTAAGCATAAGAGCATTATTGCAAGTTTACAAGTTTATTTTTGATAGAACATACTGTTGCTGCAACATATGTAGGGTTGTCAAAATCAAAACTTTTCTGAAACATGCATTAATTTCAGGCAAGGTTAACAAGGAAGGCAGCTCAGGTACCATGTCTTTCTACTCATCTCTGAACCAATATAAAATGGAAGATGTGAGAAAGATACAATTTTGCTTCAAGCATCCTTCCCTCAAATCATCAGAGACATTTTTATACAACAAACCCAGTTCAGTTCTTGGGCAGAATTTGCAAAGGTACTATAATATTGAAATCTGTCCGTAAAACAGAGAGTGGTAAACAAACCATCAGCTTGGCTGTACTCTTTTTAAAGTCAAATGATTGGATACTAGTGCTAAGATTAATCCTCCCTGGTGTCTGAAAGCATCTTTTTCTCATTTGACCTTTTCGAGATAACAGTGTTAGCTCTTGGCCTGGCATCCTTTCTCTCTGTTCTAAATGTGTATGAAGACATACAAAGGTTTATTTTACATGCAGCTGAATTTATTATCAATTTTTGGGTTGTCCATTAGTGTTTTGTAGTTAACAGTGAAATAAATGAGCAAGTACAGAAAACAGAAATTTTATTTGTAGTCCCAATAAAATGTATCTGGTTGCTAAGAGCTAATAAAGGTAGGTGTTTTCTCTTTCTGGCTCTTCATCAGGAATGCACTGTGAAGAGAGAAGTATTACCTGAATGTCACTGCATGAGCAATTCTAATTACTAATAGAATTCATCAAACACTCTAGTATAGTGACATTAAGTAATAATTAATAGACCATGCGATATGTGGCTGCATGAAGTGACAATGATTAACCTGTGATACTGCAGGATGTACCCAGAGAACAACTGGTGTATGATGTGACACTGTTTGTTCTTCCTTGTTTCATTGGAGTTTGGCCAGTCTCCACTCACAAAAAGAACGAGAGTTCAAATCCAGAACCTGTTAATGTGACTGGTGTTTGGAGTATACACAATTTTCCCTACACTGCAGCCTGAGCTTGATGTGGTCGCTTATGTTGGAGCTGATGTTGATGGGTCCTTGTGTCCCACTTTGCCTGGGAAGAGATGGCAAAATGTTGGGATTTGCTCTATTGATAGATTGATTTTTTAATTAATTGTAAACTTTGTGTTATGTAGGCACTGAAGTTACAGCTATATCTGTGCGATAAGATTATGTGACATAGTGTGTTAATTTGTGCATACAAAATGTTGTTTGTGGTCAGTGTGGTTAGCCAGTATTGAGAATCTTGCTGCTTCTGGGAGAAGCAATTAGGGGAATTAAACAAAAAACAACAAAACCAAAACAAAAAAAAAAGTATTTCATTGGTGCAGTCATTATACAAACACTACAGATTTTTCCTTTTTCCAGACCAGAAATCAGTTTTCTTTCCAGAGACAGACATTTCTGGCAAATCCTTTGTTTAAAAACTCCACCCTTTTAATCCCATGTGTGACTTTTTTCTCTGCCTCTGTAGTACTTCCCTGGTTTCTTATGCTTTTTTGTATCCTTTGTTCCTCCCCTTCTTCTTGAGTGACTCGAACAAAAGAACACTTCAGTGAATCCCTCATCCCTGCTTTAGGAAGCAGGACCTGAGAGGCCTTTTGCCAGCCTGTGTTAAGTTTTCACACAGAGTCCCTTGCCTTGGGCAGTGGTTTCTTATACTTATGAGTGCAAGAAGCATGTAACTTTATTTTCTTTTTTTCATATAATCGGTGTGAAAAATGCCTAGTAGAGCATTAACTTCAGCTTGTTGAAGTACACATAATAAAGCAGCTCTCAGAACGCTTTCCAGCTGAGTAACAAATGTGGTGCATATATATATATATGAAAACCTTATGGAATACAGGTAATAGGAAACTTAGTGGCAAAACACTTAATCAAGTATAATCAACATTTTCACTGTGGTTTTTGAAAGTGAGAATTTCTACTATATATTGTATTTTTCATTTACTTCTTTTGAAAAATGTTCATGTTCTATATTGCAGGTTTTGATAAGGACAGAACCCAAAATAGAATTACCATATCAACTACTCACGGGTGGCTTTTTCTTTTGTAAGAGTTTATAGGAAACTCTGGATTTGACTTCTTGTGAGCCTGGGAGGAAGTTTGTTGTAAGAGGAAACTGAACATTCATTTTAAAAACATTCTGTTGAGTAATGGAACTTTCCAGAGTTATATTGTTTCAGAATATTTTGTACTGTTCTAATTAAATGATCCATTGTGATCATGCAAACAAGTTGTTATAAGAGGGGGAAAATTTTAAACTGAAATACCCTTTCAATGTATCTGATTACTTTCAAGATCAGAATTCACTATTACACTTTCTAGCATAACTCTGGAATCATATTTTCTTTTAAGCTTCTGAGGTGAAAAAATTATCTGAAGCAGAGACCATGTAGGATGTAGAATATAGCTAACAACCTCAGAAGATACTCAAGCTTGATGAGAACCAATACGTTCAGTTGTAACTAGATTTTTCATTCTCAAAAAGACATTGTACAAACTGAAGCTGTATTCAGTCAGGATGTCTGCTCTTGAGAATTACTCAGCTGCATAAGTTTTAGCAGTGATGGTGCCTGAGGCCATGTCTTAGAGTTAATTCATAGTTCTCTGGCAATCACATAAAGTAACTGTCCAGAAAATTATATTCCAGCTGCATCTCAAGTGAACTGATCTTCAGTGCATAGGGAGGAACACATCAGCATCCCTGTATCATGTGCATAAAAGACATAACCCCAGAGCTGCAGAGGCCTCAACATCAATGGCTGTGGTGGGAGGTAAGCATTCCTAACCCTGAGCCTAAAAGCTACAGTAATCCCACAGTGTCAGAAATAAAAAAAAAAAAAAAATCAATCAAGATCTATTGCTTTTACCCAGCTCTGTTCTCCATTAAAGGAAGTGCTCTGAGAACAACTTTTTGGAAGTTGGGTGCATCATTTTTTTTTAAACAAAACCCTCTAGGATGAAGAATCTCCTGAAAAAAAAAAAGGTTGAGAAGCATTAATTGTGTCTGCCTCTTTCCTATTTAATATTACTTGCTTGGGGTTTCTGATTGGAACAGTAAATGCAGAAGAAACCCTCATATCTTTCATTCAGTTAAACTTTACCCAAAGGGCAGCAAAGTCCTGTTAGCTGAAAAGATACTGCTCTATTTCTCTGTTCTTGAATTTTTGAAACTGAGAAACAAACATCAGTCTTACTGAACATGTTAGTATTGTTAATTAAAAATAGCAACCCTCCATTTACCTACTAATAGTAAAAGTTGTTCAACAACTGTCCTATGTTTAACAAAGCCAGAAGGTTTAAACTAAGCTTAAACCTCAAGTCCAAGATTACTAAAATGATAAACATGTGGTTAATAGTACTAAAAACCCGTGTATATATATTTGTAGAAATGTAATGCACTAACCAGGTGAACAGAAGTCAGAAACTGGACAATCAGTCTATGGATTCTGAGGCAATTTTCTGACTTGAATGGAATCCGGAAGACATGATACTGCTGTTAGAGTAGTCTCAGGCAAAGTGATGTTTGCTTTTAAAGACACTATAAATATTGCTGTGAAGTTGCAATTTATGGGTATCGAAGACAAGGATTCTAAGTCAACAAGAATTCTAAGATGTTCTGTTTAAATCTTGTATAGAAAAAGTTGTAAACTCCCCAAGGTGATTGTTGTGACAAAGATCCACTTGCACTGACTTGTTCTTTGCTCTAGACAGAAATGGTTGAGGACAGACTATTATTCTTTCAGTGGCAGAAAGCTTTTGACGAGTGAGTGCTGCTCCATAGATGCCTTGGACCAGTGAGAGATCACTGGTTAGTAGTTAGAAAAGTGTTTTTATGTTTTTAGAATTCTGCATGTACCTAAGAATTTCTAGTAGGTGTACAGAAACGATAACAGAAAGCTGCCTGAATGGTAAGTGATCATGTTTATCAAGATTTTTTAAAATTTTCATCTTATTTCCATTTCACTAATCTTCCTGTGAGGAGCTATTGAAAAGCTTGTTGTCTCTTGTGCTATTTATATTGTCAGACTTGGAAAGTTTCTTGCCTCACAAAGAACATGGTTTAGTGGTTCCTGTGTGCTATGTGAACTGCTGATGTGTTTAGCTTGCTTCCTCTGGGGCATTCTGATATGTTACACTGCAGTCGTGACTGTTTACAGACAGTATTCATAGTAACTATGACTCCCTTGTAAACAGCCAGTGCTTTTCCCTATTATTATATACAAAACTATAGTGGTTTTGCAACTGAGCAGATCGTGTAATTTCTAATACAACTAAACAAGCAGCGGCATGAAGATATTATTGCCTAAACCCAGGTGCTAGAACAAAACAAATCGTTTTATTGATTCTCCTAGGTTTAATTAAAATTTCAGAAAATTCACACCCTGTCACTTTCTTTGGCCTTCTGAGTTGTTGATGCAGCGTAGGCATGGTTTCCTTGTTAGTTTCTGGTACTTTAAGAACAGGTATACTAAGACTTAATGATTTGTTTTGCAATGTTTGTACATGGGAAAAATAGATACTTGTAATGAAGAGATCACTATCTCAAAGGCTTTTTCGCTTGTGAAGTCTCTCTCTGCATAGTAGTGTTGGAAATTGATTGATTTAGAGATTTTGGGAATTCTGTTGCTGAGGAAAAGCACAGTATTTGTGAGAGTTGGAGTGAGGGCTCTGTGTGCAGAAGAAGAATGATCTCAGTGAGTATCAATGATGAAGCAATGGGTCTGAATGACAGAGTATTTTGAAGACTGCGCAGAATGCAAGGGGATACTTTAAATTCACCTTTTGGAAAACACCTAAGTTTCCAACTACTGCAAAACAAGTAACAGTGGATCAGTAAGGTGATGCCTAAGTCAGTGGGTTTTGAAGAACTGTTCTGATAACATTTCCGTCATGCCTTTGCCCTGCAGCTGACACACAGGTCTTCTGGCTTGTTTGGCAGTGATTAGTGGTGGGTGTAGAAGGAACAGTCCCAAAGTCTGGATTGCCCAGTACTGCACATAGATGAGCAAAGTCCACTCATGATTTGGATCCATTTTTCCTCATGGGGCAACAAAGACTACAAGCACTGCATTTGAGCATAGGAAATCAGACACTACTCTTTTATAAATGGGTGCTGAAGGATGTTTAAGGCCGTTAACTTATTATGCTTAGTGCAGTCCTATAGAGACAGGATTCAGGAGAAGCTTTTGATCAATATTCTAATCATAGCTGTGGTGGGAAAATTGCTACCTGGAGAGGCAGTGATCACTGCTTGGACTGGGGAAAGAAAAGATCAGTTCAGGGGCACTCTGCAGGGTACAGCCTAAACTTGTACTAGAAGGAAAGAGATATTTTAAAAGAATGACACAAAATTCTAGCACACAATGTCCCTGTAAGAAGTACAAGTCAAGTGCACCAATAAATGCAAGAGGAAAATGCCATGGAAGGCAGTAAATCAAAAAGCAATTGATTGGAATATTTAGAGTTTTAATTTCAATTACTGGAAGTGATACAGTGGCATACTGCAAATGTCTGAGGTTTGGAAGGAGAGATCTGCAGCACTACTATTCAGACCTCTTCTGTACTTCCCAGAAAGGATGTGATGGAGGAGCACAGCCGGTGACCCTGAGGGACATGGCCTTATTCCTCATTTTGGTACAGTGTGTATAGCCTCAGTGTTTGAAATAGTTTGACTGTTTAAAATTAGTTTAAACTGAGGCATTAGGCCATTAAGTACTGCATTTGTTGGGAATGGAAAGTCTCTAGGAGCATGGCTGTTCTCTGGTTAGCACTGAAGCTCTTAAGCACTGAGGGCACTCTAAGTCACAAAGTTCTGTAACTATCATTTCCATTTGCTTTTGTGGCTTGTACTGTAGTGAATGCTTGTTAGGGCTAAAACAATGCCAATCAAACTACTGATAACTCTAGTGAAGTTACACATTTCTGTCATCTCTTGTACATTTTTCACTAATAATTTGGTCTTTCATTTCAGTTACATTTTAACATTTTCCATTGAAATGGCAATTATTCATTGTCAGAACCCAGCCATTATTCTTGTCAAAAAGACATATGATGCATTAGCTTAAGGGCAATTGCTAATAACTACAGAGGTGACATTTGGTTACGTAGAATGGGCAAGTCTGCATGTCTTCGTCAAGTGGTAAGGGTTTGTATGTCCTGTAGTTTGTACTCTGTGGGAATACTGCTGAGCTAATCTAAACCAAACCAAATTTCAGTTTGGCTTTGATATGATTTTGCTATAATTAACATCTGTGCTCTCCTGGTTTTATTGAAGTCTTTTAATGTTTGTATTTTATAACTGATTGACGTGAGCTTGCTGAAGAGGGGTGGAAGGGAGAGCATTTTGTTGCCATATAGTCTCCGCAAGCATTTGTGATGACAGAGCTTTCTGATTACTGGGAGGCAGGGACCAAGTGATGTTTTCTTGCACCATTTCATTGTGTGCAAGATATTCTTTGCTTTTCTTGACCCTGCTATCCTTCCTGGTCATGTTATGCTTGCTTTCACTTGTTATCTCTCAAGAATGATTTGGAAGATGATAAAACAGTCTTTGTTTTGTTTCGTTGCCACTGGACCTGGGGGCCAGATTTTAGGTGCATTTGGGAATTCCATGTCATTTCTGGATCTTCGGAGCTTTAAAAATCCATTCCACTAATGCAGCTGAAAGAGGCCCTGGTGTTTTCTCTGGTATAACAAGAAGAATGGGAGTTACAGTCAGCTGTGCATGAGGGAGGGGGAATAAGCTCCAGTAATGGTATTATGCAAATGTATTTTATTTTCCTATGAAGAGAAAAATTCTTATGGCAAAGATTTTTTTTTAAATTTAATACTGAAGTGTGCAGGGTTCTTCATGTCCTAACATCTGACAGGCCTCCATTTTCTAATGGAATTTGACCTGATGCGTTTTCTGGATAAAATTGTGGCTACATTGAAGTCAGTGGCAGAACACAGGAAAAGTTCAGGAAAACATGCTAAATACAGATGTCTGTGTTTGTTAATTGTACTAATATACAGACATTGTTAGCCATGTAGTTTGCCTCTTAATTCTGTGCTGTTTTGCCCTTCTATACCTCATTCAAAAAGGAGAAGGCAAACAATGGATGATTTTACTTTGTGGGTCTTACACAGGATTTCTATACTAGAATACCAGTCACCACAGAGTGTTAAACACTGTGACATTTCAAGTCCAAGCTAGCAATGAACAATATGATAATGGAATCTAATTGCCTGGGCAAGTTGTACCCATAACTTCCCATTAAGGCTTCAGGGGACTTACATGATGCCCACTGCCCCCTTTGTTCTGAAGAAATCCTCTGCTTATCAGCTTGTGCCTTTCTGAGTGAGATGGTTGGTGTTAGTAATTTTTTGGGTATCTCCCTGTGCCACCTGCAGGAAGCACATCCCAGATTCCTCTGATTACTTAACAGTGTGTCATATTTTTATGCACCTTCCTAATTTGTGGTAGTACCTGCCCAGGCCATGATGTCCCTTGGCAGTGTGTTGTCAGCACTCACCCAGACTGGCTGTGTGGGTATAGTGCAGCACCATATCTTGTCTCTTTGCACGGACTTCAGGGGTAGGTACAGACCATTCTTCCTTTTTCTCAAATCACATGATTACTGACCAGTTCCTGCAATCACTTGCCTTCTAAAAGCAGTGTTCCTTATTTATGCTTTTGGCTATCCAAGGTAATCTAGCTAACCTGACATCTAAACATTGAAAATGTCCCTTTTGGAGAGTAGCTGCTTTTAGCTGATAACCAGAGTCCTTTGTTAATTTTTAATGCTATTTTGCAAGTGATCATCCACATGGAAAAGACTGGTCCTCAGATGTACACACTGAGAACCTACTGGCAAAAAATCCCCATGGACAGCACTGTGGGTATACAGAATGATTTCTTCCCAGCTGTTACTGCAGTGCTTCCACCAGCATGTTTCCATGTGTCAAGACAGCGTAAATCCTTCATGAAAGAATCCCGTGTGTGTGTCTTCTGCAACAAGACACAGAAGTTGTGAAGACAAGCTGGCTGAAAAGTTTGCACAGATACTGAGTTCCTAGAAATGCAAATATATATATAATTTTCTTCTTAATAAGATATGAATGGATAGTAAATTTTTCCTTTCTGCATCTTACAGGAACTCTCTCACTTGCAACCAGAGCAATTAGAACAAACCCCAGAACACAAAAGGCTTGGACAGCTTTCTTGTCAATATTAAGAAAGAATCTTTTTTTTTTGTAATGAACAGAAGCTGTAATTTATTGTAATGAGGCCATTTGAAAGCTGGGGGGCTGGCTTTTCAGCCAGTCCTTGCCCTGGGGGAGTTTTCCTGAACCCGTGACTGTTGTTTCATCTGGAACACTCAGGTTCCCCTTTTGAGGTTTATTCAGTCATGGTACATTAATGAGATGCAGCTTTGTAGTTGCCATTTCTTGAAATCTATGATCATTAAAGCTTGATTAACAAACAAGAAAAAGCTCTTACTTGTTACAGTGGTTCTTAAAATGGTTTTTTCATTGGAATCTGTTTCACAAAGAATGAAAACCCAGAGCTGGTCAGTGAACAGGTGCAGAGCCTTACAGAACCAGCAAGGAAATGAAATGGAAATCATTGGCTGGAAGAGGTGAAAGTGCAGGTTTGTAACAGAGTAGAAAACAATTTTCCAGCAGTATTTTCTGGCTCTGTCTGAAGATAATGAGTTCAATGATACCTTAACTTCAATGGAAACAGAAGCAGACCCCCAGAGAAGAGTGGTGGGGTCCATAATGTAACTCCCCTGCTAATAACTCTTAAATAGCTTTGGTGTTGACTACAGAAGTACCAGCTGCATACGCTCTTGGCTGGAGAAAGAGAGTTGGGGAGATGTGAATATATGTGGAAACATCTGGGATGGAAACTAATCAATCTGCACAAATTATTTTCTCTGTGTTATTGCTTGATTGTTGTTCTCTATGCCAGTAAAGGAGAACAGGAGGTGAATGTCAAACTTCTTCAGGCAGTGCAGCAAATCCTCCTAAAAGGAGGAATCTTTTTCTTCCCTTGAGTTTCAAGTTATTTTTCTTGAAAATGAATCATCAGACCAACTTTTTTTTGAAAAAGAAAAAGCAGTTAATCTTCATAGAATGGGTGTCTCTCCTCTCCCCCCGCCAGGCATGTACCCATGCTATGGGTGTATGCAGGCAAAACCACTCTATTAGTCATTTCTCTTCCTGTCTGAGAAGACATTTATGTTCCTGATGTTGTCTACTGCACTCATGTTCTGCTTGAGTGGTTTTGTTCCTGTGGCAAAAATCAAAGTAATATTTAATAATATAAGAAGAAAAACTGCAGATATCCCAGAAATTCTTATTTCAGATTAGATAGTTTTATAGTTTTGAACAAAATATTATCTGCTGTAGTTCGCTTAACCAAAGATCTGCATTATTTGTAAGTGTGGTTTGCCTTCACAATTCTGTACCAGTTCGTCTTATCAGAACATGATGCTGACACCACATCACACCTAATTAAGTGAAATAATTGTCTTGCATTGCTCAGGAGCTGTTTTGTGTTTGCCTAAATTACGCAGACATTAGTATGCTTGTGCATGTCTCGATGGTACCGGGGGGTTTGGTTCAGCAGAGTGTTATGTTCCTCATAGCCACGAGATGTCAGGCTGAGGAGCAATCCTGGGGGTTAGAGCACTGTGCGTGTGCCTGTGCATGTCTGTGTATATATATCTATATGAGTAAAAATTGTGATGAAGGTAGCAATTAAATCTTGGATTTTTGAAGACAGCTAAAGAAGCCAGACAAATCGGTTCTTTCCAAAGCCCAAAGACTTTGGTACCCGCTTTACTTGGGATTATTTAAAACTCTCAGCCCTTCCTGTTGTGTACTAAGACATGACTAGGAAGAAAGTCTGCACAGTGCCAAGTTCTGTCACTGAATTCAAGGATGTGGAGTTTGTCCTGTTGTCCTTTGAATCTGTGGCTGCAGTGATGTCAGATGGGAGTGGAGGTATATGAATGAGTCTGAAAATGCAACCAACACATGGTTCTAAGAAGGCTTTATAAATAGTACCCCCCACTTGCTCAGCACTGTTCCAAGAAGTTTAGACAGTTCTAAGGTGTGTTAGAAACTATCTGTTTTTACTAGATTGTGTAGGGGGTGAGGGCAGGATGCTGTTTGTTTTGGGGTTGTTGTTTTTTAGTTTTTGTAAGACCAGCTCCATGGCTCTTTTAATTTAGCAGAGGAACATTAAGCAGGCAGGACTCACTAATCAGAATCTCACCTGCTTTTGAGAGCAGTGGTGTGCAGCAAAAAAATTTTAATTGGGGGGTAAACTATAAATTGTCTAATTTAGTGAATGATACTTGTGATTTTTTTTTTAAAGTATATCTGTTTCCCCCTTTGACTTCCTAACAACCATGACTTCTGCTGTCCACACTACTGACCCTTTCACTGACCTTCTGTCCATGTGTTTGCTCTTTCTTCCTCCCTCCCTCCCTCTCACCCCAGGATGCTGGTGGTGATCCCTGAGGTCCCTGGCTGACGGGGGATGCAGTGGCTCTGCGCTGTACAGGCTCAGCCCCTGAGAAGCACAGATTTGATTGCACAGATGGGCACTCCTTTCTTTCTGTGTTCTAATTAGTATGGGTAACCGGTCAAGGCACAGACTCAGCTGACAGAGACATCAGTTCATAAAACTCTCACAGGCTGCGGGTATGTGCTCAGATTTTGCACAGAATTTCATCTTGCCCTTGCTACCATCATGCTTTTATGTGCTGCAGCTATCATTTTTGGTGGAAAAGAGTATTAGATGACTCTTGTATTTAATATTTCCAAGGTACTTATTTTTGCTGCAAAGGACTGTATCAATGAAACACATTCTGTTGATGTGGACTTAGAATGTATCTAAATCTTCTATACTAAGAAGCAGACAATGGGCAGAAAAACAACCTTTAGCTGTGAAAAAGTACTGAGGATAAGGTTGATTAACCTTGGAAAGTAATTTGCAAATGAGGAGGTGGGTAGTTACCTAAAACACAGTTACTTACCCTGTGCATGTTCACATAATATGGAAACACTTTCCTGTGTAACAGAATTGAAGTATTTGGAAAGCCCCTATAAAGTCTTTGATTAGCAAATAGTGTAAGTACATGAGCATGTAAGTGTAAATTACTTAAATAATACACCTACAGTTGAGTCCAGCTTTAAAGATTGCCTTTGTCCTGCCTGTCTAAAATTTATGCATTCCATTTCTTCCAGGTTTTGTCATTTTGGTCTTTTGACTTGAGCCTTTTTTGCAGAGACGAGTCTTCCTGTATCTGAAAAATTCCTAGCCCAGTGTGACAAGATTCAAGGATATGTCAGTTAAAAGTAATTGGGGATATGTGCTGTATCTTGAACTGTGTCACATAGTTTGAAGACATCCATGTGGTAAAGAAGCTTGCACTTTGAGACACAGATCATACAGAAAGAATGGTGAGAAAACTGCACGTAGACACACTCAAATCTTCCTACGTTGGTTGAAGTACAGACCCTACATGGAATAGGAACTTCAAAGATGTGGGAGATGGTCAGTCCCAACCTGGTGCAGAGTAGTGACTCAAACTGACAACTCATTACAACTTTTAGTCTAATTTATGAAACAGATATGTAGGTCTTTGAGTCCTTTTGTAGAAGAGTATGTGTTTTTGTCACTAAGGACTTATATGTGGTACTAACTGGTGAAGCAAGGGGAATTTGAGAGTCTTTGCTTCTCAAGCACTTTGGTAATTTTGTTTTATAGTATTTCCTCCTTCTTAAATTGGTGTCAGTCATGAAGCAGTGTGGGGGACACTGTGACCTCCAACAAAGATCATTTGGTGTTGGCTCACAGTGTGTATGTCTGGGTACTGGTTTCCTAATAATAGAGTAGCTAGTTCCTGTGTTGGCAAAGCTACAGAGAACATGAACAAAACCAGCTCTTGATTTGAGTCATTTTATCTCAGGTCCATTTAGTTCACTTAGTCGTGGAGTCATGACAAATTGGGCTGGAAAGGAGAAGGTTTCATATATCAGCCTGACAACCTGAAATGTCATTATTTTCCTCTTGTTCTCCTGAACCCTTGCTGATTTTGTACTGCTGCATGCGTCTGTTTCTTTTCCTTGTTCTCAGTGGATGCCAAAGACATGCTAGAAAGCCTTTTACCAAGTTTTAAATGTTTCTATAAGGAAAACGATGCAGGTTTAACAGCACGTGCAGGTATTGGTAAAAAAGCAAATGTTTCCCTCTTGGCTGTTTAGTTGTCTGTAACAATAATGTCATAAATAAATAATGTTTCCATGGGGGAAAAGAGGAGTTGTTTATCAGATAGAATACATGCCAGTTAGGATAACTCTGAGCAAAATGTTAACATGGATTAAACAGGAAAACATACTGCTGGCAAACAAATTGTTGGTGAAAACAGCTTCAGCTAGGGAGTTCCTTTCTCTGTGGGATAGAAATGGTGCCTGCTGTACAGACCAGCTTCTAAAATTAAGGCATTTGTCGCTGGAACTGGCTGGGTCTGTGGAAACATTCAAATGAGAATAATTTAAGTGCTGCAATAGAATAATGCACAATAAATAGTACATGGAACTATACAAATGCTGCAGATTATAGTAGGATCAGAGAGATAATGCCTAAGGGATTATGTTTTCCTTTCCTGAAATTATTTTTCAATGTAATTTAAAACCTGCTTCTGTATTGTTGAAATCAAGGTGAGGCTTTCCTTTGCATTCAGTGGATTCTGAAACAGGTTGTTAATGAATGCGAACTGCTCAGGCATTGGAGAATGAATCCTAGTTTCCAACAGAATAGAAGCACCATTTACACTGAAGTTGTATGTTTTCTCATACTATTTTTTAAGTCTTTCTGCTCCTTCTCTGAGGCCTGCTTTTGAGATATGCAAGGATAGCTCATCTTCTTTCCACTTTCCCGTGGCTTCCTTTGCTAAGATTGACAGCTGGGGGAAAAAACCCCACACTGATAGCTTTTTCTTTATCCATGTGCAGATCTCCATTAGCAGCTGTTCTGACTGCTGACTAATTGCCACACAAGAGTTACCACTCAGAAACTGAAGTCTGCAGAAATAATGACAAAGTCATGCCTGTCTTGATTGGTTTGTTTCTTTGGGTTTAGTTTTTTTTCTTTTTTCAAGTTGTAGAGGGCTGGATGACCAAGAGCATGCAACTCACAAGTGCTGCTGCCTTAAAGCAATCCTACCTCTTGTTAGCCATTGTAAGCCATTTGAGGAATATAAAGTTGACATTATAGATTAGGAAGACAAAAATACACTAACAGGGACTTTGGTGTTATTGAAGTACATACTCCAAGTTCAGCATTTGCTTACACTTTTTTTTTTTTATTTTCTAATATGATTGCCATTCTGAACTGCCTTCTAATTTCGTCTTAGACATCTGTTACAAGAATTTTACATTTGCAGTTTTTGTCTCCCCTCTTAGAGACATTTTTTTGCTTGAGAGTTGGCACATTTTTAATATCAGTAAATGGCCCTAATAATGTGAAAATGGAAAGCATGTAAAAATGCCTACTACAGAATCAAACTGATTACTCTGTGATTATCTGGTTATTGTTTATTTATGTACTTTGTCAGCCCACTGCACTTGGTTCAAAATACAGCAAAAATCCCATGTTTAATGAAAAGTATGCTTATTGGTTAAACTGGTTTATGTATTTGAAGAATAGAAGAGACAAAAACGTGGCAAGACAATTTCTGAAAGCATTAGAAGAAAGTACAGAGGTGTTGGACATAGTTGAACTATGAAGAAGGTAAGTACATTCAGTCAGTTTTTCTCTGTTGGCTTGAGGGTAATCTCTGCCATATTACAATGTAGTGATTTATGGATTAATTAGTTGTAAAAACCAAAAATATTTAGAGAAAATGTTTCTCTCAAGGAGCCAGCAAACCAACTAAACAATAGGAAAATGGATTTTGTGTATTAAAAAATTAAATTCAATATATATTTATGAGTCTATTCAAAATGTAGAGTCTTTTTGCTACCAGACTTCCAGTAAGCAGAAATATCTATGTCTCAAAACCTAATTTTGTCAGTATCTAAACATTTATAGAAGAAATTAAATGCTGAAGCTATAGGTATTTCAAGCTATAAAATATATATTAACTTACAAAGTAATAATATTATAATTATGTGAGCTTTAATATAATCAGTTAAGAAAAAAAATCAGACAAGGAGGGCGAAAAATACCCATAACAATCTTTTTATTTTGGAAGAGGATTCTACTGCTTTAATGTTTTGGTTTTCGTTTTTGGGGTTTTTTTTCTATACGCAGGTCTTACTATTATTTTATCAGACTGTTAAAATGCTTCCAGTTACTTTGACTCGTATATAACATCCCTTCAAAACTAGTAGTTGTGTTTTCTTTCTAGCCTTTAACTGAGGTGCCAGAGAGAAAAACCCCAAGCAGCAAAATCACATGTGTGAGTTAAATACAACAACATTGAAACTCCAATGTTTTGGGAGGTGTAATGTAAAACAGACTTGGATGAGATAATCTGAAATAAGTGGGTGGCAAATATATGCAGATGGAAGACTATTTAACATCAGATTTGTGTAATTTGGATGGAGTAGGGAACTGTAGGTCTCAGTACTTATTGCGGTGGATGAGGTGTCAGAATTAATCTCTCTTTCTGTAATTGACTTTGTAAGTCTTTCAGCATCTTCAGGCTTCAGTCCCCCTGAACTAAATGGAAATAGCATGCTTGCCTGCTTTGCTACCATGTCATGAGGCTAACCTCAGTACAGTCTGAGATACTCTGATGCTGGATATTGTCAGCAAATGAGAAAGCTGTCAGAAAATTGTTCACCACTAAATCTACTTAGTTTAGTCATCATTCCTTACATCCTACTCAATGAGAGAATTGTAAAGGTAATTGTGACTCTCTACCAGATCTGGGGAGGCACAAGAGCACTGCCAAGACTAATTCGTAGGTACCAATCCACTTACTTTTTGCCTGTGGGAGATCTCGAGAGAAAAGTAATATAATTTAGGAGGACATGGAGAAAACTCTGACATGAGGGAAGAAAGCAAGCTGTAGTATGGCAAAAAAAAAGTAGTATAATAAATGTAACTACCAGGGTGTTCTACATGACTCTTCTCCCATCCTACCAAGCAACAGTAATTAGAGGTAAGAACTGTTAAGGAGACATGCACTGAACGAGTCAGTGTAGCCATCCAGGGCCTAGTTCAGTCCCGTGTGGAGCATGGTGACTGCAGATGCCAGAAGGTGGCCTTGAGGAAAAATGTGTTTCTGAATACATTTCGTTGTCTAAGTCCTCATAAGAATTACATGTATTGATTTTGGAGGTGTGTGGTGAAGAGCAGATATAACTGCAAGCATTGTGCACATCTTGGCAAAGGGGTTCATCCTGCGCTGCGCTTGCTCTGCTTTGGCCTGTGTTGAGAAACGTCTGCTTCATGAACATCTGGATTAGATGGCCAGACTGATGCTGCAAAGTACACAGCTGGAGCCAAGGACAAAGCAGAGGTGGTGCTGACAGGCCTAGGCTCTTCCAGCAGGTAAGTGAGCAGTGTCTCACCTAGACAGGAGGTGAAGTCCTCAAGGGAAGATTGTCCTCTCTGTGCGAGGCTCAAGTCCTGCAATTTCCAAATCAGAGCTGACAATGCCAAGTTCTGTGCCTACAGATTTATGAGAATCTAGGTAGTACCTAGACTGGCTTTCTCCCTGAGATCCAAATACATTTTTTTCACCTGGGGACCACTTGTTTTCTTTCTTTTCACTCTCTCAGCACTTGGGTTTGCCCAGATATTTAAGTCTTGATAAAAGTGGATTTTTTGGGTTTTTTGTTCTTTTCCCCCGCTTTGGATTGCAATACCTTTCACATACACTTCTATTTGGGACTGAGGTAGAATTTGTGTCTGATTGGTAGTGAGAACAAAATTTATAGTTCTACTTCATCTTGATCTTTCTGGTCAATGTTTTTAGTAACCTCTGCTCCTGCAGTGTGGGCTCCAACCTTCATTTCTGTGTTTAACCGTTTAAATTTCTACCCTGTACAGCTGAAGACTTTGTTTTAGTATTTGAATTCCATTTCCTGTGACTGCTTTTTAGCTTTACTAGGTGAGCAAATCTCAACTCACAAATGTGATTGGTATTGGGTTTTAGTTTACTGGTTTCTGGCATGTCTGCCAGCTTTGAGGTGGGCATGTGTTTAGAAGGACTGTTTTGCAGGAAGAATGTAAGGCTTATTATGCATAAGGTCAGTAAAACTAGCAAAAAGTAAACAATAAACTAAGTTATATTAGTGCATTTTTATAAAGACATTAAATTCTCCTGCCATTAAAATGACCAATATTAAGCTTTAGGAATTAATTTATGTTAGTTGAAAACATGATTGCCATCTTGAATTTATCATCCACTATATGTTAAGTCTCACTAAAATACCAGTATACAAATACTGTGTTCTTTATGACATTGGTGTTCATAATCCCTAATAAAGTTAAGAAAGAATGAAGTAAGAATAGTTACCTGTTCAGGCAAGGAATGCGCCATTTGGGATACATCTGTTTGTCCTGCATGTCACTTGTGAGAAAAAAATTGGTTTGATTCTCATTGTAAAATGAAGAAGTGTGAAGTAGCATTCTCTAATTAGTATTATAGGTGATGCGTAGTAATATTATATAATATGTGTCCTAATACTGTACATAGCAGTAGTTATAACCAAAGTTACTAAAGAGTTTTCAATATTCTTGTAGCGTAACACTTTATTCATATTCAGTGTGCTTTCGTGCTGGAGCATGCTGAACTTGTTCCTTGCCTTTGCTTTTGGGTTGTTTCAGGCAACCCCATTTACCTCTCTGCGTCAGAGTTTCTTCATCTCTATTAAAAGATATCTGAAATATTTGAATGCTTACAGGCTATAGAGAATAACAGTCTAGCGCTATTGTCTCTTTGAGGATTTTGGAAGTATCTCAGTTGTGATAAATTGAAGTGGTTTAACTTTGAGTGTCATAAGAATCTTACAAGAATGACTTTGCCTTGTATTTTATTTAGTTAGAGTAAGCAAATACGTGTTTTTCATTCCATATGTTTACAGAATTTAGTCATAGAGCCTTTGAAGACTTCTTGGTACTGCCAATTGCAAACAACTAATATAGGCAGCAGCCATTAATGTTGCATCTACCGTTACCTGCAGGTGCAAAGTGGACCATGTTTCCCCTAGCTGTTCAAATGTTTTCATTTACATATTCAGGTAACATTGAACATAGCCATTGAGAGATGTGAAAGCATCAGATAGGTCAAGGCCCTCTTAAAATCAGGGAACCTAGAATTTGAGTTGCACAAAATGTCAGAGTAAGGGCCTGAATGATCTGCATCTCATAATGTATTTTTGCTAGTTTTGTGGGGGAGTGGTGTTGCACTTCTGAATGCAGAGAATGCATTAATCACAAAACAACTGATATCCCAACCAGAAAAATTTATTTAAAAAATCCATTCATGCAATAAAGCTGAATCATAAATCAGAGTTTTCCCTTCTTGTCTAGATTTGCACTGATCTTTCCAATACTTGTGAGAATCAGGCAATTTCTGTTTAGATTTCTGGGGCATCCAGTTTAGGCAGATTTTGGCTTCACTGCTGGGATGTGTATGTATATATACTAGTTTTTACACGTAGGTGTAGGACTTCTCAAATCCATTTCATCCCTTTCAATGCCCCCTTCTTTTTGAAGAAGAGTACTCTGTCATGAGCCTGAACTGTAAAGGCTGCCAGTATACAGGATTGAACTGATGTCATTCATGAGAGGTCACGTTAAGTTGTATAAATTTTAGAATTAACTTACTAGTTATTTGTTCTCAGATGTCACAAATACCTCCACAGAGTACTCAAGTGAAAATTACATTATGTGAGCTTATATAAAAAAACTGTCCAAACCCCGTCTCATTTTCTCATAACAAACAAGAACAGCTCCAAAACCTAACTCTGACCTTCTTTACCCAGAATACACTGTTGTTACTTCAGTTTCTCAGCAATGGCTTGCTTCTAGTACAAAAAAATGTATTTCCAGTGACAACAGTAAACTTGAATATGTGTACAGCAACTCCATCAGGCAGCATCATGTAAGTAGCAGGTGTCTAATCAACTATAGATAGAATGTGCACATCTCTATCCCAGTTCTTCTCAGAGGTAAGCATTGGCTAGCAATGTATGCAGGAATTCAAGCCTGAAGACTTTACAATCTGTTTAGGTCTAGGTTGTATAACATTAGTCCTCTCTGTACTCTTTGAGGCTGTAAAATGTCTCAAGCAGTATTTCACTATCTCTGTTTGTGTCTGTATACATAATGATGGCCAGAAAAACAATAAAGGGAAACATATGCTTTGTACTGGAATTTTATCTATTGCATATGGTGGCAAAAATGGTGCCTTTGTGAACATACTGCATTGGTGATGAACTTTGATTTCATTAAATGAAATGCACCATATGGTGCCAAATGCTGCTGTTTTACTTGTTTGTTTTGCATACACTTACATCCTCTGCTTTCTGATACTGTGTGAGGGTGGGAAAGGTATTAAGTTGGTTAATATAAAATTTCTGATTTAGAATACTAGATCTGCATTTTATTGAATAAATGTTTGCATCCATAAATAATTAAACTTAGGTTTTTTTCTGGGAATGAACTGATTATGTCTTAATATTTACATCTGTAACTTTGCATTTGCAAGGACAAACTTGAAGGCTAGGCTGAAGGTTGCCTGAAAATCTGGTCTTGCATATTGTATGAAAAGTATTACTCACAGTTCTCACAGGTGAATAAACTGCATGCATGGATGAATCTAGTTAATTCGGTGGTTTAATAAACCTAGAATCCCAATGAGTTTATAACAAATCCCCATGGCATCTTATAGTTAGAAGAAAGATGTACAAAATTATATGTAAGCAAAGAACTCTGAATTTGAGGAGTCTTTTGCACATTATTTTTTTGTTCTGTTCACTACATGAAATAGCTTCTCATCTGTGTCTCAGCCATGATCAATTATTGTTTGAGGGAAATATATGGGGTCGATTTGCATCTGAATAGATTCTTTTCTCCATTTGGGTAGTTTGTTTTTGAAACAATTAGGTAGCACTAAGACAGATGCCTCTCCCTTAATTTCCCTGTGAGAAAGATGACTAGAGTGAAAATTTCTGCAGCTACCTTGTCAGGGAACAGCACCTTACCATAAGATGCTTAATTTCCAGATGTTAAACCTGTGGATCCTGGATCAAAACCAATTCTCTGGTTAGGAACACAGGAATGGCAAGCTGACTAGGACTGACTGATGTAGCAAAGCAACTGCAACTAAGGTAACTGAATCAGTCTAATGATGAATGCTATTTTGAAGGTCACTGCACTCTGAGCTGGAACCTGGACAACTAAGCAATGTGAAGTCTGGTCAGTTCTTGGATGCTAAATCTTTCAGGAAAGAAATGTCAGACAGAAAACGATAATTCCACAGTAGGTTTCTTTTGCTGTGTTTTGATACAGAACCAAAATCCTAGGTTAGTGATTGTGTTGCACTTTTTCAGTATCATGAATGTGTTGTTATTTTACAGGCGTTCACAGGAGATAATACCCACTCCAAGAAACCTAAATATGTTGGAAGAGGTCTATATTTTCAGGTGAAAAATAGAGCAGACACTGCATGTTGCATGTTACATGTTATCATGAAGAGATTCATGAAAATGAATATGTTCTTCACAGCTTCTGAAATGGGGAACAAGTTCTGCCTTCATTTTACACTGAATTAAATACAAAACACAGATAAAGCAATGCTGAGTGATGAACATCTCTCTCAAAGATGCACACACAATTTTAGAAATATATTTGGAATACAGTAACAGAACCTGTTACTCAAAATTTTCAATTAATAATTTTCTGTGGAGTTCAGAGGAAAAAATAATGAAGCTGAAGCAAAGGATGATTGCTAGGACTTTCTACTGAATGTACTCCTGTATAAAACTGTAATTTTATTAATAGGTGAAAGAGGATAAAATGCACATAATGGTAGCTAAATACATGGAAAACCATATACTCTGCCCTGGTTTTTAGAAGATCGTAAGTACATGAAATTGGAATGCAGCTGAATTGATTGTGATCTTACATTCATTATACGTCAGCGCTGTTGGTAGAATCCCTTCCAACCACGTGTGCATAACACACTTGCTTAGCACCTTCACAAAGCCTTGAGTTTGCAATGACAATTCAAGTGCATCTTTTCCGATAGTTACACAACCTGAACGTGGTCTGTCCTAGTAAGCTTTAAGAAAAATAAAATTCCACATTTTAATATAAAAATATCCACTTAACTATAGGTAATCTCCATCTCTGTATGTCACCTGTATTAGCATTCATATTCCTTCATGAGTCTGCTCAATATAATTTGCTGTTTATTGTCATGAACATACTTCTAAGACATACCTGCACTCTCATATAGGCCATGCCTGGCATCCAGCAAAGCATTTAATTTATCTGTGCCTTACGTAGTCCACAAAAGAGAGTGGCAGAGTGAACATGATGAACATTCTACATGATGAAGGGTCAAGGCAACAGCCTGAAGAAGCACCAGCTTGTTGTCATCAGTTTCTTCATAGGATTCTTTTAGAATCCTATTTCTTTTTAGAAAGGAAGACCTGGTTTCCCTACCCACTTCTGGAGGCTGGGAACTCTCCCGCAGAACTTGCTTCCCCAGCAGAAAGAGGTTATCCAAGAAGGCACTGCCCTAAATTCTGGGCTGTTCACCATTTGGAAGAGGCAGCCAGGTAGAATGTATTTCTCTCAGGAATTTTTCTTTTGCTGATTAATTATTTTCTTTACTATGTTATTATGTTGGTAAAATATTTATAACCGTTATGATGAAAATTGCCAGGAAATAAATTCTCAGTCTTGCTACCTTTTGATTTTACTTTTTTTTCCCAGGACTTTGAAACACTGCTGTGGTTTTGGCTTGCTTCTCTGTTCTTGCTATCCTTTTCTGTCGCACAGTAATTGGCCTAATAAAAGGCAGAAACAAGAATTTATTACACCTTGGGCAATACTTGAAATAAACTTTATTTGCTGGA
Organism: Acropternis orthonyx; assembly: GCA_035583155.1. Taxonomy (NCBI): domain Eukaryota; kingdom Metazoa; phylum Chordata; class Aves; order Passeriformes; family Rhinocryptidae; genus Acropternis; species Acropternis orthonyx. The sequence continues at coordinate 21,010,960 of JAWWEU010000005.1, read as the reverse complement.
ACGGCACTTTTTATCTACTCACTGCTGTATATTTTGACAGTCTTTCTAAATATTAAATTTGACTTTATTAAAAGTTAAATCTGGGTATTTTTTGTGATTGCTGCTGTTTTTGCAGTTTCTTAAGCAAAGTGGTACATATACAAACATCATTTTAATGAAGCTTTTGGAGAAACAATATAATCTGTGGCTATATCTACTTCATTATTGCCATAGCACCCACAAAAATGGTATGAATTAAAGACTAGCTTCTGTGATAACTTGTAATTTGGTCTTGGGTAATGCCTGTGATTAAGTGAGAGAACAAACGTGAAAACTTATCAACTTTTCATACCTTTTTCAAGCTTGGGGTTTGATGAAAGCTTCCTGAAGTAAATGATTTCCTTTAAATTTTAAGTTGCTTGCAAGAGTATGACAGTAGTAACAATAAAGCCAGGTTGGATTGTTGTGATGTAATTTCCAGTTTTGCACCTGGGTTTCTTCCAGATATTTGGTGGTAAAATCATAAGCTTTTTTGGTTTTTGTTTCCTAAAAAGGCCTTAAAAAATACCAATATGTCATCCTGGAACTGTTTATGCAGGAATTTTTATTCTTTGAAATCTTTCAGTGTTAAAGCAACAAGAAAACATTTATAATGTCCTTTGGTGGAATCTTATTACACTTCTTATATATGTAAACTGATATTCTTTGATGCCAGCACGTTGCCCATACAGAGAAATCTCTGCACAATTAAATGAAAGGAAAAAGAAACGGACTAAATAAAAAGTAATATTTTTCTCCTATCTGATTAGAATTAAATACATTAATAAATTGTCTGGTAACACAAATAGGCAATAATACAAAAAATCTACATTGTACATTATTTCAAGAAAAATAACTTCATTTGAATACAAAAGGATAAATACACTTTTTGTCCTATAGCCACTCTTGTACAGTAGGTGAACACAGCATCTTACTGATGCAGTGCTTCTAAGGTATACAAGGATATGACTGGCTTGAGTTTTATTGAGGGGGCTGTTACACATGTGCATCACTAACATCAGACAAAGAAATCTTTCAACCAACAAGGGTTACAGAGCAACGTTCACTAAAGCACAGGTTGGGAAGGATTTGGGGACTGAAGCAGGCCAATATGGCAGCTTTTACAGATTTCCTTATACCCACAATGCACTGACAGCAAAGAATGCCATTATTTGGTCGGTCCACACACCGGGCGGAGGTACAGTAGCGCACCATAGAGAGTAGCAAAGGTTGTTTAAATTCGCTTCCCATTCTGGAGGCTGTCAAAGCCACTTCAGTCCTGTGTAAGTTTTGCAGCCAGCATTGATTGATTTGACAGAACAGGCAGCTGCCAATGTGTCTCGCGACAGTTTGACTCAGAGCCGTGTCCATAACTGATTGATATGGCTTAGTTCAGTTAGGCCTTCTTAGTTTGTATGTGGTTATTTTGTTCTCTCTTGTTTCCTTTTTAGATTTCAGTAGCAAATGCTTGGATGTTGTCCTGTTTTCATGTGGCATGTTCATTTGAAGCAGTCTGAGCGTGATGCCATCCAGCACACGGAGCCTACCATGTGCAGAGTCCCGCTGCTCCCAGAAGAGCAGTCAGCAGTAAGAGGGGCCCGTGTGCCCTTGCCCCCTGGCCCGAGTTCTGGCCGCAGCCTCCGGGATCCCTCTCACACTTGAGCTTCTCACACAAAATGCCAGTGTAGGCCGGAGGGCACTGGCACCGCACGTTGTTGATGCACGTCCCTCCGTTCTGGCAATGCAGTAGTTCATTGTCACATACGTTTGCTGCAAGATAGCAGGGGAGGGAGGGAAAAAGCAGAGTCAATATAAGTTCATCTAGAGGAGAAACTGCACTAAAACCAGAATTAAAGCCCTACCTCCCTCCTCCTCCTGTGACACATAAACAGGGGACATGCTTTTTCAAACACTTTAAGTTTTTATTTTATTTGATATTTTCTCATCTTTTTCTTTTTTAGGCTGTAGTATTGGAGAACCATCTCATCCACTTAAGACCACTGACTATGATATTAATTAATTGTTTTATATTAGTGATTAATTAATAACAAAATAATATGAATACATTCCATGTGCAAATGTCTGCATCTTTATAGCTTTTACTAAACTGGAACTGTAGGTGGGTGTATTATTGTTTGAAAGGGGCAACATATCTAGAGCTTTTAGAAACCATGAACAGTGGTTAAAAATTCAGTATGGCTTTGCTGAAGTAAAAAGATCTGCATGAGAAGGCAGGGTTTTATAATCAAGAACTGCATGTATTAATGATCTGAAAAAATTATGCAAATATATAAGGCAAGCACAGGCAGGAAATTCAGCATGCTGTTGGATGGGCGTTATATGGTATATACATCTGGAAAAAAGATTATTTCTATTATAGATAAAGTATTTCATCTTATTTAGATTTGTTATTTTGGTACATGGCATCTTAAAACTTAGATATTGCAGCCTGATAACTTCAGAAATCAGATTTGACAAAAGAGTTTAGAGAAAATAATATAGGCAAAAGTTTTAGAGCTGCCTATTATAGTATTTGAAAAAATGACAGCTTTACTTTGTATTAATTGAAGTAGTTACTGAGTAAAAATGCAGAGGTATGAGGATCATACTAATTAAATGTATCAATCTGTGTTTTATTCCAGATGATATCACTGGAATATGTGCTGGATTAAGCTCTGCCTTCCATAGGACGGGCAGCTTTAGTAAAGACCTTAAACCTGTGGTCTAGGTAGAATGTCACAGTAAAAATTTTAACTTGGAGAATTAGGGAAAAGATTGATTGGTTGAGAAGCAAACTCAACATTATATGCTGTTTAGGTATACCTTAGCCTGAAAATACCCTAAATAATTCAGAATAGGGAAAATATTGTTAACTTGACTTTACATGTTACTGTTTATTGCTACAAAAAAGTACAGTTTTACAAATATTAATTTACTTATTTTTAAAAGCAACCCAAATATCACAAGAACTACAATTGAAATAGTCCAGATTTTTAACCGATGCAATTCTACATAAATCTGTACCATTTCAGTGCACCAGTAACCTCACTGGTAATCTTATCTGTCCTGACTTGCTTTCAGAAAAATAATTTTCTCACTCTAGAAGGACTCTCTGACAAATGCTTTCTTGTGTTCTGCATCCAAGTGGGACAAATAATAATGCAGTGTGTTACAAACCTGTAGATGCAATTGAGAGAGAACAGTTAAATCATTATTTTTTTTTAAGTGATTCTTTTAGCAGTCAAAGATTTTTACTAAGAGCTATGGATTTAATATTATTGTCCAGTTTCTGAATTCTAATGGAAAACTTTGAATAGTAAGGTACAACAAACAACATGCTGATGATGACCCTATGTCTGAATTTTAACGTTCTGTATAGGCATTACAAAAAATAGTGTTTCACTTACATATAAGAAACAGTAAGTCATCACCAAATAAATGTGATGAGATTAAGAACCCAGAAAACGTAATGGTAACAGGCAGAAAAAAATGAACTGTATTTTAAAAGTCAATATTTACATTGCAACTCTTGTAACATCTTTGATGTTGACTTTATTATTCATGTTGTATATATTTATCTGTCTCAATATGCAAAATCAAAGTACTTTATCAGATGGTACAGCTACTGAATCTGCATGTTTCTAGACTAGTCATTGCTGGGATGCTTCCTACAGTTCCGGCAATGAAAATGGTGAAATATCTGTCCCATCAACACAGACCATTGTTTGCCTTGACTGAGTGGGACTCAATAGTTCATTAACTCCCACTTAAACAGCAGATGAGATGTTTCATGTTTTTTGCCTGGAATAATTTATCCATATGTCCCCAGATATTAAGTAAACAATATTTATGTAATATTTTATTTATTATAAAACAAATACCTACCCTATTTTAAAACTTATTTTGGTGACTGTAACCTGTTATTCTAAGAGGCCCTCAGCCCAGTACAGGTTTCTGAAGTGGTGTTCTGCTCCATGCTGGCTTTTTTGCCTGACACACTGATGTGGACTGCTTGCAAATACCTTTAAACATTGCTGTCTACAAAATTCTGGATACAACACTACAGACACTGATTTCTTAATCAGTCCGTTTCTTTCTCATTAGAAAGTTTTTAAAATGTACTTCATGAAGGGATGGATCAAAAGCTTCATCTTTTTTCTCGTATGCTTTTAAATGTTTGCCCACAGAAACACATTGAAGTAAACCAGGTAGATTTTACTGTTCTCAGCGAACTACTGGGTAGCTGCAAATTCTGGAATTGTTCATCTTGTATTGCCTTAGCTTTCTTTTTCTTAATTCTGTGCTTGTATCTCTCTTGCACGTGTACATGTATGCACATATATGTTCAAGTAGATGGCAACTGTGATTTGGTAGTTAAATGAAACATTTCTGAAAAAAGTTATGAAATCCCATTATTTATTATTTTTTGACAGTTTTGTTTTAATTTTATTTTGACCAACTCTGATACCATTTTCACCTTCCTGAAAGCATGCTCAGGATTACTTTTAAAACTTTAATATTAACTAATTATATATTTATTCAGTTTAGGAATTGGATTAGCTATAGATAATGAGTGTAGCACATCAGCAGCACAAAGGAAAGTACTTTCACTAGAATTTAAAACAAAATCTATGCTTTAAAAGTAGTTGACATCCTGCCAAGACCAAAGCAAAGCAGGTATGTTAGTTGTTGTTATGAAAATTAACAATGTTTCTCATGTTAACACAGTATTTGTCTAGCATACATGGTTTAGTGTATTTTATTTCAGAAGAGGCTCTAGCAGAGGAGGGGGTGACCTGGGAGCTGCTGAGAAGGGAAGAAAGGGCCAGGGACTTGCTGGCCCCTTGCTCTGTGCTGAAGGCCAGGGGGAGCAGCAGGTAGGGCTGGTGGTTCCAGCATGTGCCTGGCCATCAGCCTTTTTGTTTCCCTAAGCAGCAGGAGCAGCCAGCCTGGCAATCCGGGGCTTTTCTGCCCATTGTACCCCTCCTACTTCTACCTGCCATCCCCCTGCCCCTTCTTATGCTCCAAGCAGTGACGTGTTGAATGAGCGCTGCCTTATCTTCATCATCACAGGTAATAAAAACGAGTCTGAACTCATCTGAATGGCATCATGTATCAAGTTCTGACCGAAGAATGAAACACAGAAAAGTGAGGAAAATATAAGACCTAATTCTGAAGTCATCACACGTGACTGTTAAGACCTGTGTGCCTGAACTAGCTGTGAGTTTGCTGGCAGATCTTCATTAATTAGAAGACAGGACATTGAACCGATCACTTGAAAAACAAATCAGAGATATCTGATTTGCTTTGGAGAGCTTTGCAGGCCTTTTGGGGGGATAGTTCTGAGCAGTCTCCAGCTCTGTGCTATTGGGGGAAGTGAAATATTTAAAGCAAAATAAAGCAAATTGTTTTGAAGTTGTTTTCATAATTCATCAATTTACAATATAATTATTGTCTGATTACGGGATCCTTAAAACACTAAGCAAAGGAAACACGTACTAATGGATTGCCATTTGAATGGCTGTTTGAAGCCTTTCTGTCCTTGGGGCTACCTCCCCCTCCCTCTTCCTGCAACAAACCCCTGCAATTAGTAAGAGATATTAATAAAACATTGAAGTCTCTTTTGTAGAATAAGGCCTCTATGAATATGATGAGAGATGCCTTGACATATGTCACAAAATATTCTTGATTTTTTAATTGCAGTGTTAATACATTTGGAAAAGGGATAAAATGGGAAAACAAGGGGAAAATACTAGTCTTTGAGCCTGCTCAAGCAGTTCAAGGGGTAAATGATGTGCTAGTGTTTCACAGAATTTATATTGGGTATTTAATGAAATATATAGAGAGTAAGTTGTTTGACAAATGTCTACTTTCCTCTTAAATGTTCAAATCTGAATAATACATGAAAACGTCTGAGTCTCTCCAAAACTGAACTTTAATATGTTTGCAGTTTCTTGAAAGAAAAGAGTTAGACAGCTGTGGCTGACGTTAGTTCTGAAGCAGCAATACAGACAGGGAAGCACAAATGCAAGTGTTGTTCTCTTTGATCTGGAGGGGCACCTCAGGCACAGCACTGTGCTGCTGGATTATGGTCTTTCTGGGTACTGTGTTTGGGCAGCTTCAGAACATGTGCACAGGGCTTTCGGTCTGCTGCTGTTGAGACAGAAAAACAAAGCTACTGAATTTCAGTTCAATTTCGTTTAGGCTTCTCTTTCCTGAAGGCCATCCAAGCAGGAAAAAAATACATTTTGTATGTTTCTTTGTGCTACTTTAATTTTTGTATGGCTTGCTTACAGTAGCATCTTATTCAGTTGGGACAGGCTATTGACTTAAAAAAATGAAGGAAATGCACATATTCAAAAGGACAACTTTTTTGAGCTGGGATAGGTGGTGTTCACTTTCTGCATAAAAACTTGGATTTATGATGACATTTTCATGGTTTGTGGGAACAGCATAAAGATAATTAATGACAAAGTCACAGAAAGAAAATTTTTTATTAGAGGTCCTTGCTTCCTTTCTTGAATTCTGAAGACTTTAATTTCAAGCAAGGTTTTCTATGTTCTCTTCCTTCCATCACTATTTTTCTTCAGTGTGCCCTTTTTTGGCATCATTTGTTATAGCTTTCTCTCTCCCCTTCTCTCTTTTTAAACCCATTTATTCAATTTTCTCCTTTTTCTTTTCCAGATCATGATCATTATAGTCCCTGGACAGGTTAGTGGGTTGTTGACACTTCTGAATATATTACACAACATTTTGGTCTGTTCTAAAGTACTGATAGCAAGCTTTGACACTACTTGTGCTGCAGTGAATTTTCCATACTGCTTGTAGGTGGTTTTTGTGACTGGTACCACTGAAATAACAAGAATTTTTTTGACCTTGGATTCCACCCATTGTTCATAACTTCAAGAGTGTGTGGGTCTTGTGGCTGAAGAAATTATTCTTGGCTGTTTTTTTCTCTAATGCATCTGTTTCCCTGGTACTTCTTTAGTAAAGACTGTTGAACTCCTCTATGAGGAAGTTTTCAGGACACATGCTATCAGAATGTTCTGCCTCTGCATAAGTGAGTAAAAACCCAAGCACAGTGAAACCTATGTTTTCAGTAATGGTGTTCATAGGTAGGTTCAATATATGCAGTGGTTGTCTATATATAGAGAGCTGTGAACAGCACACTGAAATGCCATGAAAAGATAGGAGGTTTCATCTCTCCTCATGAATAAGTTCAGTAAATTCAGGCCAAGTGTAAGCGATTTCTTGTCGAATACAGAATTAGCTCCTGCAAATACTATGAAGAATCTGTAACTAACATGCATTTTTCTCTAAAAGTGTGATAATTCAATCAATAAATGGTAAAACCAGTAAGGAAATTGCACTGAATGAAGATGTTTGTATGTATGCCTAGTAAGAGTATGAACATCTACAGATACATTTAGCAAATGTGCACAAGAAAATCTCTGCCATTGTAAAAGTATAAGTAATATTTTCCCCACAATTTGTCAAATAGACAGTAATAGAATCAGGGAATGCAAAACACGTAGTCTCATTCAAATGCAAAGGTGTAAAGTTGTTTTCACTTGTATCCAGTTACATGTTCCAGTTGAAGGTAAGTGAATGCAACCTAAATATTTTCAAATTGCCAGAGTTAGCAACAACAAAGCATCTCCATTATTTGGAAACAAGCCTAAAAATACAATATGTACTTGTTATGTATTGAAGATCTCTATGTGAAGCTCCACTGGCTCATAAAATTTCACCCATATATAACAGGTATTAGGACAGAGGATGTAAGGACATGGGGAAAACTTATAAGTAGTCAGGCTTCTTCTGAAAGGTTACAGCTATTGCTGCACAGCACATGACAAAACCTCAAGTTTTTATAACTTCAGTATCATATTCATTTGAATAAGCAGTGGGTAATAACTGGATTGAAGGTTTTGTCACTGAGATTTCTTCCCTCGCTTGTCTTCCAATGAGAAGTAACATTAGATTATTATTAGAATTTAATTTATTGTTACCATTTACATTACTGCCAGATGGTTTTAAAACGTTTTGCTACCATGAATACACATCAGTGTTGACCAGTCTTCTCCAGAGGTGTTAATTCACAAACATACCTGATATGAAAAACAATTATTGCTCTTTTAAATGAGATACTCATCATAATGTCTTTGTTTGGAAGTGACACTAATTCATTGTTTGCTGTAGTAGTAAAACTATTTTAGGATACTGTCAAATCAAGACAAGGTAGATGCTTTGATAGCATGTAAAGAAAACTGTTTTGCACTTATCTACCAAAGCATATACTTAAGAGAAAATAAATCACTGTGGACAAGTACAAGCCTCAAGCGTATCTTACTGTGTCAAAACTATGGCCATAAAACGACAAGCATTAATACAAAGATCTCTAGTGCAAAGTTGAAACAATGTTGTGATTAATTATATTGCCAGCAATACAAGGAAATAAACATTGACAAAGTGAAAGTAGTTTCTAAAGGCAGACATCTCCATCTTGACTTGTCTTAGAAATGCCTCGTCTTAGAGGCACAATTGAAATGACACTTAATTTTTTATCAAATCTATTTTATTAAGTTATCACAGAGTAAATGAATAGCGGGGGTAATGGAGATATTGTGCTCACTGAAAATTTCCAGTAGAATTTTTAGACTGTTTGCCTACATGTAATTTCTGTTCTGCAAAACCCTCACTTCAAAGCTAAGCCAGTTCTAATCAAATTGCAGGGAAGTCTTCAGAGTTTCTACAAGAGGATGTAGCTATTATTCAGAGTTCTGTCCAGCATGCAGCCACAGAATGGATGGTAATTCCTCTTGCCTGTAATAGGTACCAATTTATCCTGGCATCCACATGGGTAGGCTTAGTTGATTATGTTTCACTACTGAAAGTGCAAAATCCTCTGCAGAATAGTTTTCTTTTTTAACCATGGTATAAGGGTAGCAGAAGGAGAAAGTTGCTGTTTTTCGGAAGTTGTGTCTGTGCTTTCTCATTTTTCATCTCTAAAATCCTTGGATTAAATTAATAAAAATAATGAGAAGAAATACATCAAATCTGTCAGAAGGGTAAGAGAGGGAGAACGATGGAGAAGCCGTAGACACTACATAAGACTATGTATTATAATGGACGAAAACAAATCCAAATGTAGTTATCTAAGAATTTATAGTTGAGCTAATAGCTTTCAATCTTCCTCAGTTTCAGGAAATGACTGATTAACCTTTCAGGTTTTCTGATTTTGGAGGTTCCAATTTTATATTTCTACAAAAGAGGACGATTCCCAAAGTGGGGGGAAAAAATTTCTTATTGCTTCACTTATGGAGGAGCACCACTGAATTGGTATGACCCTTATCATATTTTAAGGTAATCTCAGGAGAGCAATAAGCTACAATGCAGCTTTACTTGCTCAAAAGGGACTATATACCCCTATCATTCATATTCCACTTACAAAGTTGTAAGCTGCAGTGCCATTATTTCTGTCTTCCTGGAGAAAAATGAACATTCTTACATGATCTGTCTTCTCTTTCCTTAACTAGGAAGAGAAGCAATTGCAGCTACAGAGTTTTTTTTGTCTATTGCCAACAGCAAGGTCAGGGTTTGGATGTAAGCACTATCAGTAACAGGCTAGGCACAAATACTCCTCAGATACAGAAGATGAAGTCATCAAAAGGTCCTGTGAACAGTTGGAGGATGGGATTTGGTTTCCTAAGTATGAGCAGCTACTGCCATTAGCAGTGCCAGAGGGCATTTGAGGCATGTACATGGAGCTGGCGGGTATTTTGTAAGACCTAGGGGAGATTTAAACTGTGGGAGCAGCGGTAGGAGGCCTGGCAGAGGATGCCTGCACCTCAGGCAGCTATTGGGGCTGTGGTGTGCTGGCAGGCTCTGGCTGTTGCAGGCTCTCCACCTGAGGCACAGCTTCCCTGCCTGCACTTGGCATCTGCTCCGAGCCAGAGCAGCTGTGCACTGCTAGACACGGCCCTTGTGGAAGCCCCTAAGTTGTGAGCACAAGCTGTGAAAAGCCTCTTCTGAAGCTCCACCAAGCACCCTTTGCCCACCAGTCTGGGAATGCATCTGGACCTGGGTCCTTGCCTCAGTGACCTGATGAGGTCTGCCCATTCTGGCCTTGCACATTAGACCTCCTGGTGTGACCCCAGACCTGCCTCGACACTGGAGGCTTGTCTGGCAGCCTGCAGGTTGTGACTGACCCTGTGACTGCCACCAGAGCTGTTCTGCTCCCCTGGTTTGGGTGTTGCAGGAAGGACTCTGTGTTGGGGAAACTCCATGCCCTGCTGTCCCCCATTCCTCGTCCGCTCTACTCCTCCTCTGCTCCTGGCTGCATGGCACTTTGTGGAACCCCCAGCTGCCATTGCTCCTTGGCAGTGGCACTAGGCACCTGTGGCCAGGCAGTCCAGTCCTATCAGAAAAGCGACCAGGATGGCCTTGCCTGAACAGCAGCACTTTGTGCTTCATGCATGACAACAGTACTTCCGTCAAAGTTCCCAAGAACTATTAAACAGACCTGCAATAAATATTGCTTTCACAGAGCACAAAAAAGCAGGAGAAGGTCTGGAAAGCAAAATAAAGCAGGACCATGCAAAGGTTAGCAATTCAAATACGTGATTATGAATTATGTAAAAGGTTGAATGAATCCTTGGTTGCTAGGGTGTTTGACTTGTAATAATGTTATGGACACAAAAGAATGCAAATAACTTCCCTTTGTTTACAGAGAAAAAAGTTTCTCTTCCTGCTATTCTTCCCAATGAGCACTACACTGAAGACTCTCAGAATTCAAGAAATAATCCCACACACTTACCACTTTATTTGGCAGCAAAATCAGACAAGATAATCATAACTAAAAATATTTCCTTATGATTTAGGGAATTATTCTAATAATTATTTTCCTAAAATTCTTTAAGGAAGGGAAAAAAGTGACAGAATGTGTTGATGGCTTCTATTAATAATCACTGCTATTCTAAAATTATTTGTGATCTAAAATAATTTGAGTGTCGCAAACTTTCTTCTCACTACTTTGGCCTAAAGCCAATTGCATAGGACATATTGAACAATTAGTAAAAAAAAAAATCTACTGGAAATATATGTTATGATCAACCTCTAAACAACATAAAACAGCATTTGTAATGGAAACAGCAGTCTTTCATTGCGCTGTGATAAATACCAAATATATTAAAACAGGATGGGTATGTAACTAAAAAAAGGGAGTCACAGAAGTGTGACTTACCAGCTATGTTACAGTGACCACAAGGAAGGGAAAACCAAGTTTTTATTTACTTGTCATTACGTATTCCCCCCATGTGCATTTTTCAAAAGAAAAGTTAAAGATATCAGGAAAATGTTCCACAGAAGACCAAAACATCCATGTGCCAAGTTAATGGTGTAAGGTCTCTGAGGAGATTAATGTTGAGAAACTATGTGAACATTAGTTACAATGCAAAGGCAAAACATTTATACAGTTCCTACAAAATGTATGAAATGAGGGATGTTTTTTTTCTTTTTTCCTTTTTTTTTTTTTTTTAATCAAAGTAACAATGCTGGGAATCAGGAGATCTTCTTTCCAAATCTACATTGATTTATCATTTTGAATGTGGATGAAATGCTTCAGAGTGCTTTTGTTGAGGTAGTTCTAGAATGGGGATAAAAACACTGCCCTGTACGTCTCTCAAAGCTCTTCAGAGTAATAATGGTTATTGGCAGCGAACAACAGAGAATTTGATGCCAAGGAAAGTCAAATGCATTGCCTGTGCTAACAAAAGGAGAGAATGATGCAGGTCCTGTGAATTCTTCTTCTGTTTATTAGATTGCACTGTTGACTAGATAAATGCAATAGCAGAGTTGATTACTGTTTCCAAGGGAGTTTGCTGACACTCAGCTATAAAAAGACTTATAAACTAAGAAGTTTAAAAAAGGACTATGAAATATTGTCCACTTAAGTGTCATATGTGATTCCACAAGATGTTTAAATATTCAGACAATTAGAAATCCCAATGCCACATATTGTACCTCCTTCTAATCTTACTAGTCAGAACTTTAGCAGATCCTATTCATACATAAGGAACATGGTAAAGGTTTGCAAATGGTTTTCATCCCCTGTGCCTTATCTGCCCTTTAAAAATCTTACCTGTTATCATCTATTTTTTATTAAGGAAAAATTAAAAAATTACACTAACAGGCAAGTTCTTACATCACCGTTTCTGTCTGAGATACAGTGGATGGTAATATACTCTTCTGTGACTGGGATTTTAATTGGTGCAATGCTTTACTTTTCCTCTCTTTTCATCAGAATACCAATAAGATGATTCAAACAGCTGAAATGTAGCACTCAACTAAAATAAGAACTAATAAATTAATGTATCAAGTAATTAAAGCTATTAACTGCTTTATGCCAGTTTTCATCAACAATAGTTATTGCTACACACAGACCTGCTTCAGGTGTCACTGTACATTTATCTTCATGACAAAGCAGCCATTAGATGGCAAAACCCAGATAACAGATGCTCGCTTTCCAACACAATCCTCTTCAGGCACACCAGTCTTTTTGCAATGTGCTACCCAGGTATAACCAATGCGACAGTCTTAGCCAGTGTTTTACCTGAAAACACTTAAAAAAATTATATCACACAATTCAAGATAAATGTCCTAAAGATGCTCACACCAAAACACAAAATAACTGTCTTTGTCTAATTAGAGTGCCTTTAATAATATTTAAAAGGCTCTGACAATCTATTTGTCTTTCCAAAAGTGACATTCTGGTAAGTACAGTTAGAATTCATAATTCATTATTACACACCAACCTATACAGATAAGGAATGTGTACAGGTAACCTCCATATTTTTCACAATATTAATTTGCAGGCTACTGCTACTAAGTTATTGCAACAGTAACAGAATTGCACTGATCTCATTTAATCCACTTTGAAGTTTTGCTACAATGTAGAAAACCAGCTGAGTAACAATAGACCTGGCTTAGACTTAAAAAGCACACAAGCATGTGTTTGTTTGGGTTAATGTCTACGTGCACATGATTTAAAAATAATGTCTCTAACCATAGATGTTGATATTGCTTGCAATGACAAAGTGTTAAGATAATTCAGGATATTAAAAAGTCCAGAGTTAAAAGACTCTGGTGAGTAAGAGCTGTTTCCCTCTGAGCTTTATATGGTTCTTGCATTACTTTTGACATGCTGATTAACATACTTAAATTTCTGTTTATCAGTTGTGATGCACAAAGGTGTTAAAATTTAATTATTAATGAAGACTGAAATAACCTGGGATCCTTGAGGAATAGATAACTGCCAGATGTGATTTCACTTCAAAGTACTTTCTTTATTTAAAATTATTTTCTCCAATTTTTAGTTTTTTTCGAGTCATGCCACAGTTGAAAAATATGATTAATCTAAATAAGACTAAATAAATGACTCTATAATCAGTATGTTATATATTTCTAAAGATATATTATATCAATATCCTTAAAGTTAATGATGGAGGGAAGTAATTGTATTACTCAAAACGTCTTCCACCTGCACCTAAGACTGAGAAGCCAAGACCTTGGTAATTTTCTCATGCTCCTGTGTATATAGCAATGTTACAAACTCATATACTCATCTCTGGCCGAGAGAAGGGAGGGTCACTCAAGAAATGCTCGATTTTTATGAAAATGTACTTTTAGAATGTTGTATGTTCTCTTAAAACATAATGTCTGACTATATCTATATCTATTTATTTATTTATTTAAACAAATTTCTGCTAAATAGAACTGGGATGATTAAGCTGTATTTCCTGACAAGTTTATCTCATTGAGTCCAGCCCTGTCCTCTGCCCCACGCAACTCCCTACCTCACATGCTTGTCCTTCTCTTTCAGCAGCCTTGGCAGTGATGGCAATGGAAATGTGGCTTATGGGATTCCAGCTCCTTGAGAACTGTGTGTGTGCCTGTCCATTGCCTCCTGTGTCAGGAGGTGGGCTTTGCCTGGGTAGTGCCGGCTGACTGCTGCATGTGATAATGGAGGGCAAGGAAAGGCTGTAATTCATGCTGTAAACACCAGTCAGCACGTAAGGCCAAACTCTGAGATCTTGTCTTGGGCAGCAGTGACTCCAGCATGGTTCCTGCTCAGGTTTGAAACACAGGCCCAGTGAAGTGAGCCTGTGAGAGGAGGGTAAAAGGCAAAGATTTTATGCTGCCTTCATGAGACAGCATTTTTGAAGTGGTAACATGGCAGATCTGAGTGGGATGCTGGTTTTCTGAGGACTGCAGGAAAGCTACGAAATGAGTAGCTGTTTAGCTAAAACATAAGGAGGAGTGCTGGAAACGGTTGGAACTGGAACAGAGGGATTTGGGCTAAAGCCAGGGTGGTGGGAGGAGGTGAGGGAGGTGCTCAACACATCTTAGCTGGCTCCATGTTTTGTATCTGCAAAACAGTCAAGGTCTTCTGATGGTGCAGTGCAGTGTGGGCTGCAGCATCATCGCCAAGTTGTCATGTTGCCACTGAATAAAGATATAACTGGAGTACGCTTCTCAGTGAGCTTTAAATCAGTAATGGTTTTGCATGAACTAGCAAAGCTCTCAGGTCATTGCAGAAAAATTATTGCAGTATATGGCTTAATTTGGCAGGTGGTGTAAATCTTGACCCGAATTTTCAAACCTTTGCAGGAGTTACGCAGTGTACATGCAACCTTTCATGTTTCTCTCCAGCTGTGTACTGAATGGCACCTGTGTGTATGTAATTCGAGGCATTTCAAAATAACTGGCTTAGTTTTGAGATATTTGTGTTGCAATACACTGTTGTGACCTGTCTATAAAGACATGTGGAATAGGATGCTTTTCCTGAACACTGAAGCTGCCTTGCAGAGAGCTGTGCTTTGCTGCTTAATGTCAACATAATGGAGCTGATTTAAGGATAGCATGTTTGCCCTCAATATAATTTCCTTGCCCTAATGGCACCAGCTTAAAATCTCACTGTGGAATTCTCCTATTCTTGAAATCAGTAGGAAGTAAGCCAGGTTTTTGAATCTTGTGAGTAACTTGTTCTTCTTGGATGCTACTCAGTGTTTATTGCCTCATGATCAAAATGCAGCTTCAGCTCTTTAAAGAAACAGCTACATGTAGTGAAACTCTCTTTGCTCTCCTTGGAAATGAAATTCTGAACTCTTTAAAGTAAGAGTCCTCTTTCAAGGATCTTTTGACTTTAAAAGGAACTTCAATTCCCATTTAAAGTATGTGTAACATTCAGAGCTCAGGGGTGCAGCATCTCATTAGGAGAACACCCTGTTGAACTGTCTTATATGGACTGCTATTTCTATACTGAGGACACTGGAGTTGTTTGCTCCTCCTGCACTTGTCAGCATATATGGGGACTGTTAGCGCACGTGGGTAACAAACCTGGTAGCTCTTTATTTTAGCACCTGTGTCCCTGATCTTTAGCTGTTTGGTACTATTGCTTAAGGCTAACCTAAATATCTATTAAAAGGAGAATTCCTCCTCCAAAGAGATTATGGCGGAGCTCCTTATAACACGGAAGTTTTGAAGGGCAAAAATAGATTCTTGGGTGCACTGGAAAAAGACTTGAAATTTAACCAGGAAATGGAGTAAGAACAGGGGCTTGTGTACAGATGTCACAGAAAGATAAAGGTGTGGTTGGCTGTTCAGAGATGCTCGGCCACTGGCTCTGTGAGCTGGAGCAACATTTTAGTTTATCCACAGAGATACTTCGTACATCTGGAAAATACACAGGGTTTCATAAATGTCTAACAATTGTGAAAGATTTGGAAAGCTGCTCAACTCAGTCTCTGGAAAGGGAATGAAGTGGGTAAACTGATCTATAGAAAAATCAAAATATTGGCTCTAGATTCATCCAGAGGCATCAGTGCAATTATTACATGGTTTTCCATGTCCATCTGAACACAAAGACAGTCATTGAAAAGAAAAAAAATAGCATCTATGGAATTATCTGTCCAAGATGTAGTTAAAAAATATAAAATAGTTTTGGGTATAATGCTTTAATCACTGCGGACCCCAGCTGTCTATTGAAAGCAGTGGTGTTAATGAACACAGTCCCTTTAATTAATTATTTCAAGTTGATTTTAGTTTTAAGTAGTCTTCTGTAGAAATTAATTACCAACAACTGAATTATGATCAAACTCTTTCCCCTTCTCTCTAGAAATCTTTAAACGTCTAGCACTGTCACATTTTTCTCTTCTCACCTGATGATTATAGGTAAAAGTTTTATTAACAATTTAATTATTCTCTTTAGAAGCCAAGTTAATTATAATGGGCTTGACTTGGCTTCCATCAAAAATCTCTTTTAATGATTTTTGCCATTGACTGTGGTTCAATGTGAGAGAACAGTTCGTTATCAAAAAAAGCCTATCTCAAAATCCTGCAGGGTTGAAAAAATTGAAAGAACAATGCTGTTAATATTTTACAGAACATCCTGGTACTTGTGTATGGGCTATCAGTCCCCTCTAAATTTATACTGACTGAAATATCACAGAATATCAAAGTATTCACTTTCATAGTTGTTATTCACATGAATAGCTTGACTAAAGTTTGTGCCGTAAAGGGTAGTAGTCAAAGATCTGACAAAAAACTGGACTGACATTTATAAGATCAAGCTTTTGTTCCTCATTTTATCATACCCATGTTCCTTGTCAAAATCTGTACTTGCATGCTTAACTTGAAGATGACTTTGAAGTTACTGGAAGGGTTAGTCCATGTCTCAGGGGAAGAGAAGATGATCATGCAGACACTTATTAGAAAGAAATGCAAGGAGAAGCTAAAGGGGCAGAATGCTTGCGGATGATTTGGTGAGATGGTTGTATTAGAGATGCAGAGTAGAGTGAGTATATAAGACAACTATTTCAAAGGATTCTTATAAAAATTACATTGGTAGCAGCAGAGTAAAAGAACTTATTAAGAAAATAAATTTACAAATGTTGAAGAAAAATGTTGAAATTAAGAAAAAAAAAGAAAGAGTACAAGTTCTTAGAATTGAACTATAAGAACATGTTGAAGTACCAAGGAAGGTCAGAAATGATTGAGCAAAGTAATAAAAATCAGTAATTAATTTTTTTCTAAACGTATCAGAAGCTGGAACTTTCTAGGAAGGCTCAGGGGCAAAATAATGGTGTGTAAGGTAGGAAAGGCAAAAATCTATTAATTCTGGAAGAGCTTTCAGGAGTTTACCAGCCTACTGTCTAAGGTGATGGGAGCATGTTCTGGAAGTGTGTCCCAATCCAAATAATTATTAAAAAATGGAAGACAGTCTGTTACATCAGATCACAGAAGCAAATTATATTGGTCCAAGAATTTTGAAAAAATGCTGAAACAAAATTTTGACTGTTACCTGTAATTCTTCTAATTTAATTTTTCTAATTTAATTTTCAGGATGGGCTGAACTATATGAAGAACCTGTGGCAGATGTGACTTTTATAGAGTTCCAAGGAGATAGAGAGGGGAAATTGTAATGAAAAACAGAACTAACAGTTAGACGAGTGAGCATGGTAAGTACGACAGAGAGAAATAATGACGTACAAACCTAGTAAAAGATTTTTAAAGAGTTGGTAAGCATATGGATGCAAAAGATCAAGTTGGTAATGTATCTGACTCTCCAAAAAGTATTCCACAAGATGGCAAGATCCCTCAGCAGTGTTTTCAAAGAAACCAGTAAGAAAGCTCCTTTTTTTTTTTTTTTTTTTTTTTTTTTTAATGGAATAACCACAAATTGAATAATGACAAACACACTAAGAATAAATGTCAGGAACTACTGAACAGTCTTGTGAGATGTGGCGGGACTACTTAACACATACGGAATTCTGCTAGAAAAGTGAGTAATGTAATAAATTTGCTCAGATTACAAAGGTATCATGGCTATAATGACTTTCTGAAGAATTTCTAAGGTGTTGGGTGACAGAAATTAAGTGTTCAAGAGTAATGTACCCATACAGATGCTTGCATTTACCTTGTAGAAAAGGGACCAAGAGCAGTTCAGGGTATTTTATTGAAAGTGTTGACTTAATGCTCTTCATCAGTCAGAAAGGCAACTAGATTATTGAATTTTTTAAGACAGGAAAAAAAATGCAATTGAAAAAACACAATGTCACTATATAACTTCCTGATGTGCCCATCTCTTGAACACTGCATGAAATCCTGCATATTGAAAAAATATGTACCACCATAAAAGGTAGATTGAGAAGCTGTCAGATATATAAGCAGTTCACATAAAAGGAGAGAATAAATAGATTATGTTTCTTCAGCATAAGAAAGGAAAGATAGATCAAAGGAAAATAAAATATACATCTGTAAAATCACAAATGTTATGGAAAAGGTGAATTGGAAATGTTTATTGATTTATTCTTATTACCTTTTCCTCTCAAGAACTAGGAAGGACCAAATGAAATTACCAGCCAACCAGTTCAAACAAAGGCATTATTAATATTATTATTATTATTACCCTTTGCATAATTGTGAACTTTTGCCCAGGATATTTGGATAACAAAAGTATGAATGTCTCAAGAAACTATTAGGCAAATTAGTGGATGAAAGATTCACTGAGACCAATTAAATATGAAGATCCTGATGAGTTTCTTTGGCTAAGAAAATCTGTAAGCTGTGTCTTCCAGTTTGATGTATATGCTATATGAAGAACATACAGCCAGCTACTGTCAAATACAGGGCACTGGGGTAAATAGAGGGCACTGGTCCAACTCAGTACAGACTTTATTGTTTTCTACTGTAAGTTGTTCTACTATTTATAAGCATGCAAGCATGAAGATAAACACTGACTCATAGGAGTGAAAGGTTTTGAAAACCAGCTCTAACATGGGTTAGGTAAAATGGTCAGAAAACAGTAGTGTGAAATGGGAATAGGGAAATGTAAAAAGGCACTTTTTTGAAGTGTTTTAGTTAAGAGCTCTTAGTTAAGATCTTAAAAAGGTCTTGATTATTTTCAGAAATTCTTTGCTGAAGTACTCAACATATTGATAGTAAATTATACCCCTTTAGGACTAAATTTCCTTAAAACCTTCAGTCTGTTTTTATCCCACCTCTACAGATTACTCATAATAAACACTGTCAATGAACCAAGACATCAAAAATCTTTTTCCAAAGTACCTCAAATAGTAGTAATAGTAGTAATAAAAAAACCTTGAATTCATTAGCTGTTAGATACTACAATACTCAGCTCTGTAGAAATAGAAACCTGAAGTTAGAAATGCTGATTACCTTAGGATTACATCCTTTCATCATGTTTAAATTCAGGGCAGAAACACACCTTAACAACAGGTGTTCCCCTGTACATAGAATAACTCTGAAATCAATCAAAGGTGCAGGCTTGTCCTTTAAAATTTAAATTTAGGGGTGGACTGGATCTACTTTCATGGCATCCATTTATTAACATGTAATGTTAAAAGGCATTTTTAAATGTTTAGTACCACTGGGGGATCTCAGCTTCTGTTAGTGAAGGCAGTTGGCACCTTGCAAGTTAAAACCCATTAGCGTCTTCTTCTAAACCAAACTTTGGTTTCAATATTGCCATCATTGTGAATTGCAAGATCTCTTGGGAGAGTTGTATTTGCACACTTGTAAAGGAAATTAAAACAATAAATACTGAAGCCTTAATAATCAGCATGTGCTGGTGTCAGCAATGCCATCAGTTGCATCAGTGCAGAGATAGGAAGCGTTGGCTATCTTTATTTGCTTCAGGTCAGTAGGGTTTATCAGCAGTTAAGTAGGATGGAGATTACTTTACTTACTCCTAAATGGTCCTTTTAAGGCCCCTTCATAAAAGCGTCCCACCTGGGTGTGTCTGTGGTGCTACTTGATCTCTCTATTCTGTCCTCATAAAACCACAGTGAGCAGGCAAATTACATAGAAGTTATAGCCACTGAGCAGGCTTAAAAGAAAAGTGTGACAGATTTTTCAGAGGAAAAGCAGTCCTGCTCATCACTGTTCAAATGAACATTTAATAATTCATAACAACTGAGTTATAAGTTTTCCCTTCAATATGTTTCCAAATGTGAATAGATTAAGCGGTAATTGCTATCAAGCTTTATGTTCTATTTCATGTACCTAATAAAAGTTTATCTAGTGGAGCTTACTTTGTATCTTTTTGATCTATTCCTAACCGACTGCAATATACTCTATTAAAATATTTATCATTGTGCTATCAAATATTAACCATTCTTAAATCATCTGACTAAAGAAAACAAATAATGTTACTTGCTTAAGTTTTCATGAATTTCCTATTATTTAGTTGTTCAGAACGCTCCCATGATATAACACCGAAAATACCAAAGACCCTAGAATTGTATTCACTCTTTTAAAATTGGGCTGTTTTGACAGGCATTCTGCTCACATCCATCACCACTGTCCGTTTTGGCTCTGCATGCAGAATCCTCGCTTTGTCGTCTGTAAAAAGTTATGATTCTGCCTCAGTACAACAGAATGTTAGAGAGTTCCTGGCTTTTCTATAGGTTAGTACAGAACACTTTTTTTGCCCCGAAGTAAAACATTTTTCAGAAATTTCCCTAATTATCCACCAGCTCATCCAGCTGAAATCATGTGACTTTGTCAGGTGAAAATACCAGCAACCTCCTAGACTGCAACGTTAATGATCTAGTGATGGCAGGAGTAGGATGCTTGTCCCACAGATGTGCTACAGTTGCACGGCAGCCCAGCCCAGCCGGACTGCCAGGGCTGCATCACTCCCCAGCTTGCACGGGTTATGCTCTCCCAGGGTGCTCATGCTTGTTCAACCCTTTGCTGATTCATATCACAGAACTAACACCGCGTAGAACTATTTTTTTTTTTTTTTTTTTTTTTTTGTTAGTGTCCTGCTGAGTTAGATCTGAAATCATTCAATGAAAGGTCAGACAAGTGCCTGAGAGATTGCTGGGGGTGTTGGACTAAACAGTGGGGAATTGGGAGAAGAGGGACTGCAACACTTGCAATTAGAGTAGTTTAGACAGCCATGAAACAACAGCTTTGAAGCTGACACGTGGGCAAGATCAAGAGGAGAACAACCTCTTTGCTCCAATCCTATCCCTTACCTTGCTGGCGAAAAATTGTTCTATTAAAGGTCAGGTGTATAAATGTTGCTACTGAACCGTTTCTTTTCACTTTGGAGAAAGCAAGTCTGATCACCAGGTTATCAGAGTAAATCCCTGAAACAGCTGCGGTCTCTTAAGAGCCTGGTGCCTCTCAATAACATGGTAACTATGCTAACTAGCCCCCTTTTCTGAGCCTTGCTCTCTGCTTGATTTATGAACTGTTATTTTCTTGGGCTTCTCCGCACACAGGTATTACCTAATTCACAATTCCTGTCCTGTTCATAGGCCTTCCAGCACAGAGACACTGAGATAATGTCCTTGAGCTCTCACCCACGCCCCTCTAGTCTATTGTTTCTGCATCTTCCATTTCCACAATACCTCACACACTTTGTAAGAGCAATGCTAAAACCAGATTGAGACATGACCCCCAAACTAGACATGCTACAAAATTATGTAGATCTGTATAACTATCTAGAGAGAGCATCCTATGAATTCATCTTCTTCTCTGTGCTCTTCATAGAGGAAAGGTGTCTCACTTAATATACACTGTTTGTGTTCTGATATGTTTACTCTGAATAAAAAAAATCCTTTCCCAAGGGAGATATCAACCTTCTTTTTCTCCTTCAAATCCAGTTATCTCATTAAAAAATAATACAATTCCACAATTTTCTATGTAACCCAGTACCCGTATGGTTATTCTGTGGGTGGTGTATTTTAGAAGAAACACATTAATAAACATGTTCATGTTGTTTTTTCTCAGGTTTAAAAGACCCAGGATATCAGGATGGCATTACACCTGTAAGTCATCAGCACGCTTCCGCTGAGGTGAGTGGAGTCACTGTTCTGCATCATCTAAGAATCAGGCCTCATAATGCTGTTAATTTTGTTTGTAGTCTTGCCTTGCTTGTCTTATATCTGTAAGCCGTATTTTGCCTTGAGTTGCAGCAGTGGGATTGATTTAAGGAGAATTACTCTAGATTTGAATTTGGATCCATTTGAAAGAGAGTCTCTTCCTCTTGCATCCAAACGCCTGTACACACACACAGTTTCTTTAGTCTGCATAACAATTGTGTAAGATAGGTATTGTGAAATCAGTATTTCATGTGTAAAGACTGGCAGTAATGGTTCCCTGGGGACAGCAGTGTTCAGCCCCAACAGAACTTTATCCTTATCAATAAATTCTTTGTCTGTTTTACTAGTACCAGTCCTGGCACCAAAACACACCAGAACTGAAAGTAGGTACAGCACCTGTGCAGAGGGGAAATCCCCCTGTATCCTGACCGGCTAAAAGCATTAAAACCGCTACTGGTAAAAAGACAGAAAAAGATATAAACAATCCATCTATATATTTTTATGGATTCCTGGACAGGCAGTTGCAATGGTGAACTGGAAAGCAGGGTGTCCTGGTTGTGAATTTCCATTTTGCTTTCTGTATTGTTCCCCAGGTACAAGTTCAATGTGTAGGTGTTGGAGGACTCACTGGATTCATTTATGTACAAACATGTATAAAAGATCGCTAACCTTCTATGAGGAGAAAATTGTATTTATACATTTAATCCATCTAGAAAGAAGTGCATGACGTATCTTTTTTTTTTTTTTAGAAAGGTTTTTTTAACTAATAGATGCTATGTATCTTTTCCTCTTTTCTTGTTGAATGGTAAACACAATCTTCCAAAGACAACTGTTAGTATAAGTTCCAGGTTTACACTTTCAAGTTTGATTTTCTTTGGCAATTCAATCTGTATGATGACTTCCATCAAATATCTCAGCTTCTAACACGTGTTAACACATGGTAAAATCCACTCCCAAAAAGCTCATATTTAAATAATCATATAATAAGTTGAAGGCACACTGTGACAGAATATGAATTATCTAACCAGCTGCAGAGTAACACCAGTTTACTCTGGAAGACAGATACGAGCACTGAGTGCAGTTTTAGCATTGTAGGTAAGAGTGCAATCCTTTGCCTGCTTCTATTTAAAATAAATGAAAAAGGGTAAAAAGATAAATTGTTCAGAGCTTGGTGTAAGGCATCTGGCTGAAAACTCATTTGGTAATTGTTTAAAATTTGCACCATTGAATGGAAATTATTTAAAGCAGTCATTCACAATCAGGTGCTCGCTACCATTGGTACATTCACTTGCTCTAGGCCTTTGTAGTGTTGCAGGTTCAATGTCTTTATTTGGTCTTTGGCTGTATGAAGGGAGATAGTGAATAATATAAGTCATTGAACCTTCCCTCGCCTTCCCCTGTGAGGTGATCACGCCTAATGAAAATTCGAGTTATGCTGGTAAATTGATATTGGTGAAAGAGTCACTTTTTCTTTGTCTGATTGGATAAATATGCAACTGGTTTTGGAATCAGTTCTTCTGTGAGTGAAATTACAAGGAGTTACCTTAAAATGATCCTGTAAATATGCAACAGAATTTAGTCACCTGAAATGTCATGGCTGAGAAATACAAAAGATGTAAGACTATCGGCAGTACACGTAGAAAATCAAGTGAATGCTTCTGCTTAGTATTTTGGCTTCATCCAGCTTTTAAAAGCTCCGGTGGTGGTTCTATGTGTAAATGTTTCTACCTTTTGATACCGGTTTCTTTTATAACAAAGCACTATGTTCAGTTTAAGATTGGTCCAAACAACTGTAGTTGCTGGTTAAATTTCTTGCCAGGCTTGGAGCTTTTAATTCTGTTTTTATGTTCAATTTGAAAGGAAATAATTCAATTTCTATAAAACAGAAAAATCAAACACAGATATGTATTTTCTCATGTTCTAGTATTCTAAAAGGGTTTCAGGAACAGACTGTTCTGTTCTTAATTCATTCCCTGTGCTTTGATCTATGCATGCATGCTGGTGAGAGAACCATTATGAGTACCTGGCAGGGAGGCCCCCAGCACTTCCCTGCACAACCAGCACCTGTGGCATCCATGGTTCTGGGGGAGGGTGAGAAGTAGCACAAGGCACAGTTGCATCTGTTTTTCTGAGGGCAACAAACCCTCTTGTATCAACCAGACCCTACTGACCGCTACATCTATGCAACATAAACTCTGAATGCGAGAAGATAACAGCTGCTATCACAGTGCTTTTTATCTGGGAGGCAAAGTCTAACATTGCATCTGACCTCTGTGTGTGCAGAGGCGCCAAGTGCTGAGTGCTCTGTCTCGATCCTCAGAGGTTTTAGATTAAATCAGTAACAGTGAGGTACTTAAATGAATAGTTCTGGGGATAACAGCTTCTGTGTCTTCTACCCATGTGTGGTACAAAGTAGACTCCAAACTGTAATTTATCAAATGATATATTGTGAGCCTTAGAAAACCCAACAGGACTTTTGTGTTGTTTATTCCCTAATGGGTTTATTAATATATAAAATTACAACACTCCATTTACTTACAGAATCATACAAGTAATTAAAGTAGCTATAGTATAGATTTAACTTATTTATAAGTCAAGCCTCTAGTTGCCCAAGGTCAATGGTTTTTAGCAACAAAGCTCCATAACAATAGATTTTCTTAATAATGCCAGTAAGGTAGGTATAACAAAAAGTCAGCAAACCCACAGTGGTCTGTTGAGTGTGTGTGTGTGTGTATTTGTCTTTGCATATATACATTTCTATACAGCACAGGCTCAAGGAAAAACAGATCAAACCCACATGTTATGTGTCTAGACAAATGATCTTTTTAAGCTTTGCTAAGGCAACAGAATGAGTTCTTATTTTTCTTGTATATCGGGGTCTGCTTGTCATTTGTTTAGATTTCAATGGGAAAATAGTAAGACACACTAGAAAATTAATTGAAATTCTGTTCCTCCATGATAAAGCTTGAAATGAGATTTGAATCAGTGTGTGCTTGGTAAAACATGGCAATTTGATGTCTGTTGCATAAAACTGACAACTGCATCTGGTTGTTTTGCTTCTGAATTTGATCAGATAATTTGGTCAAAACTTGGAGAATATCTAACAGTTACAGAGTCAGACAGATTCGTTCAGAAAATTACAACATAGTGAGGGAAACTCAATTAGTTTTGTCAGCAAATATAAAGGCACTAGCTTGCATTTCCAAAAACTGTCCAAAGCTTTTACAAATACGCTTGAGTCAGCTGACATCAAGCTAATTATATGTTGAGCTGAAAAAAATCCTCATTAAAAGAACAGTATTTGTGTTATAAAGTCCAGACCTGAAAGGATAGGAAGTACTGCAATTAGTAAGCAATTGCTTTGACAAACTAGTATATATAGTTAATCATATGACTGTAAAATTTGCTCCACAACCCTCCAGACTTGTTCGATATCTGTTACTCAGTATCTTTTTTAGACCCACTGTGTGGACATGATATGTACTTTATTCAAATTCTACTGCAGAGAACCATATTGATTTCCTTTTTCATTTTTTCCCCTCTCTAATTCCTGTCACTGCAATATTTCAATGCTTCACAAATTCTAGTGCTTATTTTGCCAGTACCAAAGGTGAGGTCCAGGGTAGTGACAACCTTCTTCTGTATAAGCTGTGCAAGGCAGAGGGATACCCTATGATTTCTGAGTGCTTTGTTTGAGGGATAACTAGCATCTGATTTGGCAAAAAAATAATTACAGAGAACTTCGAGACTTGAAACACTACTTCACCTGCTTTCTGCTGCAACTCTAAGTGCCAAATACTTTTGTGAATCAAAACTCCAGTACAAGCATCTGGAAAATGAGAATACACTTAACAACCACATGTGAAAAGTAAGGTTTAAATGACCTGCCAAACATAAAGAGGAGGTTTCTGGCAGAAGCTGAGGAAGTGAAATTTTCTCAGGTAACACTGAACAGTGTTACCCATGCAAATTTCCTTTCTTTTCATATACTATTTTTAATACTAATTGGTTAATTATCACAGTTTTTCCTGAAATTCTTTATTTATTGGTTTTCTTTCCAGATATATTTGTTATCACAAGTCCAGCTTTTCTACTTCAGAGGTACTCATCACTTGGAGAGGCAGTGGTAA
The DNA here is from genome assembly GCA_035583155.1 of Acropternis orthonyx. NCBI lineage: Eukaryota > Metazoa > Chordata > Aves > Passeriformes > Rhinocryptidae > Acropternis > Acropternis orthonyx. The sequence continues at coordinate 20,984,895 of JAWWEU010000005.1, read as the reverse complement.
TGTCTAGCTTTAGCGTTTGGTTGTTTGTTGGTGTTGGGTTTTGTTTTGTTTGTTTTTTTGGGGTTTTTTTGTGGGTTTGTTTGTTTTTTTGGGTTTTTTTTTACATTCATGGTGTAAGATTTGCATTTGTTTTAGAGCATTTGTATGACTGTTGACCAATTTTATAATATATGGCTAATTGGTGCCAGTAATTACATTTTTTCATGTTTCTCAGTCTTAAGAATCAAAAGCAAACTCTTGTAGAAATATGTCTTTAATGTGTGTGTAAGAATGCAGAGAGGCAGTGAGAAAAGGTCAAAGAAAACCATGGCTGGTCTCTCCAGAGTTTCTGGAAGTACATGATCAAAACAGTTATAAAGAATAAATCTTCTGAATTTACTACAAACAAAATTTGCAATAAAAGTCTAATCCTGTATATACTGAAGTGATATTTCCACTCATTTGTTTATAAGACCTGCTAACTAGAAGAGAAGCTAAATATATAACTAAGCATTGAAACAACATCTGCTAAGCACCATTTAAGAAAAAATTCAGCTCTTATTTTTAAGGATGTTAAGTATACCTCCATTTATTTCAACCTTTAGCTTTCATCTAGTTTTCACTAATTATTACAGGTAACGAGCCAGTGTTTTGCAGTTATTGTCCAGGGACAGATTTAAGGTAGGAAAGGTTAACTTACTCAAAGGAGCTGAAGTTTAGGACAGGAAAAAAAGTGAATGTGCAGAGAAATCACCTTTTATCTTTTAGTAAGAATTTTGAATTTGGAGTTAATATGCTGATGTTTTAGTATACAAAATTTATTTCACAGTTGTCAAGACACATGTCTTTACATAGTTCAGCGGGAGCTCCTCAAGGTGATAGCAAGAGAGAGGACACTGAAAGTGTATTGAAATAAATGGATGGCACACTCAGTGTCCTCAGCTGGGAGTCTCCCAACAGGTTCAGGCATTATGGCATTCTTACAGATCATAGTGTTTTGCTCATTTTCTGCTCTTAAGTAGCTGCACATGATAGCACACAGACCCAGAGGCAGCAAAGTTGCAGGAGAGGGGCGACTCTCAGTTACTTACGTTGACAGCCCAAGCTGTGCCAGATATATCCCGGCAGACATTTATCACATTTAGGCCCTGATGTTCCCTCCTTACACTCACAAAATCCTCTGTCATTACAGCGATCATGGACTGAACCAAAAGGGTTACAATAACAGTCTGCAGAAACAAGACAACACATATACACTGGATTCAGGTCTACATGTGGTGATAATTCATTCAAAACCAATAAAGGGTGCATTTCCAGTGCTAAAGGTAAAGGAAGACTGTCTATTAAGGGTATCTAGAGTAGTGACTATAACTACTACATGTCCATTTATTTGTTTGCATATGTCATTTCAGGAAGAGACATTTTATGATGTGAAGAGAGAAAGTAAACAGAAAAGATATAAAGGCAGAAGATACCATGATCTTTGAGGATAAGTGATTGTAACAGACTCTCTTTTGGCAAAAATATTTTTGACAATTTAATGAACATTATAAAAGCTTTGTATAGTATGGATATAATCAATGTGCCATCAGGGTAAAAAGTTTCACATTATTAAAATAGGCTTATCTGTGTTACTCAATATTTTCAGAAGTGCTGAATGTCTTTACAGGGCTATATAAATGCACTTTACTTATTTCCAAGATAGTCTTCCTTTATAGTTTTGAGCAGTATAATAATTTATGTGGATATTTGTCATTAAGTTGCTGAGATTGTGTTTATCAGTGACATTAATAAACCTTTCACGTATTCCACAATGGAAAGCTTGAGGTGAGCACTAATGTAGTGCATAACTTAGCAGAACTGGCTCTATGCTGCCATTTTAATTTCTCTCACCTCCCAGTGTGCAGATGGAAAATGCAGTGAGGCTCATTCCCTGCTGCATGTTTTTCACATGTGTTCAGCTAATTAAAGAATAAGTAGAGAACCCATTTCCTCCCACAACACTTACTGTGTTGTTCATTCACAGCCCTTTTCTTTAATGTGATTACAACATCCGTGTTCAGTTTTCAGCTAGCTGAACAAAGGCAAGACAGTAGCTGGCAGAGCTCATTTTTGGCACTCCTGTTCTTCAGCTTGTTTGTTTTTTTTTTATTTTGGTGTTGTTTGTTTGTTTGTTTGTTTGGGGTTTTTTGTTTGTTTTGTTTGGTTTGGTTTTCCCCAAATGAAGGGCTGTATCTTCTATGTATGTAGACCCATGTAGACCCAGAGTAACTTCACTGTCAACTGAGACCACAGACACCTTTTGGCAGCATCTGATCTCTGCTGCTTCCTGAATCTGGGCAATCTGCTGGGAGTCTGGATTTATATGTCTGTGAATCCACGCTACTTTGATGACTACCTTTGGCAATTGCTCCCTAGCATTAGGTTAAACCTCAATGATACCATGAATAACAATGTGGAGTTGAACTGCAAAGTTACATATATAATCTATATCTATCTATCTCTATCTCCAATGGAAAAACTGTAACAGGAAAAAAATTACCAGCAAGACATTTGTCATCTGTTGTCTCACTGTTTATTAACTATAAATTACAGATGGCACTTTGAACATTTGGCGTGCTGAATAATTGTTACCTTTGGCAAACAGAGTTCCACAACAATAATAGAGTCAATTAGCTCGCAGCACTCATTAATGAAGTTGAAAACTGACATGCCAAAAATACTGTGCAAGGCTGAGTATTATAGCATAGCAAGTGCCACTTAAAAAGCTGGGAACTCTCATGTTAATCAGATGTATGAAATGCTTTCATAAACAGGCTTAGAACTGAGACACGTTTCAATGCAGAAAGTAAAATTTGCTTGAAGAGTGTTTATAGAAAATCTTGAAAGACAAAAGCTTGGAATTACATTAGAAACAGAGGGCCCAATTCTTGTTTAAAATAGCTTTGTTAGACATAATGGAGTTACAGAGATTTAAACAAGTATTTGTGAAGGAAATGTATAGCCTGTGATACTCTATGTTATAGATAGGTAATGTTTTATTTTCCAGAGAACAAGACCCTTACCCTGAACCACAGAAACCTTTCCTACTGAACTCTACCAAATAAGCATGTGGGAAGTACCAGGCCCAAATTGTGCTGTTTAAGGGAAAGCAGATAGTAGAAACAAAGGTTCAAGCCAGACTCTTTTACAAAATTAGCAAATTAAATCAAAACACCAAACAGGCCCAACAACTTTTAGTAACTGCATCTAGCCTCCATCTTTCCCAATACATGATTAACATCACAGTAATACAACCTACAGCGGTCCACAGAACATTCTGGGTTGTTGTGCAATACAATATCATAGGCAGTGGAACACTTCCCAACACCTTCCAAATACTTAAGACATTAAAAAACTCGGAGGTCACAATTTCTGTGTGCCACAAGGGAGGCAGTGAATATCTCCAATGCCCTTACAACAGGCCTTAAATAACACTAAGCTAACATTCCCAGATCATCCTAATAAGCAGAACACACACAGGTTCCAGGGTGAGGGAAAAAGTCCCTGCGGATCTGAACTGGGAAGGAATTTTCCTCCTTAATTTCCATCTGGTGACTGTTTGAAAGGATGGGAAAATAACAGAAGTAGTCATCTCTTTGCTAAGATTCAATGTGATGCTGCCAACAAAACACAATGAAAGTAAGTAAAACAGAAGGTGGGAAGGTGGGCTGCAAGCTTGCTGCTGATCAGTCTGGGTTGACAGTGGCTACAGGACAATCCTCAGGGTTCACTTAACCAAGTATCATTAAGGCTTCTAAAGGTCTCAGAGGTGTTAATTGAAGCTTAAGCCTAACTGAGTGCAAGGCTGGCTTTCTTAAAGGTGTGACAGCAATCACCATTTCGGTATTTATGTTGTAAGACAAAGGCTATGTTTTATTTACTCTGGGTCTACTTGGTGGTTTCCATGCGCTCAATGCTTGCCAGTGTGTGAATTCACTGAAATAATTATTAGGGCTTTATCAAGAAATAAAAAATTGTTCAAGTTGTAAAATTCTTTTTCATGTCAAATTAATGATTTTTAACTTCAGAACACCTTGATTTATTCAGAAACTGCAGTTGCCCATCTGAGGTGATTTTGCAGCTAACTTATACATCCACAAATATTTGATATTTCATTTTAAGAAATAAAATTTATTTTGCTGCTAAAGAAATTAAGGGCATCAAGAATTTAGATTTAAGCCCACTGTACAATGCATTGCATTTGATTCACTGGTAAAAACCTTCTCAATATTTGAATTCTTTTAAAAATTAAACAGCTTACATTTTTTCCATTTAGTTAGCATTAGCTATGTTTCACAGATTTGTTATCCTTGTACTTACCATATATATTTATGAAAACTGTGGAAGCAGTTTTGATAAATCAGAGCCAAAGCCCTGTTATCTGCCATTAAATTAGCTTATCTGAAGGTTTTTTACCTTTCTACATATATGGCTGAAGAGGAAAGAATTAGCCTGGAAAAATGACTTTCATATGGGAATAAGACTTGCACATGTCACTGGAAATCTGCTTATTAAAATGTTCAAGTCAACATTTCACTTGTACTTAAACCACAGACAACTGATTTTAAACTCAAAAAGAGAAATGAGCATTTCCAATAGAGCAAGACTGTGCTTGACCTAGAAGGGTGGTGAATCCATCAACTCTCTCAGAGGTGCATATATTCTACATTTTGCAGGATTAAATCTTAGGAGCCCCAGTTCAAGAAAGCATTTTAGGCACAAACTTCTCTGTTTTCTGAAAAGTGCTTAGGTATCTTCTTTTATTTCACTGATTTTACACAAGAAGTAGTATGAAAGATTTCTTAAGATGGCAAATCAGCTACAATACATACATTAGGATAATACATTTTGTATGTAGTATGATAACTGTGATCCTGAAGACTTAGTCCAACAAGAATGTTATTTATTTAAAATAAATACCTAACATCCAAACCAGGGTTGGAGCGTATAGTTATTTCACATGATACAATTCTCACAGGAGCCCAAGAGAATTCTGCTTGCATTAAGGTGGAAAGTCAGCAAATGTTTTACACTGCCTTTTTTTTCCAGGGTCTTGTTTTAAGTGAAAGGGTTTTCAATTTTATTTCTGCAGAGTGGTGGCAATTTCAAACTGCATAGTTGTTTTACTAAGACATTCTAAATATATCATTCATGCATTAATTTAAAAATTACTTATTTTTGACTTCTCATTTACTAATTTCCCTGTCTTCTGAAGCTACAGCTGCTGTCTTAGCATTTCAGTGTACATGAGAAAACAATGTATTGAATGAGCAGATGAAAAATTCCAAACAGAATAATTTAGTCATATTCATTGGGCCTATCTAGGCAGCTGAAATTATACAGCCCTGATGTCATACCTACGATGCCTGTCATCTACATCAAACAAATATGTGGGACAGTGTTTCTTTTCCAAGAACATTTGATTGTGTTAATCTCCTCAGCACAGTCATACAAAATCATGACTTGCCTACTAAAGTTCTTATTAGCTCAGACTAATTACTGTCAAAGGAGATCATGCATTTTATGAATGCGTTGCCAAGCAAAGTTAAAAGAAGGACACATGAAATGCAGTGTGTGGATGGATCCGTGTGTTTAATCACAAAGTAAAATGTATATCTGTCCAGTTACAAACTGAAACAAATAATAGCAGCCTAAATAGTTTCTGGCTTGAATCTCAGCAATGGATTATAAAGAATATAAAAACATGATTTATTCATCCATAGTCTGTTTTGGTATTACAATATCTGCTAACTACTCTTTTCTGCTTCCTGGAAAATGGAAGGAAAAAAAAATCACAATGAAAATACAAAAAAAAAGGTTCTACTGATGCTTATGTTTCTAAGAAACATTACATAATTAAATTGTCTCCCTTTGTTTGCTATTAAAACAGCATTCTGTACTGGTCATTGTACAAGGTTTCCTCTATTGACTATGTCCAGTCGTCACCTTAAATGTCCTAACTTGTGCCATATACTGTCTGTGGTGACATGAGAACAACGCATATTCTTCTAGGGTGATGAAGATCTTAATTTTTTACCTAATATGCTTCTCTTATTATGTTCTGACATTTTCTCTGATTCTACAATTTGAATATTAATAGTACATGCTCATTCTAAAGCACTGTTTTCACCTCGGAATCCCTTTTCTAAATTGATATCACGTCAAACTGATTTGACAAATTCTTTTTCTAATCTCATGGGCATAATTTCAGTTTCTTCTCTAAGGAGAGGGGAGGAAACACTACATTTACAGCCCTGTGCCTGGGAGCAGAATTAGCTGCAATATGTTTTTGTGAAATTTAGTGAATAAAAGGGGTTAATAAACATCATTCCCCAAGTCCTATTGACACCGCTGGCAACTTTTGTAGGTCTCCAGGCAAGTATACAAGAGTCTGTTGTAGGAGTTGCAGAAGTTAGGCTGGGAACAGGTATTTAAGACTCAACCCTTTAATTTTCACATCTGTGACCCCAACACTGCTCCCTTCTGTATAAGGACAGCACAACCAGTTTCTCAGGGGCTTCTGGGGTAAGTCTATCCAGGACTCTTAGCCAGAGAATTTCATCATCATATACGGATTCCAAATGCCTCCTTGGGGCTACCAGGGCAGTGGAAATGAGGCGAGAAGTCTACACAGATGTTCTTATCCATTGAAAAAGCTCATTCTGGCTTAACTGGCAAGTAAGCAGCAGTGGTCCCTAGCAGCTGCCAGTAGCTGAAAAGGCAGAGAAGAAAAGCCACAGTTATCCCGGGACTGACCTATGCACACATTTTCATCGTCCAGCTCTGCAGAAGCATTTCTGAAGTAGCCCAGCCTGCATAACTCACAGTGCTGACCTCTAGTGTTGTGCTTACAGCTCACGCAAATGACCGTATTGAGCAGCTCGATGTAACTGCACCGGTTGGAGTGCCCGAAGCATTCACAGTCTTTCAAGGAAGAACAGAAATGTATACAAAATGTATACAGCAGCAGAGTAATAGCACATTACATGCTTAGTAAAAATGAACCATGAGCAGAAATATGAATGAATGGCACATACATGTTAATCAATGTAACATGGAGAACAGCAGATGTTTATCTGCAATGAAAGTGGAAATTTGTTTCAGGCAGGTTAGCGTGACCTGACAACCATGGCATGATGTTGCAGGTTGGCTGTTGTTGGCAGACCTGATGGAACTGAAGCATTTGCAGTTGTAAACCTTTCAGGGTTATTGGAGGCTCTATAGTGTCTGCTGATAGAAATGCACGTATTTTTGCACATTTGAGATGAGTATAAATCAAAATCCAGGAAAAACTTCCTCATATTAAAAATGTTAAATTCAGTGGACAAAACTGTCAAACTTCATTATGCCTAAATACACAACTGTAGAGTAAAATAGAAGCTTTTTTTCTGACAGAAATGGTGAATATTCAAAAATGCTACTGAACTTGGGGTGCTATAATTGATAGGCACCTTGGGAACCAGACTGTTCTATTTGAAGACGAAACAAATCTCTAGTTTGACAATTTTGGCCAGCACCTCCTAAAACAATAAACAGAGAAGAAAAGGAAGGAAGAGAGTTGTTATTTGAGAGCTACTTCCACTGTACTTTTGAGGTAAGCATTAACCCATTTTTGTACTCTGAGATGAAAAACAATGGGGCCAAAAAAGATTATGAAAATTCTGAAATGTGTACTGACTAGAAAGCATGCTTACTGCAGCCATCTGAAAGGCAGTTGGCATGACAGCCGCTTTTAAAAACCCCCTTCATTATACATAGAATGCCAGTGCCTTTTAGTCTTCAATCACAAGCAATGCTCAGCTGGCTTTATGCAGAATGAAGGTGAAATTAGAAATGTATCAATAACATTATTGAAGGAACAGCTATGCTCGGCATAGAAAGCTTGTTGTAAGCCTGATCACTGAGCTCACAATGAATGCAGGAGAGGTTATTAAGATAATCGGAGAAGTAGACAGCCTATTTAAGAGAAGACTAGGATAATTTGGCTTGTTTAGTCTAGGAAGCTGATGATAGAAGATATCACTGGGCTTTAAAGACATCAAGGAGATAGCCTTCTGCTATCCGAATGGACAACACTCTGCTAATGGGCAACACTGGCACAAGAACAAATGGGTGTTAACTGGCAGTTGAGAAATTTCAACTGGAAATTAGGAGATGGTATCTAGCTGTTAAGGCACTGAGGTTCTTGAACCCTTTCAATTTGTAGCACAACACACTGATGCTTTAGGGGTGTAGTTTATTAACTTGTGGAATAAATTACAGTATGTTTCCTTCAGTAATGCAGCACTGGATGCAGTGACTTGGAAGGACTTCAAGGTCTTGAAGTCAACTTATCTTGTAGTTAGATAAAGCTGTAGGAGAGGGTGTAAAATGTTTCCATACAAGACAGAGGCCAAGTGACCTGTGCTGCTCTTCCTCTGATATCCTCCTGATTATGCTGGGGCATCCAACGAGCCCACTGATTGCTGGGCATCAGATACAATATTTCTGCCTGTCTGTATTTTTATAAATAAATAACAATCCTGGTATTTCTTTGGCTTTTGTCTGATGTAGTGGACTGTAAATAGATTGTATTTTGTCTTAACACAGTTTGCACAACATATGTTTCAATCTTGAGAGCTGCCTTTCTCCTGCCAGGAAACATTAATTAATTTTACATATACCCATATACGCATTCAGTTAACATATATTTCTTGTTCTCTTTGATGCTATACTGCTAACCAGTGTCTTGTGGTTCATGCCAATCTGATAATTTGGATGCCTATAAATGCTGGAGTAGAGGAAAGCATTTGGTGTATCAGTCTCAGTATGTTACCACTTGACACAGTTGAGTAAGGCTGAAAAATACGTTAATGTTTGTTGTCTTTTGCAGCTGGTCAGTGTGATTCAGCATCTCAGCCAGCCACTCAGCAGCATTTCTCCACTAGTACATCCATCTTGCTCAAGTGAAAACTGGCTGTGTGTGGCAGAGAAAAGAGCTGTAAAAGTGCAACCTAGCATTAGCAAACAGGACTCACAGAAAATTGATATGACTGTAAGAATTTATGTGTTTGATATTTACCATAAGAAAGACAGGCTAGTGACAAGCAATCTGATCTTTCTGAATTTTGGATTCAGAAGCAAGCCTGTCTTGGTCTCTGACACAGGACCAGTCTTCTGCTATCATTAGACAATTTGTTCTGGTGAGATGATAGTGTATTGGTATGTTTGTCAGACTTGTTATTAAACATTTTCATACTGTAGGTGAATTTAGAAGAAATAATTTACCTTGTTTTTTTTGAAACAGGCATACTTATGCTTCCAAAGTATGCAGACTATAAAGAAATGAGCCTATGCTACATCATCTTTTCTGTTTAAAGTAGCAGAAAGAAATTGAGACTATTTTGTGAATGACTGACTGCACTACATCCACTCTGAAATTGTGATATGACCTGCATTAATATTACTACTACACATAATTAGCCATTACAAAAGCACAAGAAACAAACTGCACATTAAGTAATTCACTTTGTAACAAGGTTTGCTCCAAGTTATGGAGTGAAGAAGCATCTAATAGTTATGAAGGACTTGGATATACACACATATGCAGAAGGACTACCCAAGTTCAGATGTGAGTCATAGATATTAAAGGTAAACAATGAGACCAGTCCTTGTACTTGGTTGCATTTATACGAGTACTGCTCCTGTAACAACTGTGCTGTGTGAAAGAAAGTATTTGTCTGAAAGTTAACTTTTGATAAGGTACGGGAAGGCTCTAGCAGTCGTGATCTGACTAGTAAATGCTATATGGTGTAGAAAACCCCACACTTAACTTGAAAACAGTCTAACATCTGATCAAACATTAGTAATGGCAAAAGGGGGGGGGGGGGAAAGGCATGGCAAGTAATGATTAAATCAATTTTGTGGTAATGTTTGCTTCTTCTCTGCCTCCCCACCATGTTGCTAATGCAGTAATTTGTTGCTGTTGGCATGATCAGTGAATCATTTTTACATCCCTCTGTGTTTGCAACACTAAGCTATGTAAAGAGTCCTTATATGATTGAAATGGAATTATTTTCTCTCCTGGATAAACGAGGTGCTAAACCACTCAAACACAGCACATAGAATTGCATTCGGCATCATACCAGCTGGGAAGCTAATATCTGTCAATTCTGTATGGCCCGTCTAGCTTATCATGTGGTTGACCTTAACCAGAAAGCAGCCTGCTTGTTAGAATTGTCAGAAGCACAGCTTAGGTGTTTAGGCACACATCTCTGGTTTAGCAGCCTAATCACTTCCATTCACTGGAATAGTCATGCAGTCACTGAAAGAGATGGGGTAGAAGTACCCAAATCAGGCTGTATATGGTTTACCAACAGTGAAATCAGTGTCTTACAGTGCTAGAAAATGCGGCTTTCAGTTCTGAGTACCACATGTCAGGAAAGACACAGGTAAGTTGAATAAGGAGTGAATGGTTCAGAAACTAAAATCTCAGAGGAGAGGTAATGATAGCTAGATAGGTTTAATGTGAAAGAGAAAGGGAGAAGAGATCGCCATGGTAGATGTGATCATTGTCTTTGGATGATTCAGGAATTGTCAAATCCCTTGCAAACTCACAGAAGCATTGACTCTGTCAGCCTTTGAAGACTATTTTCCAGTGCAATGATTCTGTTGCAACAATCTTGATCCTGTTGCAGAAAGCATGATAAAATTCCCTATGGAAAGAGGCTCATGAAGAGGTTGATATCTAACTGTTGTGTTTCTATAAATCGAACACTTTCCCCCCCATTATAATGCTATGCATTTACATCTTTGAGATGACATACTATTGCTCTGGGGATGAGGTTCAGCTGAAGCTTCCACTGCAACCATTAAAACATGATATGTCATCACATGAAACTATGGTAAACACACATGGAAGGATCTCGTAATTTTTAAACTAAAACAGGTAATGTGTGAGACAGCTATCAGTGTGACTTTTCTAATTAAAAGCACAAAGTGCAATTCAAGAAAAGTGCATTCAGAAATCATTAAATTAGTTTTTCTTTTTCCAGTAACTCCATGTTCCTCCTCCATACACTAAAGCAAACAAAAGAGATTTCATTGTAACCTTAAAAGTTACCTTCTTCATAACAAACTGTATGGCTCATCACCATGATCTCATCAAATGGGTCAAATAAAGTTCAAACATTTGTTAATAACCCTATTCCTTGTTAATATGTATTTCATGAATAATGAGATAATCACAATAGCTACAGAAACACAAAACATCTTCATACATACTCTTTACAGATAAATTGATGAGGAGAAACAATGAAAAGATCTCAGCGTTCAGACTGTGAATGACAGATATGCAAATGAAACAGGTTGCCTGTAAGTCAGAGAGAATACTGGCATCCTTTATTATGGCCATATAATACCATTATTTTGATAAAACACTGAAACAACAGTTCAAAATGTAATGCCTACACTCTGAATTTGCACACTTACAATAAAATGAAGATGTAAGGCACACTTAAAATGCATTAAAAAACATAACAATGCATTACACTCCATGGCATTTACAGATACTTTTTGAGGACATGGACAGTTGATGTTCTCTCCATTGTTTGCCCTCAACTAATCTGCTTATGTTTCCTCTTTTACAATTTATGCATATCAATGAGGAACACAAGACTCCAGTAACATTTGCTTTCTAGGCAAGGACCTGAATGGTCATATTCATACATTTTACTGCTTTAAAAATAAATGCCATGTCACTTTATTCCAGCAACAACTGTCTAAGAAGCATATTTATTTTTCTTTTTTATGGCTTATGTTTATGCAACTTAATGCTTCTGTTGTATTCAATGAAGATGCCTCACCAGTAAACTAATGGGTACACTTCACAGATATTCCAGATTCATATAGTGCAATGTTTTCACAACACAGAGCGCTATGGGAGCACTGTATGAATCCTAGAATTCCTACCTCTCTTGTGGTTTGCAACTTGAACAGAAGAAACAGTTGACATAGCTAATTTGGGAGCAACTGGACAGGTAATAAAATGAACAGTAAATTAGAAAAGGTATCATATAGGAATAAATCAAAAGATTAAAATAAACACCTTTATTTTCTAACTTTTAAATTTAACACGGGTTATTGTTTTCGAAGGAAAGAGTGAAAGATCGAGAAAATGAGTCATATACTATCAACTATTGAATCATTTGAGCTGTAATATCCAAGATCAAGACAGATAATGTAATTCACATCTACACACCTTGGCAGTTTTATGTTGGAGGTTATTTGGTGATTTCTCCCAATCCGTGACAAATATGGGAACCAGAAAAAGGTCTGAAAAGGGTTTTAATGAATTTGTATGCCTATTTTTTTTTTTAGGCCGAATAGTATAAACATAAACCCCATGATACATCAGTTAGATACAGCAGATTTCTGTAATTATTCTTTTCATACACCACCCTTAACTGAAGTATTTAATCTACAACTAATGTTAAACACTGCAACAATATGCTGTGAACACAAAAAACTGAATAGTAAGTTTTTGTGTTTTATGTTCCTAACAAAGCATCAAAACTAAATTTATTTAAACTCATATTTTTGGGGAAGAAACACTGAATAATTCTGTGCTGTTCAAGATGTACTTTGCAATGAAGTTAAGTCTTAGATCACACACAGTATAATTAAGCTACGAAATCCATTAGAAATGCAAAGTATAATTTAATTTGGAATGTTTGGATTTAAAATTCCTGTGAATAATGTAGGCTAATCCTTACAGAGAGCAGAGGAATAGAGATCAATCTGGGGTTTGTTTTTGTTTGTTTGTTTGTTTAAGAAACACATGCAAAAGCTTGGGAAATACAATAGGGGCTAAATGAAGTTATTGGAATGCTATGTATTACTTTATCAGGGACATTTAGTTTAAAATACATGTGAATAATCCAAACTATAGTACCTTGTTAATCCCTATAGACAGCACAGTTCAATTAGCATTTTCTTTTTTTTTTTTTGGCAGATAGAAACTTGCACGTGTAACATGGTAGACTTCACATGCATATGTTTTGACTTGGTCACTGTGATCCATAGATTTAATTAGAGTCCTTCCAATGTAATTCCAAATAGATCTTGTTCAGTTTAGTGGCTCTTTTCTAGATTGCCTTTTCATTAATTTTATTCTGCACTTCTATGTGTCATAGCGCAGAAAGGACACACTTTGAACAGTGAAAGCAAGCCACAGGCCAGATTTCTGCAGGGACTTTTTGGAGAGAAAAGGGCAGTAAGTAAGAAGAATAAAAGGACATTATTTTTGTAATGAACAATCATTCTGAAAGGTGAAGTATAGCTGAATACTTCTTCAAACAACAAAGAATCTTACTTTTATTAAAAGTAATTTTATTTCTTTTAATGCTAATCGTCATGCCACAATCTGTGAGTAATTGTGGTGCTCAAATTGTAGAAAACTATGAGTCTGTCCTGCAGAGAACTTCCTTGTATAGTGGATGGCATGAAAGCTGAGAATGCTTCTCAGCTCACTTAGGAAAAAAAAGTGGAAACAAGACATTAAAAATGGATTTGATGTAGACAATGACAATCTCTTTAACTAAAAAAGCTCAAAGCTTACTCAGAAATAGACTGTGCTATCTAAACAAGTCCAGCATTATCTAGGGCTTTCTGTATATCAATCCTTATGATCTGTGTCTGCTTTTCCAGACTTTTTGCAGTAATGTGTACAGTCTGAGTGTTGGAAGACTCCTTTTTCAGGTAAGGTTTGTTTAGTTATTTTCTCACAGAATAGCATTACTTAGCACCAGAGAAAAATTAGTTGGATTATCATTGTTACTACTTTTGCCACCATGTGGGACTCATTGAAAGCAATTTCAGTAACTTTAGACCACTAGGAATTTTACAGCATCCTACCTTGGCTTGGTTTAGAAACCTCAAGGGAAGAAATATTCGGCCATATCCTATCAAACTTTGGAGGATCTGCATGCATCAGGAAAAATCAGGTTTTGTTATTTACATCTGTGATATTGCTCTAAATAGGCAAGCATATGGACAAAGACATAGATTACAAACATCTACTACTGGACTAGTCTAAGTTGCATTTGAACAGTACATGACTCCACAGTGAACAAGAAAACAAGCAATTGATGATTCCCAAAACACAAAATGGACATAAAATACTGTGCATAACAATTTATCTTCTGTGGTTTAAAATATAATTTTTCAAGATGAGAAGATATCCTAGAGCAATATATATGGCTCTAACACCAGGAACAAAACAGGAACATATTCTGTTAAATCTGCGTTGCAGAGATAAAATGACAGTATCAGACAAATATGGATTTCTTACCAAAGACACATATCTTACCGTAACATCCTGTTTTAGGGCCTTTTGAGTGAATTACATATCTGTTATTGGGAGAAATATATTTACCAGTAGAGTGGGCCTTTTCTTTGGCTCCCACACTTTTGTGTGTTTCATCTATTTCCTATCACCTCTGCTGATATATTTTACAGCTTGATTTTTTTTTTGGTCAAAACATTAAATGTCTACATTCCTTAGAAGTCCTACATAATGTGTTACTTGCATGAAGCATTTTGTGTCTTAGCAAAAGAATTAGCTGTGTCTCTTCAAATCTTTATCTCCTTTGGTTAATGTGTTATGGGGAGTGACAGTCCTCAGCTGAACAGTGCTGGGTGTTGGAGTGGAGAATAAATGAAGGGGATGGGGTGAGGTTGTGGGGGAAGAAAACTTTTTTTCTTTTCGGTTTTCATCTGCCTAGCTTTGAACATCAGATTTGGACCATGTTTTTAACATCATCTCTGAATACTGCAATGGTTGTGTTTTCTCCAAGCCAAACAGAAATTTTCTTAATGGTCCTATCAACCTACATAGTGGTGATATTAGTGGGGAGAGAGCTATTCCTTCACTTCTGTCTAGGAGGAATTCAGTTGAGAAGTGAGTAGTGCAGTTGTCACAACTTGGCATCAAGGATTTCGGCTTATGTCTTTATGAAGAAGATGTGTTTCACTGTTATGTCCATCTTAGTGGAAGACCTGCACTGAAGCTGTGACAAAAAGACTCGGGCTTCAAACATCTCATTTGGAAGGAGGACATCCCAAAGTATCTTCTGACCCATTTGTCAAGGGTGAAGAGAAATTGGCTGGGTGAGGCTGGCTGTCTCAAAAATCCTCCCACAGAGAGAACAATTTAAGGAAAGGCTGGTGACCTGCACTGTGGTCATTTACTGTTAGGTAGCATTCTGCAACTGAATGGGTCAAGGTATAACATAATTACATCAGATTCTTGCATTTTTGTGCTTTTTACTTATCGCTCAAGAACACATAAGAAAGAAAAACTGAGTCAGTTTGGTAGAATCTCAAACAGTCTATGTATTGATTAAAATTAACCTGCCTCTACAGGTCAGATCCACCAATTCACACACATAGGAAGTGCAAACACAACAGTCAGAGTATATGACAAGCTGTACTTACTGAGGTGGCATGATAACCCAGCCCACTCCACTGGAAGACTCTATTACCATGCACCTGAGAGACCACCTTCCTCCTCCTGAAACACTGACTGACTGGTTATGATAAATAAGTTTCAAGCATGCACAGGCAAATTACTTGCACAGTTAATTCACTGTTAAAATTCTGGTAGCTTTAGGAACACTTGGGCTTGACCTAAACATTTTAAAGGGACTGGAAATTAGAGAATATATATAAAAATCAGTAGGTAAAAAAGGAAACACAATCTTTATGAACTATGTTGTCCTGCTGTCCACTGAGCCTTTCTCTCTTTTAGCCACTGTGCAGCATCAGAGTTGTTCCAGAAAGCTGTTGACGTTTCAGACTGGAGCTTCCAATATTCTCCCTGTGTTGTTAAGTCCTGTGTGGCACACACACTACAAAAATTCACATGTACAGTGGTCTTCCACTGAAAAGGCCTAGGTATTATCAGAGGTAAAATCATAGTGTCAAAGCTTTGTAATGCCTTAGGACTAACCCTCTGGAATGTGTCATTTAGTAAACTGTAGGTCCTATATAGGAAATGAGATACTTGACATAATCGGACTCATATACTCAGAAATATTTAATATGTAATCTATTCTCATTATGATTTCTCCAAGTAATTTCATGTCCAAATAAAATCACTCCTTATGAGGTAGAAAAGATCAATGCTACATATTTCTTAGTGACCCTGTAAGCGCTATAGATCTGTGCTTGTTTTAGCAAACTTACTTAAAATGGAGGTTGTGACTTACCGCAGAATAATTACAAATTCGCTGACCCTTTAAATTTGATAACACTGAACTGAGTTTTTTAATGGACACCCAAAACTATAAAGAACATATGTACAGTGCCTGGAGATTACCAATTAAGTATCATTACTAGTGATTATTGCTAGTGATTACTGATAATTATAGCCATCTTAGATGGGACTTTTGGAGGTCATTTTTCACTTCTGTTTGCTCATGGCAGGGTCAACTCTAAAGTCAGATCAGGTTATTGAGGGTCATATCCAGCTGAGACCAGCTGCTGCTTGGTAATGTGAGAGATTAATGAGACTTAATGCTTCTATTATGTGCTTTTTTCAATTTTTGGTAAAGAGCATATCTTTTTCTCATATCCTTATTCATGGACTGTATTATCCTCAAGATTACAGATGTCTAGATAAAGGTCTTTCTTCATCTCTTTGAATTTATTGGTGTTTTTTTAATGGAGATGACTTAAAAATGCTTTATCTAAAAAGGTATGTGAGATATCCAAGTAAAAGGATGTTGACTGTCATTCCCACATGTATATTGGAGCAGATGAGTCATCCTTTGAACAGGCAGCACTGGGAAGATTCATGTAGCAGCTAGTTATTCCTTCACAGCAACCTGTGAAAGTATTTCTAGTCCTTGGAGGTTATCATTAAGGGTTTTATTTATAGAGAAGTTGACTAGATAAACCAATCTTTTCCAGAACACTTCCATGTCTGGATGCTCTATTTTGTAATTAGTCATTATTTGCCAGAATAATTAAAGAATTTTGGTGTAGGTATTCTATAAGAGATGCTATGTAAATCTACTGTAATATATTCCATGACAGTTATTCTGGGCAAACAAGGCTACAGAAACATGAAAGAGAGTTTCTAAATGTATGTTTTTCTGTTACTATTTAAAAGTGAAGCTACTGTAGGCACCTTTAAGAGTTGAGGTATGTGAGCTAGGCGACTGAACACAAAATCAGATATGACATTTTAAATTTGCATTGGAAATTTTTTTGTTTTTAGTTACTACTGTTCCAAAGCCAATTATATGTAGAAAATAACTATTGGGAAAAAAAAAATCTTACTTTCATGAAGTAAGGAAAAACTGATTGCATTCTATTTATTAGATATATGATAATTTTCTTTTTCTTCTTTCAATCTATTTTTTTAAAAAATACACAGTATCAGAATTACTTCTGATATTAAATGAAGAAAATGTGTCTCAAATATTCACTGGATGTGCAGTCTGCACCATGGGCTACATCATGGTTTCAGACCAGGGAAATAAACAAACAGGTAGTTTCAGCCCTATTCCAATCAGACAGCTGCACTTGGCAGAAATTAATCAGCATTTTGTTGGTTTCTCACTCCAACCAAGTACTGACCTGGCAGTAAAATTAAAATGTATTCCCACTGAGAGGGGCTATCCTTCCTCAGGGATAAAGGGCACAGGTGATGGAGCGTATGAATACTCTGCTGCTGCCTGGGCATCTGCACCCTACAGCAGAGCAGCGCCTTGTCATCTACCAAACTGTGTCTGCTGACCCAGCCCACAAACAATGCATTTGCTGAAAATTACTACTAATAAATCAGTAAGTCTTAAATAATGCTTGCTAATGGCAGACAGGGAGCCTTTGTGTTGACAACTATAATTATTAATTTAATTTTTAATAACAGTAAGGAACCCCAGTGAGATACTTTGATCCAGATGTTTTCTAACTTTCCTTCCATTTAAAACAGAAAAAAGTATTCAAAAAATTGTCAGTGTAAACTTAATGATTTGATTCAGTAGAAGTACATGTCTACAGCCACAGAAAGCTGGCCTTACCACTGCCTGTTTTAAACCATAAGTAGGCAAAGGCAACAGTAAATAGCTACTCTAAAATATAGATGTCTGCTGAGCATAGTGGAGTTCTGACAATGGCTTTAGGTGTTAATATTGAACGAAAAATAAGGAAAAATAAAAAATAATGCTCACTGAAATCTGTGGCATATTTAGTAACTGCTAGAATAATTGGGTATATTTATATCAGATCCTATTCCAGCACTTCTTGCAAGCATCATACTATCATTGTTACAGGATTTCTATCTCCTTTGGGTTTTTTGAAGTCAGGATAACCTACCTCATGTAAAATTTGCCTTTCAGCACCTTCATTAAACTGCCAAATCAAAATCATCGAAAGAGAAGAAATGCTGATTTTTTTAAAGTCACCCCTTAATTTTATTAAGTTTTAAAAAAATACTTGCCAATATTAGGCAATCTTTCTTGGAGCAATGTAGGAAATTTCATACCTGTTCCTTTGAAGAAAGGAGAATTCTGCATAAATGTGAAGATGTGGTTGTTTTATGGCAGCTCCTCAGCCATAACAGCTTTTATAACTGTTGGAAGAATTTAAATGCAATTAGTACTTTATGTGTCCACTTTTTGTCATAGACTAAAAGAAAGTGATCTTTTTAGATGCTTAGAAGAAAAAGATAAATCCAGTTCTGGAAACTTCCAGGTATCAGAAAAAAAAATCCACTGACTTGAACAAATTGTTGGCTGATTCTCAAACTAATGAGGGCAGAAGGAATTCTTCAATTTTAAGTATTTCCACTAAAATGTTTGCAAAAGTGCACAATGAATTAAATTATTTTTGAAATGAAATATTTAGGTACAATCTTATGAAACAAAAAGTAAATTATTTTGTTGATAGTTTGCAGGGGCTGTTCCTTTTTATTTGGATTGGTTGTGTTTTTTCCTACAGAAATGCTTAAATTTGCTGGTCAGTTGGGCTTATTGTATAGTAATTCACAACTGATGAACAGTAAATCAAGATACTTTTTTTAAAAATCACTATGCTGATTTGGAAACCTCATTCATGCCTTATACTCTGTGAAATAAACTGATTACGTGTCTAAGGGACAGAAAGAAAAATATAAGGGGGTAATACACAGAAGTTCATTTTTTCCCTGGCAATTTCTCCCTGAGCTTTATATATAATTAGATTTTAAAATATCTTTGTGGATCATGCCTGCTCTCTATAAACTTCCTTGAGTAACAGAGCTAAACTTGCATATTTTAAGTTCTACGTGCTTTGCACACCATGGCACAGATTGAAATGCTGATATCTTATTTTCTATGGTGTCCTATCATTCCATTGTTTATTCATGATTAAAACAAAGGTAACTGTCAACTAAGTAATTTTCCATATATTACGGCAAATCAAAAAGCATTGACAACACTATTTGACTGATAGACTGTTTTTAACTAACCCATGATGATGATGGTAAACTGGACTGAAGAATGAGAAACAATTCTAATCTGTCACTGGCCATATCTACAAGACTGGTGAGAGCAGCTCTTATCTGTTAAAATTGGTGGATCTGGCAAAACAAAAACTGAAACAAAGGCTCTCCCAAATCCCATCCCAACAACCTATCAGCGCCCCCTGGAGCAGCATTGGTGGTTTCTGACCCTGCCCTCGAATCACTCTGCTGACATGGTTTCTGCCCGGTGCTGGGGCCAGTTTTGCTTCCTGAACTTCAAGGGTGGCATCCTAGTTACACAGAAGAAAACTGGCTTTGTTGTGACTCCTACTAGGTCAAACTACTCATAATGTCTTTTATTTGGAATGTTAAATTTCTTTGATACCCAGTGTTCAAATGAGCACATCACACCACAAAGGTTATCTGCCTTTACTTCCAGCTCAGTAATCTTTTAATATAGTGGAAAATCTAATTGTTAAAGCAAAAGATTCTGAGTGCTTTCAAGTATGAGAGGAAGGAAAACAGATACTGTTACTGGCTTGATATTATGATCAGTTATTTAGATAAAGCGATTGCCTTAGACTAGGAGCCTGATTAACATTATTTATTAAAAGGTCAGATTAGGATAAAATTGAATTGAAATTAAAATATTTGATTGTATGTCCAAAATAATAGATATAGTTTAGAGACAATACTTAAATGTTCTGAGGAGATAAACATCTTAATGGTCTCTCAACAATACAGCTTTCTGTAAAACTTGACCTCCAATAATAATGGAAAAGTAATGTCCAAAGAAGTTATGCATGCTTATATCCCATTGACATATGTGGGTGTTGTGTATATACTCTAGTCCAGAGCTTGGCATTGTAATAGCTTTGATTGCATGATTGCACATTTAATAAGAGAACTTCTTGGTTACTGTGAGGGGGCAAAATCAGGTCCAAAATAATTTTTGTTGTTATTAAAAAAGAGAAAAAAAAATCTGCTAGTATTTGCTCTCACAACCTTTTAAGATATGCATTTACCACATTAAAATTTCATCACAAATATGTAAAACAAATAAAGCTACACTCATCCAGACACTATTTTAGTTCCAGAAAAATACCTACTCGATTTTTCAAGGTTAAGAAAACAATAAAATAACAGAGTGCCCATTCCTTTTTTTTTGTTTTACTTCGGTGTTTTGCATTCATTATCATAAAAAAAGGTTCTCTTCATTTGAAATTGGCTATAAAGAAGAACAAAAACATAGAGAACAAAGCAGAAAATACCGTTTGATTATTGTGATTGCATCTTGCACTTGGGTGCACGGTCTGTCTCTAAACTCTGACTCATCTGCCAGCAGCAGGCACTAAGGTGATAATCACCCACATAGAGCTATTTGCACATCATGTCTATCCGATCCTGTATCTAATTATACCCTTTGTAACAAACTGTTTAGCATAATTAGTGGAATTATGCTTCACAGGAAAAAAGATAGAAACCATAGTTTAGAAGATTCAACTTTTTGAAAGCATACAAGTACAGATTAGTAACTTTAGTATCTGGTCACAATAATGAATATTTTGATGCATTGGTCTATGTAAAATTGTACAATCATTATTTTAGCAAGTAAAATAATGTAGTTTTCAGAATATTTACATACTATATGTAAGCATTGCTTAAAATTATGAAATGGTTTTGGGACTCATTAATTGCTAACACTTTCACCGATATTTTTCCAGACATGGCTGAAAAATGCTGAAAGGGCCAGCACTGTAATCAAGAATGCTCGAAATGATCAGAGAACCTATTATTCAACTGATAGACAACAGCAGGTACAAATGACCTTAATGGGAAAGCTCTGATTTTTTTGTTTGTTTTGTTTCCTTCCAGATGATCAGAAAGGATGTTTACTAGTGACCACTCTTTCTTTGTGTTGAAACTTCAATAATAAGCTGCTTTAATACAAGATCCTTTGAGGTAAAAAAGGAATAGAGGATAATACATATATGTGCACACAGGAATATATTTGGGTTTCTTTGTTTGCTTTCACTGCAGTCTTAAAAGTGTTAAATGAACACTACTTGAGTTGGCATCTTCTTTGTATGCTGGCAGTTTCGTCTTTCTAACCCCCCTGCCCCAACCCCATTGTCTTTACATAACAGAAAAAGCTGGAAGCACACAAAAGCCAATACCCGCCCAGAGGTGTTTGCTGCCAGGCAAAATGAAACCCAAACCGTATCTCCTGGAAGTAACTTTCTGTCCCCAGATGGGGAAAAATTCTGCTGATATGAACACAAATACTGTATTAGTGTAGAAAAAAGAAAAAATCATGCAGAATCCATTAAAGCAGCCACAACTAATCAATCTTGCTTAGATTTATGTGTTAATCGTACTTCTGTTAACTTCTCTCTGCGACCAGGATAAATTTATGGATACTACCCTTGTTAAACAAAAGTTCTGCTATTTCTGTATTTTATAGGAAAGATGTTCAGAACATCGTGCAAGTGGAGTTATTTCTCCCCTGAGCTATTTAAGGGGAAAAAAAAAAAAAAAGAAAACACAAGCAGAGTATCAGTATTTACTTCAAGAGATGCTCATGCTTCACCCTTTCCAGGAAGGCAAAGAAATTTGTTGAATTCTACCATGTATTATTCCACGACATTTACAGCAGACTAAAGATAAAGCATAGGCTTGCAGAAACTCTTGTATTTCCTATGGAATGTTAAACAGAATTTTCTCCATTTGTAATAAACAAACTGTACTAATCACTCCAGTGTAAAATACAAAGAGGTCAACAATGCATCCTTTCAGCTCACCATTGTTCAAAAGGTATTTGAGTTTCCCTATTAAGTTTTCAAAGGCCAACATCTGCTGATGCTCAGAAATGGTAAATGTGGTGACAAAGGCTGTATGGAGTGTGAAGTGAAACACAACCATTTAGACCATGCAATAAAGTACTAAGAAACTATAGCACAACCAAACTCCAAAGAGCTATTTTCCCATTCATCCCATTTCTATTATTAATGGCAGAAATACTTCTGAGAATGGTGAAAAATTTCTCTTTCACTGAGGTTTTTTTTTTTGTTTTGTTTTGTTATAAAGTATACATAGAAACACAAGGTTTGGAAAACAGCATATCACTATGAATCTGCAGTTTTGCAAATACCAAAGACACTAGAGCAGGAAAAATGACATTATGATTGAAGGCTTTCATTTGCATGTTACTGTCATTGATGTTGTTTCACTATTTAAGGCTGCAAAACAGATGCCATGGTGTTCAGCTTTAACGCTGCTCTCACTTGCAAGGGAGATAGTTTTGATGGCATTGCTGTCTAGAGCTTAACAAATCAGTGCCATTCATGAGCTTAAGTAAACTGAGTTGATTTATAAATTGATAAGACCTGACCCTGCATCATAAGAAGCGAGACCGTTTTACTCAAATTATTAAAAACTTTTCACTTGGATACTGGGCATGGCAAATTGCATTTTACAACTGTGATATTTTATAACTGTGATAGTTCTGTATTATACTAGTTGTGTCTAACGTAACTGCAAAGCTGAGGCTGTGGGCAATATTCTTTCAGTCAGTAACAACAGGATCCCATTTCTGCCTCCCTGCTTTATTTGTAATTAGCTAGCATGCCATGACTGTGTGCCCTTCTCAGCTACGGAACTCAGCCAAGGCTCACTGCTGAGCTACTGTGCACTTTGTCCCTTCAAGTGTTTTATTTAAGTAACCATCTATTTGATAGATGTAGTGGTTCTTTACAAAATGGTGTTATGGTTTTGTTATAGTTTAAGTGTAATATTTTGGTCCTTTAATTGCATAAAGGAAAGCATTTTTTCTGTTAAAGAACACAATTCTGTTTATTTTGTGGAGTAAAGCTGAGTTCAAAGACTGCTAGAGTTATTGCAGATACCAGCAGATACGCTGCATTTGCTAATCTACTTCATAACAATGAAAGCTATTCGATTTATATATTCTTCCATTTGCTCTTAGAATTTACACACACATACACATACATGAAAATTAATGGTCCTATACTTCTGTTATTAGCAAACACTTTTTTTCAAGATGCTCAGCAAGTATTTTCTGTGCAACAGTGTCTTAATTCTTTGTGTAACACTCAGTTTTGTAAGACTCAGTTTTCACCCGGGGATAAGAACCGATCAGAAAATCTGTGGTTCAGAGCAGATGTGTTGTCAGGAGTGATGCTGTCTGACCACATAATAACAGTTCCATGTTAATGTAACATAGGAAGGCCAGTACACAGCCCCTGTGCTATAGGGCAGGTTGTCAGAGAAACATTGTCTACAACATAAAGGGATGTTGGGAAATTAGATCCATGAAGCTGAATGACAATGCAAAACAATACTGGTTTTATTACTTACTACCAATACTGGAAATACTTGGTATACCTATAAGAGAAAGAAAACAATGAAGTATAGTTAGCTGTTTGCTGTAGTTGCTTGAACTACTACATCTCAGATTCTGAAAACAATTTTAGAATACATAGTCAAAAACCCCAAGCAATTGCCAATATGTACCCAGCCCTTTGTAAATGCAGTCTCTTTAGATTTTTCAGTACGGGGCTACAGGGACCACTAAAATGCATTGACAGATGGGACCTACACCAGCTCTCTGTACTTCATGAATTTGTTCAGAACAGTTTTGTATTTCGACCAACCAGCCATTAGGTTTTATGCTCTAGATAAAAATATCAGTCATGCATGTATTATGCAGATCAAGGAGAGTAATTTAAACCAAGGGATAGATGCATTGCTAACTGCTTTGGCCAGCTGCTTAAGTCAGTTGATACCTTCTGGTGCATTAATTGTATATAGCTATTTTTTCCTCTTTTACCTCATGGTTATCTAAATTAAACTATGTAAAAGAAATGTAATTGAGTGAAACAATCTAATGCAGTAGGTTGGCCTTATTGACTAAGCCTCTCATTGGCTTTTTTTTTATCCTGTGTTCATTTAATTTCTTATCTGAATTAATGCAAGAAAACCATTTCAGAGGCAGGTGAGATTTACCATAAGAGGTGGGGCTGCTGAGGAGCAAAACTTCTTTTTACTGGATAAGCAATGTGGGATCTCATGTTGTATGATGCAATTCCAAAATTTAACTTCTTGTCAGGTGTGCCCTGAAATGTGTGTAGCACAAAAATATGGATGTGGAATCTTTCCTGAAATGCCATTTTGTTAAGATTAAATGCCATTGTTAACTAGTTGCTTGGGTTAGTCAGAAACTGAAGATCAGTATTTAAATCTGGATATTTGCATCCTCTTGGTTAAATACAGTTTGCATTTTTATTGACTTCTGATGGCATGCATTTTGCTGCAGAAATTTCAACACCTATCCTGAAGTTCTCTCTTACTCAGAGATGGCATGGACCTCATTCTGCGATTAAGCAAACTGGAATGAAGGAATGTCTTAAGGATTAATGATATTCAATGTAAGCAAGGTCATAGAGTCAAGTTGGGAACACTTCTAACTCGTGGCATGGCTAGGAACGCTGAGGTAACATAATTTGTAGAATGGGTACCATAAACAGATTTTTTATGTTTCCCCACATCAGACCTGAGGCACATGTCAGAATTTCAGCTCTGTGGTTTCATATTCTGTGGCACCTGTGGCCTGGCAGAGCACTGGGCACCACACTGTAGACAGCACCTGCTGCTCACTGTTGAAAGCTAAATGAAAATATGATCACAACAGAACAATACAGTCATAGTTCTAAAAGTAACAAAAAGTGCTTTTTTCAGTTATGATAATGTGAGAGAACTTCTATCCCTTTGTCTTAAATGTCAAAAAGACAATCAACTTTCAAATAATTTTCCCTGAAGTTTCAATAGCAGCTTGTTTAAATTTTTGCAAGTCATTGTAGCCGGTTTAAATCAGCAGGATCTGTTTTCCTTTGCGCACTCATGGAACCTACACAAATATTAGATAAAATACAAAAACTGTGTTCTCGCACTCACACTTCCACTGTGAAACGGTATTTGTATTTTCTCTGGGTATACTCCCCCGCCTCAAACCTCTCTGTCTCCTACACACACATACAAATATCCTTTCCTTTCTCTCCTGAACAGATTGTAGCAAAGGCAGAGGTTTTCCTTCAAGTCTGCTCCCCTCATTTTACTGTATTTCAAAAATTTTCAATGAATTCATAGTGATAAATGCTTCCTGGGCAGAGAATAATGAATACAAGATGCTTGCTAGTCTGTATTAACCTTGCAAAGGTATCTTCTGGTTCTGTTTCAAAAACTCTTTTGTTATTTCTGTACAGAGTTTCTGAGTTGGTGTGATCTTCTGTAACCAGACTGATTTTTGTAATACCAGGTATTCCTTTGTGTGGTGACTGGCCTTGACAGTGCACTACTTTATGCCCTTCTTACTAAAGAGAGTGAGAATGACACTTCTGAGCTTGTCTGGAAAAGAGCTGGTTATGTAGGGCCATGAAGCAGGATCTATTAACACTCCGTGAAAACCGCACATATGATGAGAAAATTATTCTTAGAACAAGTGTTTTTGTGAGATCTGGAGTTATATATTGAGGCTAGCTCTTGAATTCAGCTGAGCTGTATTTGGTGCAGGTCCTTAGGTAACAAGGCACAGGAGGTGTGATTCTCTCTCTCTTTCTCCCTCTCTGTGGAGGCAGGGGAGGGCCTCAGTGCGTGGTTCATCTGGTGCCACTGCCGATGGGGACACCAACAGACTGCGGAGTCATCCGGCACTGCCAGCCCTGGATGGACCTGGTAGATTAGGTGACACAGATCATTTCCAGTCAGCTTTGTATTGAAATCTGTGAGGACTTTGCAGCAGTGATGTGAACAGGTTACAGAGATGAAGGATTGGGCCCATTACTTCCCTTGATGCACAACTCTGTTCAGCCAGGCATAAAGAGTAAATAAAACCGGATGATTGAATTGACATATATTCAGTTGTTAAACCAAAGCAATGTTCAATCTAAATTATCTTACAGTTGAAATCAATGAAATGGCTATTAATGGTAATAGTTTTGTAGTAAGGAGACAGTGAATGACGCATGCAAAAAAAGTTCAGGGGTAGCTACTGGCCCCAAAATGGCAACCATTGCAGTAAAAAGTCACTAATACTATTTATTATTTTTTACTTGACTTGAGGGTGGTGGTTTGGTATATTACATGTTCACTGTAAGTGCATCTAAATATACATGCATTACTTGAGAGGAAAAAATCTGGTGTTTTCCTTTCCTACAATCTTCTGCATCTGCCCTGTAATTTTCTTGTTTCCCCTGCTTCCAGAAATGGGTTGTTTTAGCTCTGAGCTACCATGGAGCTGGTGATTGAGAATGAAGAAAAAAGCAAATCAGATGCTAGCAAGGAAAGCAAGTTTTTAATTTCTTCTATAGTTTGTGCCAGTGTTAAATCTCTAACGTAAAGGAAGAGGGATCAGACTTTCGGTGAGAAGGGTCACACTGCTGCTTCCAGTCTCATGCCCTGCAGACCCTCTTAGCACCTCCATTGTCAATGGCTGTGTGAGCGTTTCCCAGCAGCACAAATAATGTAGCCAGGCTGCACCTCTTCCTGGGCCAAGAGTGTGTGTGGAATGAAAGAATTCTTCTGTCAACTCAGTCTTGGCTACCATCTTCCCCATGGGCTTGTCTGCCTCTTCTCCATCAGAAGGTAAAGGTCCACCTGCCATATGACAGGGAGCCAGGGAGAGGGTCCTGCTGCTCTCAAAACACTACACCCAGCTCACAGCTTGCTCACGTTCAGGGAAAGTGTGTCCCCAAGAGCTTAGTGAATTATCCAGCTGAGGTCAATATACACCAGAGACTCAGAATTAAGACTCTCTCGTATGAAGACATGGCTGCATGTGATAGTAAATAATGCAGTCCAAGTACAGATCCATATTAATTGCTGATCAAAGCTGTGTAAGAGATTTTTGGACAAAAGACATCTTATAATTGCATGCCACACCACACATTTTAACTCTTAAACAGGAATAAAACATAGAGCCTTTTATAGCAGAGTCAGAGCAGGGATGTTAATGCCACATCTGATCTCTTGCTAGAATATCTGTGCTGCAGCATGACAGTACTCCCTGCAGCAAGTCTTTCTTCCCTCTGCAACTCCTCCACTGAGGCATGATTGCAATATCAGGTCCTCAGCATCAAAATCAGAAGTTCTGAATGCTCTGGTAATTTAAAACTCTGAGAAGCTAGAGGATCCTGGCATCCTGTAATCCTGCAAAGGGAGTGATCATCACGATCACAGGAATAAACTTTTCATATATTGCTAAACCTGTATTCAGACAAAGGACCACACACAGTGAAAGAAAATTCTTAGGAAATTTCACGTATTTCATTGCAAGAGCCCTGTAACTCCTGCCACTGTTAATTTAGCAGTTGTTTTGTTTGTGAAGATTGAAAATTTTTCAATTCCTGGAAAAAGAACCACTTAGATGAAGTTTGTTATCCCTCACCTCTGCTTTCTCAAGTGCTATCACCAGAAGTAAATGGGACAGAGGAAACAGTTACTGCTTTATTGGGTGACATGTTTTAAAATTTGGACTTTTTCTTGTTATATTTTAATGAGTCCAAACCAGTATTGAAAACTCTGTCTGGGAAACGCCTAGTGAGATCGAAGCATTTTTTTTCAAGTAATCATAATTTATTGATTGAATATTAAAAATTTTGAAAAGCCTGAAACTCAGACCATTTATAGCACTTTGAGTATCTTAAAACAGACACTTTGCCTTCACATGCTGCTGCTGCTTAAGGACTAGAACTCTCTTTCATTTCACCTCTTCACTGTAATATGGCAAAAATAGAGTTGTTTGAAACAAGTGACGTATGGAAGCAATTCATTTCCCAGCAACAGATGTCACCACAACCAGCACAACCAACCAACTCAGCAGGGTCATACAGGAGGGTAGAATGCTGAAGAATAATTTTTCAAGCCCTATTTAAAAAAAACAACCCAGCACGTTATTTATAGTGCATTGTTTTTTGGTATGCACCTGCAATATTTTGCTGGCTATTGCATTGGATGCCTATGGAGGGAAGTCAGTTTATCACTTGCAGTTTTTCCTGACACTCCTGTCTGCCTGAATGCTCTTGATACACTGCAGTTTTGCTCTCACCACTAGGTTTCCCAACCTGATACAACTTTTGTATGACGTGTTCCTGTGGCTTCATACCTCCTGTAAACTTCATGGGACAAGACTAATACATAATGTAAAATAGGAACAATAAGAAGCTTTGCTGTTTTGTAACTTATTATTGATTCATATCTTCTTTTTTTTCTTTGAAAGATTTATCAAAAGCACCAAGGAGCAACAATTTAAATCTTAGGCATAAGTGTCCCATTCCTTCAAATCGAGTCATCAAGTAGGCACTGGAAAGCTCCTTCCAGTTGTTTGGGAGAACGGACCCCTTAGAAAATGGGACACTATGTACTTTATGAGTCTGCTTTGACAGGACAGCAGAATGCATGATTCTTTCAGTTAGAGGAAGCCACACTACTTGGATTCCTGAATAGAGAGCACAACTTCTTGGCCAACTTCATTTATGTTGGTCCTTCAAGCAAATATTTATGGGGGAACTGCAAACAAAGATGAGGGTAAGCAGTACAGTTCTGTAAGGCCCACAGTTTTTGCTAGAAACTGTTTCTGTGGCCGCTTTGCTGCAGGGAGCCTCGTAAGTCTTTTCCCATTGGGGGAGGATTAAGGCTGTGCTGCTGATATAGAAGCTGTACTATCGAGGTGGGGGGTTTCACTGCAAGAGAAATTCAGGAAACTGCCCGAGACTGTCTGCCTAATTCTTGACTGAAAAGAAGCACCAATGTCCTGGTCAATCCTTTGTTTCATGTTGAACCAATGACCGTGTCCTGGTCAATCCTTTGTTTCATGTTGAACTATGATTAGGAAAGTCATGTAACAGCTAGGAGGTGGTTTTCCCTGAGTGCTGAGCACTTCTGGTACAGGTTATTGGTTGTGAGGGGACTGATACACAGCGAGCAGGCTTTGACGCACGGCTGCTTGGCGCAGTCTTAGACAGCACTGTTTGATGGAGCAAAGAACGTAAGTGCCAAAGGTGATCTAAACAACAGGAGGAAGGAAAGGCTAGTGCTGTCAGACACATACAACTGCTGAGGAGAAAAGCTACCCTGTGATACCAAGTATAGAGAAATTCAATGAGTTCGTTTTATGAGTCAAAACATATTGCAGAAAAAATTACCCACAGAATGTCGCAGCAAAAGGGAATGAATGTAATCACAAAACAGTCAATGAGATACAGAGAAAATATAAAATAAATGCTATGCGGACACAAACACAGAAATACTGTTAGTGCCTGTAAACAAGAGAGTACTTACTGTCCTTCACAGGCAAATCATGGAAAAATGTTTTGCATTTTCCTGAGAAACTCATGATGACTTTAAATAGGAAGGATAGAGAAAACAGCTTTGTATTAAGGTTTATGTTTTGCCTGCAGAATAATCTGCAATGGTCTTGTATTTCATGAACTGTACCTTGAAGAGGTACAATAAAGTCTTATTGGTCACAAAGAAATGGCAGAAACAGAACAATGAAAATAACAGAAGTTTCAGTTGGAAAAGATTTAGAAATGAACATAACACTTCTTGTTGAATTTGAGAAAATTTCCCAAATTCAGGGAATTTCAAGAAGTATCTTTACATTTTGTGAAAAAAAGAAAAAAAAATTGAGTGTTTCATTTATATAACTATTTTTAACTGTATCTTATTTGAACACACTCCTATAAACTTCAAATATATTTAAAATTGAAAATAATGTCATCTTAGATGGAAAAGACTTTGAAAATTGGAGAAAGGATGAGTCTCAAAGGGACACTGTATTACTGGATTATACAAAGTGTCCCCAGGAAATTGAAGTAATATATGAAGGGATGTTTAGGCTCAAACCAGATGAGCTACTTCTATCAACCTGTTCCAGCAATTATTTACAGAATTCACAGCTGCCTAGGGAAGGTATAAGGCTAGGGCTGCATTGCTGACCACATGATGGAGGTGGTGACACAAAGGCAACAGGGTAAGTGAAATTCCATTAATTGTGCAGGGAGTTCACACAATAATGCAAAATTTCATATGCTCCAACACATGTGGCCTTAAATCGGGAAGTGAGAAAAGCTATGAAGCTTTTACATACCATAAATGGTTGCTGCTTGTAGCAAGTAATCAGACAACCCACAAGAAATGAAGCTGATTTAGTTCACAAGTAGGTACATGGGACCTGATTCAAGAAGTAGTTATAAGAGAACCGCTTCCGGACTGAAAGCCAACATGCTTGTTACGAAGGAAAAGGATAAAAAAGAATCCACTGCAGGAATACAGAACTTTGAGAGAACAGGGAATGAGCAGATTAAAATGAGGAAGTTAGCTAAAAGAAAAATGAAAAGAACATCTAAAAAGATATAATGCAAACAGCATGGAGGCAGGCTGGAGACAAACTGTATGAGAGACTCAGAATAATCACACATAACTCATGTCTTTTTTTTTTTTTTTATAAATTATAAAAATCAACTCTCTTGAAAGCTAAAAAACCCAAACCCCAAACTGAAAACAACAGAATGTAGATGATTTTGGAAAGACACGCTTCAAAAGTGTAAGTCTTCTCAATGAAAAAAGATAGGGGGAAAAAAGCATGCAATCTGTCAATTTAAATATAAACCACAGTATTTTGAGAATCAACTTCCTACAAATACAGAAGTTAATAATTCTTTTTTGTTGAAATAACCCCAGTAGAAGCAGGAGGTCTCCCACAGAGATGACTGGGAAGATAGGCAATCAAGGTATTATTAATGAATATTATGGACATTAATAATTAATACTGAATACTAAATTAATTGTTTGCACTGATGTTCACGACAAAGAAGGTTAGAGAGATTCTCACAATCTGAGGAAATTTCTTAATGTCTGTCATTGTCTGAAGTAAATGATATCTAATGAGAAGAACTGCCATAAGGATATGTACACCCAAGAAGTATTTTTAAGGAACTCAAATATAATGTTTCTGAACTAACTACTGTAGCATATAACTTGTCACTTATACCAACCTTGATGCCTGAAGAGATGTTTTAACTGCGGTACTGTCTTAAGATAATGTCAAGTCTATGATAAATGGTATAACGGATGTAAATAGGGGTTCACCAGTCTATGTTCTTTCCTATCTAAGGAGGTACAAGCTTAACCATATAAAAATAGGTAAAGCAAACAAAATAAAATACCTTTCACCCATTGTCTCATTAAAATGTGAAATGTATTGTCATAAGATATCCCTGAAGTCAAGCTTAAGGCAGCTGGACCTCTCCCTCTGCTCAGCAATGAGCAACCACTGCGAGTATAACGGAGGGTCCAGCTCAGAAAGACAGGCTATTGTTGGTGACTGAGAAAGCAAAGAAGAAATCCTTCATGCTTCCTGTTTCCCATAAATTCCTGCTGCTGACCACTGCTGAAGTCAGGATTTGAGGGGACGTTTTCATGATGCTATCATCATGATAGTAGTAATAATAAACCCCAGAAATGACTGCCTATTATTTGGAAAAATTCTTGATTTTTGTTGTAACTGTGTATCTGATGAAATCCGATAATGTAGTTTTAACATAAAGTTGTTTTGACAAGCTTCAGACATCCTTTAGGTGGGTGCTAATTCCACTGTTCTGTCTGGTGTGTGCTCAGCTGACTGGAAATGAGGTAACTGACAGAGAAAGCTGCATATAGCAAGATCCCTGTTTTCATGTTCAGATGTATCTTGTCACTAGTTTAGATGATTGCTGAGGTAGCAACTGCATTTTTTTATATAGACATATATGTATATATGTGCATACATATGTATGTATGTATATATAAAAATATGTAGATAAAACCAAACTGGTAAATCTCACCATTTTCCTGAAACGCAGATTTAAAGTATTAATTCTGTGAGCCATGTTCACTTTTTATAAAATGTGAAAAAAGTGAATACTCTTAAAAAATGCTTTTCCTCTGCTTTTTGGAAGTTCATTTTTTTTTCTGCTCAGTAAGAATTTTATCATAATTTCATGCCCCCACACTTCATGGTTTGTTACTTGGTCTATTACTCTCACATTTCACTTGATAAGGTCCTGCTTCCTATGATCTTCATTTCCGAGTTTTGATTTTTCACAGCTGCTGCTTTGAAGTCTTAGATAACATTCTGAGCATTGCACACTGCTCCTGGTTTTAAACTTTTGATTCAACTGCAGTTCATAGCTCTGTTTCTCCTAAATAACTTTTCAATAAATGTTATATTCTAATATTCTAAAATGAATGTTTTGCTTTTAATCAGAGCAAAACTGTGGACTCCTTTCTTAAAAATAGCTAGTAACTTCTGTCAAAAGGTTTATCCTCATTTTCAACCCTTTCTTCAAAGGAATTTAAGTCTCTTACTCAGTTCAAGAAGATTCTGAACCATTGTATATTTCATATGCACAGGGTAAAGGGGGAACTGATGCTCATACTTGTCTTCGTGCCCTCTCTTTCACCACCATGTTCTTTTCGACCCAGTCCTTTCCAGGACCAGAAAATACAGCTGTGCATAACTTCTTCCTCCGGATAATATGGAAGTGTGCTAGAATAGTGAGTATGTGTGTTGTAGCTGGAAACAAGCAGATATAAAACCTCAGGTTTTGCTGTCACTTTCCCTATTGATCTACAAGATCTACAAGAGTGCAAAAGAATCTGGACTGCAGGTCAACATCACGTAAATATTTCCCAACCTTTACGTCTTAGTTATTAATTTGAAAAATTTGGTCTGAGTTTTTTTTCTGCTTTCTTAAAGGGACAAAAAACGAACAAGGACCTCATCTCACATGTTGACCTGAGGGTGTTTCCATTCTCAAGGCAGTAAGGATGTACGAATGGAGAGCTGAGGGCACTGTGGCTGGAGCAGTACTGCAGATATTCTCACTGTTTTCTCTCCTCTGTATGTTTTTTATGTGAAGAGCCCTAAATGTTTTATTCCTTGGACCTTTCTGTGTAGTGTCCAGGGATGTGTCTATGGATACAAACATGCAGTTCTCATGCAAGTTGTTTACAACCATGTGAGAGCACAGATGATGTATGCTTAGAATGAACACTTGCAAATTGACACCTTGTTCAATTACACATACTGAGTCATAAAGAAATGACAAACTTTTGCCAGCATTAATCTTCCTTCAGGGTCATGATATGTGGCAGAATTATAATAATGAAATATCCTTATTATACAAAACTACTTACAGATATTAGCAGTGCCCTTAGGTATAGGCAGATAAGAACCAGGGCTCCATGGTCGGCCCTGGTAATTCTTCTTGCATTTTCCACAATCTGGGCCAGTTGTGTTATGCTCACATTCACAAAGTAGTCTTTTGTTTTCTTCTTTACAGCCAGTAGCATGAAGGTTGCACTTACACCTATTTTCAAAAGGCAAAAATAAAACAAAGTGGAATATCATTTAAAGGTGAGGTGAATCTGAGTTCAGATCAAGTATTAGAAAAGCATGTCCCATCGCAACCACTCGATTTCTGTGTTGTGCCTGTAGCATTGTTCAGCCATGCTTTACAAGACATCACTGTAAATAGCAAGTTGCAATATCTTCAGCTTGCACAGGTCTAAAACTAGAAGTTTCACCAAGACTCCAAGATGCTGAATCTTTTCTTGTTTTCACTAATGCAACTCCACTGAGAGCAACTAAATTATTCACAATCTTTACTACAGACAGGCCTATAATCTTGCAAAAATTCAAGAGTTACTCGCTATTCTCAGGAATATGCTTATGTATTAAATCTGGCCCAAATTAAGATCCAAATTAGGCCTGGGAGCCTGAGAAAACAGACTTCAGTTAAATATTCTCTGCAATGCCACACTTTGGTAGAAGGAAAGCTCGATATAATGATGTCTTGCCATTCTTGTTCTGAAAGTACTGTCTTGCTATTCTTGTTCAGCAAGTACTGTCTTGCTCAGAAAGGAAAAAAAAGTCTTGCTTTAATTTGATATAGCTGTAGTAGCTGAAAGTCAGAGGAAATATTTTGGTAGGCACATTTTGTTTTACTTGGGAAAGAACACGTAATTGAACCTTGTGAAAAAATCATTAGATAAACCAGGTTCTGCATCTGGTCTTAGAACAATTGTATTTTCCTTAAATTCCCCTCTTTTCCTGAAACTAGGACACTTACAGAATGAGAAGTAAGTTTCATAAACAGTAAGGCATTGTCACCTCTTTTCATTCCTTTCCAACAGATGTCAAAACCAGCTAAAATCTGTTTCTGTTTGGGGCTGAAGAGAAAACTAGTATTTAACAACCTTTCCTGTTTGTTTTCCTCATGATCGTATATCTAGTGATTTAAAGGATTCTCATATGGGCATTTGTCACCTGTTCCATACAGTGACCAATAATTAGAGCAAAACAACACATGGAATGGCCAAGTGCAAATTAACAGCTGTCAAGCTGACTTCCATTTGGAAGCAATATGACCTGAAGCAATTGGCCACATACATATATATCCCCAGGGTAAAACAAGCTGGAAGTTGTCATAAGTGGCTGCTGGAGACAATCCATAAGAATATGTAATACAGTATATTGTGGAGTATTCTCCTCAATGCTGGAAATAAGGCAGATGAAACTGCTGTTATTTGAGCAATGCTCATTCTAAAGAAAAACAGGTTCAGCACCTTTAAAATTGAAATTACCAAAATGTATTGAATATACTAGACAAGAGAAAGAGTGAGTCATTTTTATACAATTTCCAAAATATTGGTGCTTGAAAACTAAATCAATTGTGAATTTTCAATGACTAGCCACTGCAGAATGAAATATGCCTGTCTGGGTGTCAGTGGACAAGATGTGCCTATTCACATAGACAGAGAAGATTTTGGTAAATTGTACTGCTATTAAGAAAAGAAATGGGTGATTTTACTGTCCACACGAATATGAAAATGGAAGACTCCAAACAGGAGAGATATACAGTAATAGCAAGACTAAAAAAATAGAGTCAGAGGAGAAAAGCAGGAGAGACTGTGGAGACACTAGAACAAATGAGAGAAAGGAAGAGACTGGATTTCTTTCAGGACATTTCTGTTTTACTGTAGGGACTCCTCAGTGTCAGAAGTAGCAAACTGATCTAGGCAAGAAAGAAAACCTGGGCTGATTCTGAGGAAAAGGCGTACTTCCTAGTGCCCTGAAAGGGTGCTGCAGACTGGTAGGGGAACTGAGGTGGGGGAAAATAAATTTATGTCCATTTGCTAATGGGTGTAAATGTGCACAGCTGTTTTAAAAAGCACAGGAAAATAAAGAATGGTTGTGTCAGAAGACCTTGTGCAAAATGACTGCACTTCTTAGATGCTGTTCCTGGAGAGACCGACTGACCCTTCCTTGGTTTTGCTTTCAGGGGTAAAAGTCTTGGACAGACTCTGGCCTTCTCCATCCTTCTCTGCTTCTATTCAGTCCTGTACCATGCTTCTTCATATATATATATATATATATAACATAAGCAAATATTTATATGTATGGATGTATACATGCATACACAAACAACTCCCATAAAAGTCTCGTGATTTCCTTTTATTGCCCACTTTCTCTAATCCCACTGTGTTCCACCTCTTCATGGGCTGCTGCCTTCTTTTCCTTATTTCCCAAGCAGGAGAGCATGGGCAGTATAGCTCTGCTGTCTGTATTGGTGCTCACTTTTTTTAATTTCTTAGGGTGAGACTGCTGCAGAGGGAGTGCTTCTCAGCCCAGAGGGAGCTGTTCAGTGGTGCCCACGGCAGTGCCCAGGCATTCCAGCAATGGGCAGGGTTTCTGCTCAGGCATCTTCTGCAACTTTAGCCACCAAGCTCCAACAAAGAAGAATTAGACATCTTGGAGATCTATGTTTGTATCAAATACACGCAGGCTTTCATGAAAACAACAAAAGGCATTGTCTTCTAGAACTAGTTGGTGACCTTCTGTCAAATTTTAAAACCCTATTTGCTGAGATTTAAAGCCATCAGCCCCCATATGGGCAGTCAGAATAAACACATACAGAACAGACAAAGCAGAGACATTTTAGCCACTTAGCTTCCCAACCGGAGGAATTGCTAAATGGCTTTTCCTGCCCTAAACTGGTAAATTCCTGAAACTGGCTTTTCCTAAACTGGTAGAATAATCACAGATTCATTCAATCAATGCCTTTGTGCAAATAAACTTATTTGTATGTTTTATATGTATTTTTGAAAGCTTTCCCAGCAAAATTCCCCATAATGGTGCATCCTGCCTTAAAAGAAAATTCCAAGTAATAATAAAAAACCTAACCCTCCCCCCCCCGCACCTCAAACCAAACACCAAATCATGCCTGCCCCCCACTTCCCCCACCCAGACAAAAAGAATAAAAATCAATGGGGAGTAGTGTAGCCTTCTAGGAGTATGATTTAAAGTGAATGAGAGAAAACAAATTTCATCACTGAAAAAAATAAAGGACTGATATAAAACTTCTGTGGGCAGAGGATAGTCAAAAGCTAACATTAAGAACCCTCAGAATACTTCAAACTTAGCTGAACAAATACGGTCACTGGGGTTTTCTACATGATAAGCTAAAGATCAAAGATCAAGGTAAAAAAATGCATTTGCATTAAAAACGTCAAAATAGAGTTAATAGAAATTAGTTATAGTATGTACATAAAGAAATGTTTTCAAAAACCCTAAAGCTAAACCACATATGGTCAGATAATATGTGGTAAAAACATCACCTTTGCCTTCTTAATGTGTAGGCAACATAAAAGTTGGATTTGGCTTATGCTCGTTAGTGTTATACAACTATGAAAAAACTGCAGATTAATGAAAACATCTGAAGAGATTAAACTGGAGGTCTTGCTGTTGTCAATAACTATAAATAAGCAGTAAAAGAGTAGAAACATAAGCAAAAATAAGACATTCAGAAGACTGAGCCACAGAGGCTCTGATGCTCTTCTCACACCCATTTTTTGTTGCAGCCACTTGACAGATCTTGGAGAGATTAATGATTTCCACAGCAAATCAAAGATGTAGCTGAAGAGTGAATGTGCATAACATGTGGACAGTGCTAAAATTGAAAGAAAACAAAAAGCAAACTGGAGGGTACCACCTCTGGGGAAAACCGAGCCAGTATCAAATTCTGTGGTGTATGTGGAGAGACAGAGGGAAATACTGTTTTGTATATTTCTGATTTTTTTAGGAAGGCTGCACTAGGAATCGGGCAATCTGTCCCAGGGACCTCATCAGAGTGTACATATGCACAGTCTCAGAGACTTCTGCAAAAAGAAATGCCTGTTGTGCTGGAGGGACAGACTTCTCTGTATGACTGAAAGAAGTAAATGTGTGTAGTGGAGCTTAGAGATGACAAGAGCACAATAAAAAGCTACTTCTATTTGCAGGATAAGCAGTAAGGAAAACAGAAGTATTTAAGGTTATAGAAAGAAGACTATTTAGGTAAAAGTACCATCCAGATGGAACATGGGAGGATCACTCTTGCAAAGAGATAGATCGGACTGTGAGCAGTGTGAAAACAAAGCAGCAGAGTCTGGACCTTTGGCATTTCAGTTGTCAATCAGCTGA
The DNA here is from genome assembly GCA_035583155.1 of Acropternis orthonyx. Lineage (NCBI taxonomy): Eukaryota > Metazoa > Chordata > Aves > Passeriformes > Rhinocryptidae > Acropternis > Acropternis orthonyx. The sequence goes on along the minus strand of JAWWEU010000005.1, from coordinate 20,946,808 downwards.
GCACCACTGATCTGGTAGCTGACTTGGGCTCCAAGCAGATCACTGTCAGGATGTGGACATCAGCTTCCTATGGAAGACTTCCCAAGTTCATCTCTTTTATGAGGAAGATTACCTTTCTTTTCTACTGCAGAGGTAAGGAAATATTTTATTACCTTATAGAATATCCATGACAAATTATTATTGATAAATTATTACTGAAAATCCTAGGCACCATTTGTAATTTCATTAAACACTTGCTTTGAAGGCTGTTCTTAGCTGTTACTGCTTTAAATCTGAGATAGTAACAAAAGGTTTAATGAGATTTACATACAAAGGACATTCAACACAAAATTTTGTATAGCTTTTGTTAATCCTTCCATTAGCAGAATATTGTTGTTTTGGCTGCATGTGTAAGAATGGAAGAGTTCTGAAAACCTAATTCTACATCCTGTGTACTGAATTCCAGATGATAATATTTTTCATGCCTATATAGTTCTTGAAACTCAAAGAAAAAAGTCAAAGTCCTGTACAAGGTATTACATACATACGCCCAGAAATGAAATTACCAGGTAGGTAGCAGTGGGTAGGTAGAAGCTGCCTGGCATGCCGAGTAGGTTTGCCTGTGCATGGAGAAGGGACAACAGAGGGAGCTGTAATGAGCACAGCAGATTTGAGAATACAGGCTAAGGTCTGAGAACGTGAGAGGATGTATGTTGCAGCCTTTGCACTGCACTGGCAAACAGCCTAAGGGCAGAATGTCATGTAAGGACACAGAAAATGTTAAGGGCAAAGTGCAGTTCTGAGATACAGTACATGCTCACCATAAATGGCACTGCTGAGGTCTAATGCTTGTACAACCTTATAGAGAATGTCTGAAGTCCGTGATTATAAATACCAACAACTCCATGGACAATCAGGTCACATACAGGGAGATGCAGGCCTTGAAATGGCTTTCTATCAGAAGTGAAAAGTTGTCTGCCTATTATATCTGGTGACAGTTTTTCCAAACGTTTTTTTTAATTGCTCCTGCTGGGGGCAGCTCTGTCAATGCTGAGCTTGTGGAACTGAACACCATGGCCCCACAATACTTGCCTGCATTTGGAAACTTCCACCCTGATGTTCACACAGTACAGCTGATATCCATATTTCCAGTTCAACCTGCAAGGACTCTCCCTGCTAAGCAGCCTGATTACAGCACACGGAAGAACACATTTCCCTCAACGTGCAAATTCAATTTTGAACCGCTAGAGATTGATATTGCTGTCCAACGCTATAAACTCTAATTGTGTGGGAGAACAAATTTGTTTTTCTGACCACTCGTCTCTGACAGACTCATTATTTTGTCATAAAACAATTGAAATGATATTTTTGGCAGTTAAATAAGGCGCAGGAAGCACTCTGGCACGATGAAGGAGCAGTGCTGTTGTAGTGGGAGTCCTGGGTGCTCTGTGTTCCTCACAGACTCTATTTACATACAGAAAACTGACATTAAAATGCTGTAAATATCACTAAGGTAATTGCTAATAGTGTGCTGACGCTCTTGCATGGGAGTGCCAACCAACAGACTGGGGGGCACGTGAGGGGATGGTTGATGTTGAAAGGATCATTCATGAGAAAGAAAGACAAGAGAAGCTCTTTGATACATTTTTAACGACTAGCCATATGTTCCTCACTTAGATACATCTTTAAATCATTCTAGGTCATCACCAAAGTTTAGAAAATCAACTTAAAACCAACTTGGAAGCCTTCTGCACAGACTCTTTGCTTTTACATGCCACAAGTCGGCTCCCTGCTCCCAGGTAAACAAAGTCTGAACTTGCAGAGGAGTTGGCATGTTTGCTCTTCACATTACTGCCCACACAACGTAAAATACCATCCCCACACAGTTTTAATTAGGCATTTTAAAACACTGTTAGCAATATTAGGAGCCTTAGTCAGCTCCCCAGTGCCAGCAATACTTCCAGCACCTTGTTACAGTTGTCCTAAAGGACTTGGCCATGTTTATCATGACATCAAATGTGTTAGGGCTGTCATCTACATTATGCCTCTCAAGCTTACTAATGACTTTGAGGTAGCTTCACCAGTGAGATTTAGTTTTCCAATATAATGTAGATAAAGATGAAAATCCTACATTACAAGCACCTTTGAAGTGATACCTCTGTGAGGAACGAGGAAGAGATGTAGGCTGAGAAAGTGAAAATCAAAATATACCATGAAATCTTTGGGGTAAAACCAGCTTTGCTGGCTCATTATTTTTCAAGTTTCAATTTATTTTTTTTACTCTTTATGAGACAAATTCGTCATAACTTGAGGAACTGTCTGTACGAGTAAATTACAAAACTCTTGGACCACTGAGTGTACAAGGTAAAAACCATGAAAATACTTAGACAAGTCTGGTTTTTCCTTAATTTTCTCTAACAAGTGGAACATCATTGAGGCTAACAGTCTCAGAAACATCACATCTACTGAATATTATTATTCATTATATTGTAAGATTTTTTCCATGTTATGTCAAAAAAACAAAGTATGCTGGTCCTCTTCCTAATTTCCAAAGCTTAATAGATTTTGTGGGGATGAAAACAAGTATAAAGGATACCATTATGAAAAAAATAAAATTACTGCTGACCAATTTATTTCTGTGAGGATGCAACAGACAATGAGAACACGCTTACACAAAAGAGATAACAAGATAATTACTGCAGACTCTGCTACCAGTGCACACTGTAGGGACTACCCATCTGAAGAAGTTCTGAGTTAAAAGGGTCCAGAAAACCTAAGGACAATTGACAATCAGAAAATGGCATGGGTTGCTGGCTGCAAGTAGATCTACTGAACAAATGTTCCAGCTCATGTGAAGCAGAAAAGTAATTTCTGGTTTCTATTCTCTTTTTTTTTTTTTTTGGGTCATATGAATATCTCAGGTCCATTTTGGAATCAAAGTCCAAAGAAGACACTACATCTTTTTCTGGAATTTAGGAATAAGACTCCTGTGGTCTGCTGGTAAAATGTAGCCACTGTAGTGAGAGGAATGAAATGTGAGTCCTTTTTTTCACTTGTCTATTTCTGGAAATGCATTTGGTCACCAGTTTTTTTCCCTGTCCTCTTCCCTGAATTTATCTAATACATTATAATCTCCCACTGGAAAAAAAAAAAATTCCTTTGTGGAATAGGGCTACATCTATAATAAAGGATAAACAAATTCAATAATAACAAATATAACTTTGTATAGGTATATATATTATTCTTTCATTTGCAAAGCAAGGACTAATGTTGGATCAGGTTTTTAAGCTTCTTAAATCTGTAAGTAGCTTTGTGGCTAGAAAAGAAGTTTAACCTGCGCTTGGTAATCCTGCTGCACCTTAGTACCTTAGAATCCAGAGATTTACAGAAGCCTCTTCAACTTTATTCTTCACTGTTTCATTTTCACTGCTAAATTTGGGAGGAAATTGAATTAGATTCCCACAGGCAGTATGGAAAATTGGGGAAAATAGCTTCTTACTCTCCCTCAGATGAATATAATATATCTAGTGGGGAACAGCAAAGCCCAGGCACAGAGCATGTTTGCTTTGCTTGCTCAGTGTCCTACTTCCAAGCAGATTGGAGAGCTTGAAATTAAAAAAGAAAACAGAGTCCAAAAGGGCAGCATAATTCCCTTTCCCACATTCCCAAGGCTGACAGAAAGCATGCAGGGCATGGAATTGCCCACTGTTTGCACTAAGCCAGCCAAACAATAAGAGTATGCAAGTGCTAAATTTAATATGTTTGTAAGATTTGTGTTTGTACACTAGTAAACATTTCGATATACTGTCAGGTAAATATTGGCCAATACAAACAGGAACTACAGAATCACTACTGATCAATTTATATCTCAATGTGTATCTGATTAGTACATTGTCTAATAGATGCACACTGTCTCCTTTCTGAAGCAAAACATTAGCAGGGCAGGTCCTTCTGGCTTTGCTGCCCCTTTTCCCCTCCCCCTTTCAGACAGAGGCCCATAGGCTACTGTACCTTGCCAAGCAAACTGTAAATGTTTCTGAAATGCAGTAGTTTACCAGATGACATCTTTCCAGACAAAGAGAGGCAATTGAAAATGTTTACAGGCTACATCAACAGCACTCATCACAAACGTAGAAAGGAGGAGGCAGTAACTTGAGCAAACTCCTCAGTATTTAAGCATAGGAAACTGTTCTCATTTTATGGCTAGATAAAAAAAATGTTACAGATCAATAGATATGAAAATATTCAGACTTTCTTCAGTCTCTTAGATTCAAAGTGTAAAAATAATCCACTGTTGCTTATGTCTAATAGAACAGCACAGCTGAGTCTGAGTTATTTCAGTTTACCACATTAAAAAATACCTATTCTTAATATTACATACTTAGGTAAACCTAGCCAAGTGGAATGGGCATAAGCTTTTTCTAACTTTGATTTCATATTCTTTTAAGTGTCAAAGCAGAAGTAAATGTCTGAACACATAGTTGCTGTTAGCTGCTGTAGAGAACCAACTTCCATTGCCTTCCTAAACATTAATTTTTACTTTTTTTCTTCAGATATATTAGTTTTCATGGAAATGTGTCAATAAAGAGAGTGGCTATAAAATCTGCTTGGGTTTGCCAGCAGCATGTTCCGCAAATAATTTCACTTGTGAACACAGTTTGCCAGATTCTTAGCTGATGTAAATCCATCTGGCTCCCGTAGATTCAATGAATTTATGTTAGTTCACACTGCCTGAAACGAGGCCTAATTTGTTTCCACCTTTCATTCATATTATCCTAGGCTTGATGGCTGTATTTTTAGATATGGCAGATAATCTTTTTATAGTTTTCAACAGCAGGTACAAGATCTTGATTAAGTGTTGGGATGGAAAATAGAAATCAGCGGAGGATAAGGAGACCAGGTGTGATGTGCTTAGGGACAGGACTGCTGAGAAGGTAGGACGCTGGTACTTTCCATTGTTTACATTCATCTATTTTGCTTAATCTTTAATCTCAGAAATAGGAAGTTTTTCTTATCTACATGAAGGTTGCTGAATGGGGACAACGGTAGTCATGTCTCTCCCAGAGTGGAAGCAAAATCTCTTGCTAAGATGAAGACCAGGAATGACAGTTTCTTCCAGTGCTACCAAGTGATCATTAACACTGGTGGTTGGTTGGTAGGCTCCCAGACTACCAATGAAGGATTGAGAAAAAGCAGCAGAGGTAAACTGTAAATACATCTGAGTTACAATTAGTTTCACCTTCTCCTTCTCTCTCACTTGAAACTTTCCTTCTGTCTCACTGGAATCCCTTTGGTCTCACCCACTATTTTGCCGTACTTCACACAACAATTAATGTCTTGGTACATGGATGGGATGAGATGGCAGAGGGAGAAGTACATTTGTTGCAGAGGTACTACACAGCTAAGATGTTCTGAATTGTAATGATGCATCTCTTGTTTTCATTGGTTTGCTCTAAATATAAAGAGAAACTAGGAGATGCTAAAAACCTGAATAAGCTGTTTCCCATACTGCTATGTATCAACAAGACTGGGGCTACTGGGACAAGAATGCATCTGTCTCCCCACCAGCTGGAATAACAAAGTCTGCTTGGCAGTACCCTGACATTACCCATCTGAAGGTGCAAAGAGGCTAAGGAGCACAGTATCTGAGGTATGACAACTGCTCGTTGTCATCAGAGTATTAAGGAAGAAAAGTTTTTGTTACATTTTTTGCTGCTGTCCAATGTCAGTAAGTCATTATCAACAAGTCAATAGCCACGAAGATACCTGAAACACACCTTCTATTTTAATTGCTATAATACCACCTGGCAGAATTTAACACTGTATCACAGCAGTTGAAAAAGTCTGTACCACAATCTGCTAGATTGTTAAGTATGTGGCACACAAACCTCAGATGAAAGGTGTATCAATATATTATTGCAAAATTTTGTAGCTTACAAATTTAAAAATGGACCTAAGGAGCCTTTAGGAGTCACTGTTCATTCTCTTTTCTCCTGACACAAATCTGAACATTAGATTTGAAATTCCCAGCATTGTGCTAATGTGCATCACCACTTTTAAGTTTATTGAGAAACCAGTTTTCCTGGATTTAATTTAATTAATATATACCAGTCTTACATCTGCTCAGCAGCACTCCCAAGAAAGCTGCTCTAAGATGCTAGTGATTACACCAAGCTTCCTGTCTTCATTTGAAAGTAGTATTTCACAGCATCAGCTGCCAGCTGGTATCCTGAATCCTTTTTCCTGCACAACACTGAAAAGGAACAATTTGTTATGTGGGAGGTCTAGAATGCTGGTCATTAAATTACCATCCAAGTGGACATGCTTAAAATATCATTAAAAAACATTATTTAAGTATCAGCAATGGAAGAAATTTTATTCTCACATGCAACAATACCCCAAGTGAGCTTCTACAAATTCATGTCCACAACTCACGTTGGACAGACATGGCCGAAGCAGAAATATCTTTAAGCTTAGAGAATGACTCAGGGCATAGCACCTATTGTGTCACAGTAGGGAATAAAGCATTTTCATGAGACATTGTCAGCAGAGCAGTAGTTCTGCTACATGAGAAACAAGCAAGGTTAATTTCATAGTGATTTTGGTAACTTTTTGAAGACTATAATAGAGAAAAGCAGCATAAAAATATCCATGGTGCACGCAGAATTTGACACCAGGGAAACCAGTTCTGTGAAGCAGTACATCTGCTGCTCTTTTCAAAAGATTTTAAAGCATTTCTGTTGAAGAGACCTCCTATGGACTCAATTAAAAGCTAAAATGTGCCCCTAGTAGTCACTGCTGCAGAGATGGTATATATGGAAGAGTGGAGTATGGGCTGTAACTGGTTGCCTCCAAGGGAGAGACAATATGCCTTGTGCTACTCAGCGAATACCCCTGGGAAGAGCAGTGGGTGTAAGCCGTGGCTCAATGCAGAGACATGCTGCTGTCCTCCACAGGTGTTCCTTTGCACTCCACAAGGACCGGCCCCCCGCAGCAGCTGGGAGGGCACGTTCCTGCATGTAGGCACAGAAGAGGTGCAGAATAGCCGACCCCACACACATTGGCTTTTGGACACCAGGTATCACTTGAAAAAGTGAGACCTCTCTGATAGCTTTAATGCAGTGAGTAGTAAGGTCCTGTTCCTGCTCCAGTCAGGAGCTTTTCTGTGAGTGCTGATTATCAGGATTCAGTGAGGAACCTCCTCCCCTGCTCATTCTCTGATAGGCATCTGCTGTGACTAGCTCTGCTTTTAAGCCCTGTTGCTATGTTTATGTCCATAGGTGAGGGGATTTTACAACTCAAACAAAGCCGTGAGTAGGCTTCCACCTCCTTTCCAAACAAACACCACGACCAGGGAAAAATTTGTTTCCAAGAAGAAGATGCATTGTAATTGAGAGAAAAGCAAACACCAAGCAGAATCATTTATGGAGGTTGTCTAACCCTGTCAGAGGTGCTGGTTCAATCCAACTCCTGGCAGCTCCTACAAATCCCTCTGCTGGGCAGGCTCCTGCAGCAACAGGAGCCATGCAGGACATGCAAGGAAATGAAGCTGGAGCAAAGGATAGGAGCCAGCAGGAAAGCTTTGGGCAGTTAATCAGGAGACCTCCCTTCTCTTTGAAAACAGACAAAAAGAAGCTAGACATTTCTCCAGAGATAAAAGGTCTATTGAACATGTGCTTGGTCTTTTTGCTATATATATGTTGGCCACCTTTTGCTTCAGGTGTACCACGAGTACACACAAACAGCAATAAAGCACACATAAAGAACAAAAGCTGAGTTCTCTTTCCAGTAAGTTCTGTAAATAAATATAGTTACATACAACCTAGCAGTCCCTGAAAAACCCAGGATTTAAGTGCTTTAAATAGACAAAATCAGATTTCCTTTCTTTAATCTGTCTTGTTTTATAGGGGATATGTTGGGGAAAAGTAAAGATATATTGATAAAAGCACACTTTTATTTTCAATATCACCATGAGATGTCTAGGCACTGATTGGACATTTAGGAAAACCACCGGGACAAGCAAGGACATAAGTAAAAATGTAATTCAGGTGTTTGTCTTTTGAGACTCCTGAGAATCCAGACATGAAAACTTTAGGCATGTGATTTAGTGACCTTTTGGTGGCTATTTTTAAATGACAAATATGTAAAATATCATTGAATTGTGAAGACACAGCCTAGCCAAAAGCTAATGCATGATTCTGAGAACTAGCTTAATCCTCCTCTTTTCAGACTTGTACCTTGCTGCTCATCTGCACAGAAGCCACTGCACAAGATTCATGATTGCAACCACCCTTTTTACACAGGGTAAACTGTGTCCTGCTGTTCCCTGCCAGTGGTTTGCTGTTCTGCTGGTTATGGCTGATATTACCCCTTGGTGTTCCTGAATTTGAGGCCTTGGAATCTCCTCTCTCCCTCTGCAGTGCTGCCATCATCGCCAGGAAGTGAGGAGCGTGGGGCAGCTTGTGTGTGTGGTGTGCCAGCCTCGTGCCACCGCTCTCTGCCCGGTCCTGCTGCTGCCTCCACTCGATGGTGCTCACACAGGAGAAGGAGAAGATCGTGCTTACTGTGAGGGCAGGTTAATTGATCTCTTTTTGAAAAATCATGTTGCTGAACTTGAAGTATAATTATAAGGCATAAGGCAGCTCTGTTCTTTTCTGTAGTGTGTTCCGAGGTATTCATGATTAAACTATCAAAGCTGAGGGTGATTACGAACTGTTCATAGCCAATGAAGCTGACAAAATATTTCAAAAGCAGTTTTGTTCTGGTGTTTACTTTTGTTTCATTAGGGTTTATTTTCAAAATGTTTAAGCCTCACAGCTCCATCTAAAATAACTGGGAATTGGTAGGTGCTGATTACCAAAGGAGACACCCCCAATCCACTTTAAAATACATAAAGCATCTATTGTCTCTTTCCCCCCCTGCCTCTTTTTTTCTTTTAGATTTTCATCTCTAGTGGAGGTCATGACTTGAGAGAGAAAAGTAAAAAACCAAACAACGTTTCTCATTGTTTATCATGCTAGCCTCAATTTTTTAACTTTCAAATTCCATACAATATAAGCTCCTTGTCACAGAGTAATTCCCTCTAGAATTATTATGGTAAGAATTATTTGCCATGTAAATAATTGATTTTTCAGTTCACTGACTGAATGGAAAAAAACTGGGGAGGAAAAAATCACTTGTGTCAAATGAAATGTTTAGTTTTATTTTCAGATTTTAAATCCCATTTTAGAAATTATTTTTGACAATTTTTTAAAACAAAAAAGTATTTCCAAAGGAAAGATTGTGGCTTTTTTTGAATTTTCAAAAAAATTAGTCAAAACTATTTGTTACTGTGGGTTGAATTCAGATACTTTTAGCCATCCCAGACAGAATTTTTATCCTTCAAAACTACTAATCTTTTCTCCTGCTGAAGAAAACTAGATGAAAAGCAAACTGTTCAAGTATGCCAAAATCAACTTAGCATCCTATAGCTTAGATGCTGAAAAAGAGCTGTTGGGTCACCACACTGCTAGCCCTGTTGGTATAACAACACAGCACAACGAAATTATTTGTTGAGAGTAATTTTAAACACTTCAGGAAATAGTTCTAACTGTATCTTTTCTTTTTAATTTGGGAACACAATTCTTTCATCTAATGTATTTCAGTTGCTAACTTTGTGTAGAGAAGGCTTACTTTCTTTTTCAAAAATACTGTACAACTACTGTTTAATTATAGAGACTATTAATTGTTATCTTGAAGCCATTAAGCTGTCTAGATTCTGCAAACATTTTATTATGTCATATTAAAGCTAGTGGAATTAAACAAAGATGGGAAAATTATAAAGGCTTTTTAGTATTAGAATACATGAGACAGATGATAATCAGGGTTGCATTTTTACTGCCTTTTTACCAAACAAAATCTGAATGTAATAACTTAATCACAGAATTACAGAATATCTGAGTTGGAAGGGATCCACAAGGATCATAGATGGTCTGTGGGTATGACTCCAAATGGATGACTTGTTTTCTCAGAGGTGGGTGGCCAAAGCTAGGCAGCCCTATTCACTTATCAGAAGCAGCTGGAAAGGAGCTCTTAGATGGCGAAAGGGAGAGGAGACCGTGCTTCTGGCATTGGCCTTGGAGCAGGCGACATGTATGGACATGTGAATGGGCCTGCCTACCACGGTACCCCCACACTAGTTTCCCCGCCATGCCAAAATAGGTCTGCCACTGGGGTTAATACTTGCCGTAACCCCAAACTCAGGTGACATGGGACAAGAGCCTTTGTGTAAGTCTCTGTGAAATGGGGTTGATGACACTGCTTTGATAAGTTTAAGTGGCAAAGAGCTGGTAGTTTTAAAGCAAAACTCTGACCTAATGTCAGATGAGAATAAAATAATGATTGCTTTTGGCTTTCAAGTGTACTGAAACATTTATTATTCATGTTTGTTTTTAACAAATACTGGGTAAATCAAAGGATGTTCACACAGAAGTTCCACTGTCCAGTTGGGGGGTTGGAAACACATTTTTGTTGTCTATGAAAACAGACATGCTGGGAGGTCGAATGTGATCCAGTGACTATAATACTCTATGTACCAGATGAACTAAACAACTTCATTTATATTTTAAATGTTTCAAATCAATACTTCCCTTCATATTCTGTGAACTCCACCAAGAAACTCTTATAACTGAAAATTTAAGGAATAGATTGCAAGTTATGAATAATATAAGGCTGTCATAGGTGAAAGCAAATTGTGAAATACTGCTGACAGAAACAATCAGTACATGTTTAGACTGAAAAACAAATTTAACAATTCTATCTTGCATAACAGTTTTTAAAATCCTATACAAACTTTTCAGTGTTCCCTGAAAAGTCAAGCAGATTTTCTCAGCCTCGGACTCCACTGGAAAATATACAGGTTATTTCTGTTCTCAAAGAATGTTTGAGCTAATCAGGAAGTAAAATGCATGCAGAAATATATATAAAATATATATATATAAATAAATAGCTCTATGAAAAATAATAGAGAACTAATAGATGCAGGTAAAGAAAGATCCTAGATTTGAAAACAAAAAATCCTTAATACAGGAATGTCTAGGAGCATCTATTTCTCAAGCAGCAGGTTATTACAAGAAACAGATCTAGCAAGACAGGACAGGATCTGATTTGGGGCATAGACAGTCAGATGGTAAAAAGAGCTTCCTTGCATTAAAGCAGTCTTCAGGGCATAAGGAGAGTGCCGTTCAAAATGAATTGGTTTTTGTTTGCACACTGACAGAGTTGCCATCAACTGAAAATAAGAAGAGGTATTTGTCCTGAAGATCTGATGAGTAGGAAAAGACAAGGTGCCCTGAGACAATCCTTATATGAATGCTTCCATGACACAGAGTTTATCTTTAATGAACTTGGGCATAATTACGAGAAACCTCCTGAATCATACAAATAAAAAATCAAGAAGAAAAATATAATGGCCACTTTATTAGAACATATTTTCTTAAGTAATACTTCTGGGGATGCAGAAGTTTAGTGTTTGTGTCTGATGTGTTTCAGAGCTGTGTTTTCTCTCTCAGACACAGAGTTGCAGAGGAGAAGGGACACAGCTCCACTGGGGTTTAGGATGGTGCCCACAGCAGTCATGACTGTTACTGTTCATTGTTGTTCCTCATATATTCTCATGCTTGCTCAGCATTTCCTTCTGTTGACCTACACAAGGCAGGAGGGGGGAACATTACATAGGACTCAGAATTGCCCCCAGATCTTGTTAAAGCTGTTCTCTGTTTTTATGCTGGGCAAAAATCCTCAGCAGAGGAAAAGTGTGGCACTTGTGGATTTTTTCCTATATACAGATTTATCATAATATATAGCAGCAAATTGACTGAACCAAATGACTTAGGGGCCATATAATCATATCACAAACGAGACAAGCTTCTGGCACCTGCTCAAGCTGCTTCTAACAGAAGCTGAATGTAGCTTTCAGAATACAGCATTTTAATTCCTTTTCTTCTTTACCTATGCAAATCACTCCTCTGTTTTGACTCAGTTTTACCCCTTTATGGTATTCTCTGGGCTTTCAGATGCTGACCTATCTCTGAAGATAAAGAACTTGATAAAACAAGGAAAAAAAGTCTTAGTCTGTAACAGGCTTCTGTCAAGATGCATGCACTGCAGACTGTGAACTCCAAGAAAAGCCAGGACAAAACAGTTACCCGCTCTTGAGCTTACTGACCCCAGCTCCTGCAACTGCAAGGCAGGACAAGTGCCCTGGGCTGCTGCTGTCAAGTTTCTTAGGGTGAAGTCTCAGGGCAATTCTTTCCCTTTCCTATTTGACTAACGTAGTTATAGCAGCTGAATTTTCAAATCTGGTTTCTTTTAAAATGTGCAGATGTATATTTTAAGACATCTAGTTTAAAATATGAGATATTTTTACATGTCAGAATAGAGGCTGTTGTGGTCATCCACCTGAAAGGATTACTACTGGAAAGAATGACCACTTTGAGGGTCACTTCTGCAGTGACTGATTTACCTGATGAGAAGGTAAAATGATGCAAAATGGTTTGGTTGTGTAAAGATTCTACACTGTTGAAACTTTCTTTTGAGACACATAGAGGAGAAATTAAATCTTCTTTTCCTTTACCTTTCATTCAGCTATTTCTCTACTCCCCCTTCACCATTCAGGAAAAAAACAAATAGAAAAGGGGGATGAAGCCCTTTACTTCCCCCCATCCACCATCCCTCCTCCCGTCTTGTTTCTGGATTGGGTTAAACATTTTCAGAAGAATATTAGCAATTAATGACACTCAGATTGTTTGATCTTTACCTCATTAATAACTATAACACACCATTCTGGAACCACAGCTTCCCATCTTTTAGTTCTTCTCCTGTGTTGCAGAGGGGAGGTAGCTGCCCTTGCTGGCAGACTGCAATTCCTATGGGACACAAGTGATTAAAAAATGTAACTGGCTCCTTGCTGTTTCACTGTCCTGCTGGAAGAATTATTTCAGGGCCATTCAAAGGAAAGGAGACATGGTTCCATAAGCACAGGATCTTTAATGAAGCTTGCTAAATGAGAAGCAATTTTCTACATTGACAAAGTAAAATAGGTTTACTTTTTCATTTTAAATTGAGATGTTCCTGCTGAAGGTTTCAATTCCTTCTTTGAGCCACATGGGCAGCGACTCCCCATGCAGTACAACTAAAGGAGGGATGATCACCAAAAAGAGAAACAAAGACAGTGAGAAATGAGCAGCTGGAGGCATTCAGGATGTGGGAGGAGGGAAGGAGGATTTCCCAAAGTGGGTCACTGACAAAACAGATGCTTTGTCATACTGCAGCTCTGTTCCCCGTCCCAACTTCCCTTTCTGCACACCCTGTTCCTGCTGTCTCCACTCCCCCCGTGGAGCAGAAGAAATTTCAAGTCAATTCATGGTTGTGCTTACATGACACAATCAACAGCCTTAGTTCTAACTATGGGAAGAAACAGCCCACAGTTCAATAAATACAATGAGAAAATCTAATGCCAATTAAAAAGGTTCAGCTACTGAGGGAATGAATTTCATATTCCCTCTACTGCACAAAATGCTATCAGAGTTTCCTGGACTCCATGTTCATGGACTTTCTGAACAGGCCTAAACAAAAGTTCTATAGAAGCACTACCAAATCAAAGAAGTTAAATTACTATGTTTATGACAACTTCAGTAAACACCATCCCAAAGTCTAAAGATGCATAAGAGTTAGAGGGGAAAAAGAGTCAAATCAGTTTTACTGAATATAAAAGTCAGAAACAATAAACAGTCCTGCAACCATTCTGTCTCTGGTAACTTGCATTAAAACATATATAAAGTGTTCTGGGAACTGAAGCAATGCTACAGTTCAATAAAACTAATGCAATTAAAGAGAAAGAATCCTGTTTTTCCTCTGCTTGCAATTTCAAATGAGAGCTTCCTAAAACTTGTGACCATTGCTGGAATCCAATTCAGGACCTCAGCTTATCAAATTCCCAGTGCTGGCACCATGCCTTTGAGGTATTATAAAGTGCTGTTCATCACAACATCTCTTGTCTGTAAATGCTCCAGATAACTTTAAGTGCAGACACCCCATTTTGAAACAGGCAAGTGTTCGATGGGAATCAAAATGGTGTCACCAAACGTGCAGACTTCAGCCAGCACTTCTTCCCTTGCAAGGCAACAAAGGAGGATGTGTTAGCACAAACAGTCTGCCTGTAATACTTTTTTAATCTTGGAAAGCTTTGCAGGACAGCACACCTACACACAACCACAGGTTTTTGAGACCCTGTAGACCAAGCATCTTATTCTGTAATCCATTCTGGGGATGAGAAACTGCCAGGCTAATGAGCTCTCCTGCAGCCTCTTCCCCTGCCGGTACTTCCCTGGAAGAATAATCTTAAATCAGACACTGCCATGCCAGATGTAATCCCCCAAACAAACACCAACCCTCCCTACCACCGTGGCTTGAGCAAGCCTTGGCAGCATCTGACTTTGTTGAAATCACAAACTTCTTTTCCATTCAGACAGTGGGAGCTAAATTAATTCCTTGGCATCTTTAATGCTCAGAGCCACGTCTTGGGAATTCAGTACAGGAACATATTAATCTCTCTGATAGGTGATAGTGCAATATATTACTGATGGGGGAGCCAGCATGTCAGCGCTGTGATAGTGACCCTGACCAGCGATGACTGAATGGGTAAGGAGAGAGGCACTGCTCTAGCTTGAAGGCACAGCCTCAACTTTGGCAGGCAGTCCTTCACTCTTGTCCCACTACTAATTTTCCAATGCATTACTTTGTCACTTGGGTATCCAGAAAAGCTCATTACAAAGGTATGTGACAGTCTCTGATAATACGTGTCTGTGGCAAAATAATTGATCCCTCCTTGCAGTAGTGATCTTTGATGCTCATAGGGCATGGGAGGTTATTAGATGGCAGGCACCCTTTGCTGGTCTCTAGTGTAATATGTTACCAGACAGCAATGTGCCAACTATCTATCACTTACAAAATAATGTCATCCCTGAAAAAGGGTCTGGCAGCAGGGGTTAGGGGAGGAAGAGAGTTTAATTATATTTGTGGATGAAAAGATGTCCTGAGAAGAGTGGGCAGCCTGATTATTTATTGGCTGTTCAAAAGCACTCAACACAATATAAGAAAAAGATCAGACTTTGTGTTACTGTGGGGCACACTGCTGTTATAGGCTCTAGCCTTGAAATCAAGTTCAAGCTGAAGTACAAAATCACCTCTTACAATATGTGGTTTACTTCTGAAAATGAAAAGGGTAAGAGATGTATTAGTAATGTTGGCATTAGTGGAGGCAGCTGTTTTTAGATATTTGGTATTTCAGGGATGTGAGTTTAGCATCGCTACTAGAAGTACAGCTTACTGTATTCCTCTGCTAACTTTCCAACATTGAGCAGATGGTTACCCTATTACCAACCATTTGCATTTAACATATTGTAATGATTTATATACCACATGTCACCAAGCGAAGTGAAAACAGTCAATGGTAACTAATTAGTTCAGTGTGAAGACGCATATCTCAGTGTATATATCCTTATTGTAATAAAATTTTATCTTTTTGGTTGTTAATAGGTTTAATGTGCAGTGTAACAGAAATACTGGTGGCAGTTGAATGTGAACCACCATGTCACTCTCTGCTCAGGACAGCATCACTATCATTAACATTTGTACCAGTACTCTCTTATATGCCTGTTTTATGAGTGATGGTGCACAGAGGACAGATTATAATGATCCACTGTGCTTCTCTACCAATCTTTCTTAAGTGTATTTCAGAGTACTTTATAAATCTTAATATATCAGTTACTGGCTCATATTACAGGACAACAGACATCTGGAGAGGGGATGCTGCATGGCAGAGAGGAAAGACACTCTTCATAGCTACCACAAAGATAGAAATGGATTTAAGGGAGAAAATGAAAAGAATCACAAGTCTTCCAGCGAGTTTGCAAGGAAGAAGCAGACAACTATTGACATTTGCACATACATCAAAGTCAGAAGACAGATTCAAGGGTTCAAAGAAAGAACATGATTTTAGAAAACTGCCCTCCAGCACTAAAATAGGGGCATGTGTATGTACCACACATTGCATCATCCATGATATGTCCCAAGACCCTATCAGACTTAACTACAGTAAAAAGCTATGGATTATCAGCCTCTCCCTGAAATGTTTTTATTTGGTTTTGGCTTATTTTAAAATGGTGTCTGTCACCCCAGGAATGTCAAAATAATTGTCAGTGAAGTACAGCTGCATTACTCCAGAGTATAGAAGCATTTCCAGCATAGAAGTCTGGATGAACTGTTGTGGGAGTAACCAGATGATGTTTTTGGACAGACTCTAAGGCTCCAAGGGCTCGGTGTGCTGCAAAAATTAAAGGTGGTCTCATTCAGGAGTGGTAGTATGTCAAGAAGTTCTCCAGTTCCTGCTCTCTCCTAGTGTCACTAGGACACCTCTTGCTATTCAGCATCCTTTCACTTCTACCGTGTCCCACAAATCTAACCAGGACACAGCCCGTTCTCCTGCAAAGGGTTGCAGCTAACATTATGCTTTCCTGAATGCGTCAGCAGCCACATTTTCTCTTGGGAATACTACCTGCAGCATAACTGCACATCTCCTTTTCCCTGATGATACTGCTGCCTGCTAAACTCACAACATTGCCATTTGTTTCTGTAGCTCTTTCCTTAATTTTGCATGAACAAGATTATATTCTATGAAAACAGAATTAGAGCAGTGTTGAAGACTTACCCTGTTGTTCATCCCAGTTACCAAGACGTTAAACACGTGTTTTACCAAGGATTTTTGCACTACTGCCTGCTGTGATCAAGTAGGGACTGTGATGATGCCCCTTGTGCATGGGTCACTACTACTGCTGAGGCACATTAATCCCAGAGATGGACTCAAGAGTGTACGGGTGGAAGGGTTCTTACAGACCCCACATAATGATACTATTAGACCTTGACCTTTACTAATTCCCTTTCCCGTTTCTGACTAGGTCTTTCTGTGTGACTGTATCACTGGACTTAGCAGAACTGTCTCACTTTATGTCAGCCTTATACAAAGATGAGAAAGGATGAAAAGACTGAGAGGTGTGATTTTTTCCTCATTTCTTTTAAACAGAAGCCAGGATAGCCTTCTTACTTCTGTACTCTTTCTTTCTTTCCTTCCTTCTGTCCTCCCTTCCTTTCCATCACTTGTTTTCCCTCATTCCTCCTATATGCATTTGAAGCTCACTGGGTTAATAAGGGTAACTTTGCTAACATTACTCCTGATTTAGAGGATTGCATCTGAAACTAGTATCAGCATTGGTTTTCCATATCGATACTTCTCATAACATATAGGGAGTGATATGGAGCATATTATGGCACTGTTCTAAAGAGAAATAAGAGGAAAGGCAGCAAAGTTAACTCTTAGTTTCAAGTATTTCCATAAATCAGGGAAAGCCGAATTATGGTTTATTTATTACAGCTAGCAAAAAAAGATTAACAGAGAGACAGAAATATCACCTGTGTCAAGAGAAAGCATGTGGATATTTTCATTTCAACTACTACCTTCTGAGGCACTTCACACAGTGAGAAGTGTCTAGGAAAAATCAGCTCCTAAGCCTGTGTAATTAGATGGATAAATGTACTGAGATGGACAAAATTAATGGCAGGAAATACCACTGTGCTGGTACCCATGCAAGGGATCAGAAGGTTAACTTAAAAAATCCCCAAATAAACCCACACCTAAAAGTTGGTAGTTCCTATTACTTGTGAAATAGTTGGAAATTTTTAAACTTTCAATGTGATAAAGTGTTGTACCACTGCAGCTTTAACTTCAACCTGAAGGACATCCCTGTGCCAGGAATCATTTGTGTATGTGATCCAGGAGATCTTTAAGCTTATTTAAGTGTTTGCATTAAATTGAACTCTTTTCAAATGGAAAGCTTAAAGGAAAGAAAGTTTCTGCAAGCTATTGGAATCACTGAATTTATTCAGAAAGGCTCTTTGGATATCTTTTCAGCATACAAAGCAATACAGAAAGAAAAAAATTTTCATTTCTTTCATCAGGAGTTTTATCTCTACTCCTTTAATATTCAATGGCAAAATGAATTATACTACAAAAAGGCTTGGTGCCTCTCCTCAAACACCCTGATCCTGCACGATACTGAGCTTCCTTGGAAGACAGCTGGGGGAAATCAGTATGGAAATACTTGACATCTTGCAAAACAGGCCAAGAAAAGATGATCAAATGCTAGTGAGCAAAGCTGGTGAGGGAAAGCTAATGATTTAAACTCACTAGTTTCAAAAACATATAGCAGAATGAGAGTCCTAGACAGCATTCAGACTCTACTGCTCTGCTCCCCTTCCAGTCACTTCCAGACTCAGAGCAAGCACAGCGAGCTGATGGACAGGACTTGTGTCACCAGGATGGAGGGTGGAAACCAATATTATCTGGACACAGGCAGGAGTAAAACCCACCCAGGACACCTGTATTGAGTAAACCAGTGGAGACTGCTCATGTGTGAATAAACACTGTGACCATTTCATTGTTTCAGCTCCTGATGATCCTAGACTTGTTTACAGAAAATGAAGGCCTGTTTTCCTTAGTGACGTATTAAAGCAGATCTATTAAAAAAGCAAACTGCACTTAGGAGTTAAAGATAAATTGACATGCTCTTAAATACATACATTTCTTTTTCTTTCCTGTTCTCTAATGAGTTCATAATTTTATCAGAGAAACTGCTAGATTCCCTCCAAATACTAGTGGAAATCTCAAAGGAGAACAAGCTGCTTATGCAAGCGTTCTTGTAAAACAAAGAGTATTCAAGCACAGTAAATAAATACTAGAAGCAAGAATGATATTCAGTTGTCTCCTTAAAAGCTTGAAGCCTGTGTATCTTATTATTGATGGTCTGGTTCTGACCTGAACATCAATGAAAACATTTTCTATTATAAATAAAACTACACATTTTCTATGTATTATCAATTCCCTGGAGCAAAGTTTTAGTTCTGGGTAAATTACAGAGGAATATTATGCCAAGTGTATGACAGAGTAACACACAGATTTAATCCAATTAATCCATCCACAGACTGGATCTGCAGAATAAGCCAGTAGATGAAACCCAGTACAGCCCAGATTCCCCACTGGGACGGCTGAAGGCTGCAGTGTGAGCTCCCCACTCAGGCGATGGGCACTCACCCACCTCAAATCCACTACAGCCTCACTGAGTGGTTCAGGGTCACAACTGGAAGGTGGGAAGGCTGGCTAAGAAGACAAAAAAGCCCCAAACCCCTAAGTAGCAAATATACTTTCCTTCTGAGTAATTTATTCAGATGCTGAGATGGATTTAAATTTAGAAAAGATAAATTTAAATTAGAAAAGATAATGTGAGAGCAAGAAAGTGTTAAAATTGAGGTTACTTTTCATTTTTGTACCATGAATTAGAAATTTCTATTGCTGCTAGAACAGCAACTGTAGCTGAGACAGGGTCAGAAAACCCTGGGGCTTAAATACAGAAGCTTCAAGGCGAGAAGAGTATAAAAATGAATTCCAAAGGGCTTAATAACATTGTACAGAGGCTGGATATTCTGGTGTCAGAAAGAAACTGGTGGCTCTTAGATCAAAACCTAATCATTCAAAGGCGATAAGAGCCTTTGTTTTAGCCAGCTAGTCATTCTGTTACCCACTGGGACAATGTTTTTTCACTAGCATCCCAAATTACAGTTAATTTACAGTGTATAAATGTACGTGCCACTGTCAGTATAACAGAGCAAAAATACTTTAAAATGAACATGATTAAACCTTTAGCAGTCTGATCCAAAATCTGCTAGGAACCTTTTGCTTGACTTCAAAGGAATTATTATCAGCATTTTAGTGAACTTCTCCTACAAAAAAAAAAAAAAAGTTTAAAAATGGGAGCTGTACATCACAGCTTACTGCCAGGACTGTCCTTCACATGGAGTCAAAGACAGGCAGAGCCTGCAGACAGCTCAGGCCACCTCTGCAGGCAGCAAAGTGGCAGAAACCTTCCTGACGTTACTGCACAGGACACCTTCTGATCCCCTGCATCAAGGCCTGACAAGGGGGAAAATGTCTGCTTTTCCTTAGCTTCCCATCCCAGAAGACTTTATTTATGCATTAGTCGACCTTTCCAGCCGTTAGGACCATCTTGCTTCAGCAGTTAATTAACACAAGTGCCATAATTTAATACAGTTAATGCTACTTTATGCCCTTTAATGTACCTTCCATTAGTGATATTATTGTAGTATTACCCTGTAAATTAAAATAAGATCAAGACAAGAGAGTCTCTCTTTAATTAAGGTACAGGCACACTACATCGTCCATTATTCACTAGAAAAAAATCACCCTGATTTAGTGAAGCAGACCATCAGTAAGTCAGAATTAGTTCATGTGGATTATTAAGTTTCTTGAATAATGTGAACACAGTGTGGTTGCTGAAATTGCTAACAGCCATGTTTCCTTTCTTTCATCACCTTAATAAATACACAATGGAAGTGGTAATTTGAAGATGAATAAACAGGTGGTAATAGAGGAAGTAAGGCATTCATCGAGAGTACACAGGTTTTCATCTCTAATGCAACATACATCAGGCTTATTTCACACCAAAATGCAAAGCAATGACAAAACAAACCCTATGCTAAGTGGGAAAATCTCCTATCTATAATTCATTGTGAAGTATTAACCACTCCAGTATCCTGTATATTTAACATGGTGGCTTTAAGATAAATGCTTTTCACTGTCATTGTTCCTTAAAACACAGGTGAAACAATTTACATTGTATGCTGCCTTTAGAAATATGCTATTATGAGCTTTGGTGATTTTAACTATACTTAGCCTACAGGTTATGTTTTTCAGAAAAATGATTAGCTTTAAAGGATGCCTGCTAGCATCACTCATCCACTACACGTCAAGCTCCTAGATAATGTCCCTTTTGTACCCTATCTTCATGGAACAGTCTAGTCTAGCTTTACCAAATGTATATAAATACCTGGGTCTCAAAGCCCTTAATACAAAACATTGTAGCAAAATAAAATACATATCTAACTTAATTTCCATTTAACATCCTAGATTAAGGAGCAATAGCTGGAAAGCTCAGCTGAATCAGGAACAGTGGCACAACCACCCTGGTAACCCTTGCTTCCCTCCACTGGTTCCCATGCTCAAGGCTTGACAGGACTCATGCGTGGAATGCTGATTGGGAGACTCTCAGGTGGGTTATAAAGTTTCTGGTAGAGACAAAAAATACCTAAAACCATGTGACAGTGGGCTTATTGCAAGTTACATTTGGTGCACCTAAACAACCAGGGGCTGTGTATTGCAGCAGCAATCCCTAAAGTCTTTAACAAGGAGGGTTCACGAGATATTGAAGGAAAAGGCACCAAATCCCTAAAGAGCTGTTCTTCTCATTAACAGAAAAGTGATAAGAATTCACATGAACCTAATGAAGTGAGGTACTATTACACATCAGATATTTCTTTTAAAGCATGTGTCCAATTACTGCAGCATTTAGACAACAAGCATCAGCATCAGATAATTCTCTGTACAGTCATGCTTCATTTCTATAGATAATTTTTCACAAGATTGCTGAGCCCCAGATGTGCTCAGAAGGTTTCTGTTTCTAATTTGCATGCAATGCACTCTTTTTTAATCCTTCAGATGCTTTCTTTGATAAAGTACTGATAGTCTAATTGAAGTCAGACTAAGCTCCAAATGGGTCTTCAGATGGGGAGCAAGCTTTTCTTAAAGCCTAAGGATATTCAAATCCTGAGCTTTGATATGATGCCTCAGTAGAGCTACCCTACATGGAGCCCAATGGAGAGAGAATACACATTAAATAGAATATAGGTGTTTTTTTTTTTTTTTTTAATACACTGAGGCTAATTTTACCAAACTATTTCGAACAGTATCTTAAGCTGTTTATGATCCAATTAGCCCTCCCAAAACACTTCTGAAAAACTATTTACAATGTAACTAATGAGCATTACAAGAATTCTTCAAACAGCAACATATACTTTCAAAGGTTAAATTAGTTATTCTGCATATGTGGGTATGTATTTGGTATGGACACAGAAAACTGTAACTACATGCTAAATCTATGGTCCTAATAAATGTATTTTGATGATTTTGATTTTCACTACAGGAATAATAAAAATATAGTCACCAGTATTTTATATAATCACTGTTGCTAATTTTTTTTCACTCAGTTCTGTGTCTGCAAAGAAAGTCCATGGCCTTCCAAGATGCATTAGGTTTTCCATTTGTTTTGATACTTAGCTTCTCTTAACAAAAAAAAAAATTAAAAAAGGAAGTCTTAAACTCTCTACAGAAGAAACAGATGAGAAAGAAAAGGTGTATTTAGAGAGGTGAGTGAATTGCTAATAAAGATGATCCCATTTATTTCTTCTGAACAAATTGGCATCCAAGACACATGTAAAAGGATCACCTCCCTGTTTGAGGGAATCAGTCAATTGCTAGTTTGAGTTAGGAAGAAAATTTCCCAACAGGAATGTCATTGCACAATTACTATCTCTGGGACTACAGCACCTGACACTGGCCACCACTTGCCCTACAGGGAACTATTTGTCTTGAATCCAGCTGAATAATCATTTTTGTTACATTTAATCAGTCTCTCTAAAACACTGTTGTTCTGTCATTTTTTTCTATTTTAAATCAGCCTCACCGCTTTTCAGAGCTAATTAAAGTACAAGGAATGGACTATGCTCTCTGTCGCCCTCCTTGTTCACAGCCAGACCTAGTGGGAAGGGTTCACACAAGGGCTGCTGTATCAATCACAGCTTACATTAAAGGCCTGGAAAAGCCAAATGATAAAACAGAATCTCTGTTTTCAGTTAACTGCTATTGGAGCAGGCTCCAACTACATAAAGGAAGAAAGTGTCCCAATGCCATGGTGAATTCCTGAGCCAAAGTATGAAACAATGCTAGCCTGCTTGTGAGACCTAGGGCAGAAGATCCACAGCTAGTGCCAGCGAACACTCAGGACTTTGTCCTGTCTGACTCAGAAACTCCTAATATGACCAAAAATGGCCTTCAGCTGAGCCAGCTGTCCAATGAACACGTCGTCACACAAAATGTCATCATGCTAAGGGAAATAAATGGTTTTGAATAACTTCTAAAATCAAACACACATGCCTGTTTCTAAAGTTATATATTCACTTACCTTCCATATACCCTTATGTCTGAAATTGCATAAAAGTAGCGTGCCAGGTGTTGCTCATCTACATATATTTCACCAGTTGCTGGCCTAAGCAGTCTTATCCTCAGATCTGTGATGGTAAAGAAATCTCTTAACTTCTTGGTTGTGTCAAGCTGGCCATAAAGAGAAGCCATGTTATGAAGCCGAGGTCCAGCAAAAAAAGCAAATCTATCTTTGATTTCAAAGTGGATTATTTTACTATTTGTCATGTACCCAGTAGAGTATTCCTCTGTGCAAATGATTTCTAGGACTGTGTGCTGTGATAAATCCCTCACTGATTTTGGATCCATGTGAAAAGCATCTAAGCAGTCCGTGGCATAGTATTGGTAGGGCTGCCATGTTCGTCCATAGTCGAGTGATTTCTCCAGGATCATTTGGTCTGGTCGGCCAGATTCAAAAGTGATGACTATGTTATCTGTGAGCTCAATGGTTTTGTTCCAGGAGAGTGTAATATTAACATGAAGAGGCTTTGGATAATCCTTCCAAGTTGTGGACTGCCAAAATGTGGAGGGATGTCTTCCTTCCAGATCAAACATCAGTTCTGGAGGATGAGCCAGTTCTTGGGTACTCGCATCACATTCATTATTGCACATGTAGGGATTCCCCTGAAAAAGAGCAAAACAGGGTTACAAGGGGCACAATAGAGGTGACAGTGACACATAAAGATGGTTCTTGACCGAGAACTGCTGCTTTTTCTGCAAGAGTTAAACCAATAAAGAAAAAACAAATACTTGCAAGTAATACCTTTATCTTAATGAAATTTATCCTGGTCATTTCACCTGTTAAAGTAAATATACAAACAGAACATATAGAGCATCCTCGCTTCTGTAATACTAATGTTTTTCTTAGTATATGTTAAAGAAAGAAAAAAATCTTATTTGCCCTGGACAACTCAGACCAGAGACTGAGTCACAGAAGATTGAGAACAGTTCAGTAATTCCAACTCTTCTTAGAAAGATGCAGCAGCCAAAGGGAATTTCTTCTCAAAACAAGTATGTTCCTCAGAGCTATGCCCACAAAAGAAGTAATTTTTAGGGCAAGTGTTTTTTGGTTAGCAGTGCACCCTGTATATACTCAGTATGAACCACTATTCAGTACACCTTTGAGTTTCCTTTCATCCAGGTGTGAAATTTATCATGCTTAACTGTGCTCCCACCTCAACACAACCTTGCCTTAAAACATTTACAACTGCCACCAAAAGCCACTAGAAAAACAGTGCTCTGTCAGCTCTGGGGTTTGATTCAGATATCTGCCATCTTATTACAGGTTACCAAAGTACTTCAGGAAAGACTTTTCGTGAGGCACCAGCTTCAATTTATCAGGACAAAATAATCCAGCTCTTGATTAGGTAGGGAAGTCAGCAGCTCCAGCTGGAATACTGCCGAGGTGGCTGGAGCTGAAGGGTTGAGTTAAAAACAGCAACAGAAAAAGCTTGCCAAAGTGCACAGCTTTTACTGCTGCTTGTCCTCTGTAGCAAGGTGAAAGTGAATTATTCTCTTTCTGGCCTTTTGATGCATTAACTTGCACACTACAATCTTCTGCTTCTTCACAAAGGTTGTTTTGTCTGCAGATTGGGGATATCTTGCAGCAGCTGCCAAGATATCACACCCCATAGGCTGCACTGAGTCATGTATGTCTAATTTCACCTTTCAACAGTACATTAGTATTTTGCTACTTGTTCATTCTGCATTTGTTCCAGAGAGCAACAACTGCTACCCTGTATCCTTTCCTCCACCTGACATACAGATTGTGGAAGAAACCATGCCCCTATTCACTGGTGGTCAGCACTGCTGGGGAAAAATATGTTCATGCCTATACCTAGCAGAGCTTGATGAGGTCATAAGTGTAGTGGTTACTGTCTTTAATCAGAGTTCCTTGCACCTACCCTGAAAACAGAACAAGCCCCAGTATGATGATCAACCTTTTCTTTTCTTATAATTACAGTTATGTTTCTCTCCATCTCAAAGCCTCAGGGCAATGAAGCAATTCAATGCGATCCACTGTGGGAAATGGGTTTCAAGTATCAGTTTCCACCTTTGCGACTGCTCTGCTCCTTGACATACTCCCACAAAACACAAGCAAAAGAACTTCTGCGCTCACTTTGACCTCCCCACTGGCAAATTCCTCTTACCTGGGTTGGGAAATACTATTTTCTTTCTCTCTCTCTTTCTTGTTAATACAGCTGAATGCTAAAACTGACAGTGATTCACTGGGACTGGAAGTTAGCAAAGAAAACTACAAGACAACAAAAAGGGTTATTTGAAAACCAGCATGCTGCTGACAGCTTCAAAGCATGCAGCTGTAACTGGAAATACTCTGCAAAACATTGTCTATAATAAGTCCCTGTTACAGCTCTGATTTCAAGCTCATGGTTGCTATTCTATGCTTTCCTTTTGAATAAAACAGTGAAAATTAGAAATAAGTTTTAAGAAGAAGAGAGAAAACACCGAATATTTTAATATTATTTAATATTAATTAATAAATTACATAAAAATTAATTTTAAAATATTTTTAGTATTTTAATATTTAAGCTCAATTTAATATATCAAGTACAAATGCCAGAATTTGATAACTTACACAGGCTTTTTATTTTCCTCAGGAAAAATATACATATTATAAAATTGATAAGGTTCCAGAACCTTTGGGTATATGTAAGTATCAGTTTTTCAGAAAATGCTGCATTGTGTAAATTGGACCTGTCTGAGGTTTCCTAGAAAAATCTGGTCACTTCTGTACTCAACACCACAAAGCTGCCTGTGTACCTATAACCTATATGCTTCTGCCTTTACTTTCATAAAAGCAAATTCACTGGGAGGTCATGGGTATTGAAACCTAGCAAATAAATGCTCCTGTGTAGCCAGACAGGTGCATTAAGCACTGCTGAGGGATGGCTTTGTTTTCCTGCTCCACAAACAACCACTGAGTCTGTTGTGATTCTTTGTGTTAAAAAGCAAAGCTGCTCTGATCCACTAGTCCCTGGATGATGGAGGAAGCATGTTTTATGACTTCCAGTGGGTAACCCAGGTTGTATGGGATGTAGTCTTTCTTTCTGTATATTAGTTGATTTATTTTGCTCCCTTTGCTTTTTATCTTTTGCTTTTTATCAAAAGCTGAGGTGCCAACAGCATCAGAAAATAACTGGGAGAAGGTGCTCTAAAAAAATGCCAAGCTAGTGTGAATGCAGTAAGATGATGAGAACTGGTAGCAATAAGTTACCTAAAAGAATGGCACAGTGAATGCTAAAAATCAGTCCTAGCTTGCAACTGAATGGTACTCTACATCTCTTTGTGCACAAAGCTTTTTAGGATATATGAGACTATTCCAATTAATGACAGAGTATTGTGAGAAACGGGTCAGAATCACAGTGCTGTCCTGCACCTGAAACTCTTTCCAGTGGTAATACTGGCAGCACAACATGCCACTGAAACATGGGGATAAGGACATCACTGCAAATGAGAATCCTAATAAAAAGTTTCAGGCATATCCTCCCAAATAAACTGAATTATTATTTTGATTTTATGACACACAGTTCTCTTTTAAGAGGTGTGTGATTTGATTACATCAAAGTAACCTGGGTGGAGTTCAAATACTCTAAAGAGAAAATTAGAAGAAAGAATCAAGCTGATATAAGCCAATAAAATAAATGTCCTAAATTCTAACACTGGCATGGGGAGAGAAATTAGGAGTTTAAGTTCCCCCCTGTCTACTGACATGGTGATTGCTGATTTAATTTTGAAATATTTAACATAATTATTGCTTCAGAGGCTTGGAGTCAGATTCCCATTATCTCTACCAACAACTTGGCTTTCAACTGCTTCTAATTAATCTTAAATGCAATTTGCATGGTACGTCATACTGACACTATCAAAACAGTGTAAAAGAGTCTTACTCTACATGAATGTCTCTTAATACATGTTATTATGAAAACAATTAATTTAAATGTGATTAGCTACACATTTTACTGTCTTGATCTCTGTGATAATCCTCTTTAAGACCTCTGTCTCAGTAAACTAACACAACAAAGACAAACCTTCCCCTGTTTGTGAAAACTCAGCTCAGTCTGTATTGGGAACATCTAAAGGACCAGAGCACTAGCAACTCTAAGTAATTTTGTGACTAGCAGGCAGCCATAAATACATGTTCATTTAAGCCTTCCAAGGAACAGCTCTAGAGCAGGACAAGATGGAAAATATTTGTAAGTTTTTAAAATTATATTTAAGCCTTTAGGAGAGTTCTAAATAATTAAACACTGATAAATACTTCTAAACACTTTACTTCCAATTAGCATAAAAGGTAGCTGAGTCTTTCCCAACACCACGACCATTTAAAAGAAAGCCACTATTATCCTGTACAGTAATTGAAGATTGATATTAAATAGCTCCTTGCCTGCAGGCAGGCAAATGAAGTTGCTATTTGTTTTGGTTTTGGCTGCTCATGGAAATAAAAGTATTACCAAAACTACTGACATAGTCTAAAAGTTTTTGGCTTCAGGAAGAGGTACCTGTTTTGCAGGCACAGCAAGGGCATGTGGCTGTATCACATGACTTAATCACACTCAGCCCTGACTGGAAAAAGCAGAGTTACCTGAGAAGCTGCTGACTAGGGCTGACTGGTCCCAGTAGGGTTTCCCCTCAATTAGCTGGATATAGTTTGTTTTAGCACACAGCAATGTCTGTTTGTGCCAGGCAGCTTGAACTTTTATCGTGGCATCCGAGGTGCTCTGCAAGTGCCCCTGCCTGGGACAGGGTGCTGGGGCTGGCCTTGCTCCCACTGGGCAGCACTGTGTCTTGCCTCTTCAGGAACAGCTCAGAGATGAATGGGACAGTGACCCTAGAGTGAGGATTTTGGTTAAAAACAGGGGTCTAGCAGTAGTATGACCAGTGCTGCAACTGCCGTTCAAGGGTTAAAGTTTGAGCGCTGCCTTCAGGTGAAGCCTCTGGTCTCTCATCAGTACCTCCTCAGTGGCACCCACCCAGGCTTAGGGTTTGATTGAAGATGTTGCTTCTTTCAATCTGCTCTGTGTCCACACTAAGACCTCATGGACTTTTTCACTCAGGAACAAAGACAGAGGGGCTTAACCCTTCTGTAGTACGAGTATTGGAAGCTGTATCATAGATTACATGCTGTAATAGACACCTGTCTAAATCCCTACAGAGGATTATAACTTGCATTTTCAAACTGGTAAATGCTGCTGAAGTCAAGCAGGCCAAGATGTTAAGAAGAAGCAAAATACATTTTCAAGAAGTGAATCACAGCAACTGATTTTTATACTGCTGCCTCAAGGTAATTAGCTCAGATGCACAAGACAAGAAATAAATACAACCTGACTCACCTTTGGAGTGAGGCTGTGTGGTAAATTACTGCATTAAAGTCACACTTTTGGAAATTATAATAGAGTATTTCTATTTTCCTTTTCAAAAGATCATACAATTAGTTCACTTGGTGCCATTCTGTACATTGTAGATGACTAATTAGACAGTAATAGCTAATAACAGCAATTTCCCTAATGCTTACATTTTGCATGTCGTTTCTAACCAGGAATTACTTGTTTACCATGACAGAGTCAGATTACAAAACCACTAATTGTAGGATACTACACATTAAGTGTTGTTCTACTAAGGGCAAACAGTGTGGTGGAGGATTGGCAAGGCACAGGATCTGTTGCCTGGTAAGTGATGTTATCAAACTCACTACATCCATTAGCTGGTTTGAGGGCATCTCAGTCAATGTCTGCAGAATTACTGTTGTGATGAAGACAGGAACAGCTGTAGACAAGAACATTTTACCTTCAATAGCCTTTCACCACTGCGGTGACAGTATTTTAAATTAAAGAATTTGATTTAAATTAAGAAAGAAAAAGTGTTAAAATCTCAGTGGAAGATTTCATGCTCTTTCACAGAGCTCCCAAGTGAGAGGCATCTGGATGGCCAGACAAGCACTTTGAACTCTGAGCTGCAGGCTGAACAATAGACATTCTTCAAAACAAACAAAAAACAAAATAAAAGCATATTTAAATCAATAACTTCTGGGGAGACTTAAAAAGATTACACCAGGGAGGATGGGATTGGCCAAAAATAGCTGATAATGCTTAACAACTTCATGCACTTTTAAGCTTGAAAGTACATTGAAGATTATGGTCCTGATTCTGCAAAAAACACAGTGCAAGAAGGCCCTTAAAATTCAGATTTTAAAAAGATATTTAAGCCTCTAAAGATCCGGCATTTTGCCTTGTGGAACACAAACCTAGCTAATTAATCTTCATGACAACACCTCCATGAGGTATGGAATCCTATCCCACATTTACATATAGATGCAGAATTAGAGAGAAATGCTTTTGCATGATGAACTCTGTAATCCCTGATTATATTGTACTGTTTCTTCCAAAGCCTTTTGGTAGATCATGTGAAGGCATTCTTGGCACTCAGAGTAGTTCTCAGAATATTGTCTCTCTTCGATACTATGAATTGAAAATGTATCATAGGAAAACATTTTAATATTTGCAGCAAAAATTTGGTGCACTTGCCAAAGGCATTTAATTCCTAGCAGAACATTCTTTTCAGATGCTTTAGTTACCTTTTGGAAATGCTTTTCAATTTATTTTATGAGG
Organism: Acropternis orthonyx; assembly: GCA_035583155.1. Taxonomy (NCBI): domain Eukaryota; kingdom Metazoa; phylum Chordata; class Aves; order Passeriformes; family Rhinocryptidae; genus Acropternis; species Acropternis orthonyx. The sequence goes on along the minus strand of JAWWEU010000005.1, from coordinate 20,917,003 downwards.
CAAATGGAGTTTTGTTTCCTCTGAAATATCTTTACCCACTTCTGGAGGGTGAAAAACCCTACTTATTCCTAGTCTGTAGCTTTATGCTTCTCAGGCTCTTTGACTTGGCAACCTTCCTCATGTTATTTTGACCACTTGATCATTCTGGCATAGCCTTAAGGCAGATCTGCTGGTACTGACCCAAGTGTGGTTTTGCTATTTCAGAAACTTGATATTGGTGTTTTCCTTTTTATCAGCAGGTATCTGGCAATACAATCTCTTTCCAATTTATAACTAATGCAGTGTCATGACGTGCTTAACACTGGGACCCCACTGTGCTGAGCTCTGGCTGAACAATATGGCATATGTTCCAAGAACACCTGAGTTTCTTTTACACCGGATGTGTATTTAGATTTGAGAACCTGAAATTCCAGGGTATGTAGCATTCTCTCAGCACACTGGCATTCATCTTGGGTAAACCAGCCCATCCACAAGAGCACTCCTTGGACAAGGCAGCAGCAGGTATTATCTCCAGCACCATGCCCAGCTCACATCAGTGCCTTTTCATCTGAGCCACTTTTCCAGCCATCCTGCTACCCTGCGGGAGCCCTTGCAAGGAGGTTGTGCAGGAGAGGCAGGGGGTGCTCTCAGCTGGGAATAGCTGTCAGTAACAGCAACCGTGGGAGTCTCTGCCTTAGATTTTCTGTTCTGCTACAGCTCTCATCTTGCTCACTTTCTTATTATTTTGGACTGTCCATGAATTAGAATGGGAGCCATTGAGAGGGTGGAAAGAAGGAGATATCTAGAACACTACAGATGAAAGGTGTCATCCCTGAGCAAGGAAAAGCCATGAAGAGATGGCCTCAGTGATGGCAGCAATCATGGAGGGAATTAAATCACCTTGGTGGCAACAGGATGAATCACGGTACTGGAAACACTAAAATTAAATAAATATTTTTGTTTTGTTTTTGTTTGGTTTTTGTTTGTTTATTTGTGGTGATAAATTATTATATTCAGATTTTTGGTCCAAAAAAGAAAACTGTGGATAGCAAGAAGTCTGAGAAACATGTTTTGAGATTATGGAGGACCTCAGCAGGCCTTATTATCTCTGGCTAGTCCCACCTGGGCAGCAGAGGTTGATGTCCCTCATCAGCCTCACCTGGGCCCAGGCCCAGGCCATATTTAAGCTCAGCCTGAGGACTCATTTAGCTTTTTCTCCTGGGTGGGCTTTGGGACTGTATTGTAGTCTTGTCTCCTTCTGCTCCTCCTGATGGGGCTCCCTTACTGACGTGGCTTCACTCACTCATTGTACCTGGTGCTGCTGATGGGTCACTGATGTCCCCTGGCTGTGCTGTGGGCATGTGGGAGGGCACAGTCGGTGCTGGGGTGGGTTTCCCACATCTGCCCCTGTGCTAGGTGACTCTGCTCTGCTGCTTGCTGGTGCTTGCTGAGGGATATGCAGTGAGGGGATGGCCATAGAAGAAATGCAAAGCTCTGCAGCTTGCCCTAAGGTGTATTAGAGCTGCTTTATATTAGGTAAGTATGAAATCAGATCGCGGGATATCAAATCATGGCAGCATGGAAATTCCATGTTAGGAAAAATTTTTGGAAGACTCGTGGTGTCAGGAAATGGGAGTAGCACGGTCTGGGTGGGATCCTGCTCCACGTTGCTGTGGGTGGGCCTCTGACCATCCCGAGCAGGGCAGAGTGACCGCTGTGAGCTGGGCTTGGCTGGTGCTCCCTCCCTCTCAGTGGGTGAGTTGTGAATGAGTGGCAGGAGGCCCTCCTTTGGTGCCTGACACAGTTGAATAAATAAGTAAATATAACTAGTTCTGTGTTTTTTATTGCCCACAGGCAAAGTGAAGAAATGCAATAGTGCTGGAGGCACAGGTGAGTTGTCATGGCTGTGGCTTCTGCAAAAGGTTGTTCATAGCTTTCTAACTGCTTCCCAAGAAAGCTTTTGCCCCTGTGGCCCCTACTCCCTGTTGTAAGGGTTTCTTTGCCTTCCCAGTGGACAGCTCTGGAGTAGTAACTTGGAGGTTTGTGAAATGTATTGATTACCACAAGTCCTGGCCACTGAGTACCTTCAGGTACAGGCCAAGGATTTCAGTCCAATTATTGTGTAAATCAAATGAAGTGAGCAGAACAGAGCACCGATGTGGTGTTTAACTGATGAGCTACAATAGCGTTCAGAGCAATCCTATCCTGTGCTAATTTCAGTAAGTGCATTTTACTGGGACAGCTCTTTATGTAGAGCATTCATCACATCCCTAAAAAAAGTCATGCATGTACCAATTTTCGTGTAAGGTTAGAAATGAGCAGTACAGAAACATAAAAATACTGAAGTTAATGAAAAATAAATGTACAGTGTTGTAATTACTTAAATGAAAACTACATGGCTCTGGATCTCTCCATTAAAGGACAATGTGTATAGTTTAAAGGGAATTACAGTGAAAACTTTTTTCATTGAGCTGTGACTGGTTACTTATATCATATTATAGGAAGATGCTGGATATAAAAGGATGGATTTATACTGCAGTTTAAAAATCTTCTGTCCATAATATATCTGGGCTAAACCTTTCCATCATCCAATTGCTATTTAAATAGCTTAATGATAATGCTGAATGCATTATTTACTTTTAAAGAAAGATGTACAAAGCCCCTTATTCTTTTTGCTCTTAGTCATGGTATTTTTCAATCCAGAAGCTTTCTAAAATGCCATGTAGTTCATTAATATCACTTTAATAACTATGTGACTGTCCACCAAAGCAGACTGTCCTACTTTTTTAATAGTATAGCTATTCTACAGTGTTCAAATCTTATAGAACTGCTGAATCTGATTCAAACTTCAAAAGTGTCTCACATAAGCACATACAAAAATGTGCAAAACAACAAACTATTTCTAAATAAGCAAAATTTTTTTGTCTATTCCTACTCTATATAATATGGAGTAATAAGAAAAGTCCTCACTATTAACAGGCAGTTACTATAAAGCAAATAGCATGAAGAATTTTTTTTTTTTTTTTAAATAATGTCCACTTAACCTCTATATTACTGATTTCTATGCAGGTTCAAACTAGGTAGTAGGAGTCTGAAATGCTCATGTCCCTCTAGGATTATGTAAAAGTGACTTCAGCACTTATATGTGTAGTTCATGTGATAACTCAAGTTATATGTTAGGCTTGGCTGATTGAACAATGATAGGTAATATGCTTTGTAATTAGTGTTTAATAATTTGGGAATTTTCAGATTCAGTGAAGCTCAAATTATGGTTACAAAGCAGTAGTATGTAGTTTCAAATGGGTGGTTCGGAGGCTACATTGGTAAGGGTGGGTATAAGGTTACATATATAGAGGGTTCCCACCTGCGGGGCCTCACAGCTGCTCACTTGCTCTCTTCCTGATAGCACAGCAAAACAGACCAAGGGCTTCCAGTCTCAAGGTAATTTTGCACTAATTAAAACGAGGCTACTATCTAAAATAGCACAGACTTAACTCTTTTGGGTTTGAAGTGGGGGCTTTGAAAAAATTGAAAAACAATTTAAGAAATCCCATTGTGCTACTTTTCCAGTCCAGCAACTTCCAGTGGATCTCCTTCCTTCAGGGCTCAGCCCTGCCTCAAGCAGGCATCAGCCTGAAATCTAACAATATGCTGCTGGCTCAGCCCTCTCTCTATTTGCGTCCCTCTGAGCTCCTGCTGGGGAGCTGATGGTCTCTGAGCTGGCAGCTTCTCTCTAAGGACAAATCTGCCAACCTGGGAGATCCCACCTTTGTGCCAAGCAATTATGGTGAGCTGGATGTGTCTGGAAAGCAAGCACTTTCCCCCCCAGTCTTAAGATTTTCACTGAATCCAGTCTCTGATGTGAGGTACTGCTTGGCCAGATGAGTGCTGATACTGCTAGAAGGGATGCAACAGCTGGGAATCAATCGAAGCAGTGCAGATAAATTTACTGGCTTAAGTGCAACATGAAAATGCACCCCCAGTAGTGAACAAAGAGCTGAATTATGACTGGGCTGTCATACTCTTGCTTATCTGTTAAAAGATCATTTACATATAAAAATAGCTACTTGCTAGTGGAAGTGTTATTTATGCATAAAAGACTACTCAGGGGGTGCACATGTGTATTTGGCTTAAGCACAACCATTTCTGTCCCAACAAAATGAAGTTGACTACATATATCCCCCCAAGGCATCATTACAATTTTATTCTTACAAAGAGCAGTGGGATTTAGGACAACAAATTCAGATTATTTCCTTTCTGACAGATGTAAACATAGCATTCATAAATGCTACCTGGGTCTGCACTGAGTGTTTTGCTTTTGCAATATCTACAATCTAAATTCAGGTATGAAGAATTCTGTTTTTTCCTACTGCCAGTAATTTTTTTTTCTGTATGTACATATATGTGCAAGCATGCTTTTTATTTTAAATTTGTTTTATCTGATACTTTTTCCTAAAAGTGGAACTGTAGAATAATGCTACACCTCGGAAGTACAGCAGAGTGTAATGGAAGGTATGTTATGTCCTTGTGATTGCAGGTTTTATGTTTTACTCTTAATACTGGCAGATGGTGTTAATGAAGACTGAGATAGCCAAATGCACTGTGTCAAGATATTCTGATTGATGAAAAGTTTACACAAAACTATTTTCATGCATGGAAACACACAACTTCTGTACTAGGAAGTTAAAAGGGAAACTAACAAAACCAAACCCCAAACCTTAACTAGCTTTGTAAACACAGAGTCCTTGTTTAAGTATTCACCCTCAGAAACACTTAAAATTTCCACTAACCATCTTTTAAGATGCTATTTGCTGGCCTAAATGTGCAGCTACACAGACAATCATTCTGCAAAATCTGTGGGATATTGACTATGAATTATGGCCAGACAATGAGCAGGAGTATACCAAATCCTCCGCGGTATTCATTAATGGTTGCCTGTGACAAACCATTGTCAGCTTTAATAGTTTTCCTGGGGTGATTCCTGCTTCCTCTGTGGGAGACTTTCAAGATTGCTAAAGAGGTATTCCTAAGCAGCACCAATAGTTACATAACTTTTGTCAAATGTAATGCAAAACATAGAAAAGAAATCTTTAATTTCATTTTGTTTCTTTCTAAAGAAAGTAATCTTAGATTAGATCATTAGACAGATGGTCTAATCGAATACCTATAGAGCCTAGACTAAGTAATGTGTATATTGACGAGAGCATTACCAAAACAGTAAGTTGATGTTTTACTAATCATCCCAATGAGAGAAACACCGAGTTTCATTCAATAAACAGTTAATTTCCCAAAGCTGAACAACCTTTTACTTTGTTATCATTGAAATTAGACAGCTTTGCTATGTCAAGGTAGGTTGTCTTCCTCAACTCTGACAGGCACCAGTTTCAGTAGGCCACCCATGTAACAGCGTACTAGCTATGAATAAGGACAGCAAAACAGTATCACTGTAAAAAAACTGCCCATCCATTTTCATGTAATGTTTTGCATATTACTTTCTAGCTCTAAATGACTTACTAGCAGGTGTGTTCAGCTGCCCACAAAGATCAGACAGAGAGGTGAAGTAATTTATGCTCAGACAAGTGGTGGCTAAGCCAGACCCTGTTTCTTTGCCCCACAGGTCTTTTTTTCAAAGAAAAAAAATCTTTTTTTTTTTGTCTTTGTATTAATGCTATGGCTAGTGCCACAGAGAAAAGAGCCAGACAACAAATAAAAGGGACCAAAGAGGCAGAAGAAATTATTTTCTTGTTGGGGATGTGTCAGCTGTGCTTTTGGGACTGTTTGCATCTGTAGGCACTGTTCATCCTACTCCATAGTGTTATTGATTCTGTGCTCATGGATCTCATACAATTGTATTTCTACAATAACTGTAATTTTATTTCTGTTTCTTAATGTCAGTATTATTTTTGACAATTTCAGACCTGCTCCTGTATTACCAATATGTCTACTGCCGTTTTTAATGAGTTTTAGAGCCAATGGATTAACACTGAATGTCAAACACCACAATTAGAATTGCTGATGTTATGCAGAAACACTGCTCCAAATATATATATAAAAATCTATCTAATCTATCTACATTATTGCTACAGAATCGGCACTTATTTCTGTTGTATTTGATAATTTGTTTTACAGAATTCCCAGGCTCAGAGGACTCCTTTGTGTACATGAACCACTTAAAGAAAGAATGAAAAGGAACATAAACAATAATGACAATTGTAAGTGAAGAAATCCAATTTCACCTCATTTTTCTTAAAAGGTAGTCTACACTGTTTTCCCTTCATTTGTGTTTGTCAGGATGATAAAGTAAATATTTTTAATGAATAACAGTGTATACCTATATAATGTGGAATTGTTATAGAAACAGATTCAAATGTTGAATTTCATTGTAGGTCAAGAGATGTCTCATTAGTATTCACAATGAATTGTGTGGTCTCTCCACATTCAAATTATAGCACATACTGCTTTGAAAGAGAATGAAGATGCTCATCAGATCCACATTAGGATACTATACCAATATAAGTAATTCAATCAAAAAACTTCCATATAGTATCTTTTGAAGAAGGGTTGCAAACTTCATGATAAACTGGTAATTTGTTCAGTTCCCTGCTGGAGACTGTCCTGTAATTTGCTTTATTACATATGTCCATAATATGAAATAACTGTGCAGCTTTGAAAAACATACAGTCACTTTCTAAAATAATTAATACTACGACTCTTATCTGCAAATTATACTTCAGGTATAGTACGTGGTTGCACTATCTTCTAGCAACCTGTCATTTTTAAAACTTATTTCATCAAAGCATGCTGAAATATGGAGAAGCCCAACTGGCTGGATGGCAGGGCTGCTCAAAGGAAAGGAAAGCAGCTGCTCCTATCCCATGCACAGGGCAGAGGTGTAATGCCTGCATGATCCCTGCTGCTGCCTCAAGTGGGAGACTCAGAGCAATGGGAACTGGGGATGAAACCAGTCACCAACAATATTTCATGGCCTCAGGTACTGTCCCAAACAGAAAACCTCCCAAGTCCAAATGAGAATCTTCTACCTGAAACAAAGCAAGAACATCTATAAGTGCAAGAAAAGCTTATGATAAGGTATGTAATACTTCCAATTATCTCATCAACTGTGTAGTATGCAAGCAACTCCCTTGAAGTGAGGCAAACTTGCTTCCTGAGATGATTGTAAAGTAATTCAAATCTGGAGATGAAGAGGCTGTGGCAAGACTGCTGCAAGGTGAGGTTTCCCTTGGAACCTCTGCATGCCCCCACTGTAACCAGGAGTAGTCATTGGCTCATTAATTGGGCTTACTCAGGCAACCTCATTAGTAAGACCAGGGCTGCCCAGGCCATGTGGTGGTGCTTGGCATTTCAATGCTGTTTGCCTGTGTGGATGTTGTCCTGCCAATTCTTTTGTCATGCTATCAACCCTCTACACAGACCAAATCTGGGTGTGTATGCCAGGACAAGACAACTGTAACTCCTGAACATTGTAGAATAAATATATCCTAAGAAGTATTTGACTTTTGGTAAGCATTAGGTGGAGAAGTTTCTCACAAGAAGAGACGGAATGTAATTTTCCTGTAGTGGTAAAAACAGACTTTCTACAATTGCCTGCTGGGATGCCTGAAGGTAAAGTTTAAGGACAGGGATTCCTTTTATCCTACTACAATTCAATCTATTACAGAGTAAGTTGGTAAGAGAAGCTCTAAGTATGCTTCTTTCCATTGTACCTCCCTGGGAAGTAATAAATTACAGCATGTTATGTTTTCTATCATTTCTACCCATCACACGTCTTACAGAAGACGCGATAAAGAGAAACACCTTGAATAGAGTAATGCAATTAACTGCTGCCATTTGAAATGTGAAAAACTGCATTTTCTTATCCCTGTCTAGCTGTTCAACTATTTTTGAGCAGAAACGCTGTTTAATGACCTGCTGGTTGACTGTAGGACCACTTTCCAAAAGACTCTGCTTCTTGCAGTAGGTATAAGAAAGGTCAAAACCCTGCAGTAGCAGCTGTGCAGCCCAGAGGTCAGGGATGCTCAGGGACAGGAGCGTACCAGGACAGCCCAGCTCTATGTTGAGCTGCCTCTGTGGGAGGCAGGACAGCGACATGACCCCCCTAAACTTGACCGTGCTTCTGATGTCTGATGGTAGCTGTGCAAGGCAGCACCTGAAGCCAGAAAGGGTTGAAGTTGCCTTGCTGCAATGATAGATATGCCTCCATGTGTTCCTACAGGTACTCTGTAATTTAAACAATCTAGTGCTGTTCAGCATTTATCTTTAAATAAAATTTTAGGTTCCAGTTTGTACTAAAGGTGCTACATGAAGTGCACTTACTAGAATGGAAAATATCTATTTATCAAATGAATCAGTACTTGTAAGGGCACAAAAAAAAAAAAGACCTCAGAGAAGGTGAGGTATTCTTTCCTCTGACACAGAATTTAAGGCTGCACTATGCTATGAACCAAAGCCATATGTCTTTTTCTTTCAAGGTATGCAACATTTACATATTTTATCTAAAAAAAACTTTGCATATACCATCTGTGTATTTCAGGTCCTAATAAAATGTTTTAAGGATAAGAAGTGGCATAGCTCTGCTTATAATAATGTCTTTAGACAGCATACAAAATCACCCTGTTCCACATGGCTATGTGTGATATGTTAATGCGAAAATAAAAAAGAAAAAAGCAACTTCAAAAGATATGCCTTTGGATTTTTTTAATTTTCATTTCTCCTAATTTTTCACTGGGCATTTACTGAAAGTGCTGCAGTGAGATCAATGGAAAACAACTCTTAATTTTAGCTTATAACTGAAGCAAACATAGGGCTGTAAATAATTTTAAAAGGATTTGAGATTATTTTTGTGAATTCTGTTACACAGCATTTGAATACACTAGTTAAGTAATACTTTGTGGGCACTTGCAAATTCAAAAAGTTGGCCAATAATTAAAAATGTATATAAGAAGAAAGCAAGCCTGTTAAGGTATCTTTGATTTTAATAACTCATAATGACATAGTAAGGTTATGGAAATTATGTATTAGTGTAATTTATTCAAGAAACTGGAGAGGTACTTGTCTTTGTCACAGAAGCAACTAAAGAAAAATATCTGCTGTTTATCTCTTGCCTCGTTGCAAACATTTGCAACTCCATATTTCTCTACTTGTCTGTATGTATTCTGCAACACAGTACTGACTAGCTTGAAATTATGAGTTCCTCCATCTGATATTACGCCTAGTCAAGTTCCTTTCTTAAAGCTTCATATTTCTTAGACTGGTTTTCTAGACTTAATTTTGCAAACATTATTTTGCAGATGTAAGAGTTAGAAACTTAAAATTGCAACTATGCAAACATATATTTATGTAAAAGTTTGTAAATAACTTGAACTCTGACTTAGAATTTCCTTGTAGGGTCCTGTACCCACCAAACTTGGAGAAACTGCCTGTATATGTGTAGATGACTGGACTTGGCTGATGCCAAGGTTTTGGATATGATGCTCAAAAATAGAAACTGACTTTTTAAAAAAAATCTGCAAGCACATAAGGAAACCATTTTGAACTGTATGTTGAATATATGAAGATATTTAAATATTCTGTTATAAAGTAACCTTATGTCACAGAAAATATTTCATTGGGACTTTATGGTTTATTTAAATTCTCTAAAGTTCCTTTCAATGAAGCAAATCCTATCCTGAGATTCAATTACTTAAATTCCTACACAAGAATTCACCGAAACCAACAGATGTTCTTACTGAATAAAACCTGAATAGCAATTGAATAAAAGCTCCAGGAGGTATACCAGTGCTTATGAAGTCCCAGATCATCCTGTCATTTCCCAGCAGCTTTTAACTCCGCATACATTGCACTGCTCTGAGGCTGGCCTGCTTTGCCATCAGCTGCTCTCCCTGTGTCAGTGGAGGAAGATGAGGAGGAAGTTTTTGAGTGAGGAGAAACCAAAAGTCACTGCTCTGCTCCTGGAGCGTGCGGATGTGACAGGGTTTAGGACAAGATCCCTGTGGCACCCTGGATCTGTGGGGAGCCCATGAAAATGGGAAACAGAGGCCACAGCCCCACCTGAAGGCAAATAAAAAGGCAGTAAACAAATGTATGACTCAAGCCTGAAGAGTAATTGTATTTCTCTGAGTGTAAGGCAAGTGTGTTCCATACCAGTGCTTGCCTTCTCAGGTATCACCTTTGTTAATTAAAGAAATGCTTTGTAACAGAATAGCTGTCATAGATGATATAATGATATAGCTTTGATACCTTAATTAAATTATACCACAGGCTCTAAGTCTTTCAGGGCACCTTCACTTAAGATGCTTGATGGTTGTCAGCCACCATCATGAATGGGATTTTGTTTTTTTTTTCAATACCTACACCTACAAATGCATGGCTATATAACTTCGAGTTTAGGGTAGCAGGACTAAGTCAGGCATGAGACTGAAAAGGCAGACTTGTTGAGCTTCTGACTAGCTTCTATATAATAGTAGATATAATCCTGCAAGAGAGTTTAGCATAACTTACGTAGTAATGGTGCTCAAATTCTGATTATCACAGATATCACAGTGTCTAAACATTTCTCATCCCACTATTCATTCTCATTTGCAGCTGAGGAGCTAATTTTCAGCTTACCCAGTGGTCTATGGGACACAGCTGTGTTGAGTACCATAGGTATGTGTAGAGTCTTTATAGTTCAGTTACATGAACAAGATTTATGTAATGGTTTAAGCTAAACAGAGAAAGAAAAAGGCTTTCTGCTGGGCTGCTGAATGTCTTAGTTACTGCTATTTGTTTACACATTGGTATTACAGTGGCATGTCACGGAGTGGTCCAAGCTCACAGCTTGCTGAAGGGCATTGCTCAAACAGGGATGAAGACAACCGCTGCCTGGAGGCATTCCCAATCTTGACAGCATTTTGATATATCTCATTGTCAGTTTTATTATTTTGTTGATGGCCAGCTGCTCTTTTGTTACTGTTACAGTGACGTGCTGTTAAGCATGCACTGGTCTTAGCAAAGCTCAGGTGTTCCATTGTTGCTATGCCTTGGAGAAGTGGATGCAGAACAGCCACATCCTACAGTCCTGAGTAAATCCAAGTAGGAAAACCCCAGGAAGAAGCACAAAGTATAAGAATTACATATATATATGTACGTATTTGGTGCTGTTACTCTGTCATTTGTGCTGCACAAGTCCTTCATGTTTCCCTCTTAATGCCCACTGAAGACTGTGGGAATCTTTAGATGGATTTAAATTGAAGCAGACTTGCTCCTAGATGTCCAATGATGTAAACAGCAGCAAGAGTCTCTAAGATAAAATTTTCTCACAATAGTAGAAAAAAATGAAGGGACACACTGTGTTTGATTTGGGACAGTGTGAGTAAAATTAATCTCTTAACGATGAATAACTGTAAAGGTTAGAAAAATGACATTATTGCAACAAACAGTGTACCCCTTCTGTCATCTCAGATCTCCCACTGTTTTATTGTTTGGAATTATTTTATTACTGGACTTCATGTAAAATTAATTATTCCTTAATATATATGCATTAAAAAAAACCCCAAACACCAATTAGGAATTATGGCATTTAAAATAATTCACCAAGTGAGTTTAAGTAAGTTCCAAATAGAATGCTCTGCAAATAGAACTGCTGCTTTGAGAGCATGCTGCAGCATGCTGCCTGCATGGCATTAGCCAAACAGGCAGTAATGATGCATGTGTGTGCTAGACTTCAGAAATGAAACTTTTTTGAACCAGTGACATATCAAGAATAATAACTGTGACAGGGATCTTGTAAGAAAATGTGCTATTCATCCATAAAGACAGCATCCCAGACTGCAGTCTCCTTAGTGGTTTCATGTTTCATATTTTTAAAATACTTCTTTAAAGGGCAGCTGCAGTATAAGCCAAGTCAATGGTGAGAAGGCTGCAGGAAGGATTTATTTTTGATTTTGAATCTGTAGTAGAGCAGATGAGTAAGAAGGGCTGGGGAAGGCTTATTAGTTTTTGCAATGATCCAAGATGAGCAAGTACGTGTAAGAAGAATACAATTCTCCTCTTTCAGTATAGTTGCTTTTTCAGTTTTAGAGAAAACTCATGTTTTTTTCCAATCCTCCATGACCTAATACAGATGTTACATACAGAGGAGATCCTGTGCTACAATCCTAAACTACTCCAGAATCTGAGGGAAGATCATCTCTAGGTTCCTGGATATCTGAATAGTGTCCAAATAAAATTTCTGGAAAAATACACATTTACTCTTTAGTGCTCTGAAAATACAGTTAACACTGGACTATATTGCTTACATCTTCATCTTTAATGAAATGTTATGGGAAATTTGTGTAAGTCAGGATAAAGTGGGAATAACTTTTGTGACTTTGTAAAAGCTGCCGTAGACAAATAATTAGGAAATTAAATATTCAAACATGTATTAGGTTCTCCTGCAGTATCTTTAATCAAAACCAATGTTCTCTGAAAAACACATTAGGTCTTCAGAAGCTGAATATTTTGATACTCAAATATGTAAACAAAATTACATATTGGATCCCTGACCAATTGCAACTGATGCTGGCATCATTGTTGAGATTTTTACTTTTCAAAGTGCCACAGAATGGTTAATTGCTGCAGAAGTGAAAACTTGCAGGGACAGAGCAGCAGTACTCAGGCTATGCTTTTCACAGCCAGCATTTATTGACGCATTGCTGTTCTAAACCTTATTCTTCTGTAGAATAAAATGTGAATTCTTTATTCACAGCTGAGAGCCTTTACTCCCCAAAGCAGCCTCCCTGAAGTCACTGCAACTGTATCTGAGAGCTGATTGTGTGAACTGCATGTGAAGCTGTATACATGGAATCAGTGACCGGCGTGTTGTGGGAGCGCCTGCATACAGGAATCCAGCTCTGTGGCACTGCAGTCATTACTCCTCAGTTTCTACAGGTGGGCTTTGGGGTGTGTCCTTGGTTAAGAAGGTAGTCTGAAAAGAAAGCTATTGTGGGGGATAGGAGGGGTGGAAGAGCACAACTAAACTTTGAAACAAGTTAGTGACAGCTGTTGAGAACAGCAGATAAAACTGAACCAGAGAGGTGATACTGGTATGAATGAGGAAAGGAGGAGTGTGAAGAACTGAGGTCATCGTGAGAAAAAAAAAAAGTTAAAACACAATCAAAGTTTGAAAAAAACCCTTCTTGTTACAGTTTTCCTTCTCCTTAGTCCTCAATTACTTCAGGTAATTGAATAGATGTCGTGGTTTAACCCCAGCCAGTCACCAACCCACCCCCCCCCCCTCCCCCCGCAGCTGCTCACTGCCCCACGAGCAGGACTGGGGAGAGAATCAGAAGGGTAAAGCCAGAAAACTCATGGGTTGAGATCAAAAGAGTTTAATAGGGAAAGCAAAAGCCATACATGCAGGCAAAGCAAAACAGAGAATTAAATCACTGCTTCCCCTGGCCAGGCAGGTGTTCAGCCATCTCCAGGAGAGCGGGCGTAATGTGTAACCATCACGCATAATGGTTATAAAGGCCACCTCTCCATGTGTCCCCCCCTTGCTCCTCCTTCTCCTGGTTTATATACTGAGCATGATGTCATATGGTATGGAATCACCCCTTGGTCAGCTGGGGTCAGCTGTCCTGCCTGTGTCTCCTCCGAGCTTCCCAAGCACCCCCGACTTCCTCGCCAGTGTGGCAGTACAGAAAGCAGGAGAGGCCTTGGTTCTGTGTAAGCCCTGCTTGGCAATAACAAAAACATCTCTATTATCAACACTATTTTCAGCACTAATCCCAAAACATAGCCCCATACCAGCCCCTGTGAAGACAATTAGCTGTACCCCAGCCAAACCAGCACAATATATATCTGTCAGGAAGCCACAGCTGGGTCTTTCTTTCCTAAATGGTAAGGCCATACTGGGAGACCTGCTGGTTCCTCTGAAAACTGACGATGGAGAAGGTATGTTGTTAGTGCAGTCCTAATTACTTCCTGTGAGTACACAGAAGGTCTCACTTACCAGGCTTCATGAGTGATCTGCCCAGAGGCAGTTTACTGAACCAAACACCTTTCCGGTCAAGGTTCTGCCCAAAAAGTACCTTTCCTCCTCATCTGCCTTTTGGGCCTCTTCCTGGTTTTCTCAAGCATTCAGCTACAGTTCCTTCCCTCTTCCCAGAAAATGATATTATAGCAAAGAGTGCTTGTGCCAGTCTTTCTGCATAACTCTGTTCCTGACCAATCATGGCCTTAAGTCACTATTTCAGTTATGGTCCCAACTTCTGTATTGCAGGAGCTAACACCCTAAGAAGGGCAACTATTATAATCAGCAATAAAATGCACAGCATTTCACCCTTCCTTAGTCCTATCCCATTGGATAAGCTTACATGGGAAAATCAGGGAGTAACTACAAAATAAAAATGCCCATCTATGCCAGTGAGACTATCCTGTGTTGGTAACATTAACACTAAAAGTGTAGGGTAATAGGATCACATTTTACTTGGAGTTTCCAGAGGTCTTGGCTCCTCATTCCTACCTTGTTCTTGTTCTTTTTCTTTTTTTTTTTTTTCAGTCTGTGCTAACATAGTCCAAATTACATAACTAGCTTCATGCACATAAAATCACCTTCATTTTGCTGTGTATGAGGCAAAAATTGAGTGTCCAGTCTGCAGGCAGCAGCCTATTTACAATGAGGAATTTTGCACACAAGAAGAAAAGCAAAAGGTAATAAAAGGTCACTGTCTTCAGATGGGTAAAGAGAATGGGATGTAAAAGTGCTGGATTACAAAAAAGTGACTTACCATTAAGTAATTTTCCCTACTGCCTAATTTTCTTTCACTCCTCCATCTTAGTAGACATTATGCTAAATGACAAAACAAATGATAAAGACCAGGACAAGAACTTCTCATGCAAAACAGCCAAAGTATAACTTTGTAAACTCTATTTTCCTTCCTTTTCCCCCAAAAGTCTAAAGATACTTTTATAAGAGTATAAGTTTGTTACCAGAAGTGGGCTCTTAATGGAGCTTGACCATAATTTATTTTTATGGCTCGTAATGTTAAGTAATTTTACTTAACATGCCATTTTTAAACCTAAATGCATGAGAGAAGGAAAAGTATGAGACACAGCAAATGCACTAAGGAAGATTTATACATTTCCACTGAAAAATAAACTGATGGTCTGGTTCACTGACACTACATTTCTCCAGTATTAGGCAACTCTAGCAGGTAAGTCTCCTACAGACTTTGACAATTAAGTCTACCTGATGCCCCTAAAATATGTTTTTCAGATGAGGGAAAGATCTCACAGTTTAATATAAATTTCCTTACTGGCTGGACCAGTGTAAGTGTATGCATCAACAACCACATGAAGAGCAGTATCACTGCACAGCATTTTGCTTGCTGGATGCAAAGATTTAGGAGCAAGTCAAAACTAACTTGTTAACTATCTATTTAGTGCTATTATGTTATATCCATCATCACCACATCTAGCATCCTCTACTTGACAGTTTATCTCAGTATAATTACTAAAAAGAAAAGAGTCTTCATATTCTCTAAGCCATTTTTGACTAGAGCTGCTGCTGGCTCCACTAGGAAAACTCATAGGGAACAGAGCTCCTGTTGGCAATAATAGCATCTTGAATCCTTGCTAAGATCTTTTATAAGGCTCTAGTGATTATTTTTAAGTTTAAAGGAAGCATTTTTTTTCTTTTTTGCTTTATTACTTCGCCAATTGAAGTAATTATATGAATGAACAAAGACAAACTTAATATCTGTTGCAAAGTTATACAAAGCCTTATGCCTTATTCCTATTATTATCATCTAAGCATTGTATTGCAAGTCAATTTTTAAAATATTTTTAGAACATGTATGATTGCTGATTTGTTTTACTTTTTTGTTTTCTTTTCAGTACCTCATACTTTTATTGTTGTAAACAACTGTTTATGATCATGTGTGTGGACAGAAAAGATGAAGAACAGGTCAGGAAATATGGATTGTGAGTCTATCTGGTGATTAATTACCATATTTAAAGAGGGCTATAGGAGATAGAGGAAAATCTAATGGTTCAAATTTGCCTCTATCCTTCACCAGGTTCAAGGATGTCTCCTAATTTAACTTGAATTTATTCTTGAATTCCTTTAAAGTTAATGTACCTAATAATACCTGTAAAATCTTCTAGATACTAATTGGAACATTGTACTTTTTTCCACAGGAAGCTTCATATTCCCATTTCTGTCTCAAGCTAGGCGATTTTAGGAGAAACATCAAGGAATTCATTCCATTTGCCTTCATAGCCGGAGTCACTCGTGAAATGATGAGGTTCAAGGCCTGGAAACTTGGATTTTTGCAAATTGCATGATGGGTACAGCCAGGATTCAGGTGGGCACAGCCAGCATTCAGGTGGGCGCTTTTGTAAATCATTTGTCTCATCTACACAAATCTGCTAGTTGGCATTTTTCTGTAAGTCTTATAATTTCTTTTCCCTTATTTTAATTATGAGAGGTACATCAGTGCCTAAGGCTACGTTACCATCTCTAGACTCAGGCACTTTAAAATAAATGCCTGTTTTATACATCTTCTACTTTCTACATAGGTATTAATGCAGACGTATGTCATGGTTTCTTGATGTGGCAGGAGTAGGTATCCTCACTTCTCAGTGGCTCTGTCTGGCCTCAATATGTTTGCAAATGCTTAAGCATAAAAGATGTTTTCCCCACATAAACCACACAGTAAATGTAACAAGTAATCAATCTCCTTAACAGCAATCAGGAAACCTCCTAACGAACATCCTACACAAACACAGTAATTAATCTAAGCTAAGACCTGAATTGCAATGAATATAATCAGGTTCAAATGGTGTGCATACTGTACTCATTTTTTTGGCTGTCACATTTAGTCTGTTATATGCAACACAAACATACTGGTTTGTTTTGAAGAATACTGATTTCAGGAGGGAAATGCGAAACCAATGTTGCATGCAGATCAGGTTGACGGTTCTTACATGTTCAGACTAAAGCAAAATGCAGCATCAATGTCACAGCAGAACAAAAATACATTCAGAAACTAAAAAAAACAAAGCCACCAAACCTAACACTAACCATGCAGCAAATGCATCCTCTAATCACAAAGCATCACACAAGTGATCACAGTCTGTGAGCATTAAGTGGTGGAGAAAGAGACATGTTTGGGCACAGGTTCAAATTAGGCAGTGTAAGTTCTCCTTTACTAATTAGGAGGACATGTCATTTAAAAAGTGCAGGTTGATCTTCAGCCAGTATAAGTCAGCCTAGTGCCACTTTACTCATTTAGTCCAGCTGAAGATAGTAATACAATTTTTTTGAGACAATACGTATTTTTGGCTGAATTAGTAAGTAACACTTAAAAATTTTACAAAGTGAGTGAATTTCTTTTTCACTTGGAATCTGTGTTGGGCAATAAAAGCAGGTGGGCAGGTTTCACTCCACAGCAGGCAGGCTAGATGCTGCTGTGCACAATAATATTTACAGGGCAGCATTGCAGAGGTGTTTTTAAATAGGATTAGAAGTGTTTCCCCTGAGGATTAAAATAATGCATCTTCTAATGGACACACTTGTAACAATCTTTCCTTTTAAAAAGATTTTCTTTTTACAAATCTATCTACTAAAATTGATGTCAAAAATGCTAAAGAAATGTGACCAAAAGCAAGCTCCTCCTTGGACAAATACAGGTGACTCTTACTGACCTTCCCTATCAAATATATAAGGATGGGATTTATTAATACTGTTTATTTAATTTGCTTGGTTATAATTTCAAAACAATGTGGGGAAAAAAAGAAAAAAAAAAAGAATTCCTTGTCCTTTTCCTGGTGGTAGCTCAAACTAGTTGAGATTGGGCGGATACTCCCTAGGGACTGTCAAGAAATGCTCCTGATGACATTTTTCTCAAATGACACTGAAATTGTTTTGTGAGTCATTAGATCCAGCACTTAAATTTAAGTCCGTATTATGCAGACTATACCAGGTACAAGAAAAGGTAGGATTGGCCAAAGGACAGAAAAGTCTGACAGGCAACTCTTGAACAGTTACATGCTGAGAAGAAAATTGTTAATAATAACCTCGCTTACTCACAAAGAAAAAGGATGAGGAGCAATGGAAAAATAAGGGAAAAACCCCAGAAAATGAATGGGGCTAAAGGGAGGAGTGAAATACAAGAATAGGGACGCACTAATGATGGTTCAAGAAACACCCTAGCACAACTAATAAAATGCAAAGTATGTTTTACTGGAGATCTTTTCAGTAACTTTTTTCTACTCTTCTCTGTGATGTCACCACAGACAGCTCTTGTTTTTACTTCCTCTGCTGTTGTTCAACATAGATCTGTGTTTTCCTTCTCCATATAGTATGAAATTAAGAGAATTATTTTCGTAATTTCTCAGCCATGGAAAGAGCACCTGTTGCCATTTCCACAGTGGCCTGCACTTTCTTGCCCTTCATCACAGAAGGAATCAGCAAATCCCCAAATCAATTGGTTTTGCTGTTCATTCCACTCAAGACGCAATTTGTAGAAAGCAAGCCTCCTCTTTCCCACTGTCTTTCCTGTCTCACAACGTTTGGCCATTTCCTTTGGATTTCTCTATGGCTGTGCCTATCTGTTAGTACCAGCAAGAGCTCCTTCTGCCTCCTGACTCTTGCGGCCATGGTTCACATCCAGGTCCTGCTGCCCTGTGGAGCGCAGCAGCAGCACTGTCCTCAGACAGCCTCTGGGATCTTCTCCTCCGCGCTCTGAGGCATAAGGCAGGCAGATGGGCTCTCAGATGGTGACAGGGACAGTGAGGCACAGGATGTGCAGAAGCATCCCTTGTAGAGAGTGAATGGGAACAGACTGTGAAAGGGGGGGTCAGGCATTTTCCAGTCATGCTTTGCTTAGGACAGAAATTTAGCTCATGAAAGTGTTTGAGATTGCGAAGTCTGGGCTCTGCGCTGAACATCAAATGGGAAAATTAAAAATTTTAAAGTTTCACTTGAAAAAAAATTTCCACCAATAATAATTTCTGTATCTAGCATATCTAAGTTTTTAAAAATGTTGACACAAAACACTTTAAATTATTTTGGGGTTTTGGGGATGGAAAGAAAAAAACAAGAAAAAAATGGGATACCGAGAAGCAAGAAATGGCAGCACTAGACAAACCATGACTTTTATTTGTGAGATTTTCATGGTTGTGACAAAATAAACCTGACTTTTTATTTCAACAGATAACACCATATTTAAAAAACCAAATAAACCAAACCAGATCTACAGACTATCTCTAACCAGTTCAGTTGCTATGGTATAAATGAATAGATTAAATATGCTAAGGGTATCCCTGCTGAAATGTAAAATGCAAGTGCTGAGAAGCTAGCCAAGCCATATGAAAGCATACCAGCTGGGCTGGGACAGGAAAGGAGGAAGGTCAGGAACTCTGAAGAGAATCAATACCAAAGTCTTGAGAGGAATGAATTCGAGTCCTACAGAGAAAAAGAAAACTACCTTAGGTGAATTGTCAGAAGCAGCTGCCTGTTCCAAAAATAATAGTGCTTGCTCTTCTGCTCAAGTTTCGTTTTCTTTTTTATTTTTCTTTTTTTTCTCATTTCCTTTTCTTCTCTGCTTTCCCTTGATTGATAACAGAAAAAAATGATGCCTCTATATGCTATTGCAAAACTGTTGAAATCTGGCAAGAGCAAAAAGGCTAGAAAAATAAAAGATTAAAAATGTTAAAGTATATTCAGCAGCCAGGAAGTTGACCCAAAAATTCAGGTAACAAGTTCATGCAGATGTCAAAGTTCAGATGGATTACCATTTCAAGTGAAGGTAATAAAACTGGAAGAAAGCTTTCAAGCTCACTTTTGGCATGCAGTCCTCTCTGCAGGTCAGCTTAATGGAAGAGATATTCAAATAGTCCATATTTTTTTCCTTCTCAATTAGAAATGGTTTATTAATTAATGGAAATCAGAGAGAAACTCCACTAGCTAATAGTCTTCCCCCCTGAAAAATGGCTTGCTTTCCCTAGCCTTGGTATCAAGGGAGAACTCCAGTATCAATCCTGGGCTAGGGGCAAGGTGCAGAAGGAAGGAAAGGAAGCACAATGCTCACCCCATCTCATCCCCTACTCTCGCATCTCTCTGTCTTCTTGAAGATCAGATTTTGTCTAAATGCTTTGATAACCCTTACGATGGCGGGGCCTGAAAAATACTAATGTTGATAAAGAAAATGAGAACAAACCTGTACTAATTCTGCTAAAGCCACTGATATTAGTCTGGACTTAACCTGTGCAAATCAGAGCACTCCACGGACCTGAACTGCTGAAGAACAGCAATCACTGTACGAAAGGCAGCATCGTGTAAACCTAAGATCTATAAAGTCTCTTCATTCAAATCTTTAGCTCTAAGGGGTCTTTGTATTTTCAACTTAGTTACAGCTATGATGTACAATAAGATATGATGCATGCTAAAGACCTCGGCTATCAATTAGTAATAGGCAGGAATGAAAGATGAATATCTAATGTTTGACTGATACGGTCTCCAGTGAGAATAGCTGGGTATTTCAAGTGCATGTCTGCATTTCTGGGGAAGACACCGTGAGTGGTTTGATGCCCACAGCAGTTGGCACCAAACAGTTGGCAGCTTCTTCATCTCCCTCTCAGGAGAGCACCCACTTTACACCAGAGTTTGGTTTCATGTTTAAATCTTGCACAGGACCTGCCATGGAGAATGACACTGATGGCTGTGGAAGAGACATTCAGCAAAGGCACCATGTCAGACGTGGGAAGAAAGAAATGTTTTCTATGCAGTTGAAGTGACTGTTCAAAAATAGGTTAAACCTCCTGTGGCACAGTCACCCGTGGAGTCAATGGGGCCTGTACGCACACTTGAACAGGCAGGAAGAGCCTGTCCCCACAACCTGTCCCCAGCTGGGGCACAGGACCGTGAGGTGGCAGGAGCACAGTGAGTGGGGCTGCTCTTCACCCCCACTTTCTTAAGCACTTCTGTTCAGAGATAAATCTCTATCTAAAGGGGCTTAATGCCCTGAAGATGTGAATGCAAGTGAATATTGTAGACCTGTTGATATTCTAAACTCGGAGGTGTTTAGATATCCTTTTAAATGAGTAGTTCACATAATGTTTAGACACCTGAAATGGAGACTAACGCAGCTTTTCTACTAGAGAAGTTGTTTATAAGACACATTTCATTACAAAAAGCTAAAAGCCAGAAAGATTGTGTTCCTTATAAGGGTAACAGCAGCTAATGCATACAGCACAAATATATTTATTATTTCCTAGCCATCTAAAGTTCTGTCAGTGCCAGTGGCAAACCAGACTGAATCTTATCAGCAAAACTGCTTTGACTCCAAGCTGCTTTTCTCATGGATAGTTTTCCTGGATTCTCCAGGCTCTGCAAAGAGAACTGGAGAAACACGCAGGATAGCATACAAGGTCTCCACAAACAAGCCTACAGAAGCAGCCTGTGCTAAACATTGGAGCTGCCAGCAGACTCTTAACCTTCTTGCCAACAGCTGTGAAATTATTCTTTTTTCAGATCTGAAAAAAAAGAATCACAGTTTTATTTTTTCCTCAAAAAGTTCAAGCAACAGTGATATGACCTTTAGGGGAATGCTGCAGAAAATTGAAGAGATAATGGGTCCTTTGTAACAATGAATCAATGGGGGGAATGTATTTTCTTAAATAATCCATCACCCTGATAAAATTTGTACTTGCTCTGTTAGGGAATAAATTGGCTATCATTCTGTGGTGGGAGAGCAGCACTAGTGTGCACTGTCTTTAATGAGGACACACAGCTGGGGACATTTTGAGCTCAGCAATTTACATAAGCGAAGAGCCTAATCCTATGTATGTGGGATTCCAGAGTAATGGAGGAAACAGGGAAGCAAAGGAAGGAATCACCTAACTTCCATGCGTCCCCATGACTTCAGCATCAAAAAGTAATGAAGGGAAGCTAAAATGGCTGTGTCACCAGCCAGATGGCTGGCATAGGGGGCTTGCCAGGGCACTGCCACTTGGCTTTTCTGCTTGCTGGTCAAGTAAAAAACTCTGATTGTTGTGAAGACAAAAACTTGCACTTTTTGTTCTCTGACAGTCTAACTCACCTTTTGAGAGATGTTTTTGAAACTGTATATCATCACACAGTTGAGGATTTTAAAGTATGGTTTGTGGAATTTGGTGGCAGTCAATAGACACACCAAGGGTAACTAGAGCAGGATTAATGTAGATTGTCTTGGACTGCAGATACTAGTCATACAATTGCACTAACACCTTAAAAAACACCTAAATATTGCAGGTACAGAGCATCAACCAATCCCAAGAAAAAAGGATGCATCTGCTAAAAATTACTAGAGCACACACTGATATCAAGTTTTCTGTACAATCCTATAGTTGTCATCTTCCTGTGAAGCCAGAGTCCTTTGGGAATCAGAAATACTTCATGCTTTTAAAATCTTTATGACTTCACTATGAAAAGAAATCATAGCATAGCACTATGTCTAGAAAATAATCTCCATGTGACTATTCTTTTTAAATACTGACAAAATGCATAATTCAGGTTAATAAAATTCAAAATCATTGCACTTTTATTTTGTCCTTATGGTGACATTATTAAACAAATACATAAAACAACACTCAGATTTATTTTTGCTTGGTTATTTGAGTGAGTTTTAGGCAATTACTGTGAAAGATAAAACCCCTGAATTACTACCAGCATAAAATTAAAATAATAGAGGATTTTTTTTCTCTGTTTTCTCACCTTTTCATGATCTATACATAGGACTGTACTTTGGATATAGTTCATTTCACTGCTGCCAGTGCTGGTTTGCCCGCCGGTTAGTCAGGCTGCTTCTCATTCACAGGGTGTCAGAAACAAACACAAGAGAAATGAACACAGAGAAAAAAACGCTTTACAGTTAGTCACGGAAATGGCTAGGAGGATTAGGCAGGTATCACAGCTGAAATTTAATTTTTGCCTTTTTAAAAAGATAATGTTTCAACTTGATACTGTCACTTCAAAACAACCAAAGAAAACTAACATTTCCTTGAAGAAAATAGTAATTTCTTAGCAGACTAGTCCTAAAGATGTTGCCTTTTCAGAACTGGAATTCATAGCAGAGCGACAACATGTTGAAAGGTGCATAGTTTGTTAGCAGTAAATAGAATTCTGCTCTCTCCATTCTGCCATTTATAGTGAACCTGACTGGGCTGCCAGCTCTTCTGTCCAAGTATCATTAGCAATTCATCAAAAGAGCAGCTGTCATTATATATGGGAAGCCCAGGGAATTATTTTGCATTTGATTTCCAGCTCTGATAGCATTGTTATTGATTAAAATATTCTCCCGTATAATATGCACTAAACACAAAAGATCATTATATTTTTGAACTTCCAATCACAGTAATCCTGAGTTGCCCAAATACTTATGGCCTTAATAAAATTGAATATACAAAGCCCCTAGCTCAGACTTCTAGCCTGTTAACTAATGAACTTCATGGAAAGCTACCAGACTAAGGCACAATTTCTGAAATACCTAAGACCACAATCCTAAAATACCTGTATCAGTACACTGTATACCAACCAAGCCAGGAATCCTTTACTGCAGAAATCTCTTTCAGGTACAAATTATGAAAATGAGGAAGGAACCATTTCCTTATGTTGCCTGCCTTGAGTTAATAGCGGTACAGTGAGGTTGGCACAGTGAGTCATGCGCAATCACGGCTCAGCCTCCCTGAGGCAGTGATACTGGGCCTCCTGTGAGCACAAGCCTCTATCGCCTCCATTACAAACTTCCATTTTATGAGCAAAATGGGAAAAGACCAAGCAGGTAGAGAGGAAATGTGATAATTTTGTCTTAAAGTGAAACGGCTTTTTACTGTATTCTTCAAAAAAGGCAACTTTATGCTTTACATAAAGCACAAAACTATCTGGCTGCAGTGCTGGGTGTACAACTGGAAATTACACAGGTGTTGGTGTTCCTGGGCCATAAGAAAGGTGTTCCTCTAAGTGTTTCCGACAGACACCACGTGTCTCAGACCCCACCTGACAGGACCCATGATGAAGGGTGCCTACAGTCCATGGCCCAGACACCTTCAAGGACTTCCCAAGCTTCCTCAGGAAGCTTACAGTGCTGCAGAAAACAAGGACTCAAGGGTAGCCCTTGGTCCCCTCACAGAATAAAACAACATTAAGTCATTGCCTGAATGTTAAAGAGACTTGGCAAAAGACCAGACCACAAAGCAACTTTGAGAGCAGTTTGCAAGAAGTCCGGAAGAAAGATGGGGAGTTGTTTCTGTCGCTAGTGGGACACTATATTCTGCCATGGGTGGGACAGGCAGGGCTATGGCTTGCAGCAATTTAAGGCTGCATATGGATTTAAATCAACACACCTGCTGAAGGAACCAGGGAAAGGAAACAAAACGTTCTTATGGCTCCACGTGGGCACATCTGAGAGGACTAGGTGGGATGTTCCCACAAGGCCAAAATAAAACAAGTGAAGGTGAGAACTTGGTATGAGAAAGCACAAGTTTACTATTCCATGGTTAGTCTGTTTGTAGCTAGTATTGGATACAGAGGAGAACTGGTACTGATGGAATTTGACCCCTCTCTCTGTAAATGCCAAATCAATAAGCAAACAAACAAACAAACAAAAATAATCCACCAAAAACCAGAGGAGTTTTGTTTAGATAGATGCACCCATCCAAAACCAACAGACATGAAGTGCTGCTGGACTCAGACACGATGACCCTTCGAGCTCACAAAGGCCTTTGACATCTACTCCCCAGTGACTCTGGCTGGAAGGATGAGTTCACAGCCCCTCCCTGGAGGTCAGAGACCCACAGCAGTGGGCAGACTGGACTGGCTGTTCACGTCAGCGCAAAATTCATCAGTTTAGCTGACTGCCCTGATGGCTGCGGTTCAGAGCTAAACCAGGAGACCTCGGGGCTGAAGCAGTGGGGGAGTCCCCTCTGTGGCCCCTGCTGGCTATAATGACAGCAAGGATGAAGAGGAGCAGACAGCAGCAAAGGACAAGCTACCTGGAACCATGTGGTGAACACATCAAAGTTTAAAAGACACTTGAAACATCAGGTTCTGGGGGACTAGAAAACCTCCATATGTGGTGGCCAGTAGAGAGGACAACAGTGACAAAGATTACTACCTCTCTTCTGCTTATTTAGCTTCAGCCTCCATTCCTGAAAGTGATGGAGTCAATCTGAACTTCATCAGCAATGAAGGAGGACTGTGGTCCCAAGATAAGAGAAGACAGGACATGCACAGACATGCAGATTACTGCTGCCTTCCAGACCCTGCTGGCATAGCTCAGCTTTGTCATATTTAGCCAGAGACAGGTTACAATTATTTTCTCTTTTTTTTACTCACTTAGTGAATTGCACTGGCGAAGTTTAGTTAATCAGAACTAACTTGTTTCTACTGCACTGGTAATTACATACATAACTGCCTACATGCTATATAAAAATTCAGTGATCACATACCTAGAAAAACACATGTATGTGGGCTAGGGAAAGAGTGGGCTGAGGACAGGTACAAACAGCATGATTTAGTTAGCTTGACTGAATGTTAAGCTTCTGTGTGTTATTCTAAGATACCTATTTATTTATAGGTTTGGATTTTTACCATCTAAAAGATGTACTTTTTCATAAAATTAAAGTATCCTCTATTGAGAATGCATCAAAAATACCACTCCAGATATTCAAGGATGACAGTGGATTTGCTCTGCTTGATTTATTTATTGAAGTTTTATCCACCTACGTCTTTCTCAGGTGCTACCATTCTGCCTCCATTTTCACGTTTTAAAAGGAGTATTACCCTTCTAAAAAGAGGCATTCTTCAAATTCTATATAATCTTCATGCTAGACTGTTACTTCTAGAAACGTGTCTAAAAATGCAGTGCACTAATTTATTTTTCTTTATATACTGATGGAAATCTCAATTTCTGATTAATAAAGTGTGAGTATTGTAACAAACTTTTTTTTTTCAACTCCATTTTTTTTAGGTTCACTTTGAGAGCCACGGTGCAAGCTTTGACCCACTGTGGACCCAGCTTTCAGAAATGAGGTGATAATTAGGTGTGGGTGAGCCTTCTGTTTGAGAACCTCCACAAATTCACCTAATTAAGGTTGGTAATGGTGGTTGTCTGTTAACTAGAAGTTAAGTGAACTCATCAAGGTTAGTCTCTTGGTGATAGTAAGTGTTTGGAAGGCTGTGATGGTTTCTAGTCAGTTCTGAGTGAGGTAAGTTTCAAATTACTTGACTAGGACTTGGGTGGGTTGTTCTGTTCTAGCATTTTGTGACAATTAATTTATGACTAGCATTTGATGAGTTTTTTGGTTTTTTTCTAATGCTGTGGCTACCTGTTGAAATTGCTGTATGCTAACCTCTGCTGTG
Organism: Acropternis orthonyx; assembly: GCA_035583155.1. Lineage (NCBI taxonomy): Eukaryota > Metazoa > Chordata > Aves > Passeriformes > Rhinocryptidae > Acropternis > Acropternis orthonyx. Next base: position 20,890,641 of record JAWWEU010000005.1, on the reverse strand, counting down.
TGTGCTCGTGTGTATATTTCTGCTGGAAATGCTCTCAGCAAGTGGTGAGGGGGAGGTCAGAGGAGAATGTTGGTAGGATGGAAATTGCTTGTTTTATGTTGAGTTACTGCTGGAGCTGATATTGATGCCATGGATCTGTTCTGGACGCCCTCCAGTGGAAGTGCTTTTTCTCACTTATGCAGCAATGTGGGTTCTCAAACTCTCAAAGCCAGGGGATTGTGAGGTTGTGTACTGTGCCCCCTTGGCTCATTAGGGAAGGCTTGCAGCATGCTGGGAGACACCAAACCAAAAAGCAAGCCTGGTATATGGGGCAGTTGCAGCAGTGCATCCAAAGTGCCAGACTATCATCACCAGAATTTCTCATTTTCTAATCTAAAATTTTACATGTACTGTGAAAGAAAAAGATCTTCAAAGAGTATGTGTTTTAGTAATTTGTTAATGAGGCACTTAAAAATAAGTTTAAGTAGTAGAGAATTCTATATCAATCAAAGGTTACCCCACTTCACAAAAAATTAGTAAGAGACTGCACTTGGCATCAGATGCTCTAAAAGCACCCGGCTGCCATGCAAACTGTTTTCCAAGGCACTACAAGCATATGACTCTTCCAGTAAGAGATGTAAAATATCAATTGCCAAACCTTCCTCAGTAAAGCTTCTTCCTAGATAAATTTAACAATGTCCATATTGTATTTTGCTGAAAGCTGATTCCAAAGTATTTTAGCTTAAGCTTTGAGGAGTTCAGTGCCTACTAAACAATTTTTAAAGTATTTTCTGTGATAAACCAAAGTTCTTTCAAGTCTCTAGAAGACCCTAAGACAGCACAATGCATATGGAGCAGAAACTTCCATGGGGAAAAAAATTCTCATAATACTAGGATTCAAAAAGAATAGGATAGAAGCATTGGAAATATTGAGATGTCACTCCATAAATCATTGTTGTACCCTCTCTTAAAATATATTTTTGCTCCCTTTACCTGCCATAGGACATTGCAGAAATAGAAAAGACTCAAAATCATGTGATAGAAATGATTAGATGTCTGGGCTGATGTGTGCAGGAGGAAAAATGAGAGCTTGGTATTGCTTAGGAAGAAATACAAACCTACAGTGTAACTTGCATAAAAACAGTAAATGAAGTGCTGTATTTGTTATTTTACCTAATGAAATGAGGCAAATCAGTAAAACAGGTAATATACTTAAAATGTTACTGACAGCTCTTTACCCTACGATGTTTAACCGAAAACCTGGGCGTTGCAAAAAAGGTAACAAACATGTAAAGCAGAAATGCAAGAGAGCACCATTATATCAAGGTAGATTATGATTTTGTATTGGTTATTGCAGAAGGTGGTATTTAGTACTGAAAGACAATAAAATTGGTATTTAAAACTTGAAAGGAAAAAAACAAAGTAACAACTCCATTTCAAAATCTGTTTTCACCCCTCAAAAGGTCAAATTCAGCCCCAGAACAGTAGGTACAAAGTACACGCAAGCTGAAATGTCGTTCTAGAAGTGTTTTACTTAATCCTTCATCTCCAAGGTTTTACAGCCTTTTTTTTTTTAATTTTTGTTAAAAGCTCAGACTGAGTTGTTATTCTAAGCACAATCCCATATGCTTTAATGTGACTATCATATTTTATTTGTGTATTTTAGTCAAATGCATTAGTCATGTATCAGAGATGACCTTGTAAGGGATAAGTTTGAAAGTAGGAAAACATCACAATATTATTAAAGGAAATCTAAGTAAACTTATATAAGTTAATAAAGATAGAGCATTAAATAAAAACCAAGAAAAACATGCTTAGGGAGGGCACTAATTCTAAATGGAAGTATGCAGTGAACATTGCCATTCTGAATTGCTCTAAGTATGTCCATTGTTATGGGCATTTGCAACTGAATACAGTTAGTACGTTCCACTTTGTTAAATACACAGCCAACCTACTTTACACTGACTCTTTTTGTTGCAATATTAAAAAAAAAAAAATCTAAAAATTGCCCATTAGAAAATATTTTATCAATAGCAATTGCAAAATACAAGCCAACTGAAATAGGAAATAAAGTAAGAAAATACTACTTTTCCTAAGGAAGTACAGTGGGCTTGGTTATCTATTCACATCAGTGCTACAGGGCTGCGAGAGACATATAAAACCCTAAAATGCACAACTTGCTAACCAATGCAGGCTCTCGTCCGTTCCCTTGGATGTGGAATGGAAACAATTTCCACGTTCTGGTATGCTACTGGAGGTGCGGAGCAGCTGTGGTTATCAGTAATGCTGAGCAGAAGCTGTGAGGAGCACAGGGTTAGCATGGCTCTCCCACAAGCCCTGCAGGAGGGCCAGTAGCATGGCTGTTTTGTCCCAGGAGCGTACCAGGCTCACCATCTTCTCTGTACCAGGCTGGTAGAACCAGGCTGTCACTGGTCTCAGTAGCAAATATGTGCATTGTTGCATCTGAGCCCAGAAAGCACCATGAGTGCTACGACCACCTGTTCCTTCCCTAGGCAGAGCTGTACACATATGATACACAGCACATACATGGAGAATGTGCTTATGGTACTGGAAACCCAAAGAGAAGAGCAAAGAGATGTATTTATATCCACCACCAAGGCAGAGAAAGAAAATGTACCAAATTCTGGCTCCTAACTTACACTGAAAACTTAGAAAATGCCACCATTGCAGTCTTAGGTACAATATTGCCTGAGGATGCAACCATGGCAAATTGCACATCCTCAGGAAAACTAGTGATTATCTCAACATGGCCAGAAGAAAAACTCCTGACAAAACAGAAATGGAACAAAAAAATCCCAAGTAACATAAACACCACCAACACATATGATTCTGATTAAATGCTCCCCTCACTGAGAACTGAGCTTTACATACAGAAGCTGTGCTATGGCCTGAGTGAAAACTCAAGCTATTTAATCCAAGTATGGTTAAACTGAAAATTGTGTTATCCCCTTTTTAGCCTAAATTGTGGGCAGACCTTGGCAGATGAAGCCTGACTTTGGAAACGTGCTGATTGCATATCGCTGCTTCTTTGTGATGTGATTTGATAATGTGATTTCGATTAGTGTGCAGCAGTGTGAGGGGGATGCTGATTGTAAAGAGCAATCCCATCACCTGACAACAGCTCTGTGATGAAATCTCTTACACAGATTAAAGAGGGAAGGGCAATAACTCATCAGAAAAAGCAGAACTGTCTGCTTAATTACTTGAAAAATGTCTCAGCCACTACCTTTTATGACACCTGGCGGGTATAAACATGTCCACAGTTTTAATTAATTTTACCTCTTCTTTCATTGCACCTGTATAGCCTGGAGAAATGGAATTCTAATGAAATTACAACTGAGCATTTCTACAGGAGTTTGAAACACACTTTGGCAATACCAGAAAATGAGGCATTTCCATGGATTTAATTAGGGACAGAAAGTGTACTTGGAAAAATACTTCCCTACAATTATAATTATTCCAAATCAAGCCACAGTGTAAAGACCACTCTCTTAATTCATATACATTGCTTTTTGGTGTCCATTTCAATTTTAAAAGATAATGGAGGAGGCTTTTCCCTGGGGTGAAGCAGAGTTATGGTGAAAATCCCTCTCTTGGCATTTTCAAAGCAGTAACAGCATAAGCTCGTACCTTTGACCTTGCAGTCCTGTAACTCTCATTTAAAATTAATGAGTGAGACCCTTGAATTTATTCTGCTGAAAACAACACTTTTTATAATGACTTTTATAAACATACACTAATTGTTCAGCATCCTGAAGTGCTAGCTCTGCAGAAAAATGAAAGGAGCAGAGGTCTTTCGCACCACCTTTTCCTAAATTATTATTTTATTAGTTTTTAGTTTTTATTTTATTTTTGGGAGGAGGCAGGAACAGGTTTGCTTGCATTATTTGGGGACACTACATAGGAACCGCTGTCTTGTCAAATGCAGGCTGAGTTTGTGTTGAAGCTTAAGAAAGGATACCTTGTTTGTTCCTTCCTTCACATCACTCTAGGGAAGTCATGCTCCCACTGGTCTAAAGCAGATAAAATTGAGATAAAACCCTGAATACAAATTATAGACAGAAATCCAATGTTGTCTAACACAATAGTCAGTCACAATATGTAACACTCTGGCAGCTGAAGTCTTTCACTCCGTTCTTATATTAGTCTGTGAATTGGTCATGCATCTTGTAAAGGAAGCAAGTGCTTTAGAGGTTGAAATCCTTGTGGATGAAATCGGGAGGAATTAAGGAAGCAGGATAAATACTGGGGGAAGCAGAACCCAAAAAGTGCATTAATAGTGCGGTCACAATAATGTAGTATTGATGTTTCTATCAAACATCAACCTCTGTAGCTTGGAAATTTCGGTTGGTGTAGGATCAGCACTCAGGCACCAGCCAGGATATCTGGTGTTCCACAGTGCTGCTGATAGATACAATGCAGGCCTCTGGCTTGACTAGCACTGACCAGAACATTTTCCGTGGGCCCCAGCCATAAAAACACAAACCTGAGCTGGTGAGGAATGGTTTAAAGTTAGCAACTCAGTATTATTTTTCTCTCAGTCATTAAATCTCTCATTCTGTGGACAGATACCTCATACCAAATGTAGCTGCAGCCTGCAAAAAACTCACTGACTGATGTTGTTTAGCAAATTCATACAAGTATTTAGCTAGGTCTTATTTTATGCAATCAAGCACATTACATTGATTTTATTTTTTATTTCAAAGCCTTAACATCTGGAAGTTACAGAATTAATAACTCTGTGGAAATGTCATGCAAGTATATGAAGTATTTTTTAAGAGAATAATATTGAGTCCCAGCCATTCAGAAAAAAAAAATAAATCAGTATACTGAGGGTAGTCAGATGCAAAGTACCATGGTATGAATTTGCAAGGTTTTTGACACCATTTTTAGAAGCATTTTTGATTCAATGTTGTTTCCTATCCTGTATTTATTTTATTCCTAGCCTGTATTTAACAATTAGCAACACTGTAAAGCTCTCAAATATTATTGTGCATATAAAGTGCTTTATCATAAATGCATTGAATGGTTTGGGCCTATGATAGAATGTGAGGAACTTGTATCAGTGCAGACTGGAACTGCCAAATGACTCCAAGACAGGCATGTCTCGGAATGACAAGTATATGCTTTGGGAAGTAGGTATCTGAAACCCTCATATGTTTAATTGCCCTGAAAAAAGCCATTGAAAACCTGCCATGCTGAGGCAAGAGAAATGACAATACACTGCTTATGAGAAATAGAGTGAAACAACGGATCCAAAAGATATGTCTGTTCCTTTGAGTATGTCACTCTTTCCAGTGCATGTCATCCCTGAGCAGCCATTTTTGTCATGAGGAAACACTGTTTGCACTGATGTGGAAGACAAAGTAGAATTTGACCCTCAGTTTTAAAAATTAGGTTCTGGGGGAGGAAATGGGGTTGCTGTAGGGCAACTGATCAGCAAAGTGGAGAGAGGCTGTAACAGAAGTTGAGAACTGTGAATCAAAAGCAGGAGTGCAAAGAAGGAAAACTGGAATTGCAGAAAACATTCTGCAAAGAATGACTTAAAGCGAGCAGGATCTGCTGTACCTCCTGCCTGTCAGGTGGATTAATTTGGAAAGTCACACTTAGGCTAAATATGTTTCCACTGTATTTAGTTGCACAGAGCAGAGAACTGAGCTAGCTATAAATCTGTTGTTTAGATGTTCTTGTGATAGTCACAAAACCAATAGCTTGGGTAGCAGCTGCCTAGCTTTGGCACGTAGTGCTCATCACGGGCTAATTGGCCTTGCTGAGAGTGCACTGGCTCTGCCAGATGATTTATGGCTTCTGTGCTACATCACTATCATATCACTATGATACAGTCTTTCCTATCCATCTTCCCAGTTAAACTCTCATTCAGGCTCTTGCTATACAGTGTTTTGATAAGAGCAACAACGTTTTCTCTGGCCTTGACAAATGTAATCTTGCCCTGTTGATAACCAGCCAGAAATCCAGACTGTGTCTGCAAAGATCATTTCTCTAGCTCATTGCATGCTCTTGTTGCACTCCAGCACGAACTACTCCTCCATCTCATCAACCATTAACTGTTTGCCCCCTCACTTTCAAAACCCTTCACAGCCTATTCCTGCCCAACTCATCATCTCCAGTTTGATACCAGAAAGCCAGCACTGTCCCCATATCGCTGCCTGGTGATAACCTTCACCCCTTACCTTTTCAATTTTTACTTATTTATTACACAGGCACCCTTGTACTTTCTCCCTTGCTGTTTTTCACACTTGGGAGGAGTTCTCCATAAACATCAGTGAAATGAGGTCATGAATCTCCTTAAAAGAGCCTCTCTTTTGCAGCAATGACTAGTGGAAATATGGTACTAAATATTGATCATGTGCTGTGTTACAAGTAGTGTTTGTCATGCTGGCTACTGTTGACTCCTTGCTTCCTTCTGTTTCACAACTTGTCCATACTTCTTGTCTCCTTAAAAAAAAGAGCTTTCATGTGGGGCAAGGGATCATGCAGATGTTTGGATAGCATGTAGTTAGCACAAGAAGGGCTCATAAATACATGTTACTCTAAATAATAGAGCTGTATAAATATTTTTTATAATGGTGCCAGAGAAACTGCTCACTTGGGAATCAACCAGTTAAACCCCCATCTTCACTAAGTTTATAGAAATGATGCATCATTAAGTGCCAACGCAGAGTGTAATATTACTCTCTGCCTGACTTCCTCTGCAGACTCCCACAACTTTTTAGACATTGTTACTGATGTTATTCTCACGCTACTTTGATGTTCGGAGAATTCTGATTACCTTGTGACAAAGGATGAGAGGGGTGGAAGATTTTCAGACAAAATCTGAAAAGAGTGGACTGCTTAGCTGAAGAAGGAGACGTACAGAGAAATGATACACAGCAAGTATATTAAGTTGTTATAATAGCACCACCAACTTTTTAAAAAAAACTATTTGTAATGCCTGAGTTATAACAGTAATCTAATTTGATCTGGCATGGCAAACAAATGCTATTCCTTGAAAGCTACTCCAGTGACTGACTTTCAAGAATTCTATATAAAAGCAGGAACTTTAAAGCTCTCTGATCTCCAATATACTCTCTAAAGCACAAAAAACTACATGTAATTCTTTTGAAGGTACCTAGAGTGAACCGTGAGACAGTAAAGGAAATATGAAGTACAGTTTTTCTATAATTTGCTTATATTAGTTTTCCTCTGGGAAAATCCTTAATCACAGCATTCATCAGGAGCTTGCACACTAAAGCATTTAGAAGCAATGCAGTACTGTGGGAAGTTGCGAGCTCATCCATGGAACTGGTGTGAGATAAGGTACAGGCATTAGCTCCTGTGCACTGCATAGTCCTGAAAGTACAGGCACTTCAGAAGAACTGGAAAGTCATAGTATAAATCATGTTAATTGAGTCAGAGATCTTCAAGTTTGAGAGTACCCCTTCATGCAAAATCCACTACAAGAATATAAAGTGCAATGGAAGTCCATCGGAGACTGCACATCTGCATTTCTTGTGCTTCAGCTCATGGTAAGAAACTGTAGTGTAATCAACTACCACTGTAAGTGTTTAATTCCGGTCCTTGTAATTTAGATTAGTTAATGCCGCTAGGATTGCTGTCAGACAACCCAGTTACATGTGAGTCATGCTCTGGAGAAGGGACCAACTCCATGCACTCACAGATATCCACATTTATCACAGCAGAACACGTACAAATAACTTGGTCTGCTGTGAAGAGCAGGAAGCAGCACTGATTTACATGTTACAAACTGAAAAGAAACAAAATAAGGGGAGTATTTTAAACTTAAGATAATGCTATTCTTGGCTGACAAGACTTGTGGTTTTGATCCTCCACAGATACATAGCCAACAGTGAGCTATCTGGCTGCATGAATCCCCCTGCTTTTCTTCTCTCTGTTAAATCTGTGATTCGAATGCACACTACAGTACTCGGGAACATTATGTAGATTTGCAAAACTTTCAGAAATACTTCCTGTCCATTAGCCATTGGCTGCTTTACAAAAAGGCATAAAGATAGCATTTTCCTCTTGTAACAGATGTAATCTTGCAGTGTTGTTCATACTGCTTGAAGGAAAGCAATATTCGTTTTCTCCTTTATGGAGATAGTGCCATCTCTCAACATAAACTGAAAATATACTTGGAACTTAATTTGATTCAGCTTTCAGAATTTTGCATGTGAGGGATGAACAAATGAGGATCAGCTTTCTGTAATTAGTGAGGCATGTTGGAAGGGCTGGATCCTGCAAAATCTTCTGTGCTGCAAATGACTTGTTTTTGTAGTGTCAAGAAGCATGCAAAATCTGTGTCCCGTTCTGGGCCCCTCATTTCAAGAAAGACACTGTGGTGCTGGACCATGTCCAGAGAAGGCAATGAAGCTGGTGTAGGGTCTCGAGAGTAAGTCCTATGAAGAGTGGCTGAGGGAGATGGGGTTGTTTAGCCTGAAGAAAAGGAGGCTCAGGGGAGACCTTATCACTCTCTAAAACTACGTGAAAAGAGGTTCTAGATTGGAGGATGTTGGCCTCTCTCCCCAGCAGCTAGTGACAGGACATGAGGGCTGTGCCAGAGGAGGTTCAGTTTGAAGATCAGGAGGGATTTCTTCACTGAAAGGGTGGTTAACCATTGGAATGGACTGTCCAGGGAGATGGTGGAGTCACCATTCCTCGAGGTGTTCAAGAAAAGACTGGACAAGGCACTTAGTGCTATGGTTTAGTTGACAAGGTGGTGTTCAGATGGACGTGATGATCTTGAGGTCTTTTCCAGCCTTAATGATTCTGTGATTCTATTCTATCTCCTCTTCACATGACCCACTACACTGAAAATTTTATTTCAGTTGTCAGTTTTGAAACTTATTTGAAACAGCTTCACTTTTAAAATTTATGAACATACTGTAGAAAGTATTACCCACAGTGTGCAGTGAATTCATGCATTTGGTTCAGTTTATGCTCATCACAAATGAAGAGGGGGACAAACGTAGTCCTAGAAAGTGTATGATCCTGATTAAGACTTGGAACAACTGTAGGCATAATTCAGAGCATCCTAAAGGCTGCTCCAGCTTGTGTTGGTTACACAAGTCCCAGCATTCTGACTGTCTGGAAGGGTTTTGCTCAGGTCTGCTCCAAGTCCTCCAGCAGCTGGCATTGTCCATCTCCTCAATAGACTCATGAAATAGGAGAAGGATCAAAGAGCAGATGGCACTGAGCTTATTTTGCCAAACCTGTGCCACTGGAGGAATTTTTACTGTGCCAGTAAAAATCCTCTGCCCCAGCCTAAAGCCTGCTTTTTTGGCTACTTGACATGGTGAAGACAGTATGGAGAAACCAAATCAGGGTCTAGGTGCTTCCACAGGGACTTCAGTGGGCTTGTTCCAAACTCTCACAGGTGCTGCTGTGGGTGCAGAAAAGTCCATGACAGATGAAATAGGTGGTTTGTAATGAATGACACAGACCTGTGCAGTAAATTCATCAGGGACACTGTGGCAAGCCCTAAAAGAGGAAGAGGTCTAATATCCATTGAAGTGATGATAAAAATAAATTTTGAACAGATGCTCTCCTCCGTTTGCACTAGACAAGGACATTTTTAAGGGTGAATATTGTTTACAATAATCTCAAGGTTTCTGCACAATGGATTATCCACCTTTTCCGTACCACACTTCAGAATAGCTACCCTGAGTTGTATCAAAGGACTCTTCACAACCCTTTTCCTAAAAAAATCATTAGGAAATACTCTATATTTCAAAATCTGAACAAAGTGCTTTAACAAACTTCACAGCAAAGCAGGAGCAAGCTGCTGGGTGAGTGGTGACAAGGTGTTTCATAACTGAAGATCTGCAAACTCTTGCTGACAGCAAGATCAGCACAGTGGGACCAATGTTCAGGGAAAGATATTTTAAGTCTGGCAGAAAATTTACGGCTCTTCTACAACCCAAATCACAGAATCAGTTAAGGCAATTTTTATTTCTGAAGGGCAGCATCTGGCCTACTTGGCATGCTTAAAAATTTCAAATGTGTATTTTTCAAAGCAAAAAGCATAACAAAAATATATAATTCAAACTGGCGTAACACTATACTTTGGATGACATTTTGTAGTTAATAACAATTTATTACAGCATAAACTGTCCTTCTGCTGCACTTTAGCCTGATGCAACCTAGAAAAGCATCACACAGTTTAGGATAGACATGGTAAAAGTTCATTTCAAAGCAGTTGTGCAACCAGCCTCTGCTGCTCTTGCAACAGCCGTAGCTTCTGCATTATTATTAGTGACTGGTTTCAGTGTTTGATACTTTTTGTAAATGGACAAGATTCTCAAATCATACGGGAATGTCAGGGATAACATCATGGTCACAGCACTGCAAAATTTATACTATAGGTTTGTCTGTTCACAAAATAAAAAGGCTGTACAAACTTTAGAAGACTTGTACTAAATTCACTATGTGGAGTTCAACTCATGTCCCCATTCACATGAAAAGCCCTCCCTGGGGCTGAACCCAACTTTACCTTATGCGGGACTGGCTCGTGTCATTCATCCCTCATGCTTCCCTGCCCTGGTTTGCATTTGATGTCACTTAGATTTTATTTTCCTTTCACAAATTGCCCAAACATAATCTGGGCATGTCTTGGAGAGCTAAACTGTGCCTGAGCAATGCAACTGAACACCAGCTGCCTTTGTTTGTCCTCAAGTACCATGATACTCCTCCACTCAGTACGTTCTGGAAAAATCTGGGTAGCCCCCCACTGTGCCTGGGAATGGCCAGACCCTGGGATGCGTACGCACACTGCAGGCTGGAGGAAAGCCAGATTGGCTAATTCCTCATTTATGTCGATGTAGTTAAGCTTCTTCCTAATGATATTTTGACCTGAGTAGAGAAGAGGAGCCATATGGCATCTTCCGCCCCTGACAATAACTGCTGTTAGTGCAATCAGCACATTACCTGGATGATTCACTTAGATTCAGCTGTCACTAACTTGTGGCAAGCTCAATTATAATTAAGTTGTGTATTAGGCAGGGTCCTAGTATAAACAAGGGCGGGCGTAATGGCTAGCACTCTGAATCTCTGAATCCCAGGGGAACGAGTTCGAGTCTCAGTAGGGACCGTCCCCTGGTCAGTTAAATGCCTCCCTGCCATCTGATCCCGTCAGATCTCAGATGCTGAGCGCAGGGTGTCAACCCCGGTGTTAGTACTGGGTGCTGTAGACAGTCCCGAGGATTTCACTGTCACTGTCCAAGCTCGCTCGGCCGTGGCA
>JAWWEU010000005.1:20826009-20879284 GCA_035583155.1 Acropternis orthonyx | reverse complement strand
CGCCGCCCTCGCGGGCGGACCGTCGGCGCCGCCTGCCCCTACGGGGGGGGGCACCGGGACGGGACCCGCCGCCCCGGCCCGAGCGGGAGCCGCCCGGGAGCCGGCGGGGATGTGGCCGCTCCCTTCGCGCCGGTCTAGCCTTAATTTTCCTTAATTTTATTTCGGCTTCAGCCTGGTAACGCACAGGCGGGGATGCTGTCAGTGCTGTTGCCGTCCCAGCCCGGCGGGCTGATCCCAGCGCCCCGCCGCACCGGCGCTTGGCCGCGGGGACAGGGCAGCGTCCCGCCCGCCTCGCCGGAGGGTCCGTCAGCAGTGCTGGGCGCGCCGGGGAAGCGCCGGTTCGTTCTGTGCCCACGGCACCGAAGTGCCACCGAATGAGGGGAGGGAGCGCGACTTGGGTTGTTCTGGTGCTGCTGTGACGCCCCGACACGGTCCAGCCCTTCCGCGCTCTTCAAAGGCGTGAAAACTCCGGCACCGCTGTCTGCTGTGCTGCCCGGTTCCCTTCTGCACGTCCTCTACTTCTGCCGCTTAAACGAGAGGCGCACACAATTCTCCCTTCTATATTTCTCCGACCTACAAAACAGTGTCTAAAACTGACTAGTGAGTCCCCTGTAGGAATTGTGCTTATTCCTGGCAACTACCTGGTTACCGAGTTTGACCGCCTGCAGGTGCCCAGAAGTGCTGGGCAGTGGGACACTGGCGGCACTGTGAACGCTCAGAACGGCGTTTATCATTTGTTTGCGCGTCTTGCATGTTAAGAGCTGTTAAATATATTTATGTAGGCAACAGTACCGTTGTATTTTTTTGACAGAATTTGACGTTTTGCAGTACCAGTAGATAACCAGCTGAAATGAAGCAAGGGATTTCTGGCAGAGTAAGAGATTTGTTCTCCATTTGAACCGTGGACTTTGGTAGGTTGGGTAAATAACTGGCAAAAGCCATTAGGAAGGACGTTTAGTTTCTTTCCCCGATGCCAGATAAATAGGCAACTAAAAAAGATACCTCCTTGTTCCTCCCAGCTTTTGTTTCCTTGTGTGGGCAGTGGTGGTGTTTTGCCCTTTTCATTCATTGGAATCTCTGTGGCTGTGTTAGTGCAAGTATTACATACATGGAAAAGTTGTTTGTGTGGAAAAGCCAGGAATGATCAAAGATCTTGTTTTGTTTGCAGCCTCCTAGTCCCTGAGATGGTACAAAAGGATAGAAGATGGAAATCAGTAATTTTTTCATTCCACTTGAACTGGAAGTTTGTCAGGCATTGAGACTCCATAGGGCCTTTTGTAAAGAAGCGGGGCAGAGTTTCACTGCAGTTGGAAGAAAAAGGTTGTTTTCCTAATTACAAGACAGATGGAGGGCTGTACAGCAAAGTGCAAGAAACTGTTTGCATTGAGCCAAGTCCCTGCAGTGGCATGTGTGAATGGACCGGCTCTGCTGCCTGTGACAGCTGTGGGGTTACTCTGCCTCAGAGGCACTCCATGTGTGGTGGCTTTGGCTGGCTGTGGGCCAGGCTGGATGGGCTGTTTGCAGCTGCTGCGAGGTGAATAGTTTGGGAGCCCTCAAGGAGTGCTCTCTTGCTTTAGACTTGAACTGGGAGAGGATGTCTCCTTTCCACATGTGGAAAGCATAACTCTTCATGTCCCAAAAATGGGAGTGGCAGTGGTGTACTTGGCGGAGAGCACAGCTGAGTGTGCCATATGCGCACCTGCCCTGCACCTTGTGCTGCTCAGTGCATGTGCACTAAACTTCACCTGTGGTACTGTGTTGGGTGTTTTCTTTCCTTCCTGCAGAGTCTTTGCCCTCTCTGCTGAGACCACTGCTTGGCTGGTGGGACTGGCTGGCCACGAAGATTAAAGGCAGGACCGTGTCATCTGATATGTCAAACATGATTAAGTCCTCCATGCTAATGATATTAGCCTCTTCTGTATCAGAGCTAGAGCAGCTGGTTTGAGTGCAGTGTCATGAAATCTGAGGTTAGATATGCCTTACTGGTAAAAATGATGGCCAAAAGTCAGAGCCAGTATAACAATGTGGCCAAACTTCACAGCCAAATTTTAAGGCCATCAGAAAAAAGGGATCTGATTTAAATTCTTTGTCAAAGGCTGTTGAAAGGATGGAAAAGCAGATGGAATTCAGCAGCTAGAGAAGACTTGTCTGGGTTGTTTTTGTTCTTGCTAAGAGTCATAAGCTGGAGTTAAATGGGGAAAGGACTTTTATAACCAAACTGGAAATATTGCGCCAATGCCTGTATTGAATTTCTGACAGCTCCTTTAGTAGTGAGTAATGATTGTTCATATGTAAATGGACTGGGTAAGTCGCTGTCACAGCACCTTGAGGCTGGACTTTAGTAGGATTGCTAAAGCAGATTTGATATGTAGACAGAAGATAAGATTAACTAAAGTTTGAAAGGAATATTTCAAAACATACAGACTACTGCAGGTCCCACTGCCTGCCTTACAGGATTGGAAATTGACGAAAATGAAGATTTAACCAGTTGTTAAATACCAAAGGATGGAAAGTCACAACACTGGGGAAGTGTTATCTTGAAAGTGCTTCCAGCACTATTTCTTATGTCTTCTTAGTAATAGCTGGCACTGGCCCCTAACAGAATCAGGGAAAAGGATTAATTTTTGATTACTGGACTGAACATGGGAGCACCTATTCCTATTAGGACACTCCTTGCTACAAGGCATAATTTGTACTGGAAGAAGCATAAAGTGCTGGTACAGGAGTGATATCACTGGTTGCAAACTTTTCTGGGAAACAGCATTTCAACTGCAAGTTTTTAACCAAGTCCTAAATCTAAACAAGCTTTGCATAATTTCAAGCTGTGGTTTGGCTATTTAGTGCATCCCCTCATGTGCTGTTATGAATCTTTTATTACCTGCTCTAGTCTGAGTTGACCTCTAATGATACAGCAGAATTATTTTATTAATGCATGTCCCCACAGCAGAGGACTGCTGCACTGGGCAGTAGCAGAGTACCTGGCTTTGCCTGAAGTAGTAGGTGTCACTGGAAATGTATCCAAAGACACTGGGAGCTTACCTGCCTGAAGCCCAGTGCTTCAGCATAGTAGTGTCTGAGGCCCAAAGTGAAATATGCAGACATGATGTGATGCAGTGGCTGGGGCCTGATCTCTAAACTGAGAGGCTGATCGTGGTGGGACTGGTGCCCCGGCAGGGCCGAGGAGAGGAGGCAATGAATGCAGCTGTTGGGGGCTGAGTGGTAGCTGGGAAGTCCTGCTGTGCAGAGAGTGGATCGCTGCTCCTGTGCATCTCTGTGCTGTGGAGCTGCTGTCTGCTCCATGTGCTGCTCTGCTCCTCCATCACACTGCATACATATTTCTGACCTCTTTTGCTGCCAGCTGAAGGAGGTTTTGTGAAGCAGCAGGCAAAAGGTATGGGAGACAAGAGCGGAGTAGTGCTAATTTGCCCCGCCTTCTCCTGCTGAGCTGAGTTAGGGGTAGAAATGCCAAGAAATAGCAATTCTCCCAGAGGCAGAGCTTGTCTGTCCACTTTATTGCTGCATTGCCCACCGTAGTTTAATCTTCTGTAAAGTCAATTGATTGGCTAGAATTTGAATTTTGGTCTGGGCTTGCATGTTTAGTGCCTCCAGTGCATCATTTACAGGAGAATGATTGGAAAACTGTATTGAGATAAATGACAAAATCAAAAGGTTTTTTCATTAGAATTGTAGTTGTTCAACCTGGAGAAGCGAAGGCTCTGGAGATACCCTGTAGCACCTTCCAGGGCCTAAAGGAGGCCAGCAAGAGAGCTGGGGATGGACATTTTGCAAGGGCATTTAGTGATAGGACAAGGGGGAATGGCTTTAAACTGAAAGGAGTTAGGTTTAAATTAGGTATCAGGAAGAAATCCTTTACTGTGAGGATGGTAAGACACTGGTACAGGTTGCCCAGAGAAGTGGTGGATGCACCTTTCCTGGAAGTGTGGAAGGCAGGGTTGGATGGGGCTTTGAGCAACCTGGTTTATTGGAAGGTGTCCCTGCCTGTGGCAGGGGGATTGGAACCTGATGGTCTTTAAGGTCCCTTCCAGCCCAGACTGTTCTATGATTCTGTGTTTTGTGCAAGCAGGGGGACCAATCCTTTCTCTGTTTAGTGAAGCAGTGAAAACACAGGCATTCATGAGCAGTGTTTTGACACTGCTTGAGCTTCAACACAGCTCAAGGGCATGGGACGGGGAGGCTACTGAAAACAATGTCACCCCTTGCTCTGAAATCTCCATCACAGTCCAGTTTGCAGGAGGTTTTCTCTGAGCAAGATGGATGACAACAGAAAATTGCTGGCAGCTACAGGTGCCTTGTCTAGACCAGGGCCTCCATCACAGAGCTCTGCACACAGCAGACAGAGCTAGCAGCCCTGGGAAGTTTTAATGGAAAGGCCAGTAGAGGCACACCCCTGAGTAAGGTAATCTGGGCAGCCAGCTGGGAGTATGATGTTACACTGATGCACACTACATAAAGAGATATGCGAGTCTGACTCCTGCCTCCATTTCCATACAGCTTGTTAATGACTTTTTCTCCTTAGAGAGTAAGAAGATCTTTCCCAATCATATTTCAGGGTTGAGAGCTTCTCTGACTAGGACATTGTGATCTGAAATCTTGAAATAGGGTATGTGTGAAATCTGGGAGGACGACTACCTCATCAGCAGGGTTTTCATTTGGCTGGGACTGCTTCCTGCTGTGGCAGGGTTTGGGACCCCGTTACTCCTTCCTCAGGTCTAGGTTAAAAAATGAACCATTTCAGGTCTACTGGGAGTACTATGTTTGTAATTCCCGTGCAGTTCCCCAGGGAATGCAGGAAAGGAGTTCCACAAGGTGTGCCCTCAGCGAGAAGGCCAAATCAGTTATTTTTTTATACGAAGTCTTGTTCTTGAACTTGTTGATTCAGAGATGCACGTAAATTATAGCCTGGATTTCCACTTGCAAAATGAGAAATGTTTTGTTCTAATAATAAATACTGAATCTCTGCTGTTTCCATTTACATAACACACATGACACAATGTGTAAATCCTCAACAATATTTTTTCAGAATTTAGCAGCTTGTTTTTCTGCAAACATAAACATTTATTTTTGCTGTTAATAATTAATAACATGCCACATGCCCATAATAAATGCAAAAATCTAATCTTGTATAGACATAAATGTGTCTGCCAAAGTGGTCTTTCTACGCTGTAAATGACTTTCACAAAGTGGTGGCATATATTCTATTTTCAGTCACTGGTGTTTTGTTTAGTGAACAGATATGTCATTAAATTAAATGTTTTATTTTGCAAATAACAAATACTTCACACACTTATATTTTTAAAAAAAGAAAAATATTTGATAATTATTAAAAAAAGAGAAGTGGCTCATATAAAAGTCTCTGCAGCTGTATCCTAAGCAAAATATAGACAGAAATGTGGAAAATCACAGCAATGCAGGGAAGGGAACATCAGTTATGAGGGCATCACTCCTCATCTCTGCATAGAAAAGAAGGAAATTACCTACTTGGCAGTCAAAGTCACTTCAGCAGTTGGACAGAACATGGTGCAGAAGAAGACCCTGGAGTGGTGCAGGGTAGCAGATAGAGGTACACCCTTCTGTCACCTATTGATTCCTCCCTTCAGAGCCCAGTATTTTCAGGTTTCATCGTTTCCTAGAAACCAGCAGCTGAAAAACCTCAGGAAAAAGCCTTGGGGTTGTATTGCTGTTAATAGGTGTCCTAGCTGGTGGCCAGCAGTGTGGCTGTTCCCAGTTATGGTGTGACAGCTCTTCCTTACAGGGTGGGCACAGCTGGCAGCAGCTGCTGGGCTGAAAGCTGTAGCTGTGCTCGTGACCCTTGCTTAAGAAATTGAATCATATTTTAACACTGATTTCTGGCACAAGATGGAATGTAGTGTCTCATCTTCCATGAAGCCACATGTAACTGTGGTTTGCTAAACTGCACAGGAAATAGCCATCTTTTCAGAGTAGGCTGAGCTGACTTTTTGGGAAAGGTAGGGATACACTAACACCAAAGACTTAACAAGACATTAAATGTTCTATTAGTCTGTTTTGTAAAGGCTCTTATTTATATATTTGTTTGGCTTTTATTTATACTATTCCAACCAACTGTTAACTCTTGTCTTTGTTGATTCAGTTTATTAGTTGTGATTAGTAGCAGGGAAGACATGAGGGTTCTCAGAAATTGATCAAACCTTTCAGAAAAAGTAAACCTTAATATTCTACCATGAAATAAGAGACGAGATGGAAGAGATTTATCTGAAGTGTTTTCATGCTATTATTATGCATTCTGCAGGAGACAAAGATCATAAAAGTCCAGGTGCTATTCATGAGCCAATTAATCAAATTAAAAAATAGGGTTCTCTAATAAGGATGGGTTCTGAGTACCTGGGCTGGGATGACTCAGTCATCTTTACAATGACAAATTCCCTGAATGGTGTTGTTCAAGGTGCTTTGGAGGAAAGTTTTCAGAATTTCCTGTTTTCTGAATTTGTCTCTGCTCAGTTCATCATCTGCTTGGGCACTCTTTCTGCTGGAAACACACAGGCATGTAGAGTTTCATTGAGGCTCACATTGCCGTAACCGAACCGAGTTCTGGGAGAGCCTACTCTCCTGCATGGGTGACCATAGGGTACAACCGTCAATACAATTGATCCAAAATGTCATAGAAAGGTTTTTTTTGCACTTCCAAAAAGGCTTTTAAGAACAAAATATTCTATAGAAATGGCCAGCACCAATGCAAGCTTCAGCCATTTTTCAAATATAATAGTAAACACAATATATTATAAATAGGAATAGATTATTTGTCAAAAAATATTGAACCTGTTTTTGAAATGGAGGTTCTATCTTTTGATTCTACATTTTGAAAATATTTCATGTACTTGAGCTTTTTTTTTTAGCAGATACACTTATCAGGACTTGGAGTCAGGGACTGCTGCTTATATTTGTGTACAGAACCTAACACTGCTCTCATCTCAGTTATGCATTTAAGGTTGGACTTGCTGCATGTAGTACATACAATAATTAACAGTAATTCATCATCTGTCTTCAGATACTTTCTAGCTGTTGATACTATCCTAAATGTATTTCCTTTTAAAAACAGCTGTTTAAAAGACATACACGTCTCATAGTATGTGTGTGGTAACTAGCTGAAACAACCAGCTAATCCGAATTCAGTTCCCAGACAGAACCTAATGTTTGGACACAATGACTATTATATTAGCTGTGTTAAAGAGCCAGCTAAATTCTGTTCCCTCAGCAGGGCAAAATGCATGCATTTAGAACTACTGGTTATTTACCCAATCCCACGTGTGTTCCTACACAAATATGGACATTACTTAGTACCATTTTAATTGGTCCAATATTTTAATATTCAATAGAAACACTCCAAGGATAATTTTCATTGTTCTGTTTTTGATGGATTTCTTTCATGTAGGAAAAGCATAATTTAGCATTGAGGAGAGAATTACAGTAGTTCTCTGCCATGGGATAAAAAACACAAGAACAATGGGCAGGGATAGTATTTGCAACTATCTTATCCCTCCCAATGAAAGGGATAAGTAAGTGTATACAAGTATTTACCACATGAAAACTTGGATAGTGAAGAAGCAGTTCTGGGTGTTCATTTGATAGGAGTGTGGAAGTCCTGGAGGGAGAAGTAGGAAAAACTGAGTTTTCATGTGATTGAGCCACACTTTTGTCAAGTAGCCATTAGTTTTGATTTGTGGTATACCATTAAGAACCAGTGAAGGGCAGCACTATCCAATTGTTTTAGGTAACTAGATAGATCACTAATTATGTTTTCAAGTTTACAATGATGGAAACATTAGGTGTTTGACTGGATTTTCTATGAAAATGGTTGTGTTGCTGTATATCTGCAAAACAGTAATTTCAAGGGGATTTTGCAATTGTCAGCAGAATTCTGCAGCTACAAATTAACAGATTACTAGTAATGGATTTTAGGAAAGGGCATTTCATTTATTGAAAATCTGAATCTCTTGCTAAGAGTATGGTTAGTTCAATTGCTTTATTAGGTTACAGCATAGGGTCTACACATCAAAATAGATTTTAGCAAACTGAATTGTGGTTTGTATCAAGAGTATGTAAACAATAATACAGATATTTTGTAGTTCAGAACAAAAAAAAGGTATGCTTTTCTACACAAATTGCTAGATGAGATCAATTATTTCTGAAGTTTCCTTCAGCTTTTTTTTTTAATAGGAAATAATTATTTGTGTATCTGATACTCATTTTTATACTAAATATAACAGGGTATTGGAAAGAACTTTCACTGACAATTTTTTTTCCCTTCATGTGTGAAAATCTACTTGCAAACTTATATAAATTCTTTCAAAGTACTGTTGTATTTACTATGGTTTTCGGGAAGGAATAAAATAAAAACTGCTCTCCTATTTAGTCTGATTTTAAATGTTCTAAGCCCAAGTGCACATTTTAAAATTACTTAAGAGCCTTATGGTTTTTACCCTCAAAATAATATCCTGACTTTCCAGAAGAAGCTGTTATACTACAAGTTCATGCTAACAATAGTTCAGGTATTTACTTTTAAAAAGAAAGCTATACATCATTCTCAACTTGAAGCATTTGTCATGGCAGTGAAAAACAGATGAATTGGTCCTGTTAGATGATTAACTGAATACCCTGCAAGTGAAGATCTTCACTGTGATTTTATACTAGAGAAAGGTCTCTCCATGCATATTCAAATAGCAGTCAACAGTATTAATTTACAGCCTTATTCCTTTTTACAGAGAAAATAATTATTTTAATACTAGGAGTATTTAACGGCTAAAAAGTACACATCTTGACTCAGCTCATAAATGCAAGTGTGTGTGCATTCAGCCTTACTGTGTCCTTCCCATCCACGCTGCCCACCGTAACCTCTGGCCACTCAGCTATTCTGCAGTGGGGTTGTGCAGACCCAGGGAGGTTTGAAGAGAGATGGAGAAATGTGTCTGGGGTCTCCAGGAGCATTCCAAGTGGAGTGCCTTCTGCTGATCCTGTGGGCATACTGATTAGCTTTTTAGAAGCGATAAAGATTAGTGTAAAGCCCAGCCATTGGGCAAGGCCTTGGCTATTAATCCTGAAGCCTCTGCGTTAACCTCAGAAATTTTGGGATGTGATGTAAGTACGAATAATCATTGTGTATGCATCCACTGTAAACAAAAAGTAAGCTTGTGAGAAAAGTTTTACATAGTTGCTAGAGTTAGCAGAACTCCTTTTGCTGTATCTGGAATTATTTTTGTTTTATCTCTGAATATTGGAAGTAGTAAAGTGAATTCAGATGGTGACACTGTGTCCTTGCAATATATTGCATGATGTGAATGGTTTAGGTTTTTTAAAAATGTCTAAGTCTTTCTGGCATACAGCTGGCCTTTCTGCCAAAAAAAGTCCAGTTGTTGTGTAATAGAGTAGGAATTTTACCATGGTGCTTCAGACACAGAAAAGTAGGTACTTGATCTGAGCAAGTCATTTGGGCTCCCTAGTCTGTGGGGATTAGATAGACAAGGATTCATTGTATGTAAGAGATATGAGTTAGTGAGTATCCAAGTGGGAGCCTTATGGCTTAGAGGTGGGCTCCACAATGGTTCTGCTGAAGTGCATTTGAGAGATGTTCTGGGTTTATCTCCTTGCCCTGTTTTTGACACAGATGTACAACTCCTTCAACCTTGTGGTAGTGGAGGGAGGATGTCAGGGCCACCATGATGCTAGTTGTTTTCTTTCTCTAGCAGAATCGTGTACTTACTAAACATAAATATCAGTATATTCACATTCCTTTAGCCAACACCATTTATTTATATTTTAAATTTCACCTGCATTGCACAACATTTATTGCTATATTTAATGTGCAAGACTGTCCAATTAATTAATGAAAAATTCCCCTTCTCCTTTTAAGGGATTAAAATAATATTTTATAGGATGTGTCTGGGACACTGGTTACAAATTAAAATGGCGACATTTGCTGCAATAATGGTTTTTATGTTGGAGAGCCAGACCAATAGATCAGATTATAGAAAGATGAATGAATCAACAAATGAATTAAATGATTAAAAGCTTAAGCTGGCTCTGAAGTTTATATGTTTACTCTGGTATGTAAAACATCTATTGATCTGAAGTTAGATCAGTAATATTTACAAATTTATTCACGTATATGTCATTATGATTGTATTCTCTGACATTAAAAGTGTGCTAAATTACCTGAGTAGGACCCTGGCACTTCACCCTGAACACTGATTACCCAGGCTGCTGCAGCTGCTCAGACACCTTGGGGAGCTCTGCTTTCCATGCATTGGTAAGGCTTCCATTTGAGGTGGGGGAAAAAAGCAAAGGAGGGAAGATGCTTCTCCCAGGTGAAATTATATCATATGAATGCATCAGTCCTCTAGTGGTGGTGTGTTCTGTATGTTGAAAGCAGGCTGAGGAGAACTGGTGGGGCTGCCCCTGGGTCCAAGGTGTCTGTGGCTGGAGAGGGAGGGAGAACAGTCTGGGGCTCTCAGCAGTTGAGCTCAACCTCAGGACAGGGTTGTCTTTCTGGGCAGGAAGAGTGGAGTGGAGAAGGCCATAGAGCAACAACTGCAGGAGTTTGGCAATTAGCATGAATAAGAGCTGGAGAAGAGAGAAGGCAGAAGGAAATCAGACCCATCTAGAGGATAGACCCATGTCAGGCTTGTGAGCTCAGACCACAGGGCAGTGCAGCTCCAGATATTTCTGTAGTTTGTTTTCAAAGTTCTGTTTCTCCAGGGCTTGTAAGAATAAGGTTCCTGAAGCTAAGCATTTCTTTTCCTAATCCCTTTTTCCTCATTTCCTTTACATGTGATCTGAAAAGGCATTATATTAAACATCACACATGCCCTCCTCTGAGTTTGAACATTTTGAAGGGTCCAAGGACTGATTTCAAGACCTGGGAGGATGGGAACTCACTGTACTATGCTCCAAAAAGGCATGTACAGAGAGAAAAAGATGTGAACCTGGAGGTTTCTCTTATGAAATAGATTTTAAAAAGGACTCTGAACAATAGACAAGTAATTCCAGAAAAGCAAACTGGATCAAGCTGAACCAGGGATTTGTTAAGAGCAGAAAGCTGGGCAATGAACATGGTCTGCTGAGAAAAGAGAAAGTACAAAGTATCTTTGAAATCAAATATTTTAACAGAATTAATTTTTTTCAGACTTATGCACAAACACATAAAAGGGATTAGAAAGAAAAGTTTCTGAAATCAGAAGTTAAATGCCAAGGGAGTGCATCTAGCATCCATATTGTAGTTGATGCTAAAGCTATAACTGCTTTCAGCAGGTGCAGGGTTCAGATTTGGCTCTTTCAAAGATGCCTGTCATGTGTCCTTTGGACCATCTACCCTCATTAGCTCTTTGATTTCAGCAGCTTTGTTTGCAGATATGGGCCTGGGTTCTCAAGGACTGAGAGCTGGGAAAGCATGTTTTGATGTTAGCATCTGTCCCATTAGGGAATCTGGCAACTGGCTTCCAGTCCTGTCCAGCATTTCATACAGATCAGAATCAATATCAGCTAAAGCTGTAACTGGAAGTATTGGCCATGTATATCCTTCTGACTTTCCAGTTTGCAGTGGCTCTCTGTAATTTTTCCTAGACAGAAAAAAGGTAATTAAACTTATATGGGGAACATACAGTTGGAGGTTGAAGCAGTAGAGCACAAAGAGCATGGTCAAGTCACTTATGCAAGACTATAAACTAAAATACTTGTTCTCATTTTCATATTCCTCACCTGATGGCTGAAATCACAGATTACATCCAGAAAGAGAACCACTGTGCACTCAACTAGTACATATTGAAACTTTTAAAAATGTGTTTTTATAGAGAATCATGATCTTTTATATTTGTAGATATTTAGTGGCATGGATCTAAGTGATATTTTTACAGGAAATATAAATGTGCTGCAGTAACCCTGCCAGACCATTCTATAATGGGCACCACCAGCAGGCATATTAGGGCAGGGGGGCCAGCAGGAAGGGTGTGCTAAATACTCCTCGGAGAGTCAAGGCTGTACAACTTATAACTGCAGATGTTAAAGCTGGTAAGTAACTTTACTTAGGGGAATAGTTTCATATTAGTTCTTAAGGGTTCTTTTGTCTTTGTAATTGCATTCGTGTGTAAATAAATATATTAGTTATCTTATCAAACTGATAACACAAAGTCTTTTACCATTGGAAATTGAAATATTTAGTCATGTCATAAGTTGTCTGAACACTCATTTACTTCTGAGAAACTTGGTCCAGCTGCCCTAAACCGGATGCTTACTCTATTCAGATTCTAATTAAAAATTTCTATTTAAGATAGAGATTTGAACTAGTTTTTGTTGGGGTTTTATATTTTTCTTTTTTTTTTTTTAATTTTGTTTTAAGGCCCTGTTTTGCTCAGCCCAGCAGTCTGAGAGTTCAAAAGACAAGCATTTCTTAACATGAACAACATGAACTTTATTTTAAAAGAAAGCCATTAGAAACATTGCTTTCTAATCCACTTCACAGTTTATTGATGCTGACTAGTGAAAAAAATATGAAGAAATAAATTAGAGTAATTTTATCACTGGACCATCATAGAAAGTATGATTAGTCTCATAAAGAATAATAAACAATGTGCAGCTGGAGCTGTAGGGAGGAAGTGTGTGCATGACTGCAGTAGAGGTCTCATGGACTAATTGTGGGTGTTAAGGTCCTCTCCCAAATGAAGACATGAACATCTAGCAGCACAAACAATTGCTGTTCTCTTGTCTTTCACACACAGGCTGCTGAAAGTATGGGAAATGAATAGAGATGCGTGTCAAAAGTGACATTAACATGGAAAGTCTATTTCCTTGCTGTGGGGCTCTCTAGGATAACTTGTGTGTGGCTGTCTCACTGAAGCTATGGTCTTATTATCACCATCAGATACATCCAGTTGCTTATTTCTGCATCCTTTATTCACCACAGATCAAAACCAGAAGGTCCATTTCGGCTGTATGCATGTTCTCCAGTCAATCCAATAACTTCACCAGTTTCCTCCTGCAGATAGGCTTCTTCGCTCCCATCTGCCACGCAGATTTCTAAAGTGTTGTGGGAATTGCTTAAGCAACTTTGGTGTATCGGATGAGAGATGCATTCGCTGTTGAACTGATAGAGAACTTCTCTTCCCTTTTAAGAGTTTTGAATCATTTAGTTAATAGATGGTTAGTGGTTCATGTAGCTTTATGGCTTCTTGGCAGCTTTCTGAGAAGGTGGGAATCCTTGGAGGCTGTTATTGCACCATGGTTACATAATATATGTGACATCATCCTTTACTACTGTGGTTGTTAGCAGGAGTATGGAATTAATCCATCAGCCTGGAGAAGCTATTCTAGTTTTGTCCTGGTGGATACTGAAAATACTGAAAAAAAGGAATGAATAGGATGAAGTTTGTGTTAAGGTCATCTTTGTTCCACCCTGTATGTTAACATACCTTAATCATCTGTCTATATCTGCACTTCTCAATGCTATTGCCAATTACGGGAACCAGCCACTCTCTGTATGTATTTTAGAAATTAGTCTCTGATTATTAAATCATGACTGCATGTTAACACACATTATTTTTATAAACCCACTGCAGACTCCCATGCATTATAAATAAATTGTATTAACTCCAGTTCATATGAAATATTTATAAATATTATGGAAAGGGCTCACTTTCTGTGCATAGTTATTAGACATTTTAGATTATAAAAGATTGCAAATGGTCAATTATGTAAAATTATGAGAATACAAACTTAAAACTAGGCTCATAATCCTACAATGAGACACAGAAAACCAAGATTCCAACTGGGTTCAAGAAGAGTGGCATGCTTTATGTTTCTTAATTATCTTTATTTCCCAGTAGTATTTCTATTGCCAGAGCTCAATTTACTATGTGCCAATGAAAGAGTAATAAGTTGCAGAAACAGTCCTATATCAGATGAGAGAGTTTTACTCTCCTCTGTTGTCAGAACATAAACTCATAGAGGACAGATGATTTTAGCTATATCGTGTTTGACTCAGAGCAATTTTGAAATTTGGGCAAAAATCAGTTGTGAAGCAAATAGTTCCTACCAAAAACCCTTCTGGAGATGAACAATGAGGCTGTTGATGTCACTGGATGTTAAGCAGCTAATAGGAATTACAAATCTAAATATTTTTGTAAAGCTAGGTCATAACTACTAAGTCTTTGAACAGATACCCTAGTGTGGTAATAAAACCCAGAACCAGAGCAGGAGTACTGAGGCTGCTGGTTTGCAGTGCTCTAGTTTATGGACTAGGGAAGGACATGGCTGAGTTACAGGAAGAAGTTTTTTTAAAACATTCATTGAGGTTCCACTGAATCCAGTGGAAAGTGTCTTTTTTCTTCTCTGCGAGTATCTGGTGAGACCAGCGACAAACACCTTTGAAACCCTCAGCCTCATGGTCCAAACTGGCCTTCACAGAGCTGCCCATTAGGTTCCCCAACAGGGATTAGAAGTTCTTGAGATGTTTTACCTGTTGGTTTTAGTGAAGAAGGACTTCTAAGAGGACTCTGTATGGTCTTTTACATAAATATGATAAACTTGTTTACCCAACCTCCTCTCATCTACAGCTTTCTTCTAACTAAATCTAGGTTATGTCCCTAGTTAGAAAATTTAATTAATAAATAAGTTAAATGTTTGTACAGCACCTTGAAGCTGTAAAGTGCTGTCTAAATCCCAAGTACTAGCAAGTCTCTCAATTATGATACAGCATGTTTATACAAATATGTTTGATGTCCTCAGAACATTTGGACTACGTAAAGCATATTTCCTGTTGAGAATAGATTCTGCTAGTTGGAAGCCGTGCCTTATGAAATGCAGACTGCTGTCACAGCATCCAGTTCAGGAAAATACCAACATAAAGAAACATAATTTGCTGTATTAAACCCACATTTTCTAAATATTTGGAAGCAGGAGGAAAAGATTTCAAAGAATTGCTTCTTCCTGGTTTAATCTGAATCATGTTGATTTGCTGATTACAGAAGCACCTGCAAGTTTTATTATAGTGGCATTGTATTTGACTGTAGTTAATGGTCTGACTATTTTCATTATGTATTTCTATGAGTTTATCATCTGGACATTTTAAAGTGGAAACTTAATGAAAATCTAGTAGAATTAGGAACCTATTCTCTAGAAGAGCACTTTTCTCCATAGCCCGCTCCCACCAATACTATTTTTCTCATCACAAGCAGAGGAGAGTGCTGGCTTTGGGAACACTGGGATTTGCTGTGAGGTCCAGGACTGCAGCCAGGGAGAAGGCTTGCTCTAAACAGTCTTCTGTCACTGTAGTTGCAGGAGAGATGTAATAAGATGCATGAAAAGACTAAAACAAAATGTAATCTGAGTCCTCTTTTCACACTTAAGACAATGACTTCTCTCTGTATATACCACTCTATACGTTATTACCATATACTTTCTTTGACTTAGAATATCTTTAGCATTTTGGTTCTTGAGTGTTGAAGCTGTCAGGCAGTGCCTCAGCAAGCAGAATCTATTTTTTCAGGAAAGTATTTTTCATCATTACAATGCCTTTCAGACCCAACTAAGGATAGTTTATGAATTACAATGTCACTACTAATGCCAGTAAAGAGGTCACATTTTGCCATGATGGAGAAGAAAAATTGTGCCTAAGGACTCCAGAGAATGCATGCACATTTTGGGAAAAGCGCTGTTACACTTCTAACAGCCATGTCAGAATTCATATGCTCGTAGTTGAAAACTGATACTGGATAATTAAGCCATGCCAACAGATAGCCTCAAAGATATGCTACCAAGGATACAGCATGCTATTCATGGCATTAAAAAAGCCTTAAGGTAGAAAACGCTGAATTGCTTACCATTAGGCTGGCTCTGCTGCCACTGAAGTCAAAAGGAGAACTCCTGTCAGCCTCCACAGGAACCCATGCTGCACTACTGACACATGCGTCAGATAATTTCATCATTAATTGCATGACCAAGTATCTTAATCATAAATCTGATTCAACCTTACCCATCAGTAATGTATTAAAAGCATAGATAGGCAAAAAGCAACTGTTTTTGCAATTACTATCAACCCTTCAGCATTATGGATTGTTTTGCCAGATTAAGTTGAAATTGAAAGGAGATAGAGAAAACCCCTTTAAGAATAGTGGTCTGATAAGAAACAGCTGCTTATGCAGTGATTAGGAAGTCACCTAAGTGATGGTTAAGAGAAGGATTCCACATACTTGAGCACTAGCCTGCTTTTGTTTTTCTTTCCCTCCACTCCCTGGGAGAAACTATGCCCCAGTAGAAGTGATAAATCACAGCAGGCAGGGCTGCAAGAGACTGCCCTGGTCCCCATCCTGTGCCCTTTCTTCTGCAGGGTTGCTGGGTGCCCCAGTCCATCCTGCCTGCCCTACCTCTGCGCTGCAGGCAGCACCCATGCTGCACAACTGCTTTCACTAGCAAAAACTACCCATCCTAAAACTCTTTTGCAGCTTCACAATCTTTTGTCATGCTGCTTTCCAAGTCCATGATTAATACCCATCTTTCATGTAAGCTGTTATCCCGAAAAGCATTTCTGAGTGATGCTCAGGTCCCTGGAAGCCTCCCCCTCCCAAGGTACTGCTGTTTGCTTCCTGCATTTGCTCTTAGTCAGCCAAAGGCAGTTTATTCTGCCTTTTTTTTTTTTTCTTTTTGGTCTATTTTCTCTAGTATTTTCCATTCTATGGAAATCAGATGACAGTCAGAACTACAGATGGAATTGAACTGAGTAATGCTGAAATTCATTATGCCAGACTTCTACCTATGTTTTGCATATCTGAAAGCTGGTAATGATTTTTCTCAGGATAATTTATCATTCATGCAACCATTTCTTGTTTCACCTTTTTACCTAGTTTATCACCAAAGACCAAGCCTGTAGAATAGAAACATCTTCCACTTCTCTGCCCAACTCTCTACTGAGACCTGCTGGTTTCTCTGTCTGTGATCCTACACTTTCTCTGTCTCTGGACTTCCATTAACTATCTCATGATTTTTGTATTAAATACATGAGAAGACATTGCAGACAAGTGGAGCTGTCTTCAGTATGTGCTTTTTGCTCCCATAGCACAGCAGCCATGGGAAGGGTTGCTCTGTTTTAGCCTATTCCATGTGTTCATCCCATACCTGCTTAATTGCCTAAGTATCTGATTTTCTGTTTACTTTAAATCTTGCTTTACAGATGAATTTTTGATATATTACGGAGTGGATGTATTCTCTTCTACTGTGGGTGTCTTTCAGTTGAGGTAGCTCATCAGTGCAGGCTCCCTGCTCCTGTGTGACCTCAAGGGACTTGTTGTCCATAAAAATTTCAAGTCATTGTTTAAGCTGATTAGTAAAGAACATTTGCTGTACATAATAAAAGCCCAAACACTTAAGAGATCTTTGCACTGCATAGGCTATTTTGCAGTACCTACACTGTTTGTGGTTTTTTCTGAGATAATCATGTCTCATAATTCAGTTCTCACCATGAGCAATTTTCAGTGTTAATCAAATGTTTTCTGGTGATTGCTGAAGATTTCTGGCTGTCACCTAGAACAGTGACCCAAGATGTATTTTTGGTGTATGATACGTAATTTTCTTCTTGAAAATGATCAGGAATCCCAATAGAGGGTTGGGAGATTGCAGTGTTTTGTTCTCAAAAACCAGGCTTATTCACCCACCAGGTTGTCCAACTGGGCAAAGTTGCAGCTAATATACAAACTACCTGTTTTATTTGATGAGGAAGTGATGGATGATCACAGTGTAGATAATTTCCTTGTTTCTTTAGTAAATATTAAGGCTTTTTCATGCTTTACTCGGTGAAATCCTATAATCCTTTACATGAACGTAATAGTACTAATGTCCATTGGATTATGTTGCTAAAACTGAGCAGAATTTAATTTATTATATTTTATTAAATTAAATGCAATTTCTAGTTAAAAATAGTAGTTCCTATGATACCCTTTGCATTCTTAGTAGCACATATGCGTTTTAAAGACATGTACAGTATATATTGAGATCATGCTAACTGGCATGAGGGTTACCAGAGCAATAGCTTTAACTGAAACATACAGTAAATAGAAGAATAAACCCCAGGGTAAATATTGGTAGCTTTATAGCTCCCCATAGCACAACAGGGATTGCTACCAGAAAACAGTGAATTTTTATACAGGCTTTATTTTTCAGTGCTGGTTTTTCAGCAGCTATAGCAATTTGGAACTGAAAATGCACAAAATTTTTGCTTTCACATAAAGAAAATGTTTTCTCCAGCACACTTGCCCAATCACCTGATGAAGAAATGACCAGTGAGACAAGTAAGAAATCCCCAAGTTCTATTGACCTGGCTGAGATCAGACTCCCTTGGCATTTGTGTATGACACTGGTTTAAGACTCCCTGTCCATCCCAGCCAAGATGTTGTGTCCACAATATGAGATGGGTTGGATACCTGTGGGATGTGGAGGGAGCCAAAGGGATGCATCTCAGACTGTTGCAGAGGTGAATGCTGCCTCTATGCTTGTCCCTTTGAGCTGTCATGTCTAATGACTCTTTAAAATCTTCCTTTGTCTGGTTCTAGCTCTCCAGCTCTATTCTTCTGTTACTATGAAATATATGTATATATATATATATATGTATGTATGTATGGGGGGGGAGGCGGGGGAGGGAATATTCCCTAACTAAGTATTTGAAAAGAATTGTACTTATTGGTACTTCTTAATGTTATCTGGATGCGACTTCTGGATGTGAGTTATAGTACAAATGTGCCCTGAAATACATGAATGATTTAGCTGTTGAAGTATTCTTAATTAACAAAATTTACAATATCCACTAGTGGAAGAAAGGAATCAAGCATGGGCAGATGAAGCTGTCTGACTTTGACAAGAAGTATGAATTTCACTTTCTTAAACCAGAATTCTTCCCAGTTTTCCACTCCACTCTGAAATTTGGAGTGACGGGCCAGAAGGATCTTGAGATTGTCCAGTCAAACCTTTTCTTTCTGTTACACCATTCTGTTTCTCCATGTTAGCTATCAGGCTCAATAGCTCACCGAGTTAATTGTTAAAAATATGTTCTTGATTTTTAGTTTGAATTAATCTGCCTTAAGCTTTCAGCCTTTGCTTCTTGTTACGCTTTTTTTGGCTAGGTTAAAGGTCGCTTTAGTGACTGGTATTTTCTCCCCACAAAGTGCTTATCTGTTGTAAGCAACTCACCACTCAATCTTCTTCTTGATAAGATAAACAGATTGAGCTGTTCAGGTTTGTCACTGTGAGGTATTTCCTCCAGCCTAAAATAATGTATGTGAGCCTCTTCTGCACATTCTTCAAATCTTTTTTAACATCTGCCTTACATGACTTCTTATACCTAAAAGGAACAAACTACAACAAAAATTTCCTTCCACCCTGCCTAAGGAACAGTCATCATACAATGTATGCCTCAAAATAAGAAGAACTGGATTTCTTTTGACACCATTCATTTACTAGGCAGCGAGGGCATTTGAATGTATCTGAATCTCAGTGCTTTGTTTTTGGGTGAACCAGATTGCAGTAAAATCCTGTTTCATCAGAGGGGAAGGTGAACAGTGGCTCATGTCCCCAGGAGAAGCCACTTGTCATGGCAGAGCTACTGATGTGTTGGACGTTGGACTTAAACATGGAAGCTTTGTGGAGGGGATAGGAATTGTGTCTAGCACCGAAACAAGGCTAGGATGCCATGGCTGGCCCTGCTATGCTAAACCTGGGAGTGGATTCCTTTCAACTCAGCATATTCTGTGATTCTGTGATTTGGTGATTTTAAGCATATCTGATATAAAGCAGTAGCAAACATATTGTGGGTGCAGAGGGCTCTGGAGAGGAAGACAGATCATATTGGTAGTGCTAGTACTGCCACCTTTGGGGGTGGGGAAAAGGGAAGGTTTATCCTGGCTGTGCAGGAAAGAGCTGAGAGCAGAAACTGCTTCATCACTTGCAAAGGTCAGTCAAACCCCTTGTTTACAACTCCTGTGATGCTCACTGGTATTGTTGGTAGTAATGTGGTCCAAGAACCAAATGCTCTCAGCATGCTTCACTAAGTTTAAAAAAAAATGTGGTTTGCCCAAATTGCTAACTACCTCACTTCAAAATACAGAATAAGTTGTAGATAATTAAAACGACAGCTTTAGGGCTAGTTAAAAGAGTAGCAGAGTAACAACATACCAATTAAGTTTCTCTCTATTTACCTGGTGAACTCAAGCTGCATTTAAGAAGACAAAGTGAATTACAGATGAGTTCCTTCTGATGCTGTTGTACAGAACTTCACTTTTCTGCTGTTTGTACCTGGAAACTTCCATGAGTGCAGGAAACTGCCCACAGAGGCTTCGCTGCATGGTCTAAATAACCAAAAATTCCTGCACTCTTATACAGGAATGCTATATATGGTGAAACACGTGGCATTCCTGCCTTCAGCTGCTGAAGGATGGAGGAGATGATGTGTTGGAATTTCAGTAGTTGTCTATGACTGAACAGTCATGGTTCAATAGTTTTTCCCTGCTGTTGTAATAAGCTATTTAAGAAATTGCTAATACCTCGTTTTAAACCTTGATCCTTTTGATGAGATGACAGGGGGTCAGCCTTGGAGGCGGTGTCACAAACAGAAAGATATGAATGTTCAGCATATAGAAGTATTCATTAATGACTCATAAGCAAGTATGCCTGGCTACTAATTGGAGATTTTTGTGCAGAAGGATTATATTTAAGGGCTCCATACAATCTAACTTATTTTTGTTCTGCTGCTTGTGAGGCTATCTTTTTGGCAGGAAGAACTCATTAATCAAAATCCTTCTTTTTGTAAATGACAGGGTATTGAGAGGGTGGGGAGAGAGGAGGGCAGGTACAACTTGCATCTGAAATGCCAGAGAGATTTTGCACTGATACAGCTCATACCACCAAATAGCAGAAGGGATGTCAGAAAAGAGGAAAACCTCTGTTCTAGTGCTCCTTATGTCAGTGCATCATTGATGAAACCCAGCTCTACTTCTGCATGTGAAATCTGAAGCTACACTTTTATGATCCCTTTCTATTTGTTAATTTTTTTAAAGCAATGCAGCTAAAATCTAGTCTGCTTACCATCAAAGTATTTGAATTAGCATTTTACATTCTCAGCTGATTTCTCATTGTCTAAAGGGTTCTTGTTGGTGTAAGGGTTTGTGGGGAGCTGTGGGGTTTGGGCAGGGAGCCTGATCCTTCTACCACTGGGGGGTATTCCCTTTCTGCAGACGTTGATCTCCAGCTCCCAGAGGCAGTGCAGCCTGGAGAGGCGGCTGCACAGAGCAGCAGTGGAGTGCACAGGGTACCTAGAAATAGAGCACAGCTACGGGTGTGCCTGACAAACCTTTCCTTGGCAAGCTTCCCCTTGAGCTAAGGGCAGTGCTGTTTTCACTTTTTATTGTTCTTGAATAAGGAACAGATATAATTTAAACAGATTGAAATGTATCTCTGCCCTTTCAGAGGACTCAAATACGCATTCCTTAGAACAGAAAACTTGGCATTTAAACTCTTTTTGCTTATTCTATATCATAGGCTAACAGATAGGGATTTCACATATTTCTACGGTAGAATCACCTTTTATCCTGTTCTAGCGAGGCCAGATTAATCTATTTTTAAAGATAATAAATATGTCATTGACCCTGCCTGCTACCATACTTTACAAATTCATTAACAGTTTTCTATGTGGTATTGTTGACTATGCTGTACAGCTATACAAAGAGAGCTCCAGCCATTGTACTGTAAATCACTAATACACAGACTGAAAGCAGTTGCTGTTAATAGCTCACCTACCACTCACATGTTAGAGACATTATTAAAAGCAGTATGATGTGCACAGCTTTGGTGGAGACTGAATTTGTGTCCGTAATAAATGGAGAAAAAATGGACAGAATGGTTGGCCACACACCTGAGCAGACCATTTGCAATGCCAGCACTTTGCAAAGAACATTAGAGAAATTAACGGAGATGTCCTTCTTATTAACCAGCTTTTCCAAGTCTAGCATAAGCTCTTTCATCTTTGGAAGGAAATACTTCCAAGGAGGATAGAGAATTGTTTTTAATGGAGGTAATCTTCTAATAAATTACTTCTGGCCAAGGGAAGACTTGGAAGGGTAAGGTAATCCCAGAGTAAAGTTGATTTAACTTCTCCATTATCCTCAGGAAGGCTCTGGGATTGGAGCTTTGAAGAGCTGTATGTGACATTTTTAAAAGGTTTCAGCAGAGGCTTAAACTCCTATAATGTTAAATATATTTTCTGAAGTGATGAGATTCTCATGCCAGGGGCAATACATGAGGAACGTTTTTGTGTGTGCACTAAAGCAGATGACATTGGCTTTTTGACAAGGTCACAAGATGCAAAACACATGGGTTTTTTGGGTTTTTGGTTTTTTTGTTTTTTTTTTTTTGGTTGGTTGGTTGGGTGGGTTTTTTCCCTTCTGAGTACAGTCTTGTTACTTTCCCAATTAGAAACAAGCAAGAGTTTTCCATTTTTCTCTGGAATTCAGCAATGTACACAAAAGAAACTTATGCTATTTGTGCAGTTCCTAGCAGACACGACTGTACATCAAAACTTGTCTGATGCAGCAGCCACTGCCTGCCTGCTCTAGGTCTGCCATGGAGCATGGTGGCAAGGCTCATAGTGTAGCTAGCTGCCCTCACTGGCCTGTGCATAAAGAGAATATGACTTTGCAAGTCTTAAGAACCACCACCTTTTTCATTCAGGTACAAGAAGGAAACCTGAAATTGTCATATTTTTGACAGGATGTACTGATTTGCATTACAAGGCTGGGAAGAAAACATGCACTTCATCTGTTTTGACAGTTGGCCTTCTGAATTACACTTATCAGCTGTATTAGCCCAGCGGCCTTTGGCAGAAGAGGAGCAGGGGTTGGTAGTGTTGTTCTTGCCAATCAGGGACAATGCATGGCTCCGGATTTCTGCGTTCCTTTTGGCACTTTGGTGGCATTTACAAATATGACAGCTGTGAATTAGCTCAGTTATTTACAGGCTGAATTGCACATGGCTCACTGACAGGGAAGGTGCAATAGGTTTTTTCTTCTCTTTCACTTAGTGTTTGATTTCCACAGGAAAGCTGTGGCAGCCAAATACAATAGTGGTCACAAGCCTCAATAAGACTCTGCTGATCTATTTGCCTTGCTAATTTCTGTAGACAGTTATGTTTGCATCTGCGGTTGGTCTCAGCAGGAGGATCTTCCTTTTACAGCTCTATGTGGTTGTGTTATGGGATAATGAAGATGAAGGAGGCTGCACACCTGAATTTCTGCCCTTACAGAAGGCCATGTCTCTCCTTTGTAGCTGTTCAGGTGCTAATCATGCTTCTACCTTTCACATGACCTGTTTGATGAGTGTTCCCTGCTGGATGGGCCCTGTAATGAACTGCAATGCATGGTGAGCAGTTCATATAGCCTCCACATAATTACTTTTTCTTCCTTAGTAGGAACCACTTTTACTTTTTTTTTCAGAAATTTCTCTCTATATTCCACTCAGCTTGAGAATTTAAACTTTTGCTGAATTTCTCTGCTGTCATAGACAGAAGTGAGCTTTTCCATAGACTGTACTGGCATGTCTGTATATGAGGGTGTGCAGAAAACACCCCAGTGCTGTGGTAGAGGTGAGGAGGGAAGCTCAACTGGAAAGACAGTGGGTCAGGACCTCAAATCCACCTGGGATGGGGAAGATTGGAGGCTCCTAAAGCCCTGTTTTGCCTTGCAGCAGGCTGTGTCCTGGTGGGGATGAGGCTGGGCATTCATCCAGACTGGGCCACTCTACGAGTGGCTGGCATGTTTTTGCCTACTTTCCCACTCATGGAAAGAGTTCCTGTAAGCCACCAAGAGGTTAAACAGGGAAGACATGTTCTTTCCTCCAGACACTAAAATGTCTCATCGCTGCCTTCTGTGTCAGCCATGAAATTATCCGTGTCTTTATTGATGCTGGTGAGGTTCCCCATGCATCACAGTGTCTAAGGGTCTTAAAACAGGGAGATGATTCCCCTCCTCAGCTCTGGGGAGAAACCTGGACTTCTCTTGTCAGACAGAGCCTCAGCAGCACCTCTGCAATGCCTTGTTGTGTAGATGTAATCATATGTCTCTCTTATGTTATATACTGTGGGTTTGTGGCACAGAGTAGTGGATTGGTGTGGAAAACTATTTTATGTCTTATAGTAAGAGTTATGTCTGTGATAGATGCATGTTTGCACACACACCCACCCACACCCACACCCCCTTCAGACTGTTAGAGTGATCTCTTTTAATCTCTTCAATACCTTCCCTACGATTCTGCACAGTCACAACCAAAATCAGTTATCATGGAAAATCCTTCCCCTTCTGCCCCCTCGTATTGCTCAAATCTAATTTCTGCCTGGGGAAAAGTGATTTAAAGGATTCATATGGGCAGGGTGAGTTTTGTGACAGATTGGTCCAGAGCTCCATCCTGGAAGCAGTCCTGCCTGTCAGCTGAGCCACTGCAGTATCTCTAATTTTTATGTATTAGTGATCTTGCACCTTTCTGTGGCATCTTATGCTGTGCAAAATAAGTCCAGCATATGGGTAGTGTAAATTGGAGGGCATAGGTTTGAGTAATGAGCAAACAATGACTATGCTAATTGGCTTCACAGGTATAGAGTTTGGTGTCTGCAGAGTGGAATCACCTCAGCTGTCTTACAATAAATAAATAATAAAACTAAGAGTCCCTGATTTGGTGATTTTTTTTTTTCTTTTTGTTTTGGCAATGGTAAATATTTCTAGCCTCCTATTTATTGTGATTAGAGTTTGTGTGCAGCCCAATTCTCTACATATTGTAATGAATGTCTCTTACAAACAGGTAAGCCAACATCTTCTTCCTCTAAGTTTTTAATGTAGCTGCAGTTGATGATAAAGATCAGCGTATCCGAAAGTGTTTGTCAAGTTCTAGCATCAAAACAGTATTGAAAGCAGGAATCGCTGTGCTCATAAGAGCTGTAAATATCTTGTAAAACTGAGTATCAATTTCCAAAAAATAAAGTTTGCTATAAAAAGAAAACCCAGAAAGATATATTTTACAATAAGATTTATTTTATGAATTTCTACTTACTACATCAGTTTCCAAACCTGCCAGGCTAATTTCCCCCCCCCCCCCCTGCAAGTGATTTAATGACCTTCATTCTTCCTCTGCCAGATCCTAATTCTGCTGCCCATGGTCACCACTGGTTTCTGTGCTGGAGTGACCTGTGGCACTGACAAGTGCTGAGTCAGCAGCAGCACTGTTTCCTTCGCTAGCCCTGCTCCTAAATCCTGGCTGGCAGAAGCCCCCTGTTGCTGCAGGGCTGAGTGTCTTCTTTGTCCTTCCTAAAGTCATGGGCCCTGTTGGGTGGGGAAGGTGGATCTGTCATGGAGTGAGAAGCTGGGACACCTTTGGGAAGCTGTTTGCTGCCATTTAAGTGCCTGTTCTCAGTGCAGGCACGTCTTGCCAAATGCAGTGTTGGGATTTAGTGCAGGTTGAACTTGTGCAAAGTGAGTGCAAGCAATTTCAGTTCTCCTCTCACTATTAAAAAAAAAAAAAAAAAAAGAGTGGGAGAGGGAAAGGGAAAGAAAAAGGTGGTTTTGCCTTGTGAAAGCAAATTCCTCGTGAGAAAGTATGCTTTCTCAACGCTGTATAAGCGTTGTGTATAACTCACACCTCAGTCCTCACATTAAATTTTACAATCTGTGTTTTGGGGAACGTCTTCCAAATGGGGTATTTTGTCTTTTGAATGTGGCTTTTTGGGGTTATGGAGGTATTCAGAAATTGAGAATTGTGGTCTGAATGCAGTCTAACAGAGGACCTCTTAAGCTGCCTTCATTCCCTGGGCTGGTTTTGAATGCCAAGTACTTTCATTTTGGGTGCTCTTCCTGTAGTTTTAACTGTGAGTAGGTGGAGAAGTTTGATAGTCACATCTATTATTGAGGAAAGGTAGCTCTAACATAAACATGTTCCTTGAGTGGTCATAAATAAGGATTGGTCATTACTCATGCTAAGTGAGCTAGAAATTTTCTCCTTTCTGTTATACCCCTCCTCTATAATGTGATATTCATTACTATGCTAAAACCCATAAGAAATAACCTAAAAATCTGATTGTCAATATAAGCCTTTATAATGGAGATATGTGTTCATTTATATATGTATATACAAAAGGCTAATACTATTGTAGTGCTGACATTCTAGGGATTTAAATGGGCAGGGTTTTTGCAAGAATATTGTCTTAGATCATTAGATCAGCAATTAGTTGGGAAACATCCGTAAATGCTGGTCTCAGTTCTCTATCAGCCTTGCAACAATACTTCCTCTTTACTGCAATGCTCGCACTGTTGTCATTACTTACACTGCACTTTGGGCTCCTCCTCTAATCATGATCAATGACAAGCACATTTTTGTTGCTTTACGTTGCACCTTCTGTAATTATCTGTGGGAATAAAGTCCTGAAAGTGGGTGCTCTAGCCAGGGGCATGGTCACAGTATATGTCATTTGGAGATTTCCTGTATATGGTTGTCCACAATCTCCTCCGTTATTTTTCAGGCATACTGCTCTTTTCTCAAAATTGAATTGCAGAGTACTCCTCATCTAACAACTCATGCAATAGGATCAAGACAGCAGCAAATGCTGTAAATCCTAGCCAGTGTTTTATATCACCATCTTATCTGCTCTCTGTTAGAGGAGCCCCAGTTCACTACTGTCGGTGTACCTCCATTGGTGAGCAATGACTTCATCTGCTGGGAGTGCAAGTAACCTAATTTTGAGTAATTTTTAAAACAGAGATGGCTAAAATCTCCTGTTGGCTTTGATATCCACAAGATTTTTATGAAGTAAAGGAGCTAGGACTGTTCCACCTCTGTGTGCTAACTTCTGTCTTAGTAACTGAGGACTAAGAGAAGAATTGGATGGCTGATGTTATGTTAATGAAAAATTTATCTGAACATAAGTAGAGACTTTAAAAGCAAAAAAATCACAATCTACACTTCTTGTTTTGCCGTTTTGCCTTTCACACACTTTTAATGAGTTCTTATACACAGCACATGCAACAATAACATGTTCTTTATACTCTGATAGATGACTGAGAACAGCCACTTACTCTGAAACCTGAGCATCAAACCCTTTCACCCTTTTTTAGTAGATAATTTTTAATTCTTTTGAAATAAAGTTGTGCAATTCCAGCAGTACAAAGCTTGGCAGGTAGCATGATGATGAGGATTGAAAACTTAATTGAGTTCTAGATAGAAAGTGCCAAAAGGAATCAATGATATAGGAGCCAGTAAGAACCACAACTCAGGCAGTCACACTCTCTCGCTTTCCATCAGAGAACAGGGTAGTCTGTAATTTAGTATTCCTTCATCAAATGGTTTTTCTTCCATGGAGGTGTTCATAGGAGAAATTCAGAAACCTTAACAGTGCTTAATTATAGTTTCAGGTTTTCTTGTTAATCTGTTTGTATTGGTATATCTAGTAAAACAGGTTTGTTGGGTCTTTTTTAAGACTTTGGTCTTTGGTATAAACTGTATCTGAAAAGGCCCATTCAATTTAACAGCTGCCCACTTATCATAAAAGAAAATCACAAGGTAAAACAAACTACCCACATTTTACAAGTCACAAGCAGAAGCTTGATGCACAGCATTTTTCCGTTCTAATATTTTAACCTGATTTAGTTTTTTTTAATAAAGAAATTGAGCACACACTTTTAAAATGTTTTTAATAACATAATATCTAGCAATTTCATGTAGACAGTAACTACATAGCTTACTGTCTTTAAAAATAAATAGAAGCGTACACTTTGTTATCTGCTCACTGTGATCCATTGAATGCCAAGGGTTACAGTGGCAAATCTACAAGAAACAATAAAGAAGACAAAAATCCTTGAGCAAGAGAAATAAAAGTTTCCAGCTGGAGAATAACCCCTCTGCTGTTTCTTTTAGAGTATAATAAAGTCATAATAGATTTACTTATCCCAGAGCTGAGCTGATGGTCACCCCTATACAATCACTATTAGAAATAATTGAGGATACCCATAACAGCACTTCAGTCTTACAAAGTATTGCTTTAATTGTATATAAAATAGAGTCAACAAGTATTATATCACTACTTCTAGATTTCAATTTTAGCTGCTCTGTGAGCTAAAACAAAAAAAAAAAAAAAAAGAGAGAGAGGGAGAGAGAGGGTGAATGAAAAAAACACTTTCCTTTCCAAGGCAGAAAGCATTTCACCTGGTTTTGGTTTGGGCCACAGCAACTCAGAAATATCACAGAACAATTTGGCAGAGAAAGAAAAGTTAAATCTGTACCAGACTACAAATCAGCAGTAATTTAGTTTATCCAAATTGAAATTTCTCCGTGATACTGTTATGTTTAACAGTCCCACACTTGCAGACAATGCCATGGGCTCTTTAGCAGTGACTGTCCCCAGGACCTTGGCTGTGTATTTCCCCCAGAAGCTGGGCTGTACCCAGCAGCACAGCCACCACCTCCCCACACAGATGCTGAGAATGCTCCTGAAAGATTGTGTTCGGTCTCTGAGACTTCTCACAGTCATCTTTACTGGGGGAGAGTAGCAGGACTGACCCTGCTGCAGCTGAAACATTGGAATGAGCTGCCCAGGAAGGTGGTAGTGTCACTGTCCCCGGAGGTGTTTAAGATGACACTGAATGTGGCACTGAGTGCCATGGTCTAGTATACAAGGTGGTGTTGGGTCAAAGGTTGGACTCAGTGATCTCAGAGGTCTTTTCCAACCTAATTGATTCTGTGATCTTGGCATGGCTTTTCTTCATGGTGTTACAATTCTCAGGCCTGGGTGTCCCCCAAGGCTCTTGCTCACTGCCTCCCTTCTTGGTAGTTTTGCTTTTATAAATGCTGTGCCGGTCTCTTGGCAGGTGAATACTTACAAATCAGCCCTTTGAGGGCCGTCTTTGACCAGTACCACCTTCCCTCTTCCTACGCCTTCCTGAAGCTTTAGTGAGGAGGAAGGTGGAGTTATGTCGTGTGCCAGCTGCCCACACCTTCTCTCTTCTTCAGTCTCTAGCCATGTTCCTGATGAAACAGTACTGCTGTGGCAGATCCTGTTCTTGGAAGAAGCTGCCTTTCCTGGTGGCTCAGTGGCACAGTTTCCAGGAGCTGTTTGTAAGGTCTCTCCTCTGCCTTGTGAATCAGTGAACTGCAGAGAGCTTCGAGTATGGTTTGCCAACCCTTGTATTGCTGATAATGCTTGCAAACACTCTCGGCTCGATGTGCCTTGAACATGACAGGGTTTGTAGCCAGGCTGGGCAAGTGTTCCTTCACAGGCATTGTAGGACATTGCTGACTCTTTTGCTTTATTTCTCTAAACTAATTATATGCAAAATGGAAACCTGTGCCTTTCAACACTGAGTGTAAAATCTGCATTAGTCTGGCACTGGAATAAACTGTTGTACATAATTCTCATTTTAAAAGGTGGTCTGCTTAGGTAAAACATGGAGATGAATATACATGGCAGTAAGAGGCAAAAATCAGAAAAGCACATACAGTTCCTGTGCTCATTCATTGCAGCAATTTACAGTTCCCTCCCTGCTCCTACCCTTATGTGTCTTAAACAGGAACATCCTTCCATGGAAAAATAGTTATAATTTGGTAGTACCTCAGGTTCAAATTAGGATGAAACCTGACACTTTCAAGAGTTCTTCCAAGAAGTTTTAGATCAAAAATACTGAACAGGCATTGCTTGCTGCTCCATCAGTCAGGGGCAATTTCACATGTTAAAATCAGCTCTCAACAGTGTTCCTCCAAGAGACAGCAGTGAATGGGTCCCCTGTCTCTGCTGGTCGCACCCATCCTGGAGTCCCCCTGGAACTGAAACAGCTGCCCCGCTCCAGCCTCTCTTACAGGCAGTGCTGGAGGGACTTGCTTACATGGCTCTGCCCTTAGGTGTGAGCCCACTGCCCTGTGTGTCCT
Source organism: Acropternis orthonyx (assembly GCA_035583155.1). Lineage (NCBI taxonomy): Eukaryota > Metazoa > Chordata > Aves > Passeriformes > Rhinocryptidae > Acropternis > Acropternis orthonyx. The sequence continues at coordinate 20,849,311 of JAWWEU010000005.1, read as the reverse complement.
ATCCTGGATGAGTTTCTCATGGGGAAGAATGAATATGACCTGGTAAACCTTGACTTTCTTTAGTTGCCAGAATATATTGGTTGATAGATTTTTTATGCTTCCTAATTATTTACCAATAAATTGTGGTGGGCAAAACCTCTTGCAAAGCTGCAGAGTGCACTGATAGGCATTGCAATGTCTTGGTTTACTAGAAGCAGCACCAACTTGCTCGCGAAAAAAATTCTAAATTACACTTTAGCAAGTGGTAAGGTTCCCTTGAATGAAAATCTTACTTGAGGAATGTGAAGGGACAGGAAGATGGTAACTCTCTTGGTTAATCGTATGATGAGCTAAATTCAAAACAGTTGTAATTTGGAGGAAAAAAAATAATTCATTGTGCCAGTTCGTTGTTTGAGGTTTATAAAATGGGGAGAGGAGGAGGCCAAGAGAACAGCTAGGGGAAGGACAAGAACAGCTTTCACTGTACTTAACTATAAATTATGTCCACCAGTATACATATATGCTGTGACTGTAATTTCATCTTTGAGTTTTGGTAAAATAGACCAAAGTCTTGAACATCAATGCCAGGGCTGCTGCTTGCACCAGAATCTCAAGCAGGAGTTAGAAACTTGTGCAGGGATGAGGACATATTCCTCCTAACGTCCTCTCAACTCTATTAAAGAATTCTGGACTAAACACATGCTTAACATTTTCACATATTATTAGTATGCATAAAAAAGATAATTTATGTTGCTGCCTATGTTGTTTGCACTACACTGCTGCAGCAAAGGTGTCAATATAGGCCCACACAGGATGGAATAGGAAATGCTTCTTCAAAACATAGTGACTGATCCTACGTTTTAATGCTTCCTACAATATATGCACTTGTTTTTATTACACCATAAAGTATTTTTCCATGGCACAATCAAGAGAAATACAGCATATGCATTTGTATTTATCACATTTTTGGCTTATATACTTCTAGTGAAAATTAGGAATAGAAATAGGACTATGAATACTAGGGCAACGTGACAAGTACATTTAGAACAAGAAAGTAAGCTGCTATCTGGGATTAAACTTTGTACAGAGGTTTTCTTTGTAAGGACATAAAGATAAATCTGAAACCAGCCCACAGAATTTATTAGGGTGAAAAATAAATGTAAAATTGAGGCAAATAAAGCCCTAACTCTGAGTTCTCACCAGTTTAGGGGAGAATTTTGGAGAGTATGTTTTAGGCCTAATTCTCATCGGAATGTATGTTCAGATATAACTGTTTATAGCTGAAGTCCAAGCCCAGGAATAAAATCAGTGTGTAGCCTGAATTTATATGAATTATTTAATTACATCTGTAGTTATAAAAAAAATGGAAATAGTCTAAATTTTGAGGAAAACAACCATTATTCAAATCCCACTTCAATGTAGTCCTTGCCAAATTGCCTTCCATAACAGATGTTACTTCTCTTGACAGCTTATTGTGGCCAAACCATTTATTTCTAGCCAGAAAATAGAATAAATGATCAAAGCCATACTGGAGGAAGAGAGATGTTTTTGTCCATAGAAGGGCTTACTTCCCCCCCCCCCCACCCCGATGACGCTGACTGCACAGGAGGTTGGTTTCCTACCCATATGTGTGGGCAGGCACACATATCTATTTGCTTTGTCCTTCACATGCGTTCATTACCTTAGGACTTGTTTGTTTACATTTTTGCTCTTCTAACTCTTTTTGCTCCCCCCGCTCAAAATTCTGTTTTCTCTCTGCCCTTTCTGTTCTACTCCAGGCAAGTTTGAACATTCTGTTGGTGTTTGGTCTCATGGCCCATCTTACATCTTTATGTCATGCAACTTTACATCTCAGTTCTTGGCCTTTCTATATATTGTCCATCTCCTTTCCTAGACTGAAGGGTGTACCTTGCTCTATAGGGCAGAGTTCTTTGAAATCTGAAGTCCTGCTTTTGAAAGCTATTCTCAGACTCTTGCACTCAATATCAAAATACCTTTAATAACAACTTGCCACTAAACCAGAGTTGCAGCCTGCTGAAGCTACCCTTGTTTGGAAGATACAGAAAATTATAATTACATTATTATTTACTTATTTATATTTTTCCCTCTCAGAGATTCTAAGCAAGTCATTACACTGCTTCATTTGTGACAGCAGCAAGTATTTTAGGATGGTAGAATACTTTGTGGAAGCAAGCAAAATTGCCACATAATATTGCATTTTATTAAGGTTTAGAGTTATCAGAGCCAGACAAACACTTGCTTTTTGTGGACAATAGATGTATAAAATAGAAGTGATAAAGCCTAAAGGAATGCACCTGAGGGAGTTCTACTGCCACACCAGTGTGCCCAAATTTCCCTCTGCTATTGAAAGAACAACAGATTCAGATGTATTTGACTCTTAAATCAGGAAAAGGATCCATGAACTTTGGGTACAAACTGTCCTAAGAAAGCTTGCCTTCTCTGAGCCAAGAGTCTATCTTTCTGTGTTCTCTAGTGTCCTTTCACAGGTTTAACAGCTACACATATACAAGCCTTCTTGCTTTGCCGTATCTTCTTCCCAAGGCTGGAACCATCCCAGTTCACAGGAAGACCAAAGATTTCCACAGAAATAACCAGGGAGCTGAGATATTTCTCCATGAGCTATTGGGAGATGGGTACAATGAGAAGTAAGCATTTTGCAGGGATAAAAGCAAATTTCAGATTTCAGATTCATGAACAGAATGTGACTTTCATCATGATGGTTTCTTCATCTATGCTGAGCTGCCAGGATGCTTCTGTCCAGGCTCTGGACATACAGGCACAGCCAAGCACTGGGCCTGAGCACTGCCTTGAGAGTCTTAAAACAGGATCCTGGCAATGGTTTGCAAGAGTGAACAGAACCCTTCTGGCTAAAGTGATCTGTGTAAAAGTAACATATTCTTGTTAGTGCGACTTTTCAGACTCCTTTTGTTACAATTACTTTTACAACATTACTGAAGAGACATTCTGCTAAGAATAAGCTTGGTTCTTGCACTGTATTATAATAAAATTGAAGATAATTTCCACAGAAAGAGAGACTAAAAAGAAACACTTCTGTCTTTACTAACGGTATAGCAAACTACCAGCTGTTCAGCCTGCCACCAGCTCTATACTGCTGTGTTACATGGGAAGGAGGAAAAGGTTTCATGCACTTTGAAACCTTTAATTTTTCTGACTAAGAAGCTCATTTTGCATTATTTGTAATTTTACACATTTCATGGCTTGTCACAATCTTACTTGCATTTGAATGCAGTTTCTCTGTGTGTTAAATATAGCCTTTTTAAATAAGTGACATTTCCTGTATTTTACACAGTGACAAATTGCAATTGTCAAAGTAAGGATCTTAAAAATAAATAAATGACATGCATGATAGGCCCATGAAAATAGGCAGCTTGGTGTTTCACCTCTTCTAAGGGCTTCAAGCAGTATGTAGTCCATACTCAAGTTGTCAGCAAAGACACCACTAGATATCATGTAATAGGCATTGTTGTCTTATTCCTCTTTGTTCCCAAAAGTTGGAGCCATGACTGAGTTCAGTGCATTCTTGGGTACTCTGTGAAAAGGCAGTCTTTGCCCAAAGGGGTTTGTGATCAAAGCCAATCTTACTCTGGCTTTTAGCTCTATTTTTTCTGGAATAGTATACATAAGAATAAATTCTACTGTCAATGGTCCACATAGTTTCTCTTGATTTCACTGAATAAGCACTGAACATATAAAGTGAATTATTTTTGATCCCGTTTTGGAAACAATTACCCTAAATTGTCTGTTTCTATCCTACAACTAGGCATATAAGGAACCACCAAGAACTGAAGTATACATGCAGTATTACAATTTAGGAACCGCTGAACCAAGTTGTTTCCCTCTGTATGCCAAGGCAACAGATTTTCCTTTCTTTGGTATGGGAAAGATCAAGGGAAAACTTTGTTTAAAATTTGTGAGTAAAAAATCACTGACCATCACTAACATCATAGATAGGTGTGGACCCACATTAAATGAAGAAAAACCAATCCACACTAGCACATATTTAAACTCAAAGATGATTCTAAGTAGTATAGCATGTCTCTGTTACATATTGCCTTATCTTGTTAATGCCAGCCTGAAAGTGTTCCAGGCAAATCTGTTCAGAAAAAGAGCACAATATGTACGAAACTCTCTAATCTAAACAAGACAGGATGCTACTTACAGGTGCACAGTTTACAAGGCATGGAACATATGCTGAGTGAGGAAAACAAAAGAAATCGTGATCATGTAGAAGTCAACGATCTGAATATATAAGAATGCTGTGGACAAATGTCTTTCATCACTTAAACGATCAGAAAGAGTGAAAATTAAACCTGCATTTTCAAAAGGCTTTATTAATATATTTGGGGACATTTTTACCTCTAATGCCATTGTTTTATATTCAATAGAAGTACTATTCAGTGGGACATGAGATATTGAGCATCGTTCATGCAGACAACAAGAAAAAGTCTTAATAAACTAATAAAAAAGTTTTAATAGACTGTAATTAAAGTGTCTTGATCAAAAAACCCCAACACCTCTAACCCTCCAAATTCAATCTGATTGTAATAGTACATTTGCCAGCTGTTCACATAGGAATGGGCCAGAATGCATCGTTTAAAGTAGTATCTAATTAATGCTATTTTGCAACAGATGTCAAGCTTTTTTCTATACTGAGGTGCCTATAACTTTTATCTTGTATTAAACACACCCTCAGAATCCCCTTTTTGACCTCTGTTTTAGTACAGCCCAACTGTAACTTGCCATAGAGGAATAGCTGTGGATCACCCTGATGTTCAGATGTGCAGAAGTCAGAGCAGGGAGCAGCGCTGAGCCCGGGGGCTGCTGTGGGGTGTATAATACACGATCCGGGTCACAGCTGGTCACTTGCCTCTGCTGCACTAATTTAGCTCTGTGGCCTCCGGGGGTCTTAGGACAGCAGGAGGCCAAGGGCATAAGACTGTGGTGATTGTTTTACCTCGATTTAGTCCATTTATGGGCCAGTTAGGTCTGCGTGTACACTCCTGTGGCTTTTATACCACTCGCATTCCTGATCAGTGCCTGCAGAGAGGCTGTTGGGGGCAAGCCCGTGTTTTAGCCAGGCAAAGCAAAGCGAGTCAGCTGTAGCCTGCATGGCAGTGCTGAGCTGTGTCTCAGCAGAGCTAGTGACGTGTCCCAGGCCTCCCACTGCAGGTAATTGTGTTCTGCAGTCAAGAGAATTTGCTACAATTCTCCCGCCCCCAGTGATGTCCCTGTGCTCCCCCAGCTCCCTGGCTGAGCTGCCGTGCGGGCACTCTGAGGCTGGCACTGGCAGTCCCCGAGCAGTTCAGGGGACCTGCTTGGGCTGTGCTTGCCAGGGACTGGCACAGGGCTGACACAGCTATGCCATCGTGTGCCGTTCTACCAAAGCCACACTTGTACAATGTGCATGCAGATTTATTCACAGGAATGTCTGAGGAATTTTACAGAAAAGCCCCATTTTACAGACTCAGACAGATAAAAACCACACCCAACCATAAGAAAAAAGACAAGGACCATGAAGGACATAACTTGGAGATACAGCAGAAAGTGCAGTGGTAGGGGAGGCAGTTCTGAAAGGCTGCATGGGGTTGTTTTCTCTCTCATCCGCTGTCTAACCTGCAGCCCTTCCAGAAAAGAATAAAGTACAGCTTAGCTTGTGGAAGTAAGGAGAGCAAATTTTGAGTTAGATATGGCCCTATACATCTTGCTTTGCCCAAAATTCTAGAGATAACAGTGTAAGCCAGAGGTTGATGGACTCAAGTGAAGTACAGATATAGGCATGGAGGGATGCTGAGTAGGGCAAGCTTGATAATTTTAAAACAAACTACAGTAACAAAAGGCATGTATACATGTTTCTGTGTGCACATACCTGACCTTACACCGCAAAAACCAGAATTTTGCGAGTGTGACCAGAAATTTAAAGCTCAAGGAAAGACTCCTACTTTCCTTCTCTAGACCTTATTCTTCTTCTGTTTACACCTGTGAAAGGGAGGTGAAACAAAAGGGCAGTCAACTCATCTTGGAGTGGGAACAAGATTGTGCTTCTGCAGTATTGACAGCACTTGCTAAGGCTGATGTTCATTAACTTCCTTTGATTTTCTTACTGATGCTCTTAATTATTCAATGGCAGAGGCTAAAATATTTGAAACTGACAAATGGCATGGAGAAACCAAACTTTGGGATGTACAGTCTGTGTGGATATTTTAAAAGACTGATTTCTGGAGTCTAAAATCTCTCCAGTTGAGACACTAAAAAACGTGCTTTGACCAGGAAAGAGTATTTTTCTTTATTTTGAGCTTTCCAGCTTTTGTTAGCTTATAACATGCTATAATAAAAACCTATTTGGCATACACCAAAATGCTTTGAAATTTGGCATAAAAATACAAAGTATTTACCTTCTTTAGGAACTCTCCCTTTCCTCCTCCCCCAGTTTATTTACTGCATGGGGAGAATTTAAAAAATGAAAATTTTCTGATGATGGGATAACTTGCTTGAAATTTCTCAACCAAAACTGAATTCTTGATTTCAGGCTATTTTTCTAGCTTGAATGAATTTTTATAGTTACTTCATAAACCCTTGAAAATCATAGTTTATAGGGAAAAGGGTGGTACAGCCCTAGTTGTGATACATAATGAGCTGCCATTCTAAAAAAAAATAAATTGTTAACTCCTTCTGGGAACCTGTGACTATATTGTGATGTTCATGCACCGTCTGTTTGATTAAATTCAAAAAAAAAAACAACAACAACAAAACACCCAAAGGTGATGGTGAACCATGTACAGTCTAAGTGTCAGTTTAGATTAATTTACCAGCTCCATGAACTACAAACACAGACACACACCTACGCAGCTAATCAATCTAGACTTCATTTGTCATTATAATGCATTGCATTTGAAGAGGAGAGAACAATTGTATATGTTTAGCATAGTTATCTTTGCAATGAGAAGGCTTTTCCTGATCTATATATTTTCCCTGGCCTATAATTCCACTTTGGTAACAAAATTTGAAATTGGTGAGTCAAACTCTGCAGAATGCTGATATTGGCTTAGAAATCATGACTTTTCAATTGTAAAGACTTGGAAAACTTTTTAATTATTCTCTAAACTTTGAGGCTATAGGATTTGTTTCTTAAAATCAAAATCAAACAAACAAATAAAAAAGCCCCTTGAAAACATAGCTATGATTTCCACAAATAAGCAGACATCCATGGGCTGGGACTTCAAACAAGTTCTCACACGTAGTGATTATTTTGACAAGCAAACACTTTGAGCAGTTAGATAATTAGGCCCTGCCCTCCAACACTACTGGTGGGTATTAGACAGTAGCTTGAACTGTGGTGTTGAACTGTTCCCAGTCTTTTACTGCTGGGCTTCCAATGTGCACACACTGAGCACTTGTGGGTCACAAAGCTAGTAAGACTGCAAATACAAGGACATTTTATTGTTTTAGTACAGTTATCAAAAATTAATGGCCAAAGAAATCTCAGTAGCTGAATGTGAATCTGTTAGAATTACTGACTGAAAAAAGCAAAAAGGGTCTTCCACCTCCCAGCTCTGCAGACTAGGAATGAGTGGAGCACAGGGATTTCAGTTAAAGTTAATGCCATGTTAGCTGACGCACAGGCAGCTTCAATTCTCTTTAATTAGTGCAGCGTTAAGTGACAAAGTATTTAATCAGGAAGCTAACAAGTGCAGCAGCTGATTGCTCTGTGCATGCACTTGTGTGGGGGCGTGACTGAAAAAAAGTAAATAAAATTACTTTCCTTGCTTTAAATGAAATGGGATCCCTAATTTTATTACAGCTGCAATTGGTTTAGAGGCACGATAGAGCAATAAAAATTGATTCTATCCTGTTTTATTCCTTTAACAAAGTATTTCATTTAAGAAGCTAATACTGTAATTTAACTGTTTAGCTTCTTGAGCTATGAATTTAAGCCTTATTTCCACAGCGTCTCTGTCAAGGGAATGATCCAGCAGTCTTATCTTGATGTTGTACTGTTGTTTTTAAAGCACACATATTTCTATTTGCCACTGATCAGATTGAAGACTGAGCCTCCTTTTCTTAGAAAGGTCTAGAAATCATGATCCAAGTACATAAGCTTATTAACTTTCAGTATTGCAATTCATTACATCAAGGTCTTAAGGTAAATACTGCAAAAACCCTCTAACTGCTGCAAGCCACTTACTGTCTTAGTAGTGCAGATTACCATCAACACATCACCCTGAGCTACACTGTTTGCTGCGTTCCACTGGAATAAGGTCGAGTTCATGTTTTCTGTATTAGATCCAACATACTCTGCATAGATCCTGCAGTCACCTGCAAGATTGTCACTCTAATGCACTGAACCAAGAACACATTAACAGGCAGAGGATGGCTTATATGGTCCTTTATTGCCTCTGAGCTCAGGGATCTCATGGACATGAGCTGGAAATGGCCCATGGCGTGTTCACTTTCAGACTTACTAGTTCCAAGTGAGACTGTTGCTATAACCGGAGCTCCAAACACAGAGGGGATCCCATGTGTTAGGTACCCACAGGTCAGAGGGGCAAACCTTGTCCTAAGTGATTTCTGAAGCTAGATCAGACATGAGGCAATGGAGATAGGTGGAGGAGCTCAGAGAAGTAGTGAATCTGTATTAATTTGTATGGGCATTAGTGTGAGAACAGTAGGAACTCAAATGGGCTTTGAAGTAAATGAACCAATTGCTTTAGTATTAGCTAACTACTTTACCTATTCCTTCCTTTTTATTAAGTCTCTACAGAAGGAGAAAAGAGACTTTTCAACTAATCAGTAAAAAACATGACTCACAAATGCAAAGTGACCCTTCCTAGCTGAGTGGCAAAAATCCTAAAAAATTCATAGAGATTTTTGTCATTGGTTTCAAAGAACTCGTAATTTCAGCTCTGAGAGATAATTTATAGTGGTGGCCATCTCCAAAGCACAGTTTGAGGCCAGTAATGGGGGCTGAAATAACTCTGGTGTCAAGGCTGAAATAGCTCTCATGTGAGTTGGTGGTTTATAGAGGAAAGTGGTGCAGAACAACCACCACCCAGGCCTGGGAGCCACAGAGTGTGGCACATCCCCACAGCTTTTCCTGTGTCCATGCCTGTGGCAGTGGAAGTCATCAAAAATCTGTATAATTTTCTTCACTCTTTAACAACCAGCACGCCTGTGAACTTTGTTTTTTAATTTTCAGTAGAGTGCTGAGAGAGGTTAGCTTCAGAAGGCAGACATGGAAAACAGGCCCTTGAAAATGAAGTTGACAGGTTTTATTTAGAAAGCCGGCATATGCACTGGCTGTATTCATATCTGCAGTGTTCCCCAAAGTGACAGGAAATTTCAAGTAGGGTGTATATTAAAGAGAAGTAGTTTTGAACAGAGATTTTGGTTCCCTTCATACAATTCCTATAACACTGAACATTTTTAGAAAACTACTGGTTTTATTTTTCAATAAAGATTACATGAGTTTCTCTCATGACTTTTTATTTAACAGCTCAATGAAAAATTTTGCTTTAGCATAAGTCTGGCTGCCTAGTTAGGCAAGTTTACTTGCATTTTTTCCTATGCAAGTAAGATACCATCAAAGTGGATCATAAAGCCCTGCCTAAGGAGACTATAGGAATGCATGACAAAGTTTTTTATGGTTTTAATTTAATCTCAGAAAAAATATCCAGCAAGTAAACTCTCCATAACCACATAAACAATATTCTCATATTCAGAGTTCCTTTGAATTTCTCAGTGACCTTAGGAGGATGGGTTGATGCTACAGATTTTCTCAGGCTAATGCCACTCCTCTGAGATGACAAACAGCCTGTTATAATATAGAATTATGTTATCTCAGTCACAAAGAAATATGTGTATAAGAAATATATGGCTGAAAACCATGTGCTATGGACCCTGATCAAGTCCTGACTCAAGGAAATATCTTTGGGAGAGCACTTAAACAAAATGTATGTGTTTGCATGCTTTCCTGAGGGAAGATGGGCTGCAGAATGCGTGCAAGTATTTTCTTGATCTAAGATAGAAGAAAATGCATGCAACACTGTTTGTAAATCTTCCTAGAATGGGAAAAGTTAGGAAACCTAAAAAAACCTGCCAGACATAGTTATTGTAGTGTAGTGGTCCAGAGTTAAGGTGTTGCTAGATCTGGATAATGAAGAGTAGCAGGAAGCACTTTAACTGTTGCACTTGAAAAAAAATTACTTTCAATTATTAAAGAGGTGGCTCCCACACAAGTCTTCCCCTTGTGTGTAGAAGTGTTACTGAAGACCTCTGTGAGATCATTTCTTAACCTTCACATGCAAAATCTGATTACACACAGAGCACACCAACACCACTGTAATGCTCCTTTTGTAATGATCCTGAAACCAGAGGGCCAGCTGCTGGGAAAGATGTAGATCCTGGGACAGCAGCTGAACCATTTTGTAGATTACCTTAAATTGGTCCCAATGGTTAAAAATTATTAACTATTTAAATGTTATTATAAGATAAATTTTATGAAGTAGCAAATAGAGAAGCCTTCTACAACTTTAAACCTAAAACCAAACTCAGAGATGGCTAAATTTAAAATAAATGGAAGGTAAAATTTTATTATGCAAGTTAAAACAATTTATATTCCCAGTTAGCCTCTGTGATATTTGCTTTCTTGGACTTATACAGACTTATCAATATATCCTGTGAGCTTTATAGCTCTCTTACAGGTCTTGATTACATTGATTCAGTGAATGCAAGTGTGAAAAGAACAGAAAATAAGCACAGGGTAACAAATGAATTACTAGGATTTCCTCTAAAGTAGGGGCTTAATGTATGTAAGTATTCTGATATGGAAATAACCCCAGGTGTTAAAGGCATTTAGCTCAGGAGATGACAAAGCCCAAAGTCTGGCAATTGATTGACTCAATGTGCAGGTGGAGGTGATTTTGCTGTGGCCAATCAGGCCATTTCTCAGGTAATATCAGGAAACCCTCAAGGCAAAGTCAGAGATTTTAAGAATAGGTTTTTAGAAAGCAAAGAGGTTTTTTTAGGGGCATAGTTTTGTAGTTTTTGGAGTATAAACAGTTTTAATTTCTGGATATAACGATAAAGCTTGAATAGCTGGAGGAGTTACAGAAAGCTGATTGATTGTTGACTGGTAAGTGAAATGAACTTGTGGCTTTAATCCAAACCCCACAAGTGTGTGTTCATAGAATAAATCCTATAGCTATTACTACTTGTATTTTGTTAATCTTAAGAGAAAGTTCCCTGGAATTGTAGTTTGAGATTGAGGCTGAAATACAGAAAATAAGAGTCAAGAAGGTTTTCACTTTCATTTGTCCACAAGGTGTGATTCTGTTTATAGCTAAAAATTGCTTATAGTAAAGCAAAAGGAATGGCTTTCTGTAGAGGAGCATGCTACTGCACGATCTGAAAGGTCTTAAATGAGCTTCTGGGAACATGAAGAATTATTCCCTGGCAGGAGAGGGGAGCTTGTGGAGAACCTTAGACAAGGAGAGAAGTTGTTAACAGTGTTTTGCCTCTTAACAATGTGAGTACTCTACCTGTTTTCTGTGGACTGAGTTCTGGCTGAGCTAGGAATGCAGATGTGGGGCATCTTTGTGGTTTTATGACACTGCCTGCTGTGCAAACCCTGGAGCTGATTTCTGTTGAAAACTGAGTGGGGTAACACAGTGAACAAGAATTGAGAAGTACAAATGGAAATGACAATTTTCCAGCGATACTTTCCTAGATTTTTAAGGCTCTTGCTGTAGTGTGTTGGAATACTAGTGGTCTGTAGGAAGTATTTTTAATAAATGCTTGTTTTTCCTTGGTTAAAATGAAATATTTAACATAGTGTGTTAATCTGTATATGTGGACCAAAGAGAGTAAACAGAAGGAGAACAAGGATAGGGAAAAGGGGAGAAAAGAAATCTATGAAGGAGCTGAGGAGATTTCCAAAGAACAAATAGTATGATCTACTTCGTGGCTAAACTGATTAGCTCTCTAATAATCACATCTCAGCTGATGAACTTTGTGATCTTCCTTTGCAGAGCCCTCTATGGCTGTTCTATTTCATTCTTTAAGAAGATTAACTGGGTAATCCTGAAGCTCCACAAAACCACCTGTTGTTTGGGCTGCTGTATAATATGGCTTTTGAGGCAATCCTTTGACAGTTCAGCAGTAGGATTGTAAATAGGCTCACTTATTTGTTTACCTTCTGATTCCACTCTGCATGTGCTGCACGGCATGATATGCACGTTTCTAGCAGCATAAGTACTTGACCCTTAGGAAAACTACACCAAATCAACTATCCTCTCTCCTGTTTTCTCTTCCCAAGGGACAGTTTCTCTCTGCAGCAGCATTGCTTTTGTTGCTATGATGATATTTGCAGAGGATCTGTTTCTTTGCCATCTGACTGTTTCAGAGTTTAAAATGCACCAAGTGTTGGTAAAATCATCCACTTCATCAGCAAGGGTCCCTTGCAGCATGTCTAGAAGAGAATTATTAATGAAAACAAAAAATAACCTTAAAAAGATAAATGCACTGGGAAGAGAAAGCTAAAACCAGGACAGGTTGAGCTATAAATGACAGTTGTGCCGGAACTGGGTCAAAATCCTTGTTCTGCATAATCTGCTGGGATACAATGGTAGCTGTTCAGGCGGGGTTGTTTTCTGTAAGCCACACTGTCTGACCATCCTACTCAAATGTCATTCACTACAAGTGATTCCTAAATTTAAACACACAGCCTTCACTCCAGGGGAATGTAGGAATTATTTTTTTTCTTTTTTTTCTGAGGAGTTCAGAATTCTGTGATGATAAAATATATTTGTAAGATATAAGTTATATATTCTGGATTTCTTCTTTTTCTGCTCTGTCAATGTTAAGAATACAGTCTAAAAATGCTTCAGTTCTAAGCATTTTAATGATCTGATGGCAGTAGCCAGTAGTGTGGCTGTTTGTCTGCTTTGGTTTAAAGACTTCCTTGAATGCATTGCTGACTTTGGCCTTCTCCACCACAGGTTAATACATTATGATTAAAAATGAATAAGTTTAGTCATATCATGATCCGCAAAACTGTCTTTGTCAATCCATTAAAATAAGATTCTTCTCATCAGTATATTTATTCTTTTCTATCTCCTCCCAATGAAGTGTGTGAGGGGAGGAAAAATAATTTTGAAGTTGTAAGTCTCATAATATGTGGTAGAAATATTTTAGGCAATAGTCTTATCTTAAGAATATCTTAGTGGCTTTTCCTATGAAAATACAGGACAGACATTAAAGTAGTTCTCTGATGTCTTGCTTACACGTCTGTCTTTTTGCCCTACTCAGAGTCCAGCAACCCTAAATCAGTGTGTAGTAGTCAGAGGGTTTTTTTCCCCCCCCGAATGCATCTGGGGAATACATTCTGGGAGTAACAGTTGCACACTGTTCATGTATTTTCTTTGAGCCATGATGACTGGTAGAGCTACAGTTATATGCAGTGGTTCGATTACAAACACAAGGTTTTGTGAGCCGTGGGTGTTGAGAAAGTCATGCAACACCTTGTCTGTGCTTTTCTGACCATGCAGTCTGATTGTTTAAAAAAACCAAGTGAACATGTGTATGTTGTGTTTGATTAATCTGTTCCTTCACATTCCCTGGCAAGGAATGAAGGGGTCACCAGACCTGAGCATAGGTAAGTCACTTCTGGTTGCTCTTCAATTTGATCTCTAGTAATCACCATTAATGTTGGTGCAGCTTAATTGAATGTTTTATATTGCAGAATGGTATGATTAGCACTTTTCATGCTTGAAATAGCTCAGTAGAAAAAGAATTATCTGAAAACTGTTTTTGACAGGGTGTTTTAAGTGGCAGAATGAGGGACTAAAACAAAAGATTACTGTTGTGAGAATCAATTTGATCAGTAGTGCTAAGGGTATATGGAAAATAGATTAATCATCCCATTCCCGACAGTGCAGGGCAGAGAGGGTTAATAACAGGAATATTCTTTCACAGTGCTCTTCTGGCTGAGGAAGCGCAAGGAAACTGAGTATGGGAATAGGAAACCATAGAAATATGGTTTGATGGACAGTATTCATCAAGGCATTAATTGTTTCCTGCCATTCAGCTTAAAGACAGGTTGTTGAGTAGAGGACAAGCATCTAATTATAATTCTTTTGTGGTGTGAATCCCCTAGAAAGGCATGAAACCAACAGCTGAGAGAGCAGGAGAGTTTAAAAATACTGATTTCCAGGATTTCAAAGTACTGGTTTTGCATGATTAATTTAGAAACTTAATTCTGGGGTTTTGTCCTTAAATGTAGTTGCCTAGGTGTAGCTGCCCTGCGAAGTTTCAAGTCAGGTAAATGCCTCTGCTTTCTTTGTCTTTTGGTTAATGGCTTTGTGTTTTCTAATGACAACTTGCCAGAGGAGAGCTATGATAAACTGAACCTTCTCTCAAGATAGAAGATAAACAAACCAGGGAATTTACTCTGGCTTTGGTTGGGGAAGTGAATTTGTGTTACGGATGGCATCTTTTCTTCCCTAGAATTCATGCATAAACTTAAGAATAGAAGGGAGCTTAGCTGTCTGAAGGGTATAGGCCATGATACAGGACTACAGTTATTTTGCATGTAGCAATTGTGTGAACAGCAGCCCTTGTGAAATGTTAATAAACATTGAAAACTCTCCCACTTCAACAAGTCAGCATGATATAACTCAGCTTTGTGGTTGCTCCCATTGTACTGATAGTAATTTTCTGTCTAATAATCTCTATAAACCCAATATTCTCTATATTGCATGTGTCTCCTCCTGTGTTACTCAAACAATTACAGTTTCCCAGCCTTCCTATCTCCCAAAGCAAGTGTTAGACTAAATAGGCTGTCACAGGGATAGTGAAATCTCAAATGTGTTGTACGAGGAGGGCTTTTAAAGTGTAAATTAATGCTGAGTAAGCATGAGTTTTTATATTTTATAAGTCTCTATTGTTCATCTTGTAATCTGTAAAACAGTAGAGAACTCCTTTTCCTAGAAGAGAACTCTAAATTGTCTCTTGCAGAATTGCAGAACAGTTGACTGGCATTACATTCCAAAGTACTGAGATACAGGCACAACACCCTCATAGGAGACAGAAAGGGCTGTTGTGTATATATAAAAAGCACTAAAGCCAAGTTGACTTTTCCCCCATGAGTTACTGGTTCCTATTCTTTAGCTGGCAGTGGCCATATCTTTTTATTGCAATGAAATATAAAGACCCATGAGTGCAAAAGAGATTGTAACTACATTTAATATAGGTATTTGCATATTCCGGATGATAAAAGGATCAGTTGAAGCTTATTTTAGATCAGTATAAAAGGATCTTTCTATGTTGTGGTCATTAATTCTGGATTTCACATAAAATACTTGTAAGTCAAGCAATTTCTCTTCTTGTCTAGGTATTTCTAGAAGCTGGCTGCAGTATCATTGAAGTGTTTATTGGAAATAAGAGTGGTATGGGTTGAGGCAGTGATAAAATCCTAAAAGTCACTTCTCAGAGAAATAAAGCCTGGACAGATGAAGAAAATAGGTCACTCCAGGACTGTATTTCTTAATAATCTGTATTCTTTAACAGGATCAATTTCTGATAATTTTGTTGTAATACTTTCATGAGGATAAAAGTTGACCACAAATTGCAGTCCTTCTAACTGTATAGGGCTTTGATACAACCAACCAGATAGAGGACTGTCAGTGGCAGGCAGTGCTGTGTGTAGACCTGCTGTTGAGTCATTTACCTAGAGAAGTTGGAGCAAACCTCACTTGCTGCATAAGTGAGATAGAAAAGAACAAGTCACAGCATCATAGAATATGCAGAGTTGGAAGGGACCCACCAGGATCATCGAGTCCAACTCCTGGGCCTGTACAGGACCATCCCCAGATGGTGCCTGAGAACTTTGTCCAAACACTTCTTGAATTCTGTTAGGCTTGGTGCTGTGGCCACTGCCTTGGGGAGCCTGTTCCAGCACCCAACCACCCTCTGGATGAAGAACCTTTTTCTACTATCCAACCTAAACCTCTCCTGACACAACTTCACACCATTTCCTCAGGTCCTGTCACTGGTCACCACAGAGAAGAGATCAGTGCCTGCCCCTCCTCTTCCCCTCACGAGAAAGTTGTAACTGCAGTGAGGTCTTCCCTCAGTTTCCTCTTCTCCAGGCTGAACAAACCAAGTGCCCTCAATGGTTCCTCACGTGCTTCCCCTCAAGGTCCTTCACCATCGTCATTGCCCTCTTTTGGATGCTGTCTAATGGCTTAATATCTTTCTTATATTGCAGTGCCCAAAAACTGCACACAATATTCAAGGTCAGGCCACTCCAGTGCAGAGCAGAATAGAAAAATCTTCTACCTTGACTGGCTGGCAATGCTTTGCCTGATGCCCCCTGGACGTGATTGGCCCTCCTGGCTGCCAGGGCCCTGCTGACTCACACTCAACTTGCCATCAACTCACAATTCCTGGTTCTTTCCAGCTTCTTATTCCTCAGTCTATACATAACCCCATCCCAGGTGCAGAATCTGTCACTTTCCCTTGTTGAACTTCATATGGTTGCTGATTGCCCAGTCCCAGAAGTTGTTGAGGTCTCTCTGCAGGACCTTCCTGTCTCTGAGGGAGTCAACAGCTCCCCTGTCTTTTGTGTCATCTGCAAACTTGCTTAGTATCCCTTTCAGTCCTGTGTCCAAGTCATAGGAAATATCTGGAGTTATCAGAGTATCTAGAAGTAGTTTCTTTTAATTTACTATTTTCTTGATAGAAGATGGACTTCAGTTTCAAAGGTGGAAAACAAATCATTTGACTACATTTGGGTAGAATGTGAATAATTCTATTATGTGATTTATTGTGTGCCATTGAAAGCAATTTTGGTTTAATCAGAAATCCTAGTAAATATGTAATTAAAAAGTTCTCAAGATATATGTGTTAAAAATGTCACTTAGTATTGGTTTGTAACAGCTTCATTTGTCCATTCTGTACTTGGAGTTGTATGGCAGGGCACAATCACATGTATAGTGCAGTGATTTATAGAACTGAGAGCAGACACTAATGAGAAAAAGCTTTTAAAATAAAGATTTCTATTATATCATTTATGTAGCTATGCCC
This sequence comes from Acropternis orthonyx, assembly GCA_035583155.1. NCBI lineage: Eukaryota > Metazoa > Chordata > Aves > Passeriformes > Rhinocryptidae > Acropternis > Acropternis orthonyx. Next base: position 20,832,211 of record JAWWEU010000005.1, on the reverse strand, counting down.
ATAAAGGTCAAAAAAGAAAAGACTGAACAGATAGGTTACTAGGCTTAAATGTGAAAGTGTCCAATCTTATACCCTTATGGATATAAGAATTATAGAAGGAAAGAGTTGACAATAAATTTAGATCAAAGTTATATCTTGCTAAGTGGCGCTTCAGAACTGGTATTAATTCTAAAAGCTAAAGTCAAACTTGCTTTTTCCCCTCATTTCCTTAAGCACTGAGGAGTTTGATCTTCAGCTAGTGTTTGGTTTGTGTTGTATATGAACAAATACCGCTTGCATGTGCTATAGAGGCATTGTTCAGGAAGAAGCCCATTATTTAATATAATACAGGCAACATAATTTTTCATAAAAAATTTCTCCAAAGTATTGTTGAGGTAATAGAGACAGTGCCCAGCTCTGACCTGTACAAGTTAGTACAGCAGTGTTGATAGTACAAGAAGAGGGTTGACTTACTTCTACTGGAGAGGTGATACAGCCTATCCTCTGAGTTGTAGCATCAGCTCTTGTTCCAGTCTAGTAGTTGAGTAGAATAATGGTGTGGTAACATGGGAAGGCACTGACAACCTGCAAACCAGCTCTGTGTGCAAGCAGGAAACAATTGTGGAGGGAATGCTGCTTCCCGCTTGTCTCAAGTTATGTGGGTCTGCTGGGAGTGAGCTGGGTTTGAACCATACAAATTGCTACCTGCCATTAGCAGTTGTGTCTCTGTCAGAAAGTCCTGCTTGTACTTTAGACCTGAAAAAGGTTTTGCTAATGACAAAAGCAAAAGGGAAGAAGCAAAAAAATTATCAACAACATTTTTAGTAGACAACTTGAGCAGCAGGCAAAATCTTACAGGAGAATCAGGTGATATATTGTCTAGAGACTTTTGCGGACAGATTCCCAGATCTTGAATGTATTTACCAAAGCATGTAATGTTAGTTATGTTTTTTCTTGACTGACACGTAATAACTGACTCAGTAATACTGTATTGTTACCAGACAACTGATCCTAAGAGTATTGCAGGGCACACTATGCATTTAATATGGCTTTCGTAACTAATACTGCAGACATTGCAGTGCTATTCGAACCACTAGCTCAGAGCAGGGCCAACTTGGGGTCCCTCTCCAAGAGGAACTTGAATGATGGTAGGTAAGGATCTATGTATTACAGAAATTAAATAAGCTTCTACCATACTTTTTTCAAAATTCTACCAAAAAAGCAAAAAGAAAAAAGAAGAGCTATGTTCTAGGACTATTGGACTCTTGAATGTGAATTTTCTTTGGGAAGGAAGGAGAGAGTCTTGTTTTCTGTTTTAATTGCTTTTAGCAGCAGTATTGGGTAGGAAGCTGTGTAAGAAACTGTAGTGAACCTCTTTGTAAACCAGCAATAGGACAGACTTATAAACATAGTTCCTAGTTGTGGTTCCATGGTATGAATCAGAGGAATTACTAGAGAGCATGTAGGGTGGGTGGCCTTCAATTTGGGTCAGTGATAGCTTTCATTAGGAACTCTGTACAAGGATCAAGACTCATGGCCCAGTTACATATCCTGATGAGTAATGCCTCACCACCTGGGAAAGACTGTGCCTGCCTCCCCAGGTTAATTCTCTGGGGATATCACAGCTGAGGAGAGAAACAGTCAAGTCTTTTGCCCAGCGCTGAAGCCTGAGCCAGGCTAGAGGCCAGTACCCAGTGCTGTGTGGTGTAGCATGCTGAATGACTGCCTATCAGCTACTAAAACCATTGCCTTGTTCAGGTATCCAAAGATACAGCAAGTCTTATTTTGGCACTGTATTTCTGAGGCAAGTAGTTAGGAAGGGTAGTTCAAAACAGCCTTTCTGTGAGGAGCTATTGCATTTGCAAGTACAACCTCTAAATTTTCTGAAGCTCAGGAGCTGCTGCAGCTGTGGGGATTGTTCTGTGTGGCATAGAGCCTACTGTGATTCCTTTGTCTAATACGCCCTGGGTAGGCTCTTACAAGGAATATGAGTAGAAACAGTAATATTAATATACTCGTTAGTTCGCATACCTGATGAATTACCAGTTACTCTAATTGTAAAGCAGTTTGTTTTTTAGAGCTCCTCATTGCTAAGCAATAGCTTGTCTTTGAGAAAGCTACCAGGAGACTTCTTTCTTTTCAAACTAATTAACAAAAAATGCAGTATCTCCCGAAAGCATGTTTTTTGCTTGGCTTTTGTTGGATTAATAATTTAGTAAATATAGTCGAGTGTGTTTAATGCAATTTTCTCCTCTTTAACTTTAAAATGTTCTCATATGTAAAAGAACAATCATTTTTATTTGTGCATTCATGAAAAGAATGCTATTTCCCCCGACTTCTGGATCATTTAATGCTTCAGGAAAATGGGGGAGGGGAGCAGGGGAAAGGCCTGAACAGCCAGGTTGTTAAAGCATTGCTGTCAGGTTTGAATGGCCAATGCAAATTAATTGCTCTTCATAGCTTTACATCCTTTTAAGTACCATGTGTATCACCATAAACTTTAACTGAAGAAAACTTGACAACAGTCCTGTGGAAAAACAGGCACTAGGTAGGTCTGGAAGTGCCAGTGAGGCATGAGGACAGCTGGGTAAGCAGTCTGCTTTTACTTTGTCTGTCCCCACACGGACTCAGCAGAACTGCAGTGTTGAATGGGCTGGGATCTACTCCTTTGCTGTTCTTTGGGGTGATTGCTGGCACTATTGCACTGGCAGCTAGACACATCTGTGGCTGTTACAGAGTTCTCTTGACCTGCTGCCTTTTCTTTCTTCCCAAATGGTGCTCCTTCACTGTGCTTGTGACCATGATCTTCATAGAAGAGGAAGAGTCTATAGTTGCTCCAGTCACTGGCACAGAGACTATGAAGGGTTGATATGTGCTGTTGTGGCTGTCAGCAGGTGACTCTCCCTTACAGGCCTCATGGGCTCCAGAGCAGGTTGTGTCATGGAGAAAATAAGGAAGGAAGGATATGGCCATCCATGCACCAGCAGCTGGGCTGAATTAAACATTACATTAAACAGATCTACTGCTTTCTGCTGGAAATAGAAACAAACAGTAACCAAGAGAAATAACATGGTCACTACTTTTGGCATTAGCACCAGTGATTAGCAGAGGATACCATCTCCTTTTCCTCAGAGGCTGTCCTGCACATGATTTCCTACTGTGGGCTTACATGCTCGGCAGCCAAAAATTGTCACTTGGGAAACAGATATTAAGTATTTTTTCCCTAATTCTCCAGAAGTCATACTGGAAACTAGATTAGGAATTACACTGCCTGATATGTAAATTATATGTTAACTAGTTCAAATGTTTAATCAAAAATTAAAACTGTCAGCCTTTCACAACTGGAATACAGAGCAGAATATTCAGGTAAAAATAATTTATGATAGTAATTATGGTATAAACCAACTTGTCAGCAGCTAGTTGTTTAAATACCTTCTTCTCCACTCCAGACTTATCAAACCTATAGGAAAATCACTGAGACATACCCCTTCTGCCTGCTGTATTCATCAGAAATAGGATGCTGTACGTGAACACTTAACTGTGTAATGAAAAAAAGGGTCTCATATGCAATGATCTGAAGTACAGAGGTCAACCAGTTTTTTGAAACTAAGCTTAATCTTTACTGGCAACATCTAATATTAATTACTAATGCTCACACCTTTCACCATTAAAATCTGAATATTTATGCACATAATTGAGACATCTAATGGCTCAGCAGCTTTAATGTTTTTGACTCGGTGCATTTCATTTTGTTTAACCATGAGAAAACTGTACTTCTAGTTATTACAGGCAAAATTGATTCAAAATAGATCCTGACAGTTTGAGTTACTTCTGAGCTTTTGTATTTAATGGAAACACAGTATGAAATCCCTTTCTATGCTCCCTGTGTGGGAAGGGGGGATTTGACAGTAGAAATCCAGATATCACCACTAATAGAAGTGACCACATGGCAGGGTGGGACAGACACATGTTTCTTATGTCGTTTTGCATCAGTACTCTTCACCAGCAGGGAAAGAGCAGCACCCTCACAGCACATTTTTACTTGAGTGCAGTTCTGGTCTTGCTGCCTTACCACAGATAAATGAAGAGTGGCTCCATCAGGCATTATCAGCTGTTGTGATAAGTGTGAAAGATGGCTGCCTTTACACCAGGGCTTTCTGCAGACAAGATGTAGTCCACAGGGGGTCAGATGTCCCTTCCCCAACCATCTCTTGATATCTCCAGGCAAGGTGAAATCTGTATGGTAGATGTAGACGCTGTATTCAGGAAACAAGTACTTGGTTGAGCTCTTCCTCATTGCCACAATAACCTTACAGAGCAGCCCCTGATATCTGATGCTTGCTGGAATTTAGCTGAAATACTCAGTGAGGTGTGACAAGAATGGATGCCAACTGAATACTGTATTTATTGCTACAAAACTGGGAAGTGGTCACCAACTCACTTCACACTGGCTACTGGACAGACACCAACTGAATAGAAGGGCATAAACTTGGTTTGGGATTTAAGAAAAATAAAATCCATTTTATACTCAGCATAAACAAAGCATAAATGAAACACAGGTTACTGAAGGAGGCTAGTGGAAGACAGTGCAGGGTCCCAAGAGAATTCCTTATAGGAGAACAGTTACTGCAGCAGACTTCAGAAGGGGGAGGGAGAGGCTCAGCAGAAAGCAGATTAACAGTCCTTGATAGAACTGTGACTATTAAATAGTAGTTTCTGCCACTGCTTGCTTGTCCACCGTGTTTTTCACTTTGACTCAGCATGAAGAGTAGCTTAATAAGTACTTTCATACTGGTAGTCCCCTGGCACATGACTACTATCAGGCTGGGTGAATTGTGAGAAATTTTGGACTCCTGAATGCAGAGGTGGCTCTGACCTCACGTGATGAAGCTTGGTCCTTGCGCTTCTCTAACTAGTCACTCCTGCCTGCAGTGCCAAGGGGAGGATTTCTTCTCATCGCTTCTCTGATACTTTTCAGTCTTTAAAATTGTTTTGTAAATCATAGATGTTGTAAGCGAGTATATCTAAGCTGTCTAGAGCTCAGGCTCTTGTGCAAGGAGATTGCTTGACAAGGGGAGAAATTCTTCGTAGTCCTTACCCTGCACTAATGTAAGATAGTGAGCAGGAAATGGTCTGGTAGTTAAAGCAGATTGTTTTGCAGCAAAAGACTTCTGTGGCTTGTGTTCTGTGTGTGGGTTTTTTTGTTTGTTTGTTTGGTGTTTTTTTTTTTAAGTGAGACAAACCAGCTTTCCTGATATGACAGCTTCATTGCTGTGCCTTGTGGAAACATGCTGCCACATACTAATTTTGCCTTATAAGAATATAAGTATGAGAGCACACTGGTAAAGCCAAGAAGTAACGGTTGCTATGATTTGAGAAATGCTGGGGGTTTTGGGGTGTTGTTTTGTTGTGGGTTTGGGGTTTTTTTGTTTTGGTTTTTGTTGTTGTTGTTGGGGGTTTTTGTGGGCATTTTTGGGGGTATTTTTGTAGCATAAGTGGTTGCTAATAGAGGGAAGCACTTTGTAAAACTATACAGAGAATAACAACATTAAAATCAAGATAGACATGTTCCTGCTTCTCCTAATGTTTACATATGCACACCATGAACCAATGCAGTTGCTAGAAGAGTGCTCCTCAAAAGGGTTGTTCTGTATCTCATTATCATGGCTAGGCTTCGCGAATGAAGATTTGGGAAGGGCTCTCCCCATGCTTGCTGCAAGCACGCTGATGGCTAAAAAGGCCAATGCGAGATAGGCAAGTCCGGTTGCAAATGGCAGTGTGGAAATTCTCCATAGGCGGTATTGGCGAGGCATGGTTCTTTCTGCACTGTCTTTTCTCCTCAAGACTGATTCTGCGTGTGCTATCAAAGGAAGCAGCAGCATTATGGATGGTGTGTCTCCATGCCTCCTGACTGGAGGCCAGAGTGGACCACTGATGGTAGTCAATATGGCCAAGGCTGAGGTTTTGTTTCAGGGAGTCCTGGTATCTCCTCTTCGGGGCTCGTCTCTTGCGGCAGCTGGTGGCAAGCTCACCATAGAGCACAGTCTTGGGGAGGCGGTGATCCTCCATCCTGGAGATGTGCCCTGCCCAGCGCAGCTGCGTTCTCAGCAGCACGGCCTCAATGCCGGTGACCTCTGCCTGTTCAAAACAGACACATTTGTCACGTAGTCAGTCCAGTGGATGTTTAGGATCGTACGGAGGCAGCGCTGATGGAAGCGTTCAA
>JAWWEU010000005.1:20811782-20825909 GCA_035583155.1 Acropternis orthonyx | reverse complement strand
GTGATTCAGACCCATATAGAAGAGTGGACAGTACAATGGCTCTGTAGACACTGATCTTTGTGCTTTTCTTCAGGTGTTTATTGTGGCAGACTCTTTTATGGAGTTTTCAAAAAGCTCTGTATGCTTTTGCTAACCTGTTGTCTATCTCTTTGTCAATCTTACTGTCTGAGGAAGTGATGCTTCCCAGATAGGTGAATTGCTGGACTGACATAAGCTCTGATTTGCCTATGGTGATGTGCGGTTGGTAAATGACAATAGGGGAAAAATATGAGACAAACTTATTCCAAAAGACTCTAGTAACAGGGCTTAGAGTCTGAGAACAGGGTGCATGTAAATGAATGCAGACCACTAGTGTTAGTAAAGGCCAGATAGTGCTGCTAGCACAGCTGTGGAGCTGCAAAATGTAGGAGTGGGCTGGCTTTCAGAAGAGTTGGGGAACTGAGGAAGTGATAACATGTCTGACCTTGGTTTGTGCAGAGCAAGGGAAAGAGGGATGCTTTTGCCTTTACTCTGAGGGTGGTCTAAACCAGGAGCATACTGATTTGAAGAGTCTTCTCTAACTAGTGCATCACACTTTGTGTAAATTGAAGATGAAAATATGATAATTGGTTTCTTTTAGGCTATATTGACTTCCCTTAAATATATCCAAAGGTTTCAGATTAGAGCCCGAGTGTACATTGAGGTCTGTCTTCTTACAGTGCTGTAAACAAGGTCTTCCTACAGTGCCAAATAGTCTCTGTGTTTGCTGGGGAGGGGTCCCAGTGGTACCTGATTAGATTCACACTTATGCTTAGAGTTCTTTTTGGAGTGATTTGCATTCCTTGAAGGTCAAAGTACAGGAACTAAAACTAATAACCATCCATGGCAATTTGGAAACAATCTTTGAAAATGGATTTGTTAATTCTCTGCCTTTACCATATTAATTTTTTTTTTTTATAAAATAAGAATTCTGAAATTGTGTGTCCATCATTCATATTTAAGCTTTGTGAGACTGAATGAATTGATTTTAGTTGCAATATGTTTGTATGGTCTCTTATTTTGGGGAGAAGTTTAAGGTGAAATCTAATCTGCACTGTTGGGGATATATAGAATGCAAAGATAAGGCAGTTAATGGGGTCAACTCGTGCTCACAGTTAAGGCTACTTATTTGAAATTAGTTCAAGAATTTCAATGATGGCTAACAAAAATTCAATTAGAGCTTTGTGGTTTATTTCTCCACAGTGTCAGTTAGCCCTGCTCATAGGAGGCATTCAGCATAACTATGCTTAGAAGCTGAGCATTAGTTTCTCTGTGCAGAGAACTGACTGAGAAGGGACTGAATTGCAAACTATGCAGTTTCATAGTTGAAATCTTTTTAAAATGCCACAACATTGGCAATGAAGGCAACTAATTTGGTCCTGTGCCTTAATTGTTTTCTGCTGCAGATGTGTAGTAGGAAAGGACATGAAATGCTACAGCTGATGTACAAGTAAAGCATGGTTTTATAGCCCTATGTACTTACAAAACAAGCCATGGGGTCTAATCATTAGAGGTCAGGATAAGAGCTCTGCCAACTCATATTCTAACAAGAGAGTTTGATAGGTATATTTTATGACCCTGTAAAAAGGAGAAATAATGGTGTCAAGCTGTTGGTATCTCAGAGCTGGTTTATATCTATATTGGATAACATCTGGAAGGCAAAAGACAACCTGCATATAGCAACAATCGATTAAGTATGATGATGGGAAGGAAAACAAAATATTCTGACCTTATGGACCAATGCATGACTTTTATAAAACTGTGCTAATTGATGTAGTCTCAATCACCTTAAGTATCTTTAAATATACCCAAACACCTAACTGTGGCACCTGTTCTGAAGCAGTGAATCTGAAACGGTTCTTCAGCCTGATTTGTTCTGTATTCTGTCAGTCCATGATCTCATTATTGACCTTGCTATATTGCTATTTTCTCTTATTAGTCTTTGTCAAATATTATTTGATTTCCAATAGCATTCAAAACTTTGGGATCAGAAATGTTCCTCGAAGTAATGTGGTTCTCCTGAGACAGAGAATCTTAGGGTGAGACCCTGCCAGCACTCATCTGTCTGTAGGACTCAATGAACATGGGTGTTCCTCTACTGCTGTAGGTCACCCACCTGTCTGAGTGTTCCTCAGGAACATAAGGAGCAATATTAATATATCCTTTTCCCTGTGGTGGCTGGGGAAGAAACAGCTTGTCTCCTGCTTTGGGGTCAGGTCACTGTTTCTGGGTGCAGCAGCTGGAGCTGACAGCACAACATTGCCTGGTCTCACAGCTCACCTGAAGGTACTGTGGCCTGGAGCAAGCCCTGACCCTTCTGAGGAAGATCAATTCTCTCCTTTTCACAGAGGATCTGTCCTTGCACAGCAGTCAGGAGAAGGACACATCCTCCTACTGCCAGTTCACACTGAGGTTTTTTTAGGCAGAACTGTACTTCACATGCTATTGGTATGACAATAAGCTAGGTAATACCCACCACAAAGGGACAGAGCTCCTCAGAAGGAAAAAATACTGATATTGGGTTCTCAGCATTCACTATATATTTCCTCAAACTTTTTTTGAATTAAAGCACAGTGAGGACTTTGATAATTGTGCTTAACCACTCTGAATGATGAGGTAGGAAAAAGAGAACTGGTCCTGATTTAAAGTTACGAAGTGTTGCAGAGACTAAAAATGGGCATTTTAAATGTCTCTAGAGCATCCACATAAAAGCATATAAATCTGAGGAATTGATTGTGCCTTTCCTCTTTTTTTTTTTTTTTTTTGTTCTTTACTTAAACAAAATCTTCCCCAAAATTTTGAAAGCAGTGATTTTTGTCAAGGCACACTGCAGTTCAGCTTCTTAAGACACTTTAAATTACCTGACCCTGCAGTAGATATCTAAATAACAACTTGATGACATCATGATAATTTATGTAATAGATGGTGAAGCCATTAATGCATGATTTAACTGGATTATATGACTTCAGACCAAAGAGAATGGCTTTTCAAAGAGAGAAGTTCTTACTCAAAAATGTATCTTCAATAGCAGGGAAAAATACAGAAAATTACTAAGTCAATTGCATTTTGTATGAATACTATCTCCTTTCAAGTTTGCCCCAGCATGGTAATCCTTCTTTATTTACTGATGTTGCCCTTTTCTCTTTAGAGACCTTTAGTGATGACTTATTTTGTATTTCATGTATCATTAAAGTGACTTAAATGATCGTGGATGTGGTAGGCCTGACATTTATTTTTAATTATTAACATAAAAAAAGAGGAATCTATATTCTACACCTGCTGCAATTATAAAAATCTATTTTCTTCATTTATAAAACAAATTATGTTCTTCAGGGAGTCAAGCAGAGAGACAAGGGCCTGTTCTTTTTGGTAATCTCTATATACTGTCAACCTTTATTAGATCTGATGGCAAAAGACCAACATTGTGGTTTTGATGCCACTCAATTCATTATTTCTGTGCAGTTTCTGGGAAGGGGTAGCTACATAGTAATGAAAACAGAATTGTGGAGGAAAAATACTTGAGAGGCGTTTTATTACAGCCTTGTATCTACACTGCTGGGCAGAGCAGCCTCAGATATTGTATCTCTTGTGAAAAGAACAGTTTGGTGAGAAATGCTATATTGGTCACCAAAAACTTAAGTTAGAACAGAAAAGCCCCTTCAGCCTTTAGACACCATCTAAACACTTCAGCTTAGATTTTGATCACTTTAAAGTTGAAAAATTTTGTATGATTTAAAAAAGCTGATCTATGTTTTGCTGAGTATTGCTTTCTACTTTTCATTCCTTTTGTATGTGTAAGTCAGCATTAGTTACCAAATGTATACATGATTACAATTGCATAAAATACTATGAATTCAACTAATCTAAACTGACTCCCTTTGTCCAAGTAGTCCTCTTTACTGGTTCATACTCCCTTCTCATGCAGGCTGTCATATTTTTTTTTTTTCCCCATTTTAACCAAAATTTTATCTAGAAATAGTAATGGTAACACTCTTGGCAAGACTGACTATAGCACAACAGTGGAATCAACTGGCTACAATTAAATTTCTCTTTAAAATGGAGTACCATAGGTTAAACAGTCTCATCCAGCAAGGCTGAGAGAAGCTTTCTGTACTTTTCTGTTTGGTGGAAGAAGGAAACCATCTAGTGTCATGTACAAGAGGCTATTTCCTAAGTCCCTCCTGTTAAGTAGTTAACTGACTAGTCGTGGTACTGTAAAGCAAGTGAAGATTGCCTTTTATTTGCATGTTTTCCATCTGGGGACTTGTGATGCCCTTGGATGTAAGGGGGTTACACTCTGTCTGCTGAGGTCCATGTGGCTCTTTGTCTGCTGAGGCTTCCCCATCAGGGTGTCACAGCTCTTCACACATGTGAATGCTTTCACAGTACTGGGTATCTAATTTGACATATTTGCTTCTTGTGACACACCAAGATTGTCTGGCATTTGTCAGAGTGCAAAGTATTAGTTGAATACCTTTTGATAAAATAAAAGATGATGGCAATTTGGTAATTTAGTGAAAATTCATAAATTTGTGGTTTAAAAGTTTAAGTAATTAGTTAAAAGCTTTTTGATTAATGATAGCTAACAGCTTGTATGTATGAATATTATAGTGCTGAGTGGCTGAATTCCAGGTGAAGTGATTGATTGTGTTCTGGGGGTGCACATATGTTCCTGGGTGCTTATAATTTATTGTTAGTTGTGCAGCTTCACTAATAGGATTATTTCCAGTGATGTCTCTTCCATTTTAATATCCTTGCTTTTCAGTCTGATTCTAGATATCCAAGACTGCCCTGTCTGATGTTACTCCCTTTGTAGTTAATTCCCTTGTTCTCTTTCATGTAACTGTCATACCTCAGGGACAATGGCAACAAGAAAAATGAAAAGAAAATGTATTTTGATGTCTGGATGAAAAGAGCAATTTAGACCAAAAAAACCCCAAACCAAAACTACAACACTTTCAAGGAAGTAAAACATCTCTCCTGACTTTGTGGCACCGAGGCAATTGGGCTTTTAGGAAAATACTTTCACATATGCTCAACAGTCACATAGGTAAAACTCTGGATGTCTGTCTTCCATTTACTTCAACTGGCGGTAGGAATCCAGACTATATGGTGAAAGAAACTGGTCTCTAAAACTTTCACACAATTTGTTCCTCAGGATGTAGGTTTCTATATTACTTGACCGTCAGCAAAATTAGTTGTCTTTTGTTGCAAAAATGTTTCTTGAAATTTTATTTGACGACAACAAGCTGAACTGCATGGGCTTAGCTTACCAAGTGTGTTGCAGCTGTTCTGGTGGTTTTGTTAGCACAGATAGCCCACCTGTCATCTCTGGCTCATACCAAGACATCTGTGTGAACACTAAGCTTTTAGGACGTGGCCAGGGCCAAGAAGCTTGAACTGAGAGTTTGCTGTGTAGTGTTAGATATCACCTTGACCCACTGGGAGGTTGACATTTAATATAAAACTATGAGGGGGGGTGATTTAATACCAAACCACTACAGGACGGGGGGAGCACAGAGGGGACACCAGTTCAGTTTTGGTCCCGACCTCTGACTTAGGCAATAGCTCTTTGGCTGCCAGTCACATACAAAGAGCTATATAACATATTGTCCGGAAAAACAAACCCAATGCACTAGATTGGCAGCAATTTCTGTGGAGTGCTCAATTGCCTCAATGATGCAACTAAAAAGGCAGCAACCAAGCATGTCTTCTGATGCATCCTATGCCCATGAAGCTCATCCAGGATTTGCCAAAGCCATTTTTAGATATGAAGGTGTCCTTGTGCCCTTTCAGGATTTGGCCTCTATGCTCAGACTGTCTGGAACTTTGTGGGGAGGATGCCTGTTTCCCACAGCCCAGACTGGGACCATCCACTCATTTCACACAGAGAGGAGAGCATCTGTCAGACAGTAACTGTTTTCATTCATTGACCCTCTCCCTCTGTTATTTGCATATTACTGTCATTTCTGCTTCTCTTCTTGTGTGCAGCATATCTGCTTCTAGATGTTTAGAGCAGATTCTGTATGCAGATCTGAAGCAGGTTTCCTATCAGAAATCAATATTTTAAATTGTTTTCCCCAGAAGATTATTATCATTGTAAAATCAAAATATTTTGCAATTCTTGAAAGCTCCAAGAATATTCTGTGTATGAGCTGACAGGAAACCATAATCAAATTGTCAAGCAATTGCTTCTACTGTGGCAAAGTGAAAATGTTAGATTACATGTGTCAGCATGTGAAGATAAAGACTGCGTAGTGAACAGCACGCTGAAGGCTTGATAGGAGATGGGAAGTTTATCGCTGTACACTGTAACCAATTGTAGACAGTTCTGCTACCTCAGCAGTCCTCAGTTTGCATTAAAAACTATGATCAATAAAATGCCTGAGTTTTGTCATTCTACCAACTTTATTTGGTCAATTAAACTGAAAGCTAATTGCTATTCCAAAGGGTTAAGTAATAAAAGATGGGGAATAGTAATATACGTTCACTAGTTGTTTACCAAATCTAATATTATGATCGCTGCTCTAATCTCTTCAAACAGAAACCAAAATGCATGCTGCTTTGATTATTTGAGTAAGAAAAATGGCTCATTTATTCAACATATGCATTGCCTGCTGGTCTGGGTTTTTAGATGTTTAAAGATTTATGTCCAAATTATTTTTCTCTGGTTTTCCTGTCCTTTTACCTATTCTTCTGTAAACTCTTCAATCTTCCTGCTCCCTATGGCTGCTCTGTACAGTGGATATTCACTGAAAACTTGTCACCTAAATGTTTGGTTCTGAGCTTGGACCTGTAACCCAAAACCAGCCAAAAACTTGAATTCTGATTTAATTCAGTCCGAATTAATGAGTAATTACCTTGCAAGATCAAGGCTTGTGGGGTATGGTGTCCAGCAGCCCAATCATTCCTGTAGTAAGATCAGCAAAGAGATTTGCAGGAGTGAAATTTAAAAGGTTTTTAACCCTGATAACTAGATTGTAATTCAGGGTAAGTATTTAACTGCAGCACAGAACAGGTACTTAATGTCAGTTAAATAAATTAGTCATTTTAGAAAAGTACAGTATTTAGCCACTTAACTAGCATAGCCTTCCTTGTCTGACTCTGAAATGGCTTGTAATCCCCTAACAAAGTTTAAAATGAAAAAAACCCACAACAGTGATATGTGATGGAAGAAGCAAAATAAATAGTATACCATCAGAATGAGGTCATCAATGGTATGGGAAACTAGTATTGTACATTGGCAAGGTGACTGACAAAGGGAAGGCACTGAATTTCATAATTTTGTTTAGCAGGAAAATATTTGGAATGGTATTGTTTAAAAGGATTTAGAGAGGAATATAATGGAGATACACAAATACATGAGGACTGAAAGCATTGTGTATATTTAGAGATAAGAGAAGAAAAAAATGGATAAATTGTCAAAGTTTAGACTGATTTTGAAATAGTTTTTTAATCTTGCTGGAATAAAGGCCTAGAGCATCCTTCTAGCAAGACTAGTAAGTGAGAAATCTGCCTTTACCTGCAGCCATATGACACGTATTTCATCTGACTTGCACTAGAAAGGGCAAAACAGCTAGTCTTGACTGTGCCTCTGCTTTTCTGTCAATGAGTGCAGCAGAAGGACAGCCATCTTAGTATCAAAAAGGAAGGTAGATTTTCTTTTAAACTGGAAATTGGTGAGCTAGTGAGACAATGATGTAACACAAGGTTGGGACTAGATGAGTGTCCAATGAGTCAGCTCCATTTCTGTAGTCTTGCATACCTTATCCTAAACAGCACATTATTTCTCAGAAGTATTCTATCTCTGGTAGGTGTATTTAGTCATAGATTGAAGGGCAAAGGTTGTGCTTCTGTAATTAGTATATCTACTCTGCTGTGTGAGTGTATCACTTGAAGAATGTGTACTGTGGAACAATTTGGTCTAGGCTTGTACATTTATTTAGTACCTACCAGGTGAACTCTTTAACTCTCTAAATTTGAATTCCTTTGCTCCTTCTGGAGGTCACATGCATTTATAGCTGAGTCTTATCCCCATTAAAGCAGTAGGAAGACTACAGATGAGTGATAGTAACCTCTTGATCTTTCTCATATATTTATATTCTTTTTCAGGTTCTTGAAAGCTTATTAAATGCTAGAGATTTAGACTCAGACTCACAGAAAGACTGAGTCTGTGACTGGTCCAAGTGAAGTGCAAGGGAAAAAAACCCTGCTTTTTCACACCCAGATACTAGTTTTTGTAAATGAGCACTTCAGTGTCTCCTCTCTCCTTGATCCCTCTCCATGACAACACTTTTCATACAGTCAGCCGCAAGGTTTATTTCCCCAATATAAGCAATTTGAAAATGTTTTTGAAAAAGGTATGATTTGAACATGCATAAAAATGATCATATATGTACATTATTCTACAAGAAAATCCAAGTACAAAAAGAAAATTAAGAGAACCCTGTGGGCTGAAAACTTGCTGTTGATGCAAGTTCAGTACACACTAGTTCAGTGGTCTGAAACTTTTGTTTGCTGGCATTCTGTACGTCCCTTCATTAGCAAATTACTATTCATGTTCAATCACTGTTTCCTCATCCCAAAGGTTTATCAACTGTATTCCACTAAGCCAATCTATCTCTTCAGTGACATTTGTTGATCATTGTGCACTTGCAACCCAGAAAGCCAGCTGTACCTTGGGCTGTGTCAAAAGCAGAGTGGCCAGTAGGTCAAAGGAGGGGATTCTGTCCCTATGCTCTGGTGAGACCCCAACTGGAGTCCTGTGCTCAGGTCTGGGATTTGAAACAAAAGCATGTGGACCTGTTGGGGTGAGTCCAGATAAAGCACAAAGGTGATCAGAGGACTGGGGCACCTTTGCTGTGGAGGCCGGCTGAGGGAGCTGGGGCTGTTCAGCCTGGAGAAGAGAAGGCTCTGGGGAGACCCTGTTGTGCTTTTGAGTACCTAAAGGAGGCCAAACCCAGGGCTTTAAACTGAAAGGAGGTAAGTTTAGATTAGATATTAAGAAATTCTTTACTATGAGAGTGGTGAGACACTTGAACAGGTTGTGCACTCCCCATTCCTTGGAGTGTTCAAGGCCAGGTTTGATGTGGCTTTGAGCAACCTGATCTAGTGGGTGGCATCCCTGCCAATGGCATAGGTATTGGAACAAGTTGATTTCTAAGGTCCATTCCCACATTCTATGATTTTAGTTGACAACTAAGTAGCTAATCAGTTTTGTGTGTTGCTGTACCTAATCTGTGAATCCCCACTGGCTAATTGACTGGATCTTCTCTTTCCTTGGAGGACCTTAAGTGCACATCTTCCTGAAATGAATCTTATATGGCATCCTACTTCATCTTCTTTCAATTGCTTTGATAATGGGAGGAATTTTAGCATTAGAAGGATGTCTTTGTAGTATCACTCAAGGAGGAGTCTTTGTTGTCATACATCTTAATAATTTATTGTGCTCTTGATAAGAATTCTAGATCAGTAGATAAGAGTAAACAGGCTCAGGGAAGACAGCCTTTTGATGCTGGTGTTGTTAATTTTGCAGCAACTGAATTGGTCTTCTGTTGTTACAATTTAAGATGCATAATTAGATGATGATAATTTTGGGGCAGTTGCTACTGTGAAATATATTACAAAATGCTTATTATTAAGCAGTTTAAAACAAAATACACCTTTCCTTACTAACATGGAAGAGAGGAAAACTATAGGGTTGAGACCTTAAAACATTTATAAATTAGAAGAGTGAGCTGCAATCCCTATGCTATAATTAGAAAGAGATTTTTGGAATATAACCAAGCCATTAGATATGGGCAGACTAGTTCAGATTAAAATAGAATTAAATTGAACCTATAGTTAATATTCAAAAATACTGAATGCTTGAGAAATGAGTAATAATTTTTGCATATTTTAGTAACTCCTGGGGTTAGTAGGGGCTAAAAAGCAAAGAAACATGTCATAAATAAGGTAATTCTGGAGAAGTGGTTTAGTGATCTAAGCTTAAGTATTTGGGAGTGTCTATGTGCTTTTTTTTCATGACCATGTCTGCTACAGTGTTTAAAAATAACTATAGTAGGGAACTGCATGGAAAAACAGCTTGAAGAGAAAGAAATGCCTCCAGTTGCTTGTGTATGTGGCTGCATGTGGGAATGGTGCACTTCATAATGCCCTTTGTCAGAGGTAAAAAGAAGGTGGTAGTTCTTAACTCCCTCTGCCATGATCTTTATGAGAAGGGACAGTGGAACTGAGTGATCTGTGAAAAAAGAGAACACAAAATCTGTGATTTTTTTCAAGTTTCTCTTCAATGGAATGAGAACAGCAAAAATGTCTGCTGGATGTTAATTACTGTCTGCTTCTACCATATTAGCATACTCTTCTTGGCTACCACAGATTTCTTGCTACTAGCTAGAAATTCATTTGGAAGAGGGCAGACAGTCTTAGCTGGGGAGATAAAGCTACAGCATTATGGAATATTTCAGGAAATTTGAGGAAATGGAACTAGAATCTCCAGGATCAACCCTTTGATAA
Organism: Acropternis orthonyx; assembly: GCA_035583155.1. Classification (NCBI taxonomy): domain Eukaryota; kingdom Metazoa; phylum Chordata; class Aves; order Passeriformes; family Rhinocryptidae; genus Acropternis; species Acropternis orthonyx. The sequence goes on along the minus strand of JAWWEU010000005.1, from coordinate 20,815,376 downwards.
GTTTAACAGTTTTGGAGCACAATGGAAGGAAGATAGTGCAGAGGTTGATTTATTTATTCCTATTGGAGAAAACTAGAGCTTAGGTTCTGGACTAAGGTGCAGCGGTAGAAGCTGTGAATTACTTTATAAAAATGAAAGGTGTTATGGAAGTATAACAATCTAATCTTGTGGCTCTGGTAACTTCGGTTCTGCTTGTGGAGTTATGTTTGCTTTTAAAACAATACCTGTTCAAGCATTTGCCTCATTACTCAGAACTGGCTCTGCTTTTACCGGTAGGCAGATAAGTAGGAACAGGCAGATGTGTCTGTTGATCCACTAGACTCTGCTGCCCAGGTCAGCTTACTGCCCAAAGGCAGGAGAAGCCTGGCCCATAAATCTGCTGCTTTGTGCCTTTGTCATCCAAGTCACTGTTCCAAGAACACTGATTGTTTGCTAACATTTCTGGTATGAGGAGCAGTAAAGATAGCTATTACAGAGGACGTGGAACTGAGCACAGCTAAGAAAAAAGCTAATTAAAAATGAAGGGGATAAGGAGCCTGGAAGAGGTAATGGTCCTGCAAAACATATTGGTCCTAGAACAAAGGTTTACTTCTGCTAGCTTTGCTTAAAAGCATTGTCGACATAAGTTCCTTCTGTTCTGTAGAGATCCCTTTCTGTTTTGGGTATCTTTCAAAAAAATGCTGTCACTGTGTAATTGTTGCTGTCTCATCTTCTCCACCTGGATGTTTTCTCTTCTTCAAAGTGTCTTTGTTTCAGTAGCATAGCTATTTTATGCATCTTCTTTGTTGCATTCTCTATGAACTCTTGCCCAGTGCCGAAACAGGGTTGAAGCAATCCATTATGAACCAAACAATGCAGCTTCATAAACAGCATTATCGAAGATGCACTTTGCATTATTTGAAGTACCCACTTTACTAACATGCCTGTTCTCAAGAGTAATAAGGGCTGTATTTGATTCTCCAATTTGATTGAATAGTCAGGGTCTAGACTCAGTCATGCTGGGGTAAATGGAGAGGACCACCACAGAAGTCAGTTCTTATGACTTTGTATGACTGGAACTGAAATGGAAATGGATTTCTCTGTATCACAAATAGGGGTCTACCAGGCCAAACACAAAGATTATATTTGCTGAACACTTACCACCAAATAGAAGAAATAAGTATTTAGCAACCTTACAGAAATGAAAATAGGATTTAGTAATTTAAGATATTAACATTTTTTTGTCAGTCTCCAGTTGTTTGTTTGCCCTTTTTTTCTAATGCTATTATTCCTTGTAGTTTTCCATTTTATTTGGGTTAAAAAAAAAGATGAAAAAGAGGAGTAATATCTTCTCACATTTTTATAGTAACAGCTATGGTAATTTTAGAACATTGTCATGCTAGTTGGTGTGTTAAGGTAATTGGAAAACATTACAACAAGATGAAAAAAAATCTCTTATGCTGATGATGGCTGATTTACTCGCAGGGGAAGCCTGGGGTTTTATCACTGTTAGTGTAGCAGACCTGCTGTTATACCTGCCTCACTGCTTCCCAAGTAATATATGATGTGCTTTTTGGAAGAAGATGGAGAAACTTAAAACAGGGAGTATAGCCTAGTATTGTTGCTGGTATTGGGGGATTCATGACTGAGTCTCCACTGTTGAGACCAGGATCTGACCTGTCTAATGCTGCACAGCAATGTGCTACAATATTTTATTGAAGAGGACTGAAGGCCAAGAAATTAAAGGGATTTTGCTCCAAGTCATACAGGAGTCTATGCCAGAGAGCCTGGACTCTGCTGAGGCTGCTGAAGCAGGCATCTGGGTGTGACAGTCTCCCCCTCATCCTGTGCCTTGTTGCCCCTAAGTTTATGTACAGTTATTCCAAAAAGGTGAATTTCTTGATGAAGAAAACATTAATATACACTATTTATTCTCACAATACAAGTGATAACCATTCAATGGTGCCTTTTCCATAGCTTCTGGTACAGGGAAAACATGATCAAAAGGTCCATTTTGCCTAATCTTTGCTCTGAATGATTCTTCAGGTGTGTCTACACAATAGAGAATAACCCAATGTATGATTGATATGGAAAGTGATCACTACCAGAAAGAGACTTGTCTCTCCCTGCCCATCCTTTTTCCCTGACAGTTGATGGTAGCTCTTACTTTGCAGCAGGTAATCCAACGTGTGAAAGTTACAGACTTGCTATTGTGCAGTTTCTGCCCTTGATAAATGTGTGCTCCAGTCAGTGCAAGCAGCATCATAAGCAGGAACTTATGTTTGATCAGCTCCTAATGAAAATGAAATAGCTACTATGGGAGAAAACCTGCTGCACTGGCAAGAATGCCCAGGGTTAGGATACTTATAGCCCCCCAGCTGGCTACTGGACAGAGATCCAATTTCTGTGTCCTTTTGTAATTTTTTTCCACCAAAATAAATTTAACCATTAGAGACAACACATGCCATTAGCTATGGACCTTAGTAATAAATCTTTGTGCATGTGAGCCTGTCTCAACATTGTTTGTGCTACAATTAGTGTGTTAGGACTCAGTATCAGCTGGAGTCTCTGGTAGCAGTAGTAATGCGGTAATACGATATCACAGAGCTCATTTGTAAAGGTTGTCAGGTGTTATTGTAGTGCCTCATAACCCCTTCTAGAAGGACAGGGAGACCTGAGAATTTTACAAATAAACTGAAGAGGAAAAACTACAACTGGTGTTCATTTATACTTAGAATTCTTGGCCAGTGCACACTTCAGATAGAGCAATAAGCTTTCAGCTTCCATGTAACTATGCACAGCAGGTCACCCACTTGGTCTGTCTGGATTTAGATGAGAAAGGAGGTTCTTGTCAGAAATCCAAAGAATGCTCTGTGGACCAGATCTTTAAAAGGAAAGTCATTATCCACAATGTGAGCCAGACTTCCTTCAAAAGCTTATCCCCAGTTTAGGCACCAAAACAAAGTGACCATATTCAAGAGCTCAGTGTTGTGTGTATGCAGAGTCCTGATCGCTGTGGCCCTGCCAGGACAACTGGGGGCAGCTGCTTCTTGTGCATCTGACAACCATGAAAGTGTCTAAATATGACCTTGGCATATTGAAAATCTGTCTGTCCACAACTGGGGGCACTGAGCCTTTGAATATAACCCCCCTGGGCTCTTATGGAAATCTGGTCCTACATCTGTTTGATCTGGAAGTGCTGGGAGGGAGCTCTCTCTATCCAGATTAATGTTCCTTGTTGAATTAATTTTGAACTGGTTATCATATTTCGTAATTATGCTGTTAGAAGTATAAATACATTTGGGGGAGTAAGGAAATTATTAATTTGTTAATGCAATATTACAAATGTCTTTGGCCTATTTTGCATTATTTTCTGTTTTGTTTGAGGCATGTATCTTTTTCACAGCAAATTCTAGTTCGCTTGATTAAATACTGGGAGAAACTTTGCTCCCTGTCAGTGGAGCAACCTTTAACAAGACAGTGGTGGTTCTACACTTTTCACTTTGTCTAGTTTCAGAGAAGCTGAGTTTAAGAAATAATTAGGAGTAGATTACATCTGAATGCATTTGTACTTTTGTGTCGTTGGGGGGGGGGGGGGGGGGGGGGGGGGGGGGG
>JAWWEU010000005.1:20799444-20811772 GCA_035583155.1 Acropternis orthonyx | reverse complement strand
ATTTTTAATTTTTTTTATTTCCCCCCCCCCCCCCCCCAGTTTTTGGCTTTACTTCCTGGTGATGTTGATAAAAGAGCTCTGTTCAAAACTCTTTCGGCTTCAGCAGGTCAGGAGGTCACCACCAGGGCATAAGGGTTCTCTGTGCTAGACTGTGGTCTGCCTTTACCTGATTTATTATTTTAACGTAGTTCATTACTTTCTTTGTAAAAACTCAAAAATTCTGGGATGTTGTAACGAGTTCCTAAGAGCACAAGCCTATGCTCAGGAGAATGCAGACAAGCTAACAGCTTAGCTGATGTCATGCACAAAAGTAACTGATACAATTGAGAACAAGCACGAGCCTTGCAATCAGTTATTTCTTCAGTGTTTTCCAGAATGGAAGCCCACTTATGCAGGCAGTGGGTTTGTGCCATGAATATATGCAGTAAAACACTGTGATACTCTGGCTGAAAGAGTTCAATCCATACGTGGACCTGTGGTTATTATTAATGATACACTTTACCCATTGTTATAAATAATTTGTGGTTTTCCTAAAACAACGCTTTGACTCATTGCAAATCATAACACTTTCAGTATGTACTTTCAAGACTTTAGCTGTAATCTTTAAAAACTTTTAGTTTTGTTCTGTAGATTCTTATATTCATGTTGATAAACAATTTGAGTATAAACTGTCACATACAGCTTGTGTGGTGTGCATTAATTTTCAGTTTCTTTTGCATTGTTGAATAATTTGCCAGAATACAGCCAGTACAGTAACTCAGCAGAACTTGCTGCTACATTATCTCTGACTTACAGTAAGATCGACATTGGGAGTCAGATTCCCTTCTAACACAGCTTTAACCTCACTGGATTTATCCTGATGGAGAATATCATCCTTGCTACAGAGCTGTACATTAAAATGATCACTTTTTTTTTTCCCTGTGGATATTCATTAACCTAAGGGAATATCCTAAACTTGGCCTGTGGTGAACCTTTTAATACCTGGAGAAACAAGAGTATTGAGAGAATGACATCGCTCTGGTGAATAATTATTCATTCCTCTTGATGCCTGGGGTTTGAGGATTAGGTCGTTCAGCTTAATCAGTGATAACCAGCAAGCCATTAAAGTCAAAGGTCCCCTTCATTCATAACCTGTATCCCTGTATAACAGATACCACTCTTAACTTCTGTTTGGATAGCCAGTGTTGTATGAAAGTTACATATAGTCTCTCCTGTTTTAGTTGTAGAGAAGAGAAATCACATTGCTCCCCATTTCTGTAGCTCCTTATTGAAGAGGGAAGACTGCCAGTGGAATAAGTTTATGGTCCCATCTCTCTCTTTAAATAAAAATGTGCAGCAAATAGTGGGTGACTTGGTTACTTAGCAGCATACCTGGTCCTGACTGGCACCTGCGGAGAGCTTTTTCTCTCAGAATCTCAGACCCTTTGCAAGGGTGCTGTTAACTCTATTTTTCCCAGGGGACCATGAAAGACAGATGCTGTCTCTGACGTTTTATTTGAAAAAATAACTTCTGATGTTTGGATGTCTCAATTTTGCTGTGATGGGAAAAGGACCTCTGCCAGGAAATCCCACATGCTCTTGTGTGCATCTTCTGCATTTCTAGGTCTTGGACTAATCTTTTTAAGTAGATTGCTACTTAGAAGGGTTGGTTTTGTTTTGTTTTGCTTTTTTGATAGGCTGTTATTTCTGTCTAGTAGTAGCAAAAATCCTGTTCTTGTGGTTTTAGTAGAAGAATGATAAAGACTTCATCATAGTTTTCAGCAGTACAATATGATGAGCAAAAAGTAAAAACAGTTTGGAGCTGGTATTTCAGAGATAAGAGATTCCTGTCCTGTTGTGGGTTTAATGCTGACATAACCCAGGGGCACTTGTAGAAGACAGCGAAACTCCTGGAGTGCAGGGTAGATTGAAGCTTTTACTGACCAAGTACAGAATAGGTATTAGTCTATGTGGACATAGACAACAAGAAGTGAAGGAAACCAAAATATCATTGAAAACAGAAACAGAAGTGTTTCTGACAGACAAGAAACAAAGCCATGATTTGATTCACAGTCAGCCTTGAAACAAGATCATCTAATCCCAGGGTTTTCTGTTCTTGTTGCAGTGTTTGATTTCAAATGCACAAACTAAGTTTTCCCTGCCACTGTTTTCACATGTGATTTTTGACATCTGATGTGTAAAAATGTTACTGAAATACTTTCTCATTCTTTGTGCAGTTATTCTGGGTATCTTTTCTAAGGACACCACCATGGAAATGACATATTTTTATTTTATTTCTAAATAGCTACCATTTGCTTGGAAAAACATCTGTGATAATATTTAGAGTGTGGTTTGGTTTTGTTTTTTTGGTTTTTTTTTTTTTACTTACAGCATTATTATTTTAGTTGATTAACAATGAAGTAGCTATTGTTACTACGTAAAAATTTTGAAACAAATTAAGTTTCAACTTAAGAGTTTCAGATGACACTGACAAATGCTTGAGACAAGTGTGTCCTGATTTGCTTTCACTGTTGGCAAGAAAAGAGAGGGGTAAAAAATGGTATCTGCAGTTATTCCTTTCCTGGGGAACAGGCTTGAGGAATGAGTCTTGTGAACACCTGCAGCAACACTCAGTATTTCTCATATACTCAAAATAAGCAGCCATGCAAAGCCCTTTTGCATAGAAGACACGTCCTCCAGTGAGCTAGACAAGAACTATAGATATCCTCCACTAATGACAGATAGGGTGTACCTCTAGGAGTGCTTTAATGTGCAACAGACACTGTTTATAGGTATGAATCCTTGTCACATCTACATGAGCCATGCTGTGCATGCTAATGGTTACTGAGCAGCTTGTGTAGTGGTCTGTCTCAGCTTGATTGGTGAAATGTTTAGGGTTGGAAGAGACCTTAAAGATCACCTATTTCCAACTCCAAGTTCCTCAAGTACTTCAGCACCATAGGGACTCTTGTACTTCTGTCTTTGTTTTAAGCACTTCCATTTTGGAGACATAGGACTACATGGAATTAGCTGCTCATTTGTAGAAAATATTTATAAATATATATTCACTATTTCCCTATACTTACTTCAGAAACCTGGGTTGACTAGGTAACCTGTAATCCATTAAGTAAAGAAAGCATTATTATCCATAAAGATATAGATTGAGAAGTTTTATAGCACCTCTTTAAAATAGGCAAAACAGATCCTATGGGTGCATTCATAGTGTTAAACACCATTTAACAAGGCATCTCCTATTAACATCATAAGTTGCTGTCTGGAGAAAAAAAAAGAGCAGTAAGTAATGGAAAAGAAAATAAATCAAACAAATGCACACTGAATCTTAGCTATGAATCTGGCCTTAAGCAATTTGGCACCAGTTTGCACCCTTGGAGAGCAGCTGCATTGCAGAGGAGCTGCTCTCTGAAGGGAGGGTGGCTTTACAAGCCTGTTCAAGGCTCTGCTGCAGCACTCTGCCAAATGAGTTTCTTCTGCCCAGGGACAGGTGCTGAATCATGTCTTTCTTGGTCAAACAAGAGCCATCTGCTTCTGTACCAGCACTGTCCTTTCCTGGTGGAGATGCTGGCCTCTCCTCTGTGATGAAGAGGCTGTAGGATAATTGTGTGATTCTGGACCTAAGAAGAGGGTTCAACCACTGAAAAGGGAATCTAGTCCTATGTTTTAAGTACGTTAAATACTTTTTGTCAACACTGAAGTAGTCACTCACTTCACTAACTAACCACTGGCATAATTTCTTAACCTTTGGTGGAAACACTTACTTTTAACCAGCATCCCTGAGGTTATATGAACTTAGGAATCTGAGCAATAAACACTAGCTGAGAGCACCACTTAATATCAAGGATAATCAAGTCAGGTTTATAATAAAGAAGGAGAAATCCCACCTACCTGTGCATCTGGGTTGTTCCTGCAGGTCCCAAAATAGGGTGAGGGAGCTCATGTGCAGTTTTCAGTGGTAACAAAGTGCAGTCAGACAGCAAAACCTGGGTGTGGCTTCATGTTTAGTAGCACTGTTTGAAACAATCCTGCTTTGGTTCCTTCTTAAAGATGTAAACATGACTTGTGGTCAGATACTTTTGTGCCTGAAGTTTTAAACTAAGGCTATAATTCTGCAGGAAGGGTGTTTTTGGACGAGGTGGTTGACTGTGGCCTAAAATGGTCCCAGACTCCCTGGAGCAGCTTGCTTTCCTTGGACAGCACAGGACAGCAGCATGCTAAGCTTAAAATACTGACAAATATTTTTGAAATGCAACTAGCTATATTAAAACAGCAAATGCTTACAATAGCCCCATTTTAGCCACTTAGCCTCACTTTGTCCTGTAGTCATTATTTATTCCCATCAGTTTCCTGTGGCTCAGCAGTTCTCTGCCATGAAAAAGGTACACAGAAACAATATTGACAAAAAAAGGAGAGAACAGATTGAAAATGTATATATAGATGTAAATACTTAAGCATCTAGCATTAGCTGTTATCATAGAACATGCCAATTAAGCTAGTCTGCATTGATAACTGCCATACAACTACTTGAAAGTACTGCAAACCAGCAACATGATCTGTAAAGAGCACTGAAGAACAAAGGCAAGAAAGCATTCTGGTATGGGAAAGTATATGTTTCATTTTAAGGATGGTTAAACAGTTACCCTGAATATCTTAGCAATCACCCATTTAAATGCTTTACCAAATCATGACCTAAAGCTTTCCCCTACCCAAAGATAAGAGTAAAAATAACTCTGTTTACTAAGAAATATTTTAAAACTGTAAAATGTTGATGTTGGTTATGTTCCTGGGATGAGTGAAAGACAACTGGCCTTGCCCATATGTTGGTTAATTCAGGAGAAATTACCTGAACTTTGGTTGTCACCCACCTCTTCCAGATGAAGAGCAAATCCATTGGCTTAATGGAACATGTTACGTACCTCTCTTTTCCTTTTATAAGTGTACAGGTATTCTTCCACTCTGGGGAGGGGGGAAAAGGAAATTGGGTCCTTAGCTAAATTTTACATTTTGCTGGCCTAAACAAGGACTGATATCTGTCCTGGGCTGTTAATAATAAATAAATCTTTCACTTATCAAAAGGATGTTATTTTTTGTATTGTAAAACAGTTTAGTACATTTAATATGTAAATAAAACTTGCATTTGAAAAGGTATTTATTCTTACTGACAGCAATCAAAGAAAAAAAGTAAGTTGTTCTGAAGTAATTTCTAGATGTGAAAATATTTTGGAAATGTTTTAAAAATGAGCCTCATACAAGAATACTAACCTTCCATAAATATTTTTGCCTATAAAACATTCAATAGCAAGAAAATTCTGGCAAAAAAAAAAAAAATTAAGTTGTTAACCAGAGCAGAGTGCCTGCCAGAAATATTTAAAGCAGATATTGATTGAGATACCATCTCACAGTCTTGGCAGCTAGATAACTTTTACACAGAACAGGGAAAGCCAAAAGGCTAAATTCTCTGAAGAGTAGGGTGTTCAAAAACCTGCACAGGCTTATGACCTAAGATCAGTCTCTTCAGTGTACTTCTGAGTGAAACAGTCTATTATTGATTCAACAGGCTTTCTTGCTTTCCTTGTCTTTAGTTTCCTCTGCTGTCCTTCAGTTCAGTCATTTGGGGCTTTTCAGGAAATCTCAGAGAGGAAGTATCTGATCTCTTGCTTTGTAATTTCTCTTATTCCCAGCTGGAATACCTTGTCCAAGTGCTAAGAAGTTTGAGAAGACAGTATTAATTTAGGGATGTAGAGCATTAAAAGAATATTGTATACATTTGTATATATAGTGCGTGTGATTTTTATGTGTTTACAGATACATATATAAAAATATATTTAAACCCCTGCAGTATTCTCACAAAGTTTAAAATGCATTCCAATGCATTATCAAGGCTGAATATCAAGGAAACTAGAGAATTCTGAATAATGGAGGTGCACGATTAAGGCCATTCCAGCCAACTTCTGTGCTGTTCTTCCTACTAGGACTATAAACAGCCTTTCATGTAGTTTAGGGCATTAACCTGAGAGGAGGAGAAGTTGTACTGTAAGGTGAAAGAATACTGTAGTCTTATAAGAAATTCATAGCAACTCTGCCTGAAGAATAAAGGGAGATTTTCAGCTAAGGTGAATCGGTTTCTTTTCTTTAAAAATCTGTGTATGAGGTATGTATTGGCAGAGTAATCAGTCAGTTTTTATGAAGAAATACCAGATTAATGTAGCTGCTGCTGCCCATGGCCAATGGACTCTTAGTTGTGGTGTGTGTTTTTGTTTGTTAGCTTGTTGGGTTTTTGTTGTTGTTTTGTTTGAGGAGGGGTGTTGGCCTTTTTGTGTGGATTGGTTGGTTTTGCTATTTTTTTTTTAAAGAACAGTTTTATTCAGTGAGGCTTTTGTTTGCTGAGGTCAGAGCTGTAGCTCTTGGTAAGCTTCTTAGGAACATCATTTGATGGATACAAACACCTTTTTGGAATTGAGAAAAATGAGGTAAATAAAATGCCAAAAGATTCTGCCCTGCCCCTCCCCCCCAAAACAAACAAAACCAAACCGAAAAAAACCCCCAACTCCCCCCTCTGTTTCTGAAAAGTTACAAAATGGCAAACACAATATGCATATATGATGAGTGCAGTGGGGAGGAGTAGTGGGGCAGTTTGGAAAAGAATGATGGGAGAGAAACACAGGCAAGTTTTTTTTAATAGTCTTGTTATGATCGGATTTGCTATCATTTCAGGCACGTAAGACCGTTTGTTTGCTTCTTAGTGTTGGCTCAGAAGAGAAGATATTTTATTTGGTGTTCTGGATTTACTTCATTCCCTGCTTCTTTCTGTTTCTACTGGAAGACTTCCATTTTACTACAGGTTTCAGGACCAGAACTGTGTAGACTTTTAAATTTAACTTTCAGTTTAAATTAACGCTACAAAACAAAGAACTATAAGGCTTGCACTAAAACTGGCTGGGTGTATTTAAGCCTCCATCTTTAGCAGCACATCTGTGCCCAGTGTGGGTTATTCTCCGAGTGGCTCAGGGCAAGGCACAAACAGTTTTATGAGTGCTTGGCTTGGAGCAACCCAGCCTGGGGATGTTCCAAGTTGCCATTCCCACTCTCTCTAGAACTTAGTGCTTTTTAGTCCCACTTCTTTTTATAGGAATAGTCTTCTTCACAAAAGATATGACACACATAGCAGTATTTCTGATACTTCTGTTGGTTCATTAATGGTTGATGTTAAGTGGTCATGCAGGATAGAGTAAGAGATGTCCCTTTAATAAGAGTTTGACGCAGTGGGTGGCAAAAATTTTCCATGGGGACAGGCTGGTTAATGAATTTTCCTTTTTCTTACTATTTTTGTACAAATCTCTGTACTGGGGTGTAATTTTATAGTATTATAAATCCATTTAATGTATAACAATCTTGTCAATAGCTGGCTCTACCTGCTTGACTCTAACATGCTTAACAATATGGTCTGTGGACTGAAAAATCTTAAAATACAAGTAATGTCGGGTTCAATCCTCAGAGATAAATGGATCAGTAGATTTACTGCAGCTGATTGTACTTAAATTCGTATCATTTACTAAATTCCTTAGAACTGAGACTTTGCATGCTGTATAGGAAACTTTAGAATGATGTCTTGAATGTAACAGTGCAAGTCAATTATATAAATTTGTTCTTTTTTAGTGATTTGCTACTGGCTGCTTATTGATCTTTGATGAAAAAGTATTATGAAAGGAAATTTATGTGCCCATAAACTGGATGACAATAGTGATAAACAGGATTTGCATGCAGGCATAACTACTGCTTGCATTCCCAGCAGAAAGATTATATTGCTTGACTTCACATAATTGGAACTGAGAAATAGTGCTCTACCTTTTAGATTCATGAATTTGGGGGACTGCCTGTCTGTACATGTGTGCATGCATGGAATATACTCATCATATTAGAGTTGTTTAGCTCTTTCATTTACATTTAGTGACTGTAAAGCATATCTTGGCATATTGGGCTGGCAGTTCAGATTCTGTGCTACTAAAACACTTTGCATAGAGCAAGTGTCTCCCTGTTTTTCAGGCTTCTCTCACATCCTTTCTGCTGGGACAATATCTCCAGTTGGCTGCATCCTTTCTCAGTTTTTCAATGGGCGACAGCTGTTTTGTACCTGTATATTTTATTCTGGTGTTGGAGGTACCATGAATTGAGTTCCGTTTGAGGCTACTACCTCTAAACACTTGGGTTGGCACTGCTGACAAGTAGGGATTACTTGTTGGATGTGAATGGATGGATGTGAGTGTAGGAAGATGGTACTTTGAGGCTCCCCACCAGCGTGGAGGACAGGAGATAGTTGGGCCATTCTGCAGAAACCTCTGCTGCAAGGCCCATAGGGCTCAGTCAAATACAGTGTGGTATCAGTAGGGCCTACCATTTGTTGTCATGGTTTAAAATAGAAGTCATATGAAAATTGGTATCTTGTAATAACCTTGTGATCTATCCTCAAGGTGTTAATCATCCTCACAGTCAATTTTATCTGTGCATCAATCTCCCACAAAATGATGGGTAAAACAACATCGTAGTAAGACAGCCCAACATAATAATTAATATGCAGTATTAAGTCTCTCATAAACAGTAAGGAAAAGAAAGCTCAATCATTACATTGGATTTAATTTGCTGAGGGAAACAGCTTTCACACCTGAGCCACAGTCACAGCTTGGTTTTCTCTTAATTAAATCCATGCTTGTCTAAAGCATTGAGGGTTTGGAGGACAAGATCAGGGCACATGCTAATGAAATTCCCGGCAGAACAAGGGCATTATGCAGAAACTTATGAGGGAGAGACCCCATAATCTGTTTTTAAAATTCTCTCTAAAGCAATGAATGCAAAAGCTTGGTGAACATTAGATATAGACCATCCTATTAATAATGAGAAGTATTTTTTCAAATTCCAAAATCATAGAAGTGTATTTGTGTTTTCAAATTTTGAAATTATAAGTGTATTTATGACATACTGAAGGACTGAAAATTGAGAATGTTGATATTTAAAATTATTTACTCATAAAATATGGGTATTTTTAAGCTATAGCATTAAAATATAGTGTTTTCTGATACAATATTGCCATTCAAGAGTACTAATCACAGGATTTATATTTCTGCACTTAGCCTTTGAAAGTCTAAATGAAAAGTTGTTGCTTACTCCTATCCAGATCCATTTTGAGTTCTTCCCTTCATATGCTATGTTTTCAGCCAAATCAAACTATAGCACTATGATCTACCGCAATACTGCTCTACTAATTAGGTTTCCTTGCCAGACTGTTAGAATTTCTGGCAGTAGCACACAGCTCCCAGACAATCTCTAAGTTGGGGCTTCCAGAAAGTTGCTAGAAGTTACTACTACTGATTGCTTGTCCGTTACTGAAACCCATGCCTTGGAAGGAAGGGTGATGAGCAATTGAGTTCAAAAAGACTTTGAGGTATGCCTATGCAACTACAGAATGTTCTTCCATTTTTTTTCTTAAATACGGTAAAAAGTTTTCAGGAAGTTTTTCAAGGTTCTTTATCTGTATACACTCATAAACAAATACCCATATAAAATAGCTCTTCACCATATGCTTAAACATTCACACATTCCTTCCCTTAGTCTTTCTTATATGAATAAAATTTGAACTGTTTCAAGTAATTTCTAACTAATCCCTTTCTCCAATAGTGCATTATTTTGCATCTGTGTTAGCTCTAAAGAGAATTCCATAAAAGAATTTTCAAGTAGCTTAAGAGGTTCATTAAATCTAATGCTTTAACATCTAAGAATGCTTTCATTTGCCTTCAAAATATTAATTCTGAGGGTGGTTTTCTTTGTGTTTTGGTGGTGTTTTTGCTTTTGTTTTGTTTTTTTTTTTTTTTCCCCTCTGAGCTCAAGTCATGCATCTCAAACTTTGGCATTAGAGAAATGCAGCATTACAAGTTTGCAACTCTAGGAGTCCCATTCTACTCTGACTGGCTTTGTACCAGCTTCACTCCAAATAGTTTATCTAAACAGCAATCCAGTATAATCAAATAATTATAACTGATTGGAAACAGGAAACCCATTTTCAGATTTTGTTTCTGTGGAAAACACTGAATTAAAAAACATTAGACATGAAAAGAGAAGGTCTCTTAGTTTCTCTTCCCTGCTATCCCTATGTTTCTCTTGAGTTTGCCTAGTTTTGTGCAAAGGGTCTGGATGACCTATTTCCCCTCTATCTCAGGACACAGTGTCAGCTATTCAGCTATTTTTATCATATTTTTAATTTGGTCCAACTTTGTGTCATATGTCACATTTATGTCATGGCTACTTTTTGTCTAGTCTTGCTGTTTATATATGACAAAAACTTCCTAGCTGAACCTAATCATTGAGCTCCTATCCATAAACTGAACTTCAAAATAATGACTTGGGTTGGAAACAGGAAACAAAACCCTTAAGAAATGATTAAAAAAACCCCAAGCAAACAATCCAACAGAAACACCACCATATGGTGATAGCCACTGAGGATTACATCTTTTGAATACACAGAGGTACTTCTGCCATGAACAATGATTAACTAGACTATTTAGAGATGTACTATTTAATAATTTAGGAAAATCTCCTAGTAATTTCTGCTTTGGTGTGTTTCATGGTGTGTGAGATGGGTTTTGATCACTTTCTCTGGTTTGTTTTTTTTACTTTCTGACCTTGTCTGGCTTATGTAATCTGACAAGTCATCAAGAAATGGATTATTAACTTTGTGCTTATGTTACTTTATTTGCATATAAAGCCCAAAGTAGCAGCGATCTATTCATAGAATCATAGAATATCTGCAGTTGGAAGGGGCCCATGAGGATCACTGAGTCCACACAGGGCACCATATTAAACCACGTATTAAGAGCATTGTCTAATGGCTTATTGAGCACTGATAGGTTTGGGGCCATGACCACTTCCCAGAGGAGCTTGTTCCAGTGCTGAAACACCTTCACATCTCTTTTGTATTGAGTGTTCTGGAGGCTTTGTTTTCTGAAAGTAAATGGTCCACCACTTCTTTGTTTCAAAGGTGCTGTTGTAACTGCACCATTGAAAATTCATGTTGGCAGAAGAAAATTGAAAATTATAAGTTCTTCAGACTGTGAAATGTGTGCAAGCCACTCTCAGAATGTTTATAAAACCAACCTCATGTTTCGTATATCATAAGTATGCCACTTGCATGGTAGAGTCTTGAATCCCCGAGCCCTATTGATAGTAATTCCCAGTAAGACCTGAAAAAAACCCTTGTGTGGAATAAATAACACTCTCAGGGGCCCCATGAATCCTGAGATTGATGGGGTATGGCAGTAGCCAGTACACGACTCTGGAGGTTTAAATATGCAAAGATAAGCAGAGTAAGGGATGCTAGAAAATTGGCAAAAATTAAAGAGCTATTTAAAAAAAGTCTCAAATGATGGAACACTTGTAGTGTAAATGGATTTAATGATTAAATTTAAGAAACAAAAAAAGAATTAACTCCTTTTCATCTCAAACTATAAAATAACTTAGATACAGTCTCTCTAAGTCAGAACATGAAAAACTGAAAAAGGGTGGGTCTGTAAATGATTTTGCTGTTGCACATAAATCCAACCACTAGTCCCTAATCTCCATACCTGTCATTAATAATTTTCCTAGAAATAGAACAGTAACAATGTGATAATAGGGCGAACTTAGCAGTATGACTGGAACTCTAACCAGTACTAGTGGTCACAGCAAAGGAATCTGTTAATGCAGAGTAACAGATGAGTGCAAAATGTTTCCATGTTGGAACTTCACTTTAAATAGTTAGCATGTTTTTGTTACGTTTTGCTTTTCCCTTCTGATGCATAGATGTTCTGACTATACAAATCATTATTCTTTAGTTCACTCTGATCAGAATTACCCCTAAGGGGATGTAAAAGCAGGAAATGGTGCCTTGTATCTGTTCAGGCTGGGTTTTGTTACCAGCACGTAACCATGACAGATACACCAAAATGGGGGTAAGAATAAAGAATGGGTAAGAAATGGTCATGATGGGTATGTAAATTATGCGATCAAGCTATGTGTGTGCTAAAGCAATGTGAGCTTTGATGGATTAAGGCTCTGACGAAGAGTGTGGTAATAATCTCTATGAATATAACAATATTTTCAAAACTGTCCTTGACTTATTTCTTTTTTTTCTTTTTCAAATTTAAAGAATGGCTAATTAATTTTTTTGAAATAAATACATAAAATAGGTTGCATGTATGGCACGATTGAAGGGTTTTCTTCATCTTATGGGAAGGGAAAAAAGAAAGCTAGAAAGTTAAGAGTAACTACACTTTAGTTTCCAAAAAGTGAACCAAAAAATTGCCTTTGG